>OZ010591.1:92508413-92583413 GCA_963932145.1 Acanthosepion lycidas | reverse complement strand
GGAACAGAAATTACAGTTATTTACCTAATATACTTAAATTATGAGTGTGTCAAATTACTAGCGAGGTGTAATAAAACCACCTGTAAAATAAAAAAATAACACTTTAATGTCTTCATTTACATATTTTTATGGATACATGCAGTAACTAATATGAAAGTAAATCGAAATAAAAAAATGTAAACAAAGTTTAAAAGTATAGTGGATTTAGTTAATATCAGATGTGTGATCCTTTTTTTTTAAATGACTTGAAAAAGGCGCAGATCCATCGAACATTAATTTCTGGATCTCCCCTGGTGTAATTTCACGTGATACGTTGAATATTTCCTTCCATAAGTCATCCTTGCTTCTAAATTGAGGTCCATTCTCATAAACACGTCGCTTCAGAATGCTGCACAAGATTTCAATTGGGTTTAAGTCTGGAGAAATTGACCATCCAGTCCATCTTCCGAGGTCCACAGAAGAGAAGCCTAATTTCTGCAGACACTTCGTAGTTTTAGGCGCTGAATGCGAAGGAAAATTATCTTGGATAAATACGATGGTTCTCCTGAAGGTGATTCTTTGCTTTTTTAGCCAAGATTCCAGGTACTCTTTGAGGAAGGCTATATATGCATCTGTGGTTATTTTCATACCGTCATGCACTCTCCACGAACCAACCATGATACCTTCAATAATTATAGCCCAAACCATATTACCTCATCCTCCTTGTTGGCGTGTCAAACATTGATGACGATTTCGTCCATTTACCACACAACTTTTGCTCTCAAGTGTTACACGACTTTCATCTGTGAACAGAACTTTCGAGAAATCGACCTTCATGTTCTCTTTTGCTCATTTCAAACGCATTAGTATGTGTACTTTTGTCAAATCAAGGCTTTGTCACAGGTCGCACTAATGTCGCGACTTTTTTCAGAAGACGATAGCGAGTACTTCTGAATACTGTTGTTTCTCAATGCTCCTGAAAAGTGTTCCACTGGTCAGGCCAGAGTTATTTACATCTTCACGTTTCATTCGTGACAAAGAACTTCTTGAAACAACCCTCGAGTGATCCTTATCGACCCTCTTAAGTACCTTCGTAAGAGACACAACAAAGCTTTTTTACAGTTTGGTGATATCTAACTATTTTGGATCAATGTAGATTTGCCCTTGGAAAGTTCAAATGTTATAATATCTTTCTCAGAAGGGGTTAAGTAACTTTTACATCGTGCTAATAGTGAAAATGGCCACCGTGTGTTTCCTGTTGCGCAGAACAATACATTTTTGGTACAGCCTGCGCATATACGTATTCCAGTTATACTTTAAACATTTTGTTAAATTCCGACTGGTAATTTTTGATCAAAATGAAAAAAATGTCACCTCGTTAATAATTTGATACGCAGTATACACACACACACACACACACACACACACACACACACACACACACACACACACACACACACACATATATATATATATATATATATGTATATACACTAAAGGCAAAAGGTTTGGGGCCATTCCGCATTTTTTAAAAAAGCACACCTTGAAATGAGATTTAAAAAAATATTTTTGAAGTATTTTTTTTCAGTATCTACAGCGTATTTATTTTTATTTTGATAAAAAAAGGGGAGAGGTCGGTGAAGTAATGAATAGCGGCTCGGATTGAGGAATCGGAGATCCGAGTTCGAATTCCAGTCGAATCCATTGCATTCACTTACGTGTTAATACTTCTTGGAAAAGTATGAATCCTCTTCTTGTCCCTCCAGCCAAATAGCAGGACAGACTAGTTTCTATAGCCTTGCATGACAACTGGTCTACCGCAGAAAGAAATGACAACCTACTGCCTCGAAAGATACATGGTCGCCTAAGCGTGTATCACGCATGGCACATAACGGACTGATTATCATACAGCAACATCATATTTAATTAATTACTGTTTTACAAATTCTTACCATTCGTTCCAACAGTTTTTGGAAAAAAAGTAAATGGCAGACCTTCCTAAGCTTTCTTCAAACACTGAAAAGCTCACTCTCACGCATTGGGTATTCTCTTCGAACTTTCTTGTGCCATACTAATTTAGTGGGAGAGAGGTCAGGAGATAGTGGCGGAAAAGTCATAATTTTTATAATTTTGTTCCTTCCTCGAAGTTTGACATGATTTAGAAGACTGTTTTGGATAGTTTTCCTGTTGAAAGTTGATTTTTTCCATTTATTCATAAACCAGATAGTATAGCGTTTCTTTGCAAAATCGAATTTTCTTCCGTTGATTTGAATCAAATCTTCATTCCTGTTAGCAATCTAAAACGTTTACTGAGGGGTTAATGGTGGAAACAAAATACAAAATGTATTGTAAACAAATGAATCCAAATTTGAACATAAGCCTGGAGAAAGACTGAAAAATAAAAGCAAACTGACTGTAGTTTCTGAAATTCTATCTTTTTCTTAAAAAATACAAAAATATCTCATTTTAAGTTGTTTTTATTTAAAGAAATGCCGAATGGCACCAAACTTTCTGCAATAGTCCATATATACACCAGTGTGCAAAGGGAGTTCATGCCTGTCACCTACACCCGTGTGCAAATTAATTGAAACAAAACAAATAATTCCATTATTATTTAATTTTCGTATTTTTCCAATGAAACATGACCCAGTGCTTATGTTAGTACCTCGTATGTCAATTCCACGAAGTCCTTCCTTGCAGTTTGACCAGAGATTCTAGATTGGATCTAAATCAGGAGGGTTTCTAAGCCAATCTATAGTACTTTGATTTGCTCACTGGTTTATGCTTGCCTGTGTAGTCAGTGCAGCGTTACAATTTTCGTACGCTTCCTTGAAGTAACTTCCATCGCAGACAATAGCCGTAGGACAACTAATCGACAGTCGGGACTATAATGTCTGGCCATGATAAAAGTCTAATGCAATCACGGATGACGCAATGGTTTTTAAGGCCAAACAAATTTCATCATACAGCCCTTAAATAGATTCATATTACTGCACACCACTGAAAATGACTTAATCTGAGGAAAAAAAAAAGAAAAGAAATTGATTGCACCCTGTCACACAAGTGCGTCTAAAACTGACCGTATGGTGAAAGAGAGGAAACTAAAGTGGTTGTTTCAATTAATTTGCATAAGGGTGTATCTGCTTACACTGACACAAACTAAATCGTTAGACCCATATCGGTTGCCCATTGAAATATATGCGGAGTGGCACCAAACTTTCTGCTATAGTGCATATATACAACCTTAAATATTGCCTGGATGCAATATTTAGCAATAGATATTTCCAGATATGTATGCAGCTTGACTGCATTTCTCATTTTTCTTTTTTAATAACAACTCATGGTCTGTAAATAGTAGAATTGCTATTTTTTTTCTCTTGGCATAACTTACTTTTCTTCCCATCAATAACATTTATTTCTTCTTATTTTTCATTTTATTTTCAGACAGTCCAAAGTCTACACAGATTAAATTTATTTTCGTACCCGTTTTGTAAACAAATAGTTTTTTACACTATTAATACATTTGCTAAAATTCGATAGTATATCTTTCTGCAGTGGGGAAATTTAGTAACTATCGGCCTAGAGAACAAAAGTCCTATTAAAGAAAGTGCGCCTATTGATAGATATACCAAGAAGCACTAAACAAAAACAGTGCTGATATTTAGTGAGTTTTTCAGAAATTAAATCAGACTTTTCAGCATCTCCATACATATGCGCTTAAAGTTATTCGATAGAAAAAATCAATATATTAAAAATAATTGTAAATATATTCAACTTAGAAATATATCGAAATGATTACTCAGTATAATCGCCTCCAATCTCGAAGACGCCCTTTGTGCAGCCAGGGAGGCGACTTTACGCTCAGATCAGGTGGTTCTGTTTTATGTTGGCTATCACTGACGAGGGAAGTTTTGTGTGGTCGCTGGTTGATCTGCTTCTTAAAGATGTAGTAATCCAGGGAGGGCTAGGAAGCCGTATTGTAAGGAGAAGAGTCACGACGAGACACGAATGTCCACACTTTGTTTCAAGACTTTGAACACCGTGTTCAAAAGCTCGATATAGGCGGTGATATTAAGCATGAGGTCTTTCGTTACTGTTTCAGCAAGTTAACGTAGTAATCTCCATTGATGGTGTGACCCTTTCGAAGATATTCAGTAAAGACAAGGTATGAATCAAACACTCCTCCTGGGCTAGGAAACTTTCAAGGAAATCAGCTGGATCTGCCTGAAATAATGCCAGATTTTCCCCTGGTGTATTTTTGATCAGATAGAAGAAGACGTGATACCCACCAAACAGACATAACAAATTAATCGTGCAGAATATTCCCAAGTCTTTCACGCGATATGCTAATAGCATCGGCTATTTGATTTATCATCAATCACCTGCCATTCATCACCGAGTGTTGAACACGATCAATGTTATTTCGGTCACAGGACATTCAAACCTTAGGCCATCTTCAAAACTCTCCTCTCCGATATTCAGCTGCTAACTTTTGCGATATTGATAAAGCTGCTAATCACCTAATGTAGTAACACTATGAGCATACATGCTTGTGAGGGCTGAACCCTTTTTCTGAGGGTACTTGATAGCACTACGATGCCAAATATTGTCCATTTTCAAGAGAAGTCGCTACTTGTTAATTTAATGTGTTTGAAAAGTTACATACCGGTTTACATGGAAATATACAATGCATTTATTAGTCAAAAGAATTGAAATTAACACAGGCAAGACTTCAAAGCTCTACTATTACTCATTCATCGTAAGACTTTAACATCACTCCTTCATAGTCACCCTCCCCCCCCCGCGTACATGGAAAGAATACATTTATTGATCAGAAGAGTTGAAATTAACACAGGCAAGACATCAAAGGTCTAATACCACTCCTTTATAGTTAGCAAGACTTTAACATCACCCCTTTATAGTCAACTCACCCCCGTATATCGAAAGAATGGATTTATTAATCGGAAGAATTGAACTTAACGCAAGTAAGACTAAAACTCTAACATCACTCCTTCATAGTCAACCTATTAACTTTTCACCCCACCCTCTTACCTGGAAAGAAACAATGCATTTATTTATGAGAAGAGTTGAAATTAACGCCGGAATGTCTTCAAAGCTCTAGCATCACCCCTTTACGGTTAGCCTATTAACTTTTCAGCCAACCCTCGTACATAACATTCAGGTGTTAGTAACACCTTTTTTAGTTTCTAAAAGTCATTCCTATATTCGGCTTGTCTTGTCTCACATTACACTTACTTTTTGACATCTTCGTTACTTAATTCATAACTTCAGAATCAGACATTTTGTATTTTGATCATCCCTTTTACACAAAGATACCCTGAAATTGACAGATTTCATTAATATATTTTTAGTCTATATTTTGAAAATTAATGCATCAATATTTTTACAAAGGTAGCCAAAGGGCAAGTATAACAAACAGTAAATTAACATTTAATGTGTCCATCATTTGATAATAAATATGGCAACCATTCAACTGTTCAGTCTTGCAAATCATTGACTGGTCAACTTCTGAAAAAATACATAACGTCATTATTCTTGGCCGGCCTTGGACAATTATCTTTGTTAGAGAACTTCCTACCTCTTAGATTTGATTTTATAGAATTGATTGATGTTTTTAATTAGGTTATTAGTTAGTGTTACCTAGACGAAACTATCAAATGAAAACTGTTTTCATTGCGTCAGATTATAGTGGATACTGTAGACTAGTGATATTTACTATATATACATTGATCGTTTTTGTTTCATTATCGTCTACCATCTTTCAGATAACTTCGTGGTTCCAGCCTCCCAGATTCTTTTCTATACAAAGTACTTTTTTTTTAGTCTTTCATCGATTCTTTAGGAGAAGCCTGTAAAGACTTTGAGTTGTTGAACACTCACAGTAGCTCTTCCATAAACTACAGAAAAAAAAATACACTATTTATATTTTTCGAACTGTTGTCCTCATATTTATTATCATATTTACGACGTTTCGGTCGTTGTGCGCTCAGATCTTCTTCAGGTGATATACGTTGTAATTTAAAATCAAACCCTTTATTTCGTCCATCGTGGTAGATTGTTCAAGTTCCACTTTTCTGGATATCACAGTTTCCAAATCTTCTGATTTAAATCCAATCGAGAATCAGTGTTTAGTCTGCAAGGAACGACTTCGCGGAATGGACATACGATGTACTAACAAGTGCACTGGGTCATGTTTCATTGGGAAAATACGAAAAAAAGTAAATAATAACGGAATTATTCGTTTCGTTTCAATTAATTTGCACAAGGGTGTATGTACAATAACAAACTGCAATTAGAGATAGAACACCTCCGCAGTAATAAGTAAGGCAAACTAACGTGAAGACATTTCCTACTAATTATACAACAGAGAGTATAAAGTATGGAATTACATTGACTGTGAACTCTTTCGGACGACTACTAGATTTATTACTATTATTAATATTCTATTGTTGTTGTTATTGTTGTTGTTGATGATGATGATATCTTTTTTTTGTTGATTGACTGATTTTTTTTCTATGGATTATCAACCCTTTGCAGGTTATTTAAAGCCAGAAAATATTTTGAGATTGTGTTATAGTGAAACACACCTATTCTATAGTTAATAGACACTCCCACCTATAATAAGTAGGAGTAGTAAGAGTAACGAGTCAGTCGCTCAGTGGGTCGGGCAGTCAGTCGATGCGGGACGACCGTTAGTCGGATACTAAAGTATCAGCGACCACAACTAGATTTCTCTGCGTCATTACCTATTATATCAAGTTCCTAACGTTTTGTACGTCGAACCTATTTTAGGATCGATTTAGTACAAATACAAGCCTCCACTGTGAAACCACTCCATAACAGATTGTAAGATATTTTTTCAGACAGTAAGGGTTTTAGTGATACAAGTCTTAATAATCCATAACGAGGAAGAGACAAGATGGATTCATGCCTTTCCCAAGGGTATTTCCGCGTAAGTGAATATAACAAACTAAACTGAAATTGGAACTCGTCTCTCTGATTAACAATTCCGAGTTGTCATCCATTACACCACCCGCGCATCCAAGCTCTTAGCACCTGGTATTCACAGGTGGTTACCCATCTACATAATAACCAGGCTCGACGTTGATTAACATCAGTGGTAGTATGAGAACCAATGTTCCAATGTGATATGGTCGTAAGCTCTTGTACTATTCAAGTCATGTTTGGCGATCTTACAGGAAATAGTGTTTCAATATGATATGATATTTGTTTTCTGTAGTACAAGTTATTACTAAGTCTCAAACAAAGACTGGACTTTTTTATTTTTATTTTATTTACGAAAGAATACAAACAGATGAGGTGCGATGCAAGCAGAGATAACAATAATTGTTATTCAGATTATTGTTATTATAATGTTTTTATTACTATGTCTTCTGAATTGATAGCAACGGTTCGATTTTGATACACAAAGCGTATCGGAAACAAACAACAGATGAAAAATAGTAAAAAATAATAAGTGATACTGCTAATAAATCATGAAAGAAATTCGAATACTTACAGACTATTAATTTGCTCATGTACAGAAAAATGAATATATTTTAATTATTATCACTAAATTCGCTTTACTACAGATCAACCAATCAAATATAACCTACATTAAATTTAAACTAAGAGATGAAGCAAAAATTAAGAAATTATTTTCCATAAATGTGTCATAACCCGTAGGTCTGAAATCAATGACAGCAGTGATGTGCTATGCGTAATACACGCTTAAGCAAACATATAACTTTTAATACATGACTGACGAGGCAGAATTTTTCACGCGGAAGGTTGCCATTTCTTTTTGCAGTAGACAAGTTGCCATCGAAGGCTATAAAACCCAGTCTGTCCTGCTATTTACCCATAGCTTGGGGGAAAGGAGAGAATTCATTAGCACGTAAGGGAATGCAATGGATTCGACTGTAATTCGAACTCCGATTCTTCAATCCGAACCGTTATCCATTATTCCACCGTACAGACGTTAAACAGGAGCGGATGTATATGGATACATATCGTTACATTAGACGATGTTATTTCCTAAGAAAAAATAAGCGGTAATCTAACAAAATGCTAGACAAGTTATATCAATAAGTTATATATAAATCGAGAAGTGCGCGAAATGCATTTTTGTTTGAATGTCCATTTTCGTAATTGACTTAGATAACTTTAACACGTTGTTTCATTGTTAATATTTCCATTGTTGAAATTGCCAAAGACTTGAGTTGTTAAATCTGAAAGAAAAAGTAAAAAACATTAGACGCTTAAACTTAATTCACATTTAAAATCGGTCCAAGTTAGTTATAAGGGTATTCCAATAACTTGGACCGATTTTAAATGTAAATTATTTTAAGCGTCTAATGATTTTTTTTTCTTTTTCTTTCAGATTTAACAACTTACTTCTTTGGCAATTTCAACCATGGAAAGATTAACAATCAAAGAACATGCTAAAGTCTCAAGAGTGCAATTGGAAAAATTGTTCGTAAATTCGAACAAACTGGGTCGATGGCAGATGCGAAAACACAATTGCGTGCACGTTTACGCCGTTCAGCTGAAAACATTGCTGCAGTGCACGAGAATATGGCCGAAAATCCAGACACCTCTATTCGTCATCGCGCGCAGGAATTGAACCTTTCCACAACAATGTTAAATAGAATTTTGACAAAAGATTTGTCTCTATACGCTTACATTATTCAATTGACAAAAGAACTGAAACCTGCTGACCATTTGGAGCGTCGTACATTCGTCAGTTGGGTGCACGAGCAAAGACAAACCGATGATGATTTTTCGCAAAAAATCCTCTTTAGTGATCAAGCCCATTTTCATCTTGGTCGATTCGTTTATAAGCAGAATTATCGCATGAAAATCCAAGGAATATTGTTGAAAAACCACCGAGTTCACAAAAGGTCATTGGTGTGCATTTTTTGCTAGCGGAATCATTAGGCTGTATATTTATAAATTTGAATTTCATAATAGGCTTCAATAACTTTAACACATTGTTTGATTGTTACCCTTTCATGGTTGAAATTGCCAAAGATTTAAGTTGTTAAATCTGAAAAAATATTAGACACTTAAGATTAATTCACATTTAAAATCGGTCCCAGTTATTGGAACACCCTATATATTGCGTTCAAAGAACAAACGTATAAAAATTAATTTTTGTCCCGCAATTATATTTTATTCGTGTTACTGTGGAACAAGAATAAAATATTTGGTTCTAAATCAAATGGAAAGTTATATAATACCGATAAAGAGTCAGCCTTTAAAAGGTACATAGAAGTAAATACAATGAGTAACACATACCATGAAGAATAATTTTCAAACGGGAAAATCACAGACAAATGCCTTGTTGTACTCGATTGGTAACGGTAGAAACCAAAGTCGAATATGATGTTTTCCCACTCACTTCAAACTTGACATCTTCGAGTAGAGGGTTAACTGTTTCCTGTATAACATAGATAAAACATAACATAATGAATGGTTTTTAAACGTGAATATCAAAGGCGGCTGCCCTGCTGTACTCGGTGGCATTGGTGGAAACCCAATTCCAGTGATCCTTTCAAGTCGAAGGCTAACCGTTACTTTTCCTCCATAACTCCATGGACTACAATTCTTACCAATTTTATGTTAATACAACACCACAAAGTAACCCTCTAATTCGAGTGCCTGTTTGAACTTGTGAACCTTGATTTAAATATGCTTCTTCAAGTTTCAATAACATTACTAATAAGGAGAAACTGAAAAGAATTCAGAAACTTTCTGTCATTTCATAAAATGATATCTAGTCTGTTAAAATATACATGTATATTATATGACATGTCATGCATATTAATAATGCATGTATTTTCGGGAATCCTTCAATTTGATATTGTTCAAATTGGGAAAACTAAAACAAGAAATCGATAAAATATGAGTTGCAGTGTACAGATATGCATACATTTTTATAAAGAAACACTTGTTGACAATGAATGCATTCCAGGATCTTATACATGGGAATATATTGAAGAATATAATACAATGTCAAAAGCATATTACATAACAGGATACGCGAGTGCACGTACGCACGCACGCACACACACAAACATATATTATAAATTTACTTATTTAAAAATATGGTTCCATCGCTACACAGGAATTGCCATGTTTCAAAAACAGAAGCAAAAAACTTCAAGTTCAATTATAGAATTAAATTAAAGTCTCTAGATCAGTTTCATTTTCAAGCGAATTTTGGAATAACTTATTTTGAAATTTACTGAGTTTTAAAAGCACATACATTCACGATATTAGTTTGTATGGAAATGGGGGAAATCCAATCATTTTAACAAGGGGCGATAGGGTATTCTTTTTCACTGACAACTATTGCATCAAAAATTATGAGTTACTTTCGAAAAGAGGTTAAATCAAGGTAGGGTAGGGGTGTGTCTTTTCAAACGAACGAAGATATCCGTTCAACGCATGTCGTCTGGTCTTTTTCAACGACAAAAAGTTTTTTGGCATTTTTGTTTCGCCGTTAAATTTGTACTTGCATACATAAAGATTTTTTTCTAAAAGGGTTGTTTGTATATGAATACATCGCATTGAACGACAATTTTAAAATAGTATTCTTAATTTTAATTACTAATAGACTATACATCTTTTAAAAGAAACAAAATGTAAGAGAATTACTTAAATTATTTAAAAATTATTATTTAAATATCAAATATAAATATGTAAATTTCATTTATCAGTTTTTTTAAACATTACTCTGGGAAAATTTTTGATAATGTCAGCAAAGAATAGCTATTCATTTCTTTGATTAAGTAAATTTTTATTTTTTATAAACCTAGTAATATATATATATATATATATATATATATATATATATATATATATATATATATATATGGTAGACAACCACAGTAACTTATCCACGCTTAAACACCAGAAAGTCCTCTACATTGAGTTGCTACTGGGTTTTGCATTGAGCGAAAAAGACTATTTATATTCGGACTATAGTCTTAATCTTTGTTGTTGTTCTCACAACGTTTCAGCCGTTGTACATTCCTGTCTTCCTCAGGTCTATATCGATCTGGGTAAACCACTAGGGGAACTTGGACTGAACTCTTTATTTAATCTAAGGAGATAGACTGTTTTCGTCTCACTGCTCACGTCTAGGGATATAGTCTTGTTCTTATTCTTATCTTATCATGCTCGCCCTTCTATACTAAGTGCTAGTCATTAGAATTATATAACATACAGCTGATGGTATTCCCAAGCTGACCTCTTGGGAATACGAGGTGCTGTAATCTTAGGGACCACCGCGCTTTGACGTTGTTTAACTTTGGTGGTCGTACAAGAACCGATGTTTTAACGTGATATAGACGTAATCCTTGCAAATCTGAAAAGATTTTCCCTTAATAGGTTATTTATGCAATTTATTCATCACTAAGAAATTGAATCTTGTAATAATATTAGCTGGTATTAAGAAAGCAAACGATTGCGTGTTAAACTGACTGTAAAGTTCTTTTGTTATATTTATAGGGCGTTGATAGGGAAAATGTTAGTTTTCATTTATATGTCTACAAAAGAAAGAAAGAATAAAATAACAGTGGCTTCATCTGCAGTCTTGAAGTGTAAATTTTCTGGAGTAATGCCGCACTTTCTTGCCCAGTTGGGTTTCCAATGACGCAAAGTTTGTTTTTGCCTGAATTTATCAGTTCCAAGTGATTTAGAAACGAGATTTTGTTTAAAAATATTGAATGTCAAGTTATGACTTTATATATGCCTGAAGTTTGCAGCGAAGTTACTGCTTTTTGATCATTTCGGATCCTGCTGTAATTCTCTACGATATACAATGTCTGGATCATTTGCGGAAAAAAAACTCGTAGAAAGCTTGTTTGTAAACTACTAAGATGGAGAAAATGTCCTATCGCATTAGAAGATAAAAAAAAAGCAAATAAATTCTTTTGTAGTCTTAATATATTTAATCAAGAGTATCGATAACACAACCCCGTCTATTCGGCAAATTCTTGATTCTTCGAACATAAAGTAACCAGGTATCTGTACAAAGAAACACCCTATATCAGTTTTGATCACATTAAAATTATTATACTGTCTTTCTCTGAAATGATCTGAAAAGATGATAATCAGATCGAGCAAGAACAGGAGAGCAAGAAGGATGAGGCAAAAACTTCCATATTTAGTACCATAATATTTTCTTGAGTCCCTCGGGCAATATGTGGTCATGCATTATCACGATTTTTGTGTAATATTTTCAGTTGGTGACAATATTTCTCCACATTAACTGCTTCATTTTGTTTTAGGATTTCGGGATAGGCGATACCATTCCATTCATACCATACCAAACATTGAGCAGAGGCTTTTCATGTGTAGTCCTAGTTTGAGGATGGATTCTCGTTTTCCAGTGAGTCCAAGATTTGTAGTTTTCCTTGGATATAATTATATAGAACCCTATTTTCATCACTGGTGGTGATTATATCTAGAAAAGGCTCAGTAGTAAGTCTCTTACTCAATGCCGAACAGAAGAGAAACGTTTGATTTAGGTGAGAAGCATTTAGATGATGAGGGATCTACTGAACAAGTTTAGCCACACTTCCAGAATCATGAAGGTGTTTTACGAACGTAATGAACTATTTTGTTAATTATCGCAATTTTGGATTAGTGTTTTCATAAGCGACAGTTTGCAACAGAACATTATTGTCAGGATTTTGTTGTCCAGATGGAGGGAAATCTCCATGAGAAAAAATTCCGGATTGAAACGAGTCAAACTATCGTTGACATGTCTGGACACAAAGCTTAATCTTCATAGACAGAACGAATATTTCTTGCCGCTTTCGTCGCTTTTTGAATTCATGCTGATTACAATGTCCGGTTTGGGTCTAATCTAAACTCATTTTAAAAGGTTAGAAACAATACCCATTCAGATATGAAGAAAGTTGGTTGGTTCTGTTTTCAGGCACATCAAACTCCATGTTTTTATTTAATGCCAAGAATCTAAATAGTAAATGAAAAATAACTTGTATTTATATTCTTCAGACACGGATTTTGGTTATTATACAAAATTGAAACCGAAATACGAAATCTGAAATCCAAGAGAAATTATCTTTTATATTCACTCTGAAATTTGAAACACGTTAATATTTAAATACATTAAAAAATAACCAGTTTTGAATGCAAAATATCAAACCCAAATTATGTCTAAAATAATCTAGAATATATTTGTTAACAGTAAAAATTACATTAATTTTATGATTTAAGAGAGAGATTTTCCAGGACAAAATAGAAACATTTTCCTTGGTATTTTGTGGGGAAAAAAAAAACAAAACAAAAAAAAAACACTCATTTTTTTCAATGTTTCCAGTCCTGGAAAATTTACATTTTATTTTCCAGGTTTTCCAGGAAACCTGAAATACCATATTGAATTCAAGTTTATGCTTTTGTCCGCAATTTTATTTTAATTTTTGCAGATAACTGTGCAGTAATGGATAGCGGCTCGGATTGAAGCGTCGGAGAGCCGAGTTCGAATTCCAGTCGAATCCATCATATTCATTTACGTGCAAATCCCCTTTTGAATTCGTATGAATGCTATTCTTCTCCCCCCAGCTATAGGTAAATAGCAGGACAGACTGAGTTTTATAGATTTGGATGGTAACTGGTCTATCGCAGAAAGAAATGACAACCTACTGCGGGAAAAAATCTGCCTCGTCAGTCATGTATCGAAAGATACATGATCGCCTAAGCGTATATCACGCATGGCACATAAATGACTGACTGATACAAGTCTTTTTTTTTAATTCATAGATGTGAGGAAGAGTGGTAGATATGTACCCTTTCCTAAGGGTATTTGCGTGGAAGCGAATATAACTAACACAGCTAGGACTGGAACACGGTTCTCCGATTAACAATTCAGAGCCATTATCCATTGCACTACCCGCACATCCAAGCTTATAGCACCTGGTATTCACAAACGGTCGCCCATCTAGGTACTGAACAGAGTAGACGTTGCTTAACTTTAGTGATGTGTCCGTAAGCCTTAAGATATGAAGTAATCAAAGAAGAAAAAAAAATAGAACGTAAAGATTATTGAAAAACGTTGTCAGAACCAGACCATCATGTAAATGTACATTAGTGATACCAAAATAAAACACGTGCAACAGTTTAAATATCTAGGAAGTGTTTTAACAGAGGACGGAATGTGCGTCAGTGATATCCGAAGAGGCATTGTGATATCGAAAGATGCCTTCCAAAAGCTGAGTAAAGTATTAAGAAACAGGAAAATTTCGTTAGAAACAAAGAAAAAGTACCGAAATGTTACGTAATATCAATCCTCCTATATGCCAGTGAATGCTGGACAATCTCCTCACAGATGAAAAAGAGACTTGAAGCAACAGAAATGTGGTTCTACAGAAGGATGCTGAGAATATCATAGACGAAACATGTGAGTAACGATGAAGTTTGAAAGTAAATGGAAACAAAAAGAACATTTATACTTAACATCAGGAAGAGACAGTTGGAATGTCTAGGGTACATCACGAGGAAAGATAGTTTGGAAAGTTTGATACTCACAGGAATGACTGAATGCAAGTGGCACAGAGGAAAAAACGCGTAACTAAGCTAGCGAGCTTGTTAAATGGACGGCGAGACAACGCAAAATTCATTACGCGTTACAAATGGTAGGAAATTGAGGAGCGCCATGATCGTCAGTATCCTGAGAGAACACGGCACATAGAAGAAGAAGAAGAAGAAGAAGAAGAAGAAGAAGAAAGTTGTGCAAATGACCAGAAGAGACACGACACAAAGATGATGTCGATGATGATGATGATGAAGATTGAAAAAATACGTTAAAGTGAGAGAGCTTTCATTCCAATCGATGATTAAAAAAAAAAACAAAACAATAAATCAAGAAAATAAGATCTAAATAATAGTTGCGTTGGAGATAATTATAATGGAACTTATAACAATAAAATAAAATAAAAAAAGCACAAACACTAAATCGGAAATCAATTGTGACAGCAATAATTTTACCTGCCAAATCAAATCTAACCAAACCTGAAAAAACGTAGCAACAAATGCAAAAATAAATAAATAAATAAATATAATCGTATAAAAGTAAGATTCGTACATAATACAGATGAACTAGCCATTTAGATCCATCGTAGAGGGACGAATTGGATTAACAAGTAAAAAGATTATTGATGTGTTCCAAAAGAAAGCAGAAATGATTAGGTTTTTCGTTTAACAGAATGAATAAAATCTTTGCATTGAAAGAAAGCGATAATAATAATAATAATAATAATAATAATAATAATAATAATAATAATAATAACGTTTTTAAGATAACGGCACTTCCTGTTTCGATTGGGACTTAGAATAAAAATAGTTGCCAATTTTTTTAGGGATTGTAGTAAAATCGTGAAGAATTGAAATTTATTTTTCATTTTCTTTCACATCTAATTATCTCAAACAAAGTAAAGAAGATTTGTAAAATAGTGGATGCTGATATCCGATCAAACCACAGCAAAAAGAGATGTGATGCGATGTTAGAATAAATATGGCAGACCATTAAAGAAGTAGGGTGGAATAGGAGGTGTAGCCCTGGGATAAAGCCCGGCCGATAAATGACCTCACTTCTGAATCTGGTCTGGTTTGGTTTGGTTTGTTTTACGGCAGATCAACCTCAATGGGTTATTTAATGCTGACAAGATTTTTATTGCTGGCAATACTCTTTTCAAAAATGTATTACAGGGAATAATTTTTTCTTAAAATGTATTGCTGGTAATAATTTTTCAAAAAAAATATTGCTGGTATTAAAACCTATTTTTATACTTTCATAGAGTTTTGACCTCTTTAGGGGTTAAATATTTGCCCATAGCTGGGACACTGACAGGTGCTACCACCCTGGGTCAGGGTGGACTTGGGAACCCCTGCAATTAAGAGGTGGATCCACGCTCCTCAAAACATACTGATCAAAGGCCTTGCTATCAGATGTAGTTTATCGTCTTACCCAGGACGCAGATGTAGTTTATCGTCTTACCCAGGACACGGATGTAGTTTATTGTTATACACAGGACGGCCTGAATCTGGTAGACTTTACGAATTTGAGCGTAGTACTATATTAACAGCCGAGTCGCATAATTTCACTGTTTAAATTGTTTAAATTGCTAGATGAAACCGTAAGTTCTATGCTAACGGTTTTTTCACTTGCACTTCTCGATTGGGGAACTCTCTTCCAGTTTCTTTCCAATCAATTTTGATTTTCAAAAATTTAAATGCTTTCTTTTTCTCATATTCTTTTACATCCAGTAACCCCTTTCGTCTTAATGACTTTATTGGCTTGCTGAATTCAAAACGCAGTCTCCTGAGACTGTACAAAGCTGATGAGATATGGGCTGCAAATTAGAAACAAAAGCTTTACCAAAAAGCAAAAACTGCATCACTTGAACGTCTTCAACAGCTACAATAGCAAAAATGTGTACCGCATTTAACTAAAAGAGAAAATAATATAATCATAATGTAAAGCTTCCATACTACCAAAAACAAAAGGTTTGTAAGGAAACTCCTGTCAATATTAGACAGAGCGATGACGGATATGGGAAGAAAGGTTTTAAAAATTTCAACCGATATTTCGGTCAATAAATGCCTAATGTTCCCTGCTTGGAAATGTCCGAATTCACCTTTATCCTTGTAATGTACACCCCCCATTATTGTTGATTTCAAGAATTTCAAATTTACAATACGATTACGGGACTGTTACGTCTAGTAATATATGTGCTTATAAGAATTGTATGACATTGTATTAGGAATTTCAAAAGATTTGCCTTGTATTCACATTGTATTACCGAGTATAAGTGATTTATATAGCATTTACATATCGTTAAGTAGCATAAACGGTTTATATGCCGTTTACATTGTATTACAATACATAGTATAAAGGATTTATATGACATTTATATTGTATAAGGTAATTCAAGAGATTTATATGGCCTTGTACATTGTATCACGTAGTATAATTGATTTATATTGCATGTCTGTGCAAAAATAATGTCGTTTTCTCACGTAAAGTTGAACGTCAAAAAACGACATTATTTTTGCACCAACTTAATATATATATGGGATTTCTATTTATTACGCAGTAATGTAGATGGCATTTATATAGAAGTGAATTAGATGGCATTTACTTTGTATTAGGTCCTATAAGTTATCTATGTGGCAACTACTTTCTCAGAGGTATCATAAGTGATTTAGATGGCATTTACATTATATTACCCAGTATAAGTTTTTTTAACGTTTCACCCCAAGCAAGGCGGGAAGCCACTGGCACACAAGGGCTTACAGAGAATTGGAGTGATAGTGGAAAGGATGAAGAGAAAGATAGGGAACAGATTAAGGCATCTGGAGACGTCGATTGACATTACATTTGAATAGTTGGAGATTAGGGCTATAAGGGAAACAGGAAAACGGGAGAGAGTTTCACTGGCGAGAGGTGCGAGACATGAAGCTATTGGAGTAGAAGAGACGGACAGATTTAACAGTGAAAGGGTGTGAGCGAGATGCCAACCTAGTAGAACGCTTAAATTCATGAAGTCTGGGAACCAGCGAATGCAGCTTATCGGAACAGTTACCATGAAAATATTTGTAAAAAGACAGAGGGAGGCGACGGCAGGTCTGTGAGAGAGAGCGACTGCAGATGAGATGCCAGATCAGAGCCAATTAAATTGCATATCCGTCTCTGGATCTTATCAAGAGCTTTGAGACAAACAGAAGGGGCACCGGACCATATATGGCAGCAATACTCCATGCAAGGGCGAATGGTTGATTTTTAGATTTGAAGGATCACCTCCGGCGAGAAAAATTTCCTGGTGCAGCACAGGGAGCCAACTTTCTTTGCGGTGGACGAAACTATTGACTCAATATATTTGTTCCATCTCAGGTCAGCAGTCAATATGAGACCGAGTAGTCGCAAAGAGGAGTTCTCGAGAAGTTGAGCGTCAGACATTCTAATGGGAGTAGGGATGGTTTTCTGTGACTGGTAATAGAGAGTACTTTTGTTTTGAGGCGTTAAGGTTAACCAGCCAATTCCTGCCCCAGTTCACAATCGATTGGAGGTCATTTTCGAGACGAACGG
The DNA here is from genome assembly GCA_963932145.1 of Acanthosepion lycidas. Classification (NCBI taxonomy): domain Eukaryota; kingdom Metazoa; phylum Mollusca; class Cephalopoda; order Sepiida; family Sepiidae; genus Acanthosepion; species Acanthosepion lycidas. The sequence goes on along the minus strand of OZ010591.1, from coordinate 92,565,292 downwards.
GCAGGTTAGTTTTGTCAACAACACTAGATTTGTTTTTTAGGCAAGAGTAAATAGTAGTGTCGTCCGCATAGATGCCTACTTGGGAACCTATGACATCAGGAAGATCGTTGATGACGATAAGGAACAGAATAGTGCCTACGATAGAACCTTGGGGAACACCTGCTTTCGTGGCATAGGAGATGGAGGAGAATCCGTTGAGAACGACATTCAATACACCGTTTGACAGGAATGGTTGTATTAAGTCAAACAATCAACCTGAAATTCCATAACCCTGAAGCTTGCGAAGAAGGCCGTCATGCAAAACCCTATCAACCGCTTTGGAGATATCTAGAGCCACGGCACGAGCTTCTCCGCTATTATGAAGGGCTTGGTAAATAATTTCAGTGATGGTCGTAAGCACATCAGCTGTAGAACGAGCAAAGCGGAGACCATATTACTTGTCGGAGAGCAGATCATGGGATGTAAAGTGCTTAACCACTTCGGCGTTGATTAAAGCTTCGAGGACTTTGCCGAAGAGGTATAGGAGACGGATAGGACGGTAATGAGAAGGGTCAGAAAGATTATTAGAGTTCTTAAAAACAGGAACAATTGATAAGGACTTTCAACAGTCTGGAAAACAATATTCTTGAAGCAGTAGTTATATAATTTGGAGAGGGCAGGGTCCAGTTCAGGCGTACATTTCTTCAGGACAATGGCTGGTATCCCATCTCCACCACTAACCTTGTGGGGATCTAAATTAGAGATATTGCCCAATACTGATGACGGGGTAATGTGCAGCTCGCTCAATAGAGCCTCAGTTCTAACGGGGAAATCGGGTGTGGATACATCAGAAGAGTCGAGCGTTTTAGACTGTATTGAGTGTTATTAGTGACATTTATGCTGTATTAAGTATCGTGAGTGATTTATATGGCGTTTATATTGTATTGAGCATTAGAAGTAATTTATATGTCATTTACTTTTTATTAGGGACTTTTATGGCATTTACACGGTATTGGATATTATTATTGATTTATATGGCATTTACATTTTATTGTGCATTATTAATGATTTGTATGGCTTTTGCATTGTTTTATATATTATTATTAATTTATATGGCATTTGAAATATATTAGGTAATAAAAGTTGTTTATACGCATTTTGCTTTTATTTAGCATTATAAATGATTTATATAGCATTTATATTATATTACATAGATATAAAACGTTTATAAATGGTTTATACGGCATTTACATTACATTTGATATTGATAGTGATCTATATGGCATTTACCTTGTATTAGATTTAGTGATTTAGAAGGCGTTTACATTGAGTTGGAATTTGAAGTGACTTATATGGCCTTTGCATTGTATTACATATTGTTCGTGAATTATACGGCATTTACATTGTATTCCGTAGTATAAGTTATTTAGATGATATTTCCATTGTATTATAGTAGGTTTATATGGCATTTACATTCGTTCAGGTAATATAAATGTTTTATACATTAATATTGTATTCTGTAGTATAAGTTATTTAGATGATATTTCCATTGTATTGCATAGTATAAGTGGTTTATATGGTATTTACATTCGTTTAGATAATGTAAATGTTTTTTACGTCATTTAATTTGTATTTGATTTTAGAAGTGATTTATATGGCACCTACATTTTATTAGGCATTAAAGTTCATGTAGATATTATTTCCAAGTATACAGTCGGATATACGTAGGTTATATGCAAATACTACACCAAAGAACACCAAGACCAGCTGATTTTGGTATTTGCAGTGAATCCTGGCATGAAACCCCCGGAGATATCGACTGACAGCTATAAAATATAAACAATATTAATTCGAAGATGTCTGTGTTGGCCAAAGTGTTATCGCCATAGAATTGGTAAACTATGTCTGAATTTCAAAATAGATTGTACTCATTTGGTATTTATACTTTTAGAAAATACCTGCACCTGCTTCACCTTAGATTCTATCCCATTGCCACTTATCTTTACAGGATGCCATGTCATTGGTATATCACGATGTGTGATTATATATCGAGTGGTTGGGTGAACCCATAGTCAAACCACGATCTTGTTGTTATTACGGTGTTTATCGAAATTATTATAAGGTCTTATTGCGAATCTACAGATTGTGCAATGATTAATCAGATCACCTGCTGTAGAGAGATGCTCTTGCTTGTCAACTGGCGCAAAAATCACAAAAAATGACTTATTTACATTGTTTGGAGTATTTCCCCATCTTTATTGTCATATTCATGGCGTTTCGACAGTTGTACTTTTGTATTTCGAATCGAAACCTTTATTTCGTCCGCCGTGGTAGATTGTTCTAGTTCTACGTGCCATGCCTTTTCCGGATATCTCCGTTTCGGTTATTTTTATTTTAGTAACTTATTTCCCTTTTGTAACTCAACTCCAAAAGTTTTTGTTTAAATGACCTCTGCTGTGGCCTGGAATTGAACTCACAACTCTTTGGGTCAAGTCACTGGATTACTTCAACCAACAGTTTTCTCCACTGGGCTATGTGTTATTGGGAACAGTATATGAATTTTGGGAATTTTTGTCGTGAATTTGACAATAAGGTTGAGGACAATTGTCGGAACAATGAAAATAGTGTAAATAGTTACAATACTTTATCTCATAAATATAGGCAAAAAATTCCAGCACTGGACTTTCAGTAACAGCATCAGCTAAAATAGATATCACGTGTAACTCTATAAGGGGAAAAATGGCGTAACCAGGTGTTGACATTCCATATGATTTCGAACAAAATGTTTAGAAAGAACACCGATCGATATTCGAACGATCAATAACAGAAAACATCTATTATCCTAAAAGATCTGCTAGATTTAATTGGACAGTAGCACTGAACGTAACAATAAATGCAGAATGCTTCCATATAAGGAAACGGCTAATATTACCATTAGCCTTACTGTTAGCAATCTAAATCTTCAGTGGACCCTGTATATGTATTATACGGCGTTTACATTGAATTTGGAATTTGAAGTGATTTATATGGCCTTTGCTTTGTATTATATATTACTCGTGATTTATACGCATTTATATTTCCATCGAAGTATAGTAGGTTTATATGGCATTTACATTCGATTAGGTAATATGAATGTTTTATACGCCATTTACATTGTATTCAGCAGTATAAGTTATTTAGATGATATTTCTATTCTATTGCATAGTATAAGTGGTTTATATGGCATTTACATTCGATTAGGCAATATAAATGTTTTATACGCCATTTACATTGTATTCAGCAGTATAAGTTATTTAGATGATATTTCTATTCTATTGCATAGTATAAGTGGTTTATATGACATTTAGTTTACGTTTTTCCTTCCGTAAAACATTAGCATGCTGGCGAAAGATGATGGCAAGTTATTGTTGCAGGGCATTGTTACTTACTTAATTCTTTAGCAGCTGTCGTACATGGCCTTATTCCAGACTGAAATATGATTTGAAAAGACTTACCAAAACTTCTACCGTGAAATGAACATATCAGGCTATTGCTGCAGGCTACCGTGAACCATTTCAATCATTAGCGCCTGTTATACGTGAACTTATGCCAGACAAAGAACTCACGTAAATATTTATCGTGGCTTCTGCTACAATGTCATCATTAGCAAGTTACTGTCTGAATAAGATATGGCCTTGTGCCAAATTTACGAAAGTTTATATATATTTCGTCTATATTTGTGTTTGAGTCATTAATTAAATGACCATACTTTAATATTATACATATTTCTAGTTGTAATAGAAAAGTACAACTATTTCACAGTTTCTGTTAAATTCTCACTCATATAACTTTCTGTATATGACTTTTTTGCCCGACAGTTATAACAGGCTAAGCGGCGGTGTGGTTGGATGTAATTATATATATATATATATATATATATATATATATATATATATATATATATATATATAGTTATATGCATACGTTATTTGTGTTACGTGAGACAGTTCCCGAAAACAATTAGAAGATCGATGATAAAGTCTGTATGAATAGTAGGGACATATGTCGTTCTATTCTGTTGTCAACGGCACTTTTTTTTTTTTTTAAACTTTCTTTTAGGAATTTGTATATTTCCTTGCCAACCACCGTCTGTCCAAACAGCGTATAATGGCACAAAATACTTTTTTCAACCGTAGGACATTATCTATCTATCTATCTATCTATCTATCTATCTATCTATCTATTTATCTATCTATCTCGTTGATCAAACTCTATCACAGAGCTTTTTTCTCCAATTATAGACCTGGCTTATATATATATATATATATATATATATATATATATATATATATATATATATATATATATAAGCCAGATTTTACTAGATACAGATTACTGATGTACTTCAAATATATATATATATATATATATATATATATATATATATATATATATATGTATATGAAGGACATAAGTAAGGATAGAATGCTCTATCTAGCAAAAGATACTAATTGAGAGAAGGTTTTAAAGATATTGAGAGAGAGACAGAAGAAGAGTAATAGAGTGGGGGGTTATATATCCATATAATTATATACATATAACTTACTATAGAGAGAGAGAGAGAGAGAGAGAGAGAGAGAGAGAGATGTAAAAATATATAGAAAATAGGAAAGAACTCGTTAGATAAATAATCCAAAATTCTTTAGTATTTTTGTTATTGTTTTAAAAAAATGTTGGAAACATTTTTAAATAAATAATTATATATATATATATATATATATATATATATATATGCTATAAAATTAATTAAATTGTTCACTAATCTTACGACTGTCTTTACTTTGCGTTTGACGGAATTAAATCCTCTCTTCAGGAGATTTTGGAAAACTAAAAACACAGGCCATCTATCTATCTATCTATCTATCTATCTATCTATCTATCTATCTATCTATCTATCTATCTATCTCATTCTGTTCGTATCTTTCTATCTCATTCTGTTCGTATCTATCTATCTATCTATCTATCTATCTATCTATCTATCTATCTATCTCCAATATAAATTTCCATACTGTCTAATCACCCGCCCGATCATGTGTCGAGTCCAGATGTGTTGGCGTTATCTTTCCTTTGTATGAGAATAATACTTTGGGAAAAACTTATGCTGTCAGTGCAACGCCATTGTATGTTTACAAAACATTTACATGGTGTCGACACGCAAGTCCCATAACTTTTTCCTATATAAAAACCGCAGACTCAATCATAACTATAAAAATTGCACTTATGACACACAGTCATATACACTTGCACGTGTCTTTCTTTGTCTGTATCCATGTAATTGTCGACCTTCTAAGTTGAGATATAAAAATTCCTAAGAGTTTCGGGTAGTTCTCGAATTGTACATTTGATTGGACCTTTCAACGCATGCGCAGCTAAAACACATTCGTACCCAGCCTACTGAATCAGTTTTTCAAACTATTTCATGTTCTCTTTTGCTAAATATTTACCTAATAGTAGGCTTAAGAGTCCCTCAAAGTAGAGGGGTAATAAAGGAGATTGTTGTAGTGATTGGGGAGAAAGAGGCGTGGAAGTGCAGATTATGAGGATACGAGACTTGAAGAAGTTAAAATTATAGTGTTTGGAAAGTATCCCTTTGGAAATTTGTTCTATAAAGTAGCGACTCTTGGTAAGAATGGCAATAGCAATATATGCCGATTAGTTATAAGGAAGAATTTAGTATTCATTGACCGAACAGCTAGTGATGCCTTTGGCTGCAATTTATACAACCTTTCCCTTAAAACAAATTTTCTGGAAAACAGGTTTCTCAAGTCCAGTAGCTGTTATCACTATTTCTTGTACTGATGGGGGTTTCTTCCTAAAGCTTTAATTGGATTAGCGTGGAAAGTTAACATCTTGATTATGTTATTATTCTTTTTCCGAGTTATATGTGCAATCCATTTTAGCTGTCGCTGCTTTTGGAAATCCTCATGTTTTGTGGTTTCTGTTACTTGATTCTGTATTTTGTTTGTATTTATGTAGTGCCAGTACACAATGTTCTTAGAAAGCAGTTGTATACAGCTGACAGTTTAAATATTTCTGAACGGGCTTGGCGCCATGCTTGGCATCCATATGCAAATTTCGATCTGACGAGACAATTCAGGAATATGATTCGAGTTTTCAGGTTGATATTTTAATTTCGTAGCAATTAGCGGTGTTAAGCGAAACAACCTCTGAACAATTTCCTTTTTTTCCTTAATTTATTATAACTGATCCTTATTCAGTCGTATTTGAAGTGTTTAGTATTTTTTAATTCCACATCCTGTATTTTTATAATGGATTCAGGGTGTCTGTCATCATTACTTTCATTCTAATTCCAGATCAATCATTTTCTGTTTTGGAAAGGTTTATCTTGAGTCCCGCTTGGTCTCCCGCTTTCCGCTGACCTGAGGTGAAACAACAATATTGAATCAATAGCTTCATCTACCGCAAAGGAAGTTGGTTCTCTATGTCGCACCAGGAGGTTCTTCCCGCCTGAGTCCATCCTTCAAATCTACAAATCAACCATTCATCCTTGCATTGAATACTGCTGTCATATATGGTCTGGTTCTCGACAAAATCCAAAGACGGATATACAATGTGATCGGTCCTAATCTGGCATCTCGTCTACAGTCACTTTCTCACAGACGTGATGTGCCTTCCCTCTGTCTTTTCTACAAATATTTTCATATCAAATATTCTGATGAGCTACTTTCACTGATACCCAAACTGCGTAAATTTAAGCGTGCTATTAAGTTGACATCTCAGCTCCACCCTTTCACTGTTGAATCGGTTAAATATAGCTGTCTCTTCTACTCCAATAGATTCTTTTCTCGCACTTCCCAACAGTCGAGCTCCTTTCCTCTTACTTGCTTCTCTGATAGGTATAATCTTCAAATATTCAAATGTAATATCAATCGGCATCTTCTGATGCCTTGATCTTGATCCCCGTTCTTCTCTTTATCCTTTCCTCAAACACCCCTCTTTACTCTTGCTCTCACTCTCTGTAACCCCTCCCTCTTTACTCTTGCTCTCACTCTCTGTAACCCCTTCCTCTTTACTCTTGTTGTTGGTCTTCATTCTCCCTCTCCTCCTTTCCTGGTCGTTTTCCCCCCCCTCTTCCATTCTTGGTCTTCTTTTCCCCCTCCCCCTCCTGGTCTTCTTTCTTTCCCTCCCACACCGTGTCTTCTTTCTCTCCCTCCATCCTTTCCTGGTCTTCTTTCTCCCCCTCTCACTTCTCTGGTCTTCTTTCTTCTCGCCTCCCCCGTTTTTTGGTCTTCTGTTTCCACCCCCTATATAACATACACGTGGATAAATTATTGTTTTGTCATTTTTCATATTGATAGGTTTTTCTTTTGTTTAACAGCATATCAACTCCTTATTGGCCATTTAAAAACGAAATTTAATTTTTTACGAACTCTGAAGTAATTAAAAATATGATATATGTTATTCTGCTTTCACAATTGAATACATGGTAGTTGATATTCACCTTTTGGGCATAAACATGTTTATGCAGATAAAATTTATTAGAGGTGGTAATATATTAGGCTGGTGCAAAAATAATGTCGTTTTCTCACATATGTTACTATGTGAGAAAACGACATTATTTTTGCACCAACCTAATATTTGTTTTATGATATAGTTTTGTTGACGTTATATTTTGGATTACAGTTAGATTTTTTTCATAAATTGTAGGATATTATATGGATTAATGCAATGAAAAAGTTCCTTCATGTTGTTTGACTGATTTCGTTTAGCGACATATCAACCTCCATGGGTTATTTAAAAAAGAAAGAAAATCATCTATGGATTCTGCCAGGAAATCATGTAAGGATTCTATCAGGAAATCATCTATGGATCCTGTCAGGAAATCATCTATGGATTCTGTCAGGGAATTATCTATGGATTCTGTATGGAAATCATCTATGGATTCTGTCTGGAAATCATCTATGGATTCTATCAGGAAATCATCTATGGATTCTCTATGGATTCTGTTTCTGCAAACTTCCGTTGGAAGTTGCTAAACATTTTTCCTTGAACTTTGGAAATCTTTCTGTGTAAAAGAATACGCTGAACTGGTTGTAAAGTTTTCAAATGGAACTACTTTTTAGGGAATGAATGTAATATACATGGAATAATAGTATAGTTTTAAAGGCTGGTCTGATAATTTATGGTCTTTCTTTTTATGTGACATGTTTTTTCAGGACGTAGGCGTTTATGGCTCTCCACCTCCCTCTATCCCTTGCAGCTCTCAACAAGTTCCTTCCCTCTGCTTCCTCCTCCAGACCACGTTTTGTCATTCACTTGCTTAAGTCCGCCAGGTATGTCACGCGTTGTTTTCCTTTGTCTGTCTTTCCCTCTATTCGACGAGTGAGTATCAGATTCTCCAGGTCTTCCTTCCTTATCTTTTGTACCAGAAACTTCTTCCTGATATTAAGTATAAGCCTCCTTCTTGTTTGCAATCTCTCTAAGATCTCATCATTGCTCACACGCTCGGTCCATGATATCCTTAGCATCCTTCTGTAGAACCACATCTCTGTCGCCTCGAGTCTCCTCTCCATCTTTGAGTAAATCGTCCAACATTCGCTGCTGTAAAGAATTCACGTAATAGCTCAGTACTATTTGTATCAGTTTGAGTTTTATTTTTTATTTATTTTTTATAATGAGTTTCACCCTGTACAAACCCCGTTGCTACTCGAGGTAAATGGTTATAAATTAAGAGTCAGTTTATGCAGATAAGAAGGGAAGATAGGTTAAGATTGTAGCGTTCCGGGTAAAATCCACTTGGGAGTCGGTTCCACAGAACAGTTGTTCGCTGGATGAAGCTGTTCGAGTGGAACTTACTTCTCATCACTAGAATGCGGAAGGAATGAGGTTGATTTGCTACAACGTGAGTAGCCTGGCGGGTCCTAGCCGTGAAGTTTAGAACTTGCAGAACCAAGGAATACTTTCCCTGGAAGTAATGATAGAGAAGTGAGAGGCTTGTCACATCCCGTCTGCGAGAAAGGGATTGCAGAGTGGAACATAATTTGTCACCCACAAGGACTCTGAGACACTTTTGAGACACTTCTGAGACACTTCTGAGACACTTCTGAGACACGACTGGAACATGATGCCTGGGCACCTCCCGCCCAAATATGACAACAGTACTCCATTTTGGCCTGATCTGGTTCTTGTAAAGGTAGAGGGTAACACAAGGAGTCAGACACTTACTAGAGCGATACAGTGAACCGATCATTTTTCCTGCATCTTAACGATGGACCGTAAGTACGAATTCTACTTGATGTCAGGAATGATTTTAAGGCCCAATAATCTCTCAAGACACTGAGCCTACCAAAGGGGCATCCATTCATCGTGACTGGTGGTAATTCGTGGTCCGATCGGCAGTGATGGAACGTAGCTAGTTTGGATTTCGAGACATTGATTATAACAAGACAGTTTTTCCCGAATTGAGATGTTAGAGCTTGATCGGTTGAGAGATCAGCTATAATCTTTGATCGTCAAAAGTTATAAAAGTGCACCAATATATTGTCTTATGATCAACATAGATGTTCACAAATGATCTGAGTATACTCTTAGGCAGATCATTTATATCAAGCAAAAAGAGTGTTGTTCCGAGAAGCGACACCTGGAATGCTAGGGCCCCGATCAACTTGCCATTAACAACTAATTTCAGGGACCTACCCGTTAGGAAAGACTTTATAGCCGAGAAGACTCTTCCAGTAACTCTACAGCCAGAGAGGTTGAGCAGTAAACCTTTTTGCCATACGTTGTTAAAAGCGTTAGAAATATCTATATGCTATTCTTGAGCTGTATTCTTTGTCAAGAGCCTCACTGATTTTGTGAGTAATGGCCTTTAGGACATCAGCGTACTTCTTGTTGCTCAAGAGGCTGTTATTTAGATTTCAAACGAATTTCTTGTTGATTATATCCTCACAAAGTTTACTAATGATACTGAGGAAACTGATGGGTCTATACAGAGAGGTGGGGGTCCGCGTTCTGGAAAACCGAGCATACATTTTGGAGCTTGAGTAGGATTTCTCCAACTTCGTTGGGAGCGGTGATAGTTCCAGGTTGATATTCTTAAATACAACAACTGGTATTTTATCTACATAAACGTATCTTATTAAAATAAACCTTATTTCTTGTGGTTACACGTATTCGAGATGATATCCCCATTCTGTTTTGTATTTTTCTTAAACAGTGAAATTAATATCACCCAGTCTAGATTTAAAAAAACCCACTACTCCTTATTATATATGTGCCATGCGTGATACACGCTTAGACGATCATGTATCTTTCAAGGTTTATTGTAATAAGATACGTTTATGTAGATAAAATACCACATTGTCTTTAAGAATATCCATACGGAAATATCACCGCCCCCCAGCGAAGTTAGAGAAAACCTACCCTAACTCCCAAACGTATGCTCTGACAAGGTTGCCATTTCTTTCTGCGGTAGACCAGTTGCCATCCAAGAACCCAGCCTGTCCTGCGATTTACCCATAACTAGGGGGAGAAGAAGGGGATTCATATCTTTCGCAAGGGGATTATCACGCAAGTGAATGTAATGAATCTGACTGGAATTCGAACTCAGCTCTTACGTAAGGTGGCCAGGATTGATTGTATTACAGATTCTTCTCTGGATTTTGTCAAGAGTAACGTGGTGCACATCAGGAGCCTTAGACCAGATATCGCAACAGAATTCAGTAGGCGGACGAAGGGTGGATTTATAAATGTGCAAGTTGGATATTGAAGAGATTTTTTTTTAGTTGGGCACATTTCAAACAAGCCTTGTGAGTGAAACTAGGTAGGCGAAACTCTTTGGAAGCCGTTAATAGCAAAGGTATTTTGGTAAGGAAAAGTGAATGTATACCTTTGTCAAAGGGATTAATATTTCGTGAATGTGAAAAATTATTTTAACTGAAAGTATGAGCGTACTAGCCAGATTATGTGCTCACTCGCAGAATTTATAAATAAGTTACGCGCAGATGGCCATGCTCGGCAATAAGCGGACATTATTATTATTATTATTATTGTTATTATTATTATTATCATTATTATTATTTATATGTGTATACATATATTTGGAATAATTTTGCTTATGCAAAAAACTTTTCTCACATGGTGAAACTTCCAATACACTGAGTCTTCTCATACTCGAAGTTTGACTCAATTTCAGTTGGTGTAACAATATTTAATACTTGATCGGTAGTCACTGGAGAGTGGTTTATCAAGATTCTCATTCATCAGTACTATTCTCTGTTAATCCTTTCTGCATGCCATAGACTAGTCAGATATTAAAATATTATGTATAGGGCGTTGGGAAAATAGATTCATGCCTTTGTCAAAGGGGTGAATGTGACGTGAATACGAAAACGTTAGATGAAATTTGAACTCATTTCGCTGATTTCATTTGCCAACTTAATAATTGTCACGACACCGTACGCTTCCTCATAGCCAGCCAAAACACTGTGTGCAGTAAAGGTTTTTTGGTGATTTTTTTCCGAAATTGTTCTGGATTGTGCATGGCATTACATTTGGCAGGAGATATTTGGTATTTAACGTATGTCTTCGCTGAATGGCATCATGCATTGGCTTGTTGAAAAACAAAAATTTCCAATTCTCCTCTATTAATTGGTATCTTTGAAATCATGCCGTGTCTTTGTACTTCAGGAATATTAAAGTTCCGTTTACAATAAGTAGATAGCATAACCGACAGACAGTAATGTCACCCTAAACTATATTTCTAACAGTACCAAAATCTCTTTTTCGCTTCAAGAAAAGTTATTACAGTCAGGCCTGTCAAAACAGAATAATTATTCGTCTATACAGATCACATCCTGCAAATCAAGGTACCCTTTAAAGATTATCTGGCCTGTACGATCACCGAAGTTAAGCAACGTCAAGCCTTGTCTGCCCTTAGGAATACCGGGTGCTGTATGTTTGGATATGCGGGTGGTATAATTGATAATGGCTCGGAATTGTTAATCGGAGATCCGAGTTCTAATCCCTGCTGGTTTAGTCATATTCACTTATGCGCGAATAGATTTGGCAAGGGTATGAATCTACCTCTTTCCTCTCAGCTATGGGTTAATTAGTAAGACTTGTATCACTAAATCATTTTCTCCGAAAAGAAATTCTTATAATCTAAAAATATTTTCTGGTTTTAAATAACCTTCAAAGGGTTGATAAGAATAAAAAACAAATAAATAAATCAATGACCTTTTTGCGATATGTAAGCAAATCTGGTTTTGAGGCGATGTGGGCAATAAAAGATTCCAGTGCTTGCTGTAGCTGGCTTATTGATTGTGAGAATTTTCGAACATGTTTGTGTTGCTTTTCTGTAGCATCTTTTATTCATAGCAACTTTTTTTCTACAGCAATTTTTAAAATTTGTCGTTTAATCCGTTTAGAAATTGTAATTTTCTTTTTAGCTTGTATCCATACTTCATCAGAAATGTCAGCATTTTTTAAAGAGTTTCGGATCATACTGATAGATGGAAACTTTCTTAAATATCGTAGAAGACTTCACAGCATCTCAGAATATCATGGAGTTAGCATGACTTTTATTTGACGCAAGTTTTCAGTATTTTCAGAGTGTCTTTTATGAACCTCTTTAGTGTTTGAATGTAGTGTTCGTTTTTTTTATAGACAATGACAAATGGGTGACCAGAAGTTTCTAATAAGCAATTTGGAAGAAAACTGCCAGGCGACCTTCAAATAACTGTCAGATTCAATCTATCATCTCATTATAAATTTTTCTAGAAGAACCGCTTGGTATCATCTTGTTGGAAACTGTTTGACAATGAAAAAATGTCACGGTGTTCATATGAGGACTGAGATTTCTTACAAACCAAAAGAAATGCAAATAATAGTAATAAGATTTATTGAGCGTCATTGATCTTGTAGCAATTTTTGTTCTAAGGATGCTTTTTCTTTTGACGTAAAAGTAAGTAATGTTTCGATATTTTTAGAAAATATTTTATGTACTTCAAGTTAGAATTACAAAAAAGCATTAATCTTATAATGTTTCTATCGATCAAAACTAGTGGGACCAAGGAATGTATCGCGTCAGAACACATGCCATAAGAATAGCGACAGAGTGGCTAGAGGCTTATGACTTTTCGCCCGTGGGAAAAGGGTTGCGTGGTGGGAAATAATTCATCACCCACAAGGCCCTGTAGATGCTTTTGAAATCTAACAAGACATACAAGTTGATATGTCCCGGAAAGGGATATATTTGTTCGCAGTAGCAAAGTGGTTGTTGACTACTGTAACCGGGTAGGAAAATCTAGCAGGTAACCGTAATAGACTGGTCCTCGTCGTAGTGGTAGGCAATAGGCGTGGGCATTAGGCGAAGACAATAGGCGTCGTCCATTTATCTCCACATTAGTCTGTATTTATGGCTGACACCAGCCAATTATATTACTTTGAGGAGGAACCCAGGTGTATGCATATTTATTATATCACAAGTGAAGACTGTGCATCTCCAGCCCAGATATATTAGCAGCATTCCGTTTTTGTCCTACCTATTTAGTCTTGCTTGGAGGACATTCATATCAATCACATGTTAGAAAATCGAAAGAAAAGAAAACACCGTCCTGGGTAAGACGATAAATTACATCCAGCAGCAAGGCCTCTGATCTTGAGGTTTTGAGGAGCGTGGAACCATCTCTTAATTGCTGTTGTTTCCAGTTTCACCCTGACACGGGGTGGTAACACCTGTTATGCTTCCAGCTATGGGTAAATAGTTAACCCCCAAACTGGGGTCAAAGCACTATGAAAGTGTAAAAATAGGTTTTAATACCAGCAATACGTTTTTGTAAAAAAATATTGCCAGCAATGAATTTTTGAAGGAAAAATTATAACCAGCAACACATTATTATCAGCTATATATTTTTGGAAAAGAAAAAATATTACCAGCAATAAAAATCTTGTCGGCATTAAATAACTCATTGAGGTTGATATCCCGTAAAAAAATAAAAAATATTACCAACAATAAAAATCTTGTCGGCATTTAATAACCCATTGAGGTTGATATGCCGTAAAACAAAGCAAAGCAAACCAAACCAATATATACTTAGATAGATAGATAGATAATATTACCAGCAATAAAAATCTTGTCGGCATTAAATAACTCATTGAGGTTGATATGCCGTAAAACAAACTAAAAAGAAAACTATCCCATCTGGGGATTGAACTCCGCGTACTGACATCATTAAACACAGTGGTAACTACTCCAGCACCTTCCTTTTTTTCGCTATCGCAGAAACAGAAATATGAATTACTACCATTTTCGTTTATTTTTTATTCTGGGTTCATAGTTTATATTTTTTTTGAACAAGCAATTTTCATATTAAGTTTGTTTCGTCAATCTGCCTTCATTTTCAACCAATCAAACCAGATTCTACCTTCGAATTTGTTCACTGTTTTTTTTTTCTAGTTTTGATATGACTTTTTTTTTGGCTTAGAAACCAACAAATCAACCAATGAAAAGAGCCAAAAGTCGTCATCGTTGTCCCTTCCTTTAGTCTATCCCTCAACACTGACCAACCAACTAACCATTAAAAATACAGAAAGAAAAGGTAATTCACATCCGCATTTTTTTTTTGGTGGGGGGAATGTTTACGCGACTAGAGAGAACGAGAAAAGAAAAAATAAACTGAACAAGCAAAGTAACTCTCAGGTCGACGCCATTGAAAAACCTGGACAGAAGTCAGAGCAAATATTGAATTAGCACTCACTGACGTATAATAACCACCTTCCCGAAAACAACAGGCACACATATGCACACACACACACACACACACACACACACACACACACACACACACACACACATATATATAATATTGCATTGGATGAATATAAACTCAGATATTCATCTATATATATATATATATATATATATATATATCTACGTATGTATATTTAGATATGTGTGTAATTTGGTAGCTTGACTATTTGTATATACCACACACGCACACACACATATATATATATATATGAAATGGCTAAATCCGTTTTAAGGAAGGTATATGCTTCTTATGAAAACATTGAGTCAAATTATGCCCTCTCTCACCCATTCGTTCACTCACTCGTTCGCTCTATCTATCTATCTATCTATCTATCTATCTATCTATCTATCTATCTATCTATCTATCTATCTATCTCAGGTTGTTTATTTTTTTCTCACTCACTCTTTCTGTCCATGCACCTGTATTTTTGTTCATGTGTACCAAACTATCTATCTAGCTAATTAACGGGCTATTTATCTCTGTTTCTATCTATCTGTCTTACTGCCTGTTCACATCTATCTATCTATCTATCTATCTATCTATCTATCTATCTATATATATATATATATATATATATATATATATATATATATATATATCTAACCTCTTTGGATGTTTACGGATTTTTGTACACTTCCCTGTAACAGAGAATGGGAGTTGATAAACAGGAAGTGCTATTTTAAATCCACACATCCTATATCCGTATATTTCAACTTATTTTCAGCACTGCCAGTTTGATGGCTACTCTAGTTACACAACAATCCTAACTTACGTTTTATTTACTAAAATGTATGTTGGTTAAAACTATGGAAGTGAATTATGAAAACAAGAAAAGATTAGCTGGGCTTTGAATGTTGGAAATTATCTTCACGATTTCCTTGTATTATATCTGATTTGCATTAAAATGATGGATAAACAGATTGCTGTCTATATTTCTGAGATGAGGTATTATGTATACTATTTACATTATTCGGACTATTGTCCTCATCTTTGTCGCCATATTTATTACAACGTTTCGGCCGTTGTACACTCTGGCCTTCTTCAGGTGGTTGGAATGTCGAACTGAACCCTTTATTTCGCTCACTGGGGTAGACTGTTCTAGTTCCACGTGCCATGTTTAATGGATATCAGTTATCAGCTATCTCCTGTTAATTCCCCTCTTCAAGTCCTCTACTGTCTTAACCGCGTAATGAATTCATACTCTTTTAAGTCCAGCCACTGGATCTAACTAAGGTTACATGGCACAGTGGATAAAGGCGTTTCAACCAGTTTTCATCAAACTTAGCAACTGCTTTATAAACGTATCCATTCTTACATCCCTGATAGCACGCTGAAAAATTAAATTTCAAAAACTTCAAAGTAATTGTAATCTGTAGTGGGTCTTCATGCTGCCTGTTTTAACCCTTCATGTCCTCAGCTAAATTCGATTGAATAAATACAGACTACTTCTGCTATATCAGTAACTGCATTAATTCAAAAGTTTTTTTTTTAATGAAAGTACTTTAAAGTATTTGAAGAAGATAAACTTTGTTACATCTAAACATGATGCTGTTTTTGCTCCATTCTAATTGAATGCTTTTCTGATTGGCCAGTTGGGTATGTCTGCTTGTAGACAAATAAAAGAATGAGACAAAAAAAGATATAAATATTTATTCTATTGGATATATCTTTTATGCAGAAAAAAATTCAAAGAGTGTCCCTAGGAATCTCTTTAAATTATAAAGTAAATGTTGAGCTTACTCTGCTGCTGAATTAGCAAGCGCACGAGGTGTACTGCCTCCGTCATGTTGTGTCTATCGCTATGTTGAACCGAACTGAAAGAGAGCTAGCCTCTCAGGTCCACATCACGCATGTTCTTCGTTTTTTTTCTTTTTACACATGCCCAAAAGCTGAAATGTGTTTACTTGGGCTGCGTGTCAGGAAAAAGGATTTGACGTCTGCTATATTCTTAACACATTTTAAATGATAATTATTTGTTTCTTTTTAATTTTAAATAAAGTATAAGATTTACTAAAGTAAGATTTTGATACCAGCCAGGTAGTGGTTCCTTTTAGCAGTAAAAATATAGACATCGAATTGCAGAAAAGTACGGAGAAATATCAAACGTGTTAGAACAGGCACTTTTGATGCGAGTCTTAGGAAGAATACCGAATTTGCTTTGAAGAAACCAAAATTACTGATTAAAACAAATAAATATTAAAACATACAATTAAACAGCTCGCATCATAATATAAGTATAAAAATATATTCTCCACAAAAAGGTATTCTTTCCACAGACGAAACGTTGCTGGCTTCTCGCTGCTACGTCGCAATTGTAGATATTCGAATGAACTACAGTTCGTATTTCCACTGATTCAGACGTTCACAGCTAGAATCAGCAAGGTCACGTACACGGACTCGAATCATCCTTGTTTCCTTCATATTCCATTGGTAAAGAAGAAGTTCCACTCAGACAGCTTCTACCCACTCCCCCAACGCGCCCGGAACTGTTACATTTAGGAAAGGATTCTCTGGGGGAGGCTTCCCAGTCACTACGACCCTAACTTCTTGAACTCGAGATTCAAACGTTAACTGTCCTACATATCCACGTTATATGCACTCCCTTCTTGTTAGTCAACAACCTCACGAATAATCCTCTGCCTCGAGTGGCTCTTGAACATTCAAATTAGTGAAAAAAATGAATAAAACTTTTTAATTTTTTTTTTTACTCCTGTTCACCTAATAAAAGGTTCGAGAACCACTCAAGGTAGATCCTTACTGAATGAGGTGTCCGATATGAATGCAAGAGTAGCAAGTGAAGTTCGTTAGAATATGGAGGATAGATAACGATTGACCCCTGACTTGAAGAGGTTAAGGTTTGCAACGTTCGGGCATTCGCCCACTCGAGAGACTGTCCCACAAGTTAGCGGTTCTTGGGAAAAAGGTAGACATAAATAGAGTGAATTGGTAGCCCCTTTGACCGGGTTTACCTCTCTGCACGAAGTCGGCGTCTTCTTTAATCCAACTGACAGGGCGAGATTTATATCTTATATTTACATACTTTTTGCCAATTAAATGCAAAAGAAGCGCAAAATGGATTGACGAACTAGAGTAGTCACCTATAAAGTTGGTTGGTTTATTCTGTTTAACGACATATAAATATCTCTATGGGTCATTTAATACCGAAATGTAAATATTTTGTGTGCAATTGCATGCGTTCAACTACAGATAAAATATATTGTTGGTAATAAAAATGTATTGCTAGTCATTTTTCTTTAAAAATGTATTACTGGTAATTTTATTATACATATGTATTGCTTTCAATTTCACCATGATATACGTATTACCTGTAGTCTTACTATAAATATGCATTGTTGGTCATTTTACTACAAATATGTATTAATTGTAATTTTACCACATATAGGTATTGCTGGTAATTACACTATAAATACTTGTTGCTTGTATGTTTACTATAAAAATGTATTTTTATACTTTCATAGTGCTTTGTTTTTGAGGGGGGACTTCCTATTTGCCCATTGCTAGGACCCTAACAGGCGCTGCCACTCCGGGTCAAGGTGAATCTGGGAAAAACAGGAATAAGTAGGTGGTTCTATGCTCCTGATCAGAAGTCTTGCTGCTGGATGTAGTTTATTGTCATTCCAAGGACTAACCTATAATTTAAAAAATAGTTGAAAACTGTTACTTGATTTTGCTTAGAGAATATTTTATTTTATTTTTAATACTAATTTACAAATCGCATTCATTACTTTTTCAGAATTATTTAATAACATTGTTGATGCTGGCCAATGTCAATTCAAGTAATAACTTACGCAATTGTCTGTATGGAGCTTACACCTTAAAATTAGAATATGGAGGCAATGTAGATGATTCGGCTTCGTGGATGTAGCATGAGAGGTTTTAGCTGTCAAGGTCTTAAATTGTTTAATGAAAGAATGCAGTTCGCCCGAACATTTGCCATGGAAATAGCGATAGAGTAGCAATATCTTGAGATGTGAGAACAAGAACTGCAGGCTAGAAATATGTCTACTACAAAAGGCCGCTGAAATTACTTTGTACTTTATGAAGATAGGAAAGTGAGGACTGGGCAACTCCAGCCCAGATAATATTAGCAGCAATATTCCATTTATAGTCAGCTCTTGAGAAGATAAAGCATGGCAGAAGGAGCCAGTTACTTTCCGGGGCTCGAGAATGTGCTGTTCATTTTCCCGACATCTTTGAGAATTCGCGCGGGACAATCAGCCTGCGCGTGTGAAAATCTTTCCGTGAAAGGTTCTTTAGAAGCGGAGTTCCAATATGGCTACTATAATTCACTTGCTGACTCTAGTGGACTAGTCAAAACCATGGTGCAGAAGCGTCAGAGAGTCTTAGTAATATTTATCAAAAATAAAGGGACAGATTTAACTATATAAGCAAATACTATATATGTATTTAATTGACTTCGACTAGGGCGGGTTCTATATAAATCTGATTGGCGAAAGTTCGGCCGGCTCAGTAGTCAGAGTTTGATAGCAGTCGTCATCTTGTCGGCAGCTGTCGAGAATCTGGTTAAATCGGAAATATGTTCTCAGCCCCTCAAAAGGGCGGAAAAATCTCATAAGCAGATGACCGCTTCGTTCTTCACGTGACACAATTGGGTTGATTTTTGTCTGTCTCCTCTGCCGGCTTTCTCTCTATATACAATTTTGAAAGGCTCCAGACTGCTTAGTGCGAGGTTGGTTTCGACCAGTAGAAAAAATCTCTTTGATCTTTTGAATGGCCAAAATTCTTTTATTTATTTTTCGGCATTCCTTTCTTATTCTTTTTTTTTTAAGCGGAAGTTATACGTTGAGCCTCTCTTATTTTGGTAGATTTCTAGTCACAATAACAAGACCACAGTCGCTCCAGCTCGATCATGGCTTGTTCCCACGCTGGTCAGTACTATGGCTGGTCAACTGATGGTTATCTTCTGGCCGCTTTGGTTCTTCATCTGCTCTGTGCCATGTTTTCTTTCTTTCTCTTCTTTTATTGTCCTTTACTCCTTTCTCCTCACTTTCACACCCTTTCACTACCAGTAACCCTCTGGCTCTATGTAGCTTTATCGCCTTGCTTCGGGTAAAATGATAAAAAAAAGGATATTTTAAGAAGTGAAATTTTTGTCATTTTAGTTCGTACCAGAATTACATGGCGAAAATATGGATGGAAGGGAAATTTTGATAATTGCTGTACCTGGCTTATTGTTTGCGTATATTTTCAAAATATTTCGATTGATTTTTTTATAGCATTTTTTCTTATCGCAACTTTTACAATTTGTTTTGCTTTAAAAAAAATACCTACTTTGCGTACGTTTGTTTAATATTAGAAGTGTCTGATCATTTTGGCGAGATCTCATTTGTTTTTCGTAGTCGCTATATTATTATTTTTACACAATAGAAAAAATGCTTAGGAATACGAAATATTATGTAACAAGTGCCTGATTAGAATAATATATAATAAAAAAAAATAATGGAGAAATACAAAGAAACTATATTGATGTTTATTCCTTTTCTTTTGCTGATATTTATTTTGAAAAAAGTAAAAGTAAATGCTCCAAAAAAAGCAAGAAACAAAAATGAATACAATGCAGAAGGTAATTGCTTCGAGTTTTTTTTTCAATGAATAAAAGAAAATATTTTTTTATTTTGTGAATAATCAAGTAAATACTAATTTGAAACTAAACAAAGGACATGGTAGGGACATTTTTTTTTTTATTTTTAAATAAAAATGGAGGCCAAAATGTTATTCGTTTCAATTTACGGTCTCAATTAAAGAAAATAGTCAAAGAATCAATGTTGGTAGGAATTCTGTCGTTCTGATAATCAAGCGTAAGATTTGATGTGCCTGTGTCAAATATTTATCGTCTGTTCTCTATATAACGAGTAAATGGCGCGAAAAT
The DNA here is from genome assembly GCA_963932145.1 of Acanthosepion lycidas. Classification (NCBI taxonomy): domain Eukaryota; kingdom Metazoa; phylum Mollusca; class Cephalopoda; order Sepiida; family Sepiidae; genus Acanthosepion; species Acanthosepion lycidas. Next base: position 92,544,589 of record OZ010591.1, on the reverse strand, counting down.
TGAACACTGAATATTTATTTAAATTTCAGGTGGCCATTATTTTGTTGTTTCAAGTTTTTTTCTGGTGTTCATAATGAAGGAATTACAATGTAAAGCAGTAATGTAAAGGGCCCGAAAAGTGGAATTGGTTGCCCGAGTTGAAAATTCCAACTGTTTCGTGTATTTTCGAATAAATTTCCTTTCGAAAAAAAAACTCCCATCCATTCTGTCTACGAAATAATAACAAGTCACAGATATTAAGGAAAAAAACGACTTTGTGAAGAAACACCACTGCATACGTTCCGAAGAGTCACGGCATTTAAATTGTTCTTTGATCATCTATCTATCTATCTATCTATCTATCTATCTATCTATACTAGCCTCGTCATTATCTATCTATCTATCTATCTATCTATCTATCTATCTATCTATCTATCTATATTTTAGTTGGTTGTGATTATCTATATTTATCGGTCTATTCTAGTCTAAATAATTGTCTCACTTTGTGTATGTATCTATATATGTAATAACAGTGCCCAGTGAGGCTTTACTTCCTTTGAATAGTACCAGTCGTTCAGATTTATGTCTAAATTTCTCCACGGTGAGGAGCTGAAAACTTTTACATCATTTTATCTCCTAGACTCTTTCTTTGAGCTTTCCGACAGGACTCTAAATTGTGTTCCCCATATGGGAGACCGTCTTTAGATCTGACGTGATTTGACCACTCGTCTACGCCGATGACCAACTTAATGTCTTTAAACACAGATTTTGCGCTGACTTTTGAAATAGAGAGCGCATATTTTCGAAAATAAATAAATATACTGTTTTAAAAAATAAACGGAGCGTTTACTCAAATACGAGTATCTACTAAAATAACGTTTAAGTATATATATATATATATATATATATATATATATATATATATATATATATATATGCAAGTTTCAGTAATTATGACAGACAAAGTTGGATGAAACGCGTCACAAAAAATCTTTCCAGTTTGTCATATTTTTCTAAATATATGTATGTTAGCTTTATCACAGATATTGTGATATATAAAATAATATATATTTTCTAAATATATATATATTGTTAGCTTTATAAGAAACATATATGTTATTTCTACCATAGATATTGAGCACTTTCCATTCAGTATATATATATATATATATATATATATATATATATATATATATATATATATATATATATATATATTAGGCTTTTGACAAGGTGTAACGTAGGTCTGTGACCTACAAGCTCTTCAGGATTTTAAACTATTATCAACTTATCGAGTAGATTCATACAGGTCCTTGTTAATTCCCGCCCTTCTGAAGCTCATATATTCAATGAAAGGCATACCTCAAGGCTCCCTTCTCATTCCTACCTTCTTTCTGCTTTATATTAACGATCTACCTAAGAAAATTTTGAGATCATTAGTAAATATCTATGTAGATGATTCGACACTTAATGGGCACACTTATAAAAATCTAGACGAGTAGAGACTGATCTCTTCTCTGATTGAGCTCTAACAGCTCAATGGGAAACAAAACGGGCTCGTAACCTTCAATACCCAGCAAAACTAAGCTAGTAACCTTTCAACATCATCGAGCAGACCCTAAGTTGTCTCCATTTGAAATGAATGTTTGTACTTTCTGCGACATCTTGTTTTGAACGTCTGTTGGGACCCAAATTCTCCGCAGGTCTCAAGAGGCACTCATCTATACATCCATCGCTAAAGATATAGGAAAAATGGGCGGCTCCTTTTTGCACTTCAGAAAGCATCTGACTCCCCCTATGGTCTATATTTAAAATAGTCAGATCAGACAAAAATGGAGCTGATCACTTCGCACTGGCCTGGAGGGAGCTGATTACTTTTCACTTTTCAGCCTTGATAGAGTTCTAAAACAAGGACGTGGCTTCGTGTGCAATGAATTATTTTCCACATTACAAGCCCTACCCCATAGATAAAACGTTGAAAGCCTCTCGTTACACTCTTGCTATTTTTGCGGCAAATGCTCCGACGATCTACATTCCTTAGTTCCACCAGTTCAGTCTATTACAACTAAGACCAACCATGATACGTATACAGGGACGGAACATCTACATCCCCTTCGTATTCCATTAGTAAGGAGGAAATTTCTTTCTTCACAAGAATCGCTACTCTTATCCTCATTTAGTTTCGGGACAGCCGTTATCTATTTTCGACAATCTCATTAACCATTTACCTTGAGTGTTCATTGAAATTTAGCAAACAACAATAGAGTAAAATGAATTGGAGCACTCCGGCTGATTGGCATTTGATTACATTCGTAAAAAACACGCTAGATTAAGTTGTTTCTTTCTGTCGAATGAAGATAGCTCAGTGGTAGAAACTCTGACTGATCGGTTGGGTTTTGATCCGGGCTTGAAGTATTCGGATGTCTAGTTGCACTGAGGAGCTCTGATACAGCGAAACACTACTGCCTGCGAATGTTAATATATATATATATATATATATATATATATATATATATATATATATATATATTCAGTTGTATAGAAATGAGTTTGTGGGTTTCATGCTTTTGCCATCATAAGACAAACTGGTTTATTTTTAAAAATTGGATCTATTTATGCTTATTTGACTATGTTTGGTGCTGGGAGTGGGGGTCTACTTCTCTGTTTGTTTGGGGTGTAACTATCATACGCACAGATACACATATATACAGGTGTAAGAATGTTGGTTCACACATGCACATTCATATAAACAATCCGAGGCTAGGCGCAGATACATATCCATGCGTTCGGGCATGCATAGATACGCAGTTGTAAATCTATTTCGGTGTCGAGACTGTAACTTTTATATATGTGGCGATATTCCTTTCCTTTGTTTTTTTTTGTCTGACGATCGAAAAAGCATGAAACCAAAGGGTCACAAACTCATATCCATACAACTGAATATGTTAGCTCTATCACTGATAATGAGCACTTTCCAATAAGTACTTCTCATATAAAATAATATACATATATATTTTAAGACATTTTTATGTTTATACATTCTTTTTATAGATACAGATATTTAAGTAAATGCTCTGTTTTATAATAAACAGTATTAATAACATTTACTGACCTGAATGTCCAAGAGATTTTCATAGAAAATAGATTTGAGCAGATATGAATGAACGTGAGAGATTAATGGAAGATTGAAGTTTAAAAGCAGTAAAATCTTTGCCAATTGAACGATTCTCCGTGGCTCGATCAGTTAAGGCACGTCAAGGTAAATGACGATTCCGTATAGGATAGAGGTCCGATTCCTGTTGAACGAATATTTTCTATGAAAATTTCTCGGATATTCAGGCCGGAAAATTTTATTAATACTGTTTATTATAAACAGAGCATTTACTTAAATATTTGTATCTCTAAAAAGAACGTATAAACATAAAACGTCTTAAAATAATTGTCGGACTTTGTCCATTTCATTATATATATATATATATATATATATATATATATATATATATATATATATATATATATATTTGTGTATGTGCGTGCGTGTTTATCTCGAAAGTAAGTAAAAACAAACCCCCAGCAGAATGTTTCCTTTATAAGCAGTGTTCTTATAATATCTTGATGCTAATAAGTACAGCTTACTTGTTGCAAATTTGAGATTTGCATTATTGCGAATATGCGTAATCCATTAGTTTAGAAGGAACAACACATATACTGCAGCGGTGGCGGCAGTGGTTTTTCTTGGGTAAAATAACTTGATGAGGCCTAACCCGCTCCTGGCTGGTTTGATTCCAGAGTCTAGACAATCTACTAAGTTTGTCTTGCTATTTAGCCATAGCTGGGGGCTGGATAAGAGATAGATTCATACCATTCTCAACGGTATTTGCGCGTAAGTGAATGTAACGGACTCGAGTTGAATTTGAATTTGAGCTTCCGTTTTCTTGTTCTAAAGAGCTATCCATCACACCACCGCACATCAATTTACATTTTTTTTTGAAAATTAATTCTTATTTTAAAAAGGTAATTTGTCACTTAGACAACGTTAAAACATCGCTGGAACTCTCGGTGAGGACCGAACTATCTTTCAAAGGACTTACAACACAGATACGCCAGTCATCGTAAAACGGTATGTTCTCCTCGTAGAAGTCTGATATTTCGAAATCATGTAAGTAGCAATATGGCCAACGGAAACATAATTAATAGAAATAGCAACTAACGTCTCAAAACCAACAAAAAATAATAAACCTTGTTAACTTTACATTGTCATATATTTTCTGAACTAACTTTTAACAGCAGACTATTACGAATGGTAAATTGTATTCCAGGACAGGAGAAATATAAGAATAGTTGGTTTGAATTTGGTTTTATGATCAGTTAAGAGCAATCATTCTTTGACATTTTGTTTTCTTTTTCTACTGGGATGGCTGCTTCATAAATACATTAGCTCTTAAAATAACCAAATCCCAACATTAGATTATCAACTGAATAAATGCTTCACAGAGGGGGAAAAAACAAAACAAACAAATTAATATGTTCCTTCCTATTTTATTTTACTTGTGTTTCCTTACAGTTCTCTCCTAAATTGTGACACTTCGGGGCACGACCGATGAGCTTTTACAATGTGTTGACGCGCTGGGCGTTCTTGAAGTTAATGTCTCCTCCTCGTGATGAGAAAATGGTGGCCTTTCCGGTTGTTTTAGTGACGTCCCCTTGCGGGAATAAGCAGACGAACAGACCTGTTTCTTTTTATTAATCTTTCTCCTTCGAATCCTACAGCGCTTAGCATTTTTTTTTCTATTATTTTTTTTCGTTCTTTGCTTTTCTCAGTTTCATCTGAAATGGAATGGAAAGACGAAAAAAAAAAAAAAATCCCAACCCGCGAAAAAATCAAATAGAATACAAAAAAACTATAAAAGAAACAAATTTATATGTAAAAACAATAAAATGGTTAACATTAAGGCATTATTCACAAGCAAATGCGCACAGAATTTTTCGTGTTTTTCTCTTTCCTATCATCGTTTCAAGAGAGTGCCAGTGCAAATAGCGTTGTGTGCTATTTCGAGATTCACGGAAGTTGCCGACTAACTCCGGATATTCCCGAGGCACCAAAAGTCATTTGCTTCGTCGCATTTGAAAATTCTATCAAACATTAACTTGAAAACAGCACAGTTATGTGCACAGAGAGAGAGAGAGAGAGAGAGAGAGAGAGAGAGAGAGAGAGAGAGAGAGAGAGAGAGAGAGAGAGACGGAGTGATAAAGAAGGAATTTTTTAGAGAGACGAAGACGGTATTGTTGTTATTGTAGGGCAGACTAGCATATATATATATATATATATATATATATATATATATATATATATATATATATATATATATATATATATGAATAAAATGACAATTGGAAAAAAGATCTTAGATTTTGCCGACGCGTTTCGTCTTCCGACTTTTTCAAGGCAAAAATGAAATCGAAATGTTCTTGTTGATATAGTAACATTAAAAAAAAATCCAAATTAAAAAAAAAAAAAAAAATTAATGTTACTATAACAACAAGAACATTTCGTTTCGATTTCATTTTTGCCTTGAAAAAGTCGGAAGACGAAACGCGTCGGCAAAATCAAAGATCTTTTTTCCAATTGTCATTTTATTTATACCAATCTGTCTTCTCCACAGAATTGATCTGGGAATTTAACTATATATATATATATATATATATATATATATATATATATATATATATATATATATATATATATATATATATATATATGTATGTATAAATACATACAAATACAAATATAGATAAGTATACACGTTTCGAAAAACCCTCGAATTTTTGATTTGCCAATAATCAAATCAATCTCGAGGGGAAAAAAGGTTTTAAAAAAAGAAAGAGCTACAAACATGGAAGTCTGTCGAAAAAAGATGCAGGTTTGAAGCCCAAAGAAAAAAACCCGATTTGACTCTTTAGCCGACTTTCCCTGACGATCCGTTTAGGTGAAACCTAGGTAGGTTTGTCTGGCTCACTAGGTCTGTCTATCTATCTATCTATCTATCTATCTATCTATCTATCTATCTATGATATAACGATATATGTATATATAACGATATATATATATATACATATATATATATATATATACATATATATATATATATATATATATATATATATATATATATATGTATTACCAAAATGTAATTGATAAGGTTTATTCCAAAGAGGATTTTTCAGTCCATATGAGAGTTGAATGTATGATACAGAGTAAATTATAAGAATAATTAGAAATCCATAGTCAGTAATAAATTTATTTCGATGAATATAAGCCTACTCATCTCATCCGACCGACTACATTTTATGAAATGGAATCAAGATTTTCTAGACAGACAGATATACAAAGATATAAAAAAGAAATATAGAATAAAAATTACAAGCAAAAATAAATTGACCAAGAAAGGTTTTATTTTTGTGGGGTGCTTACATTATGAGGGGAGAAAACAGAAAAAAATGAGTTAATATCAAAGCTATGGAAATGTAAAGAGATAGGAAAGTTAAATTTGAAACAGACTACTAGGTAAGTATGGCTCTAATTTGGGACCAGAGAAAATCTCTCTTATATCCGAGTTTCTCTTATATCCGGGTCTCTTATATCCGGGTTACACTGTACAACAAAGTTTTAAATAAAATTCCCAGAAGTACTAGTTAAAATGATGACTATTTAAACAGCATCATCATATAATCATCAACATCATAATACTACTACTACTAGTAATAAAAATACTTAACATATATATATATATATATATATATATATATAAGAAAATTACACATATAAATATTAGGTTGGGGCAAAAATAATGACGTAATAATGTCGTTTTTTGAAGTATTTTTTAACGTCATAAAACGACATTATTACGTCATTATTTTTGCACCAACCTAATAGAAACAATAAAAAAAGATAAAAGCAATAGAAATAATGTTTTTTTTTACACTCAGCTGGTAAGAACATTCATCCTAAAAAAAAAAAAATTATATTTGTCGTTAATGATCCAGGATTTTTCATTTTTATAGTTCAAATATGCATATATTTTACGAGAAATCTCTTGTTTCTCAAACGTTATGCATTTAAGTGAATGTAAATAAATTGCAACGGTAAATATATAACATTTCGAATTTCGTGTGATAGGTAAACAGCAGTTATCTCCCTTACACCCACCATCAGATTTTTTTTGCCTGATAATTTTAATAATAGTCAATAAAACTTGAAATATTTTTTTAAAGGACAATCTTGACTTATTTAGCTATAAGTTATTTTTTTCTATTGCCCTTAAAAAAAATGAGGTTTGAAAAAAAAAAACCAAACAAACAAAAAAAAAACGTAACGTCAATATGATTAGTAGATTGGTCAAAATATCGTGTTATATATTTTATTTAATATATATATATATATATATATATATATATATAGTATATAAAAATATAAAATATATGTGTGTGTGTGTGTGTGTGCGTGCAGATATGTAGAAGAATAAGAAAGAACGCGTTAGGTAAATAATCCGGAATTCTTTAGTATTTTTGTTTTTATTTTTAAAAAAACAGTGCTCCATACATAAGTAGAGCTTAAATTATTTAAAAAAAATAATCATAATATATATATATATATATATATATATATATATATATATATATATATATATATATATATATATATTGTTACACTACAAAATTACCTGATATAGGTGGAGAAAACTATGCCAGTCTTATTCAACGCCGGTGTACAGATTGAGTTCGTGACGGAATTAGAAATTTAACTTTGAGAGCTATGGAAAAATTAATACAGGATTTGTCCATTTTGATGTTTCAGTTAGACGAAATGCCCGAGAAGGTGGTTAGGGGAGGGTGGAAAGTATTAGCCTTACAGAAAAGAGGTATTATAAAATTAAATCTGGATATTAAGATAATGACTTTAAATTGGGATTATATGGAGAAAGAGGTGTGAATTTGAAACAAAAAGAGGGCTGAAATATGTATATGTATATATATATATATATATATATATATATATATATATATATATATATATATATATATATATACTATTACTTGTATTTGTATATATATATATATATATATATATATATATATATATATATATATATATATGTGTGTGTGTGTGTGTGTGTGTGTGTTTGTGTTTAACCGACTCGGCCACAAAGAAGTTTTGTCGATCAAACAAGGCTGATTAATAACTTTAAGTGAAATTCCTTTCGTCATTGACTCGTGAAATGTTCATTTCTAATCAGTTTCGTATGCTACGTAATAACCCAAGCGAAGTTTGGTTTGGTTTGTTTTACGGTAAATCAATCTCAATGGGTCATTTAATGCGGACAACTTTTTTTTTCCTGGTAATATTTTTGATTTGTCAAAAATCTATCTCTGGTAATATTTTTTTCCTCAAAATTATATAGCTAGTAATATTATTTTAAAAACGTATTGCTAGTAATAGATTATTTTCTTCAAATATTTATTTCTGGTAATAATTTTTTGTCAGGTATTTCTGGTATGAAAACCTATTTTTACACTTCCCTAATGCTTTTTAACTCAGTTTCGGGGTTAACTTTTTGCCTATAGCTGGGACCCTAACAGGGGCTACCACCGCGGGTCAGGGTGTACTTGGGAACACCAGTAATTAAGAGGTGGTTCCACGCTCCTCAAAACATCCTGATCAGAGGCCTTGCTGTTGGAAGTAGTTCATCGTCTCACCCTGGAAGCAGATGTAGTTTATCGTCATACCCAAAGCGAAGTAATAAATTTTTTATTCATTAATTCGGCAGATCTTATCATTTTAAAAGTTATTTTTACTGGATACTAATATATGAGGTAATTTATTAAACAGTATATTTATTAATTTGCGTCTATTGACCTGGAATTTCGAGATATCTCTTTAGATAAAAATATGGGCTCTACGGCCGTATTCAGCTTTGCTTGGTCGACAAATATTTTTATTATATATATACAGCCTGAAGATTGCGCTCAAACATGAAATCGACTGTCGCCACTTACTCCTGAAAATGAGCACTTTTACTTATAAATATAGCATACCTTCAAACTTTATAAACTTTATTCTTCTTATCATATATATATATATATATATATATATATATATATATATATATATATATATATATATATATATATATAATGGTAGCTTGCTTTTCGAAATCATATGAAAAATATATCATATATTACGTCTGTCTCATAATTCCTAAATTTAGCGAATGAAATGCATATACATATATATCAAATATTACGGGCTTGGTGATGCGTGATTACATTCATTAAAACAAGTATCGCCTTCTTTGTGGAGAACGTGATGGAAAACTTCATCAGAATTTTACTAAAATAACAAAACAAAAAATAGAAACAAAAACAAAAACACGATGGGGTAAGAACAGTCATTGTTTTGGAACCCTGCAAACGACATTGCTTTGACTGTATACATAATTCGTATAAACACAAAGCAGAAGACTTCCGGTAGTTTGAAATGCAGATTGTTCCCATTAGAAAAGCTAATTTATTTTTTGTGAACCTAAAAAAACCCCCAAAAACCTGCTAATCGTGAATCGAACCCAGGTTCCCTGTGCAGCAGGAAACCGTCGTTAGATTCAACATGCCGTAACCGACTTGGACACGAAGCAGGATTACCGATCGAACCTTGTTTGGAACGCACCTTTAAGCGAAAACCTTCTTCATCTGCATCCCAAAGGGACTCAGTTTTTGAATCTTGCCGGAGAGTACATATTATTCTTTTAAAAGATTTGTGGAATATTCAGGCCTGTAGACGAAAATAAATAAATATACTGTTTAATAAATAAATAGAGCGTCTACACACATAAGTGCATCCACTAAAAAAAAAAAACGTTTAAAGTAATAAACATTTGTCTAATTGATGAATCAATTTTATATTAACATGACATAGTGTTTGTCAATTTCACTTCTTACGTGATCATCGGACAATATAGTGTTGATTTCTATGCCAACATAATTATAATTGTATTTTCCTTCCTTTTGTTAGTTCCGACTGCCCGTACTTCATAAATAATAGACTATTCCGTTTTAATCGAGTGGAAAGGGAGGAAAAGACGCTACTTGGTTTCAGTGAGAAAAAAAGAAAAGAAAGAAAAACGAATGAAAGAAAAAAGAAAGGAAAAAAGAAAGATGGAAGATAGGGGTTTTTAACGACTCCTGCCAGTAACTCATAAATAATGGACTACTCCGTTTTACTAACGTGGAAAGAGGCTTTCTGTGAGAAAATGGACGAACGAAAGAAAGAAAGAAAAAAAAAAAGAATGTAAGATAAGAGAGTTTGACGACTACTGCCAATACTTCATGAATATTCGACTATTCCGCTTTGATGGCGTGGAAAAACAAAAGCAATATCAGAAACGCTACGAGTTCATTAATGAAATGAATGAGCGACTGAAAAAAAAAAAAAAATAAATAAATAAATAAAGAAAGAAAGAAAGAAAGAAAGAAGGAAAGGAAGATAGAATTGTTTAACGGCTGTTTCAGTGAAATGGAGAAAGCCAATTTCAAATCTTTTCGTTTGTACCCAAATTTCTTAAAATATCGATAATCAGTCATATTTATGATTATTATTGCAAAATGTTCAACTCAAATATTTAACGATGTATTAGGGGAATTTTTACGTACATTTTATTATCGTAGAACTTGTCATGAGCTTATTCAATCCTTAATTTAAGAATTAAGATTAATTAGGAAAACTGTGAAATTTTTACGGATCTTTCAAGTATCTATAAACGCTATTCCCATATAAATACTGAACATCTTAAATAATTATATATATCTATAACAGGTATACCATTTTATTCGTTGGATTTCAATACATAATCGAGATTCCAAAAGACTGGGAAATTGAAAATCGTGGAATAAAGGGAGATTACTCTTCATGAAAGAAGATGGAAGAAGAATTTACCGATTCCTTTCCATGATGCTGGAGCAAAAATATGCTGTAGAATCGTAGATTGGATCAGCAGGTGGATGTCTTACATTGCTGATAATCGGAAAAAAGGAAATAGAATATACATAGATGATATATTAATAATATGAAACGTATATAGTTTTAATAGTAAATATCTGTAAGATATATATTAATATATTCATGACACATCTTTGGCCATTATATCTAATATCTCTCTCTCGCCTATCCTTGCTGTAGACGTCTGCTCTGGAAAGTGTTTATTTACCACTCACATAGCCAATCAGTTGTTTATACTGTAACGATGCTGAACGGATCTTAGAGTTTCTGGGAGACAACTCAAAACCTGTCATGATCAGCATCTTGACCAACTCCAGCACGCTTAAAACCTCGGTCACGATGACTTTTGAGTTTGCACTGCCATTATCGACCTACAACGAACAGTTCCTCCTATCCATTTCGGTCACAAGACTTTTGTCAACACTTGCTGACAAATTAACCATGGTGACAAAGTTAATATTTTAACCATTAGCGCGCGTGCGCGCGCGCGCGCGCACACACACACACACACACACACACACACACACACACACACACACACACACACATATATATATATACAGGTACAAAGAAAACAAATAAAGTACACTTTCAACATTCGTAACATTTAATTTACAAGAGGGCTCAATACATAAAGCAATATTTTTTATTTTACGATATTACAACAAAAACATGTAAAAATCGCTACACAATTGCAGTCGCATTTCAACACATAACGAAGCGTCTCCACAGACGATTATAAATTACTGACGAGTGAATGATTAATATTGTTTGAAAACCAAAATACATCCTCATGTTTTGGAAAAATATAAGTCTTGAGGGCTTTACCCTGATCAACCAATAGAATACGACCCACATTAAATTCAAACTAAACGAAAAAGAAAAAAAAATTAGAACTTATTATCTTACAAATGTGTCATGGACAAGATGTGATATCTAACAGTAGCCATACATTAACTTAAAGACTGATACAAATTGATACAAATGGTTACAATAAATGTACATATGCCAACTTTCATAAGAAATTTCGGCTATTCTATCAGCCATTATTAAGGAGATTTTTGCTTATGAGTATATATATATATATATATATATATATATATATATATATATTTGTGTGTGTGTGCGTGTTTGTGCGTGTGTGTGTGTGTTTTGAACAATAAAAAAATATTAAAAAATAAGTTTTCAGACACTGGGTTGTATATTAATATTTTTTTTTGCTTTATTATTTCAATTAGGTTTCTGGACCAGCATGGCCATCAGAAGAAGAAAAAAAAATTAGGAGTGAAAAAAAAAAAAAAAAATAAGAGACAGAAATAAAATTCGGAGAAAAAAATCTCTGCTTTTTAGTAGCAGTGAACTGCGGGAGTGAATGACTGTTTATGAAGAAAATTAACTTTATCTGTAGTTTTCATTTGTTTTTTATCGTTAATTTTGGTCAGACCTTGTGTTGGTCAAACGGCCTCATTCAAGTTGTTTTTAAAATGAGGCGGAGGAGATTCATGTCGTAGAATTCCCTTCTTGGTCCTTTTGACAGTTTCATTGGTTGCTGGGTGGCGGATGTGTGTGTTTTTGGCGGGGTGTATGATGCGTGTAATTTATATATTGGTATGGGTGTGTGTATAAGTGTGAGCATGTCTGTCTTTTGTGAATGAGAAATGTGTTTAGGGCTTGATTTATGGGGTTATATATTAATTCTATCTATGTTGCTAGATTTGTGGTTAAGCACGTCTGGACGAGGTGTTTTGAGGCGCAAAATCCATTTGTCTTCATCTTCTAAGTTTATTTTTTCTGTCTATTTCTATTTTTTCAATTATAATGAATTTAGCATGGCTTTTAAAATCATGTTTTTCTACGCGGAAATGTTGTTCTACAGGTAATAATCTTCCGTGGGGAGCCGACTTGATCCGATTACGATAATTATTAATCCGACATAATTTTTTTTATCACTTTTTAATGTATCCTCGTATTTGAGTAGAGGCGTTGCTTATTTATTAAACAGTATATTTATTTATTTTCACCTACCGTCTTGAATGATCGGGAAATCATATGAAATAATATTTTACACTCTCAGGCGGGATTCGAAACCTGCTTCCTTCTGTATAGAAAAGGAAAAACTGAATACCTCATTAAAGAGTTTGGTAATAATTTACTTCAGACAGACAATTGCCTCATCAATCCGGAGTTATTAAATTATAACTCCGGTCTGATGAGGCAATTGTCTGTCTGAAATAAATTAAACCGATCTCTTTAATGGGGTATTCAGTTTTTCCTTTGATTGATATATATATATATATATATATATATATATATATATATATATATATATAATATTGCTCTGTGTTTTGATACACTGAACTGTCTTCAGAGCTTTATCTTTTTAATATTATATATTAAATAAGACCTATTTGAATTATCCTTACCACTTACGGATTTGATATATATATATATATATATATATATATATATATATATATATATATATATAAAGACATTTTTATGTTTATACATTCTTTTTATAGATACATATATTTAAGTAAATGCTCTGTTTTTATAATGAACATAATTTATAACATTTACTGGCCTGAATGTCCGAGAAATCTTCATAGAAAATATTCGTCCTCCGACAGGATTGGAACCTGTATCCTATACGGAACCGTCATTTAACCTGACGTGCTTTTAAACGATCGAGCCACAGAGAATTTACTGTTTTTAAGCTTCTATGAAACTCTCACGTACATTCATATCTGCTCAATGCGTATCCAAATATAAACAAATGACGTCACACATTATGAAATGGACAAAGTCCGACAATTATTTTAAGACATTTTTATGTTTATACATTGTTTTTATAGATACAAATATTTAAGTAAATGCTATGTTTTATAATAAACAGTATTTATAAAATTTACCGGTGTGACGTGATTTGTTTAATTTTGGATACGCTTTGAGCAGATATGAATGTACGTGAGAGATTCCTGGAAGATTGAAGTTTAAAGGCAGTAAATTCGACTTACTAATCAAATGATTCTCTGTGGCTCAATCGGAGGACGAATAATATACTGTTTATTATAAAAATAGAGCATTTACTTAAATGTTTGTATCTATAAAAAGAATGTATAAACATAAAAATGTCTTAAAATAATTGTCGGCCTTTGTCAATTTCATAATATATATATATATATATATATATATATATATATATATATATATATATATATGTCCACTCGTATTCGAGGATACCCGTCTACTAGGGTGGCTAGCCAATCCCTATTGAAAACGCTTGCTCAGGCGCATTTGTGTTTATTCAACATCCACAGATCACAGCTGTGCTTTATACTGCAGCTATGCTGAGCAGACCTTAGTTATAGTTATCTGGCGTGATCAACAATTTAAACAAAGCCAGCACACTCGAGCCCTCGGTCACGATGACTTGTGACCCAAGTGTTCCGTATACCCAATTTCACTCAGAATGCTTGCCCAACACGTGGTGTGGTTTTCAGGCACTTACCAAAGGTGCCGCACGCTGGGATCGACCCTTCCAGTCGGATAACATCTCAAAGTTTCCTTCCTGACAAATCGACCATGGTGAGATTCGAACCCGAGTCGTATGACCAGAATGCAAACCTTTCACAAACACACACACACACATATATATATTTACATATAAAGAAATATAGTTTTAAGGTGTGCTATATTTATGGGATAAAATGCTCAATATCAGAGATGGAGCGTATGTAATTGTAAATATAAAAGTGAACATTGGAGTCAATACTCAGAAGCGACAGGCTGTTTCTTGCTGGACGCAATAGTCAGGCCGCGATTACCCACAATGCACCACTGACCCATATATATATATATATATATATATATATATATATATAGCCGAGGAAAAATCAAGCATTCGCGGCCTGATGATTGCATCCAGCATGAAACACCCTGTCGCTTCTGAGTGTTGACTTCAGTGTTCACTTTTATATTTACACACACACACACACACACACACACACACACACACACACACACACACACATATATATGCATATATCTGCGAATTAAAGTGAAGTCTGTTGCATGCACTTTGCTCTAACGCTACTTCGAATAGCATAACATCATTGTTCGCCTCATCCCACTTCACATATTGGTTAAATAATAGTGTAGAGTTATCTACAAACCACTCTAGGACATACCCAACTTTTAATTCAAAACTGTGCGTTAAGTTAACAGGAAACAACCCTACCATTTCTGAGAAGATAAGGATCGAAGAATAACAGTGAAGGGCAATCGTGAAGAGTCATGATCGCCTACGTACTGAAGAGACATGGCTTTAAAATAAAAAAAAATGTATGATATCCAACAAGTAGCCAAAATGATCAAACATCAAAGATAGTTTTTCGAAGGTCAATTATATAATCTTTTATCATCATCTAATGAAAGAATATATATATATATATATATATATATATATATATATATATATATATATATATATATATGAAGAAAAATGTACGGGAAAAAACAAACAAAAATCCTTATATGCAATAATGCTGTTTTTGTTTGTTTTTTCCCGTATATTTTTCTTCATACTGTCGGATCTATATCCATATATTTGCTTACATATATATATATATATATACTATTACTTGTATATATATATATATATATATATATATATATATATATATATATATATATATATATATATATATATATATATATATATATCTTTTAGATAAAAGGCGATACCCATAATCTTTATAAGCGCTCGCGATTCAAATTTATTGGGTTGGTGCAAAAATAATGACGTAATAATGTCGTTTTTGACGTATTTTTTAACGTTAAAAAAACGACATTATTACGTCATTATTTTTGCACCAACCTAATAGTACTAACTTTTTCTGTGCCACTAGTCATAAAAGTTCCTCTTTGTTGATTTCTCCCAACCATGTTATACGAGGTGAGCAAAGCAGGACACACGTCTTTGTCTTCAATAAGATCTCCACCCCGGGAATTTCTCCTATCCAAGTTACCCGTAACGGGCAAAGCGGGACCTATGTCAGAGTCTTTCATGACATCTCCCCGTCCGGAGTTATCTCCTGTTCAGGTTAATGAAACATGAATATTCCTGGAACAGTACAGAGCATATAAATTACTAGTCTGTGGCCTATTCTCAGCAAGTTAAATGAGATAGGCAATGCAGTGTATTATTCCGAGTCTTTCTTGGCATCTTCACACCGGAGTTTTCTGATCTCCATGTTAAATGAGGTAGGAAAATCCGAACACCCGTCCTTCACCGCATCTCCTCTCCGGGTTTTTCTCTTCTTCAAGTAATATAACACAAAAATTGCGATAGAGACATTTGTCATGTCGTTTGGTTTTGTGCAGCCAGAATTCGAACTTTCACTGCCGTCGGTAAATGCTATTGCATTTTTTTAATCAGTAAAAAAAAAAACAACAAGTTCTACAGGGAATCGGATGGGAAAATGGCGCATACAGACCAATCTCCTTCATTTCACACAAAACCAATCATAAAAACACAGACCACACACAATCAGAAAAGTTGAGTAGGAACTTTATTTTCTCTTTCGTTCATAAAAATATTTTCACAAATCTTTCAAAATAATCCTCAGTTCAAACCTAGGAACAGTTTTCAAGTAATTTTGGTTGTGCTATGAGAAATTTCTTACATTTTTTTTCCTCCTTTTTTTCTGGTTAAAAAAAAATGCCTTGAAAAATATCAATGAGAAGGCCAGGACGTGTTCCTCTGGTATCAAACGAATATTTCCGCAACGCTGGGCGTCTGGCAAGTGAAGTAAGAAGCCGCTTAGCAATCCATCATGGCGGCTGAGTCAGACAGACACACACAACGCGAACAAAATACACCTTGTTGGTATTATGCAGAACAATGTTCATCGAGACTGGCAAACTAATGTTGATTAATGGTTTTCACTGCCAATACTTTTCACTCTATTTGTCAATTCTTTTTCTTTCATGCTCATGGCTGGAAGGTTCAAGTATAATTTGCCGCCTTTTCTTTTTGTTTCCTTCGTTGGTGAGTAACTTTATTTTCTCAAGAAGTCTTTAGAATCGCCCATTTTAAAATGCCTGTAGAGCAATTTAGATAGACAGAGTTTTATTATTATTAAAAAAAATAACGAGGGAAATATTTTCATAATCGCAGCCTGTGATAGTCGTGGAGCACTCGGTAAAGATAAAAAAAAGGCCACATTTTCAAATTCTTCCGCGCGAAACGAGAGAGTTGACTGCCACGACGAAGCAACGACCTCTCCTTAGTTATTATTTATAGACATTTATTGTGTCTTACTTTCCCCTATTTACATTGTTCGGATTGTTGTCCTCGTCTTCTTTGCCATGTTCGCATAAACGGTTACTGAGGTTTATAAGTCCCAAAATTTGCAAGGCACATAGCCCATTGGATAAAAGCGTTAGTTGAATCCAGTGATTTTGATAAAGATAGTTCTGAGTTCAATACCTGGTTACAGCTGTGAACAAAAATGTGTAGAATATTGTACCTCATTTCAATGTGTAGAATATTGTACCTCATTTTAAAAAATATAGACAGTCATTATATTTTGTTTTCTAAAGTGGCATCTAATGCGATTGTCGGATAAAAGTTGCCCATTGCGAAAATATCATGGTGACCAACGGCGCTCATTTTAATGCAAGACAGAAATGCTGCTTTGTAGTTGGAATTCATTAAAAATTGAAATTCATTTTCATTTATCTATAAATTATATATTACAATGTGTTTCTTAATGCATTAATACATCATAAGCTTGTTCAAGACAATAAACGCATCCACACAAAAACGCACAGAAAAAGAAATATAAAAAAGACATCGAAAAGAAAGCGTAACTAAACTGACTATATCTGTCTGTATGATTATGAGGTATTATGATTACTTACATTATTCGGACTTTTATCCTCATCTTCATTGACATATTCGCAACGTTTCCGCTGTTGTACGTCCCGGTTTTCTTCAGGATCTGTCTATATCTCTGAGATGAGGTATTATGATTACTTGCATTATTTATATTATTCGGACTGTTATCCTTATCTTCATTGCCATATTCACAACGTTTCGACTGTTGTACGCCCCGGCCTTCTTCAGGATCAGTCTCTATCGCTGAGATGAGGTGTTATGTTTACTTACATTATTTACATCATTCGGACTGTTATCCTTATCTTCATTGCCATATTCACAACGTTTCGGCCGTTGTACAATGTAACCCGGTGGGCGAATTAAAGGGTTCGGTTCGAAATTCCAATCACCTGGAGAAGGCCGGAGCGTACAATGACTGAAACGTTGTGAATATGGCAATAAAGATGAGGATATCAGTCAGACTGACGTAAATGATGTAAGTAAACTGACCATGTTTTAGTATCACTGTCCTGAAATCTTTTAAAATGTGTATCCTGCATGTAACATGATTAAAGACAAATTAAGTCTTCTTCTATGTGCCGTGTCCCTTCAGGATGTGGGTTGTCATGGCTCTCCTTAATTTAGTTAGGTGAGTTATTCGCTCTTCTCTTATTTCTCTTGTCCCGTGAATGTCAAATTGTCTAAGTCCTCTTTCCGCATTATGTATCCTTAACCATAAGGGCGGATAATCATATCTCTTATTTGATATGATTATCTTCCCTTGGCAGTTTAAGGTTAGCCAATCAGATTACAGTTGTTGGCTGGTGCGCTTTTCTACCTCTTTTTGAAAAACACCCATTCTTGGTAAGACCTACGAAATGAACACTTGCAGAATTAGCCAAATCTACACCGTTATCACCACAGAGTCCGTAGATAGCGAAAACATCGACTCTTCATCAGCAGATAAGTTTGGTCGCAGACAGCATTAAGTTTGCAAGGACTTATTTGAAATATTGTTTAAGACAACTTTTATAAATCAGATGTCAGTCGCGTTTTATATTTTATTTATTGCAACGTCTGCATCCACCACGTGGGAATCTTATATGGGATCACTACATTTTCCATACCATTGCTATGTTTGTCATGTGGAGGTGTGTAGGGGAGTATTTATCCGATCGCACAGGCATGCAGAATGTCGTACAAGTTCAAATTTAAAATTAGATTGGGATTAGGGATAAAAATTACTTAATCCGCACTCGACAAACCTGATTAGTGAATAAGATAGTTTGGTATTTTTCAACATTCGGTTGAGTTTTTCAGAAAAGTGCCGACGATCATAGCCATCCACAATTTTTCTGTTCTTTTTTGCTCTTGTTCTATTGTTTTTTTCGCACAAATTCTTTAATAACCTTAGCCGCTGTTTTCCCCTTGCTTCTCTTGCATTCAGTATACACTGTGTGTCCTTAATTTTTCAACCCCTTTTTCATCGTTATGCGTCCCATTTGCTTCTTTATTTGTATTCCTTTTCCTGTATTTCCGACTTGTCTAAAAATGTATTATTAAAATGTTCTCTCCACGTTATTCTAGTCGTTCATTAGTAAAACCATATATGGTTATCGTTGCAAGTCACCTCTTCGTCTGTGAAGAATTTGTCCAGTTTGGAGATATGATATTACATAGTACTTAACCACTGTTTGCAGGAACGTTTTCTAGCTTATTAATACTTTGCTTAGTTTCTGAAAGGCAACTTTCGCTATTTCTGCATAACATTTTTTTTGTCGTCTGTAACTACCCTACTGAAATACAGACATTTATTCACCGGTTTTATTTTAACGTCCCCGCTACGTACCTTACAACTTGGGTGGATCTCTTTTGCTGACACTTATGCATTCTGTTCTCTTATATTTAATAGTCTTTTGTTCTTGATTTGCTTAGAACGACTAGATAAGGGCTGCGCAAACTACGGCCTACGGGCTGCATCTATGCCTTCGGATGATTTACGGCCTTATCATGTTGAAATATCGATTCCTGTACGATTATCGAAGTTAAGAAACGTCGGGCCTGTTCATTACCTAGATGGGTGACCGATTTGAAATACAAAGAGCCGTAAGCTTGGATGTGTGGTTGGTTTAATGGATAATGGCTCGAAACTTTTAATTGGCAAAGCGAATTCCAATTCTCGTTAGGTCCGTTATATTTTCTTACGAGCAAATACCATTAGAAAAGGTACGAATCCATCTCTCCTCACCGCAGCTATGGGTTAATTAGTAAGATTTTTATCGCTAAACGATTATTATATCGTAAAATATAATTCTTGCAATCTAAAAATATTTTCTGGCTTTAAATAACCTACAGTGTTGATAGGTCGTAGAAAGAAAAACACTCAATCAATATTCTGAAATCTTTTTGTCAGATGCTTTAAGCTTGGATGTGAGTGTGATGTAAAGAATACGGCCATATCAGGTTGAAACACCGATTCTCGTACAATCACCGAAGTTAAACAACGTCGAGCCTGGTCAGTACGTAGATGGGTGACTGCTTAGGAATATCAGATTGTAAGCTTGAATGTGCGGATAATATAAAGAGCTTACAGACACATTGCATTGTAACACTGGTTTCCATATGATCACCGAAGTTAAGGAACGTCGAGAATCATCGGTAGCTAGATAGGTGACCACTTGACAATACAAAGTACGCTTGGATATGGGGCTGGTGTAATGGATAATTGCTCGAGATTGTTAATTGGAGAGCCGTGTTCTATTTCCAGTTGGGTTCGTTATATTCACTTACGCGTAAATACCATTGGGAAAGGCATGAACCTAAAAAATTTTCTGGCTTTAAATAATCCGCAAAGTGCTGATAAACACTAGAAAAAACCAATTGATCAATCAATGAAATATCCCTTCGGCATAGCCTCGTCCGGGCTCCTTTCCGCTAAAGGCAGAGAATTGTACAGATGAACAATCTGGTCGACTGTTCCACCAAGGCCTTCTCTCCTACTAATCTTATAGTAGGCGGAAGAGTCCAACATACTCTTTAGAGCGAGGACACTACAACATATATCAAGGGAGATAACTCTCCTTTTTTGTATAAGATATAATTGTTTTAACATGTACTGTCCGATGGAATAAAATTAGTACTCACGGTGTTAATATAATAATAGGTCGAGACTATATATCTAATGTATTTGGAACTTAGCTCCATAATTACAAAGATGAAATTACATATACACACATTATAAATCAATCGAGCAGAATAATATAAGATTATATATGTGTATAGATATAAAAATTGGTATTAATGTTGGTTTCTAAGAATATTAATAGGTGTTTCATATATTAATGCGTAAAATCTATTATAAAATCTATTTTAATCGGGGTCAATAGGTTAATTAGATGTTTGGTTTTATGTATACATAATACGATTCTCAGTAAGTTAGTTATAGTAGGCGGAAGTGTCCAACATAGACTCTTTAGAAGGAGGTCACCACAACACTTACATGTCTCTGTAGTTTTTCTATAAACTAGATACATTCAAGTTCTCACAATATTTAGTATTGTTGAAGTTATCGTTAATATTTTTTGCCGAGATTTAAAAACTCTATTCAACCTACTGTGTATATATTTAAAGTGCTACTACCCTGCTTTATATTTTACCAGAATTGAATATGTATAAAAACTTAAAGAAATATATGGAAAAAAAAATCAATATTGCATTTTTATTAAATAATTATTTGTTATTTTAAACATTAAATTGTTTTTTTTTTAAATAGTCATAGTGTTTGCTTGTAAAATTTTTAATTTTTCAAAAAAACAAAAAAATTAATGAAAATTTATTGTACTAAGCTTTCTTTTTAATCATTTCACCCCAAACAAGGCGAGAATGCCACTAAGACGCAGGGGGTTACAGAGAGTGAACGTGAGAGAAAAAGCTGAATATATGGGGCTTGATGAAAGCCCAAAAGATGTACGGAATTCAAGAAGATAAAAGATGGCGATTGATGTTGCATTTAAATTTCTGAAGATTGTAGTTATCAGGGAAGCAAGTAAATGGAAAAGAGCTCCACAGGCAGGAAGTGCGAGAAAAGAAACTGTTGGAATAGAAGACTAATAGAATTAGTACTGTTACAGCGTGCAATATGAAAACCATAAAAAACTGTATTAAAATAAATTTCTATAACGAGAAAGTTAAAATATAAATCAAGAGTTCAACGGCTTAACGTGGATTACTTCCTCTCTCGTTAATACAGACTTTGTTTTTGTGGAATAAAATACTTCATCTGATGATGTCGGTTCATTGGTTAAATATACAGATGCTCCATACTTTTGTCATGGTAGTAGGCTTAGTTGTCTCAGTGATCCCAAGCGGTCTGGAGTTCCATCTCCTGCAGGATCAGCCGTGGTGGTAAGGCCGAAATGGAAGGACCAGACTGAACGCTACCAACACCTGAAGACCCCCAACAACGGAATAGACAAATATCTATATGATCTCAACGGCCAAACAGGCGGAGGAGGGTAGTGCCAGTCGGGTTGGTTTTAACGAAGCCGGGCATTCATAGTCTATGCATCCAACAGCCCGATGCAACCAGTTTTGCCACATCTCGCCTGTCTGAAGTTTGTAGGATTCTCCGATGCGTAGAGATGTCCACCTAAATCAAATTTACGCGAATGGCCTCGCCAAACTCTCTTTGATTCAGCCATCTCCGCCACCGCCACTAAGGGAGAGAAAGTGGGGAAAGAGAGAGAGAGAGAGAGAGAGAGAGAGAGAGAGAGAGAGAGAGGGGAGAGATAGATAGATAGATGGACAGAGAGAGAGAGAGAGAGAGAGAGAGAGGGATGACGATCCTGATGATCGGATGCGAGCGGGTGCTGACAACAACCTCCTATCTTTTTTATATTCTCATCTACAGTCACTTTCTCTCTATCTTTTCTACAAATATTTTCATGACAACTGCTCTGACGAGTTACTTCCGCTTGTTCCCAAACTGCATGAATTTAAGCGTGCTACTGGGTTGGCATCTCGGTCCCACACTTTCACTGTTGAAACGGTTAGATTTAGCCGTCTCTTCTACTCAATATCTTCTTCTCTCGCACTTACCGACAATGGTATCTGTATCTATCTATATCCTTTCATCAAATACCCCTCTTTATTCTTACTCTCACTCTCTGTAACCTCTTGCGTGCTTAGGGTGAAATGCTTAAAAAACACATATTCAGCAATCTTGGAAATTCTGGCCTGGAAAAGAATAATAAATAATAATAAAAAAATGGAGTGTCAAAAGAACGATTTTCCCTTGACACCGCTATTACTTTACTTCCCATCTCCCTTTGGCAATGTTGTTTTAAAAAGCGATGATGAGAATTGTAATAAAACCTAGACAGGGTGAAAGTAAATTTCTATATGTATTTTTTGTACTTGAGAATTTACAACAAAAATATTAAATATTAAACATTTTTTATTAGATTGTTTATTTACAAGAATAATTTTACATTTACAACATTCTAAAAATGAATACAATTAAAACTAATGCAATGCAATATTTAGCATTTAACATCTTATGAAGAAGTAAATATGAAAATAATTTTTTATTCATAGATTTATACAAATTTACTAAATTATTAAAATATGCAAACCAACTATATGGAAATCCTTATTATTTACCATTTTATAAAATTTGAATCAATTGACACTGAGCTGATGTTTTGCCAACCATTCAAATAAACAATTTAATAAATTAAAAAAAAAAAACAATTTAATATTCAGCAATTTTGGACCGTCTTGCCCAGAAAAGAATAATAATGATAATGAAAAAAAAAAAAAAAATGGAGTTTCAAAAAGAACGATTTTCCTTTGATACCGCTATTATTTTAACTACCGTCACTCTTCAGCAATGTTTGTTGTTTTAAAAAGTGATGATTAGAATTGTAATTAAACCTAAACATAGGATTAAAGTAAATTTAAATATACATACATATATATATATATATATATATATATATATATATATATATTGTACTTGAGGATTTACAACAAAAATATTAAACATTTTTTATTAGATTGTTTATTTACAAGAATAATTTTATATTTACATCATTCTAAAAACGAATACAATTAAAACTAATGAAATGCAATATTTATCATTTACCAATTTATAAAGAAATAAATATGAAAATAATTTTTATTCATCAATTTATAAAAATTTACTAAATTATTAAAATATGTGAACCAACTCAAAGGAAATATTTATTATTTACCATTTATAATTCTTATTTGCAATCTTGTTTATTCGACAAATTTGGTCCTTTTTTGCCTGCAAAAAATCTAATTTCAAAAGTAGAGTTTTTTCATTGGCAGTGCTATTATTTTAACGACTATGAAAATTTCTCAGACATTCAGGCAAGTAAATGTTGTTAATACTGTTTATTATAAACAGAGCATTTACCTAAATATTTGTATTTATAAAAGGATCGTATAAACATAAAAAAATGTCTTTATATATATATATTCTTATTATAAACGGTATTTTAATGGCTACACTTATTTGATTTAGGATACCAGTTTTATCTTTTCTTAAACAATGAAATTATTATCGTCCGGCCAAGATCGAGAAATCTTACTAAAGTCCTATTGATAGAAAAAAGGCACCACAAATTCGATAAATGTCGAGGGGCACATTTTTCTTTAGCAGCACTGCCGATCTAGGCCGGTTGATATTAATTTGTTAAAATAAAAACAGGGATGCCCGCTGAAATAAATGTACCAAAGAAATATAAGAAATATATAAATATATATCAAACAGGCTGTTGCTTCTCGGTGTTGACCTCAGTGTCCACTTCTATATTTACATAAACTTTATCTCTGATATCTGTCTATGTCTTTGAGATGAGGTATTATAGTAGTAGATAAAGACGTTGGTTAGAGCCAGTGACTAGACCCAAATAGTTGTTAGTTCAATACCAGGCCACAGCAGTGGTAAACCAAAACTTAGAGAGTTGAGTTAAAGGGAAATAACTGAGACACCCGGAAGAGGCATGGCACGTAGAACTAGAGCAATCTACTTCGGTGGACGAAACAAAGGGTTCGATTCGAAATTACAATCACCTGAAGAAGGCTGGAGCTTACAATGGCCGGAACGTTGTGAATAGGGTAATGAAAAAGAGGATAACTGTCCGAATAATGTAAATAATGTAAGTTTATCTCTGATATTGAGCACTTTTATCTATAAATGTAACATATTAAATGATACCTTTATTAGACCAGGTTTTTCTGCTCAAGAATTTGGCTCAAGACTATCTTCCTACGCCCATTCTTACAAATTCGTCCTTATGCCATACTAACCTGAACTAAGTAAAAATCAACGTATAACTAACTCCGTAAATGCGAAATATATTTGCCTGTTAACTGAAGGGAAAACCCATAATTGATGGTTTGGGAGATTATCGAATAAATTACTTTCTGTAACCAACTTAGCACAAAGCCTTTATATTATTTAAGACATCCGCAAGGAATACACGCCTATTGGCATGATCAGACACTGTGCAAGCTGCTTTATTTAGGCAGTAGAATGAGGAAAGAAAGGCGGTGAGTAAAGAATGAAATATAACACACACACACACACACACACACACATATATATATATATATATATATATATATATATATATATATATATATATATATATAAATCCGTGTGTGTGGTGTAAGAGGGAGAGAGAAAGAAAGAAAAAAAGAGTAGGGAGTGCGAAAGAGAAGTGAGAGAGTTGCAATAGGAAAAGAAACTCAATGAGTAATGTATGAAATATAGCGCATATATATATATGTCTGTGTGTGTGGTGTAAGAAGCGGGTAGAAAAAGAAAAGAGTAGGGAGTGTGAAAGAGAAAGTAGAGTGTTGCGAGAGAGGAGTACTTTAATAACAGGAAGAAAGAAAGTCGAAATTTACGAGGTTGGGAAGAGAGTTAATGAAATAAAGCGAAAGAATAAACAAAGGGATCATTATATATATATATATATATATATATATATATATATATATATATATATATATATGTACTTTATTATAGGATATTACATTCAAACAAGGCAGCATCAATGCACTCATGTTTCGATGTGTATTAACACATCTCATCAGGCGTTAGTAAGTGACTTATTATTACAATTGTTAGCATATAATTATATTCAACCTCTTTTTCCCAGCGAAAAAAAGAGAAGAAAAAGGAGCAAGAAAGAAAGATAGAAGATATAATCTCTTTTCCAGAGAAAATGTTTTATGTATAATCGGTTCAACCAATCAAATTGGCCTATGGTAAGTAAGAGGTCGTGAAAAACAGATTTAATATTGTAACAAATACTGCCGTTATACTTGAAGCAAAATTTTCGCTACAATGTTTGCGTCAAATGGCTGACACACACACACGCACACGCACGAGCACACATATATGTGTGTGTGTACACACTTCGAGAGAACCTTATGCTGAATGGTTAGGTACGGTAATCATAAGATGTTTTTGACTTGTAATACAAATAAACTTGATGGATTTTGCGGTCACAACTCCCGGTAAACGTTGTACTATCTCAATTTTAGAGACAGTGTCTCTTACTCGTTGAAAGGGAATTTCCCCCCACCAAGAAGATATGATCTAAAACGACTGCCATCTTTTTACCAACTCCATGTATACCAATGTTGGGTATTTTTTTTGGTAGGGATTTCTTCTCCCATTGATTTCGGGACCCGTAACTCCACCACATCTGGTTCAAATATTTACCAGGACACAATATACCCAATATAAAACTTACAAAATTCAAACAAGTCAAACAATCTAAATATCTGGAAATCCGAAGGCTCATTTGTTATAGCGAAAGATGCTTTCAAAAAGCTAAGCAAAGTGTTAAGAGACAGAAAAATTCGTTAGAAACAAAGAAAAGAGTACTGAACTATTATGTAATACCAGTCTCATATGTCAGTGAATGATGGACAATATCCTCACAGATGAAGAACAGACCTGAAACAGAAATCTGGTTTTACAGAAGGATGGTACCATTGACCGAACTTGTGAGCAACGACGAAGTTTTAAGAATGGAAACCAAATAGGACACATATACTTAACA
Organism: Acanthosepion lycidas; assembly: GCA_963932145.1. Taxonomy (NCBI): domain Eukaryota; kingdom Metazoa; phylum Mollusca; class Cephalopoda; order Sepiida; family Sepiidae; genus Acanthosepion; species Acanthosepion lycidas. Next base: position 92,517,570 of record OZ010591.1, on the reverse strand, counting down.
TCGGGAAGAGACAATTGAAATTTATTGTGTACATAACGAGGAAAGAGGGCCTAGAAAACTTCATACTCATAGCGCAGATTAAAGGCAAGATGGAAAGAGGAAAACAACGTATAACCTAAATCGGAAGCTTGTGTAAATGAATGGCGGAACAAGGTTTTGAAGAGATAACAAAAATATAAAATTTAACAAGATTTACAAAGGGAAAAATGCATAATGCGCCTGGGAGAAAGAGAAAGTGAAAGAGAAAGATGGGCAAAGGAAAAGAAAAGATGGAAGAAAGAAAGAAGAGCAGGAAGGAATGAAAAGAGGAAGGAGAAATGAAAGATGGAATAATAAAAAAAGAAAGGAAAAAGAAAAGAGAGAATTGAAATAAATAAGAAATGCAAGTAGGAAGAATAAGAAAGAAAGAAAGAAAGAAAGAAAGAAAGAAAGAAAGAAAGAAAGAACCGGAAGAATAATAGAAAGAAAAAAAATAAGTGAAGTCAAGATCGTAATAAAAGAAGGGAATTGGAAAATAAAATAAAGAAAGTACTAGAAAGAGGCAAAACGTAAAGAAGAAAGAAATGAGAAGGAGGGGTAAACGAAGGAAGAGAGAAGGGAAAATAGAAAACGAAAAAGAAGACATGGTAGAGTGGAAGAATGAGAGATGGGAGAGAAAGGGAGAAAATTGAAAAGAAAAGAAGGAAGCAAGAGAAAGAATGAAAAAGGAAAAGAAGAAAAGAGGACATGGAATAAAATTAAAGATGAATGATAAAAAAAGAGACGGTAAAAAAGGAGAAGGAAGATATGCAATTATGAAGAAGAAAAGAAATGAAAAGGTAAAGTTGGAATGTAGAAAGAAATGAAGGAAGGAAGAAGAAAAAAGAAAAGGAGAGAGAGAGAGAGAGAGAGAGAGAAAGAGAGAGAGAGAGAAAGAGATGAAATTGGGAAGAAGAAATAAAGAAAGAAGTAAATGGAAGGAAGAAGATAAAGATAATAAAAACGAAAGTAAGAAAAGAAAAGCCAACAGAAAGTAGAGAACCAGGAAGGAAGGAAGGAAGGAAGGAAGGAAGAAAGAAAGAAAGAAAGAAAGAAAGAAAAAAAAAAAAAGAGAAAGTAAAGAAGAAACGGAAAGACAGAAGAAATAAAACGGAGGAGAAAGACAATATGGAGAAAGAATGATTTGGAATCATCGAAAAACGAAAAAAGTAAAAAAAAAAGACGATCGCCCAGCCATGAATAAAAGAGAGAAAATAGAATTTCACGAAAGAGAGCTGTATAAAAAGAATAAGTAATTAAAATGAAATTATTGCAATAATTCAGAACATTAAATATAATATTGTTTACAAAATACTTCAGAATCTCGATTTATTTTATTAAAAAATAAATTACATTACGATTTACTTTATTAAAAACAATTAAAAACGAAAAAAAAAATGTTTCATTTTGTTTTGCATTTTTCGATTCCCTTTATTAAAAATAATTAAAAACAAGTGTGCAATGTTGAATTATTTTTATGTCGATTTACATAATTTAAATAATTATAAACAAAAAACGGGTTCATATTTTACATAATGCCTTTTCAAATACCTTAGTTCCATTTACTTTATTAAGAAATAAATTACGTTACGATTTACTTTATTTAAAAAATAAAAACAAAAGGCTGCTTCATTTTGTTCTGAATTTTCGATTTCCTTTAATAAAAATAATTAAAAGCAAGTATGTTTTATTGAATTTTATATGTTAATTTACTTTATTAAAAAATAAATTTCTTTACAATTTACTTCATTAAATATAATTAAAAATAAAAACTGTTCATATATTTCATAATGTCTTTTCCAATGCCTTATTCGGTCATAAAAAAAGGGGAATGTTTTTGTGGTGCTGAGTTGTCTCGGTCGTGAGTTGTCCCGGCGTTTGGTCGGCGGTGTTGAGTCAGCGGTGTTGAATGGGCGGTGCTGAGTTGTCCCTTTTCGGTTAAGTATTCTTCACGAACCAATCTTTAATCCCCTCGGCCGTTGTCCCTTGGAACAATCCTGAGTGTAAACTTGTGGTTGTCTTTAACCTAATCTGCCTGCTGCTGAGACTGCTGTTACTTGCTAAAAAGCAGTAGCGCAGTATAATGACAACAAAGATTGAGATAATAGTTTGAGTGTAAATAACGTAAATAAAACTTCATCAGACAGAATTTATAGAATCGTTAATTTTATAATTATTATTTTATTGGTCTACTTATAATGATGGAACGCAATTTATATAATAATAAAGTAATAATATTTAAAAAAATTTTTAAGCATTTCACCCCAAGCAAGGCAGGAGTGCCACTGGTCCGCAGGGGATTACACGAAGTGAAGCCGAGAGAAAAATTGCCTATAGGGGGAAGGAAGAAAGGATAAAAGATGAACGGAGTTCAAGACATCAGAAGATGGCGATTGACGTTGCATTTAAATTTTTGAAGATTGTTGCTACCAGGGAAGCAAGCAAGCAGAAGGGAATTCCAAAAACGGGAAGTGATAGAAAAGAAACTGTTGGAATAGAAGTGATGGTAATACTTAACTATTTCAACGGTAAAAGGGTTGGGCGTAGATGCCAGTTTAGTAGCACGCTTAAATTTATGTTGTCTGGACACCAGGGAAAAAAACCTCAACAAAACAGTAGCCGGGGAAATATTTGTAGAAAAGACAGGGAGAAGCCACATCACGTCTGTGAGAAAGTGACTGGAGTAGAGATGCCAAGTCAGGATCGATTACATTGCCTATCCTTCTTTAGATTTTGTCGAGAACCTCGAGATAAACAGCTGGGGCAGCAGACCAGATATGGCAACGGTCCTCAATGCACGGACGAATGATAGATTTGTAGATATATAGAATGGACACTGACGAGAAAAACTTTCTGGCACGACACAACTTATTCTTGCAACAGATGCAGCTATTGATTCAATGTAGTTATTTTACTTCTAGTCATTTGAAAGCGTAAGGCAAAGAAGGCGCAGAAATACACTTTCTGGAGTTTAGTATCAACCATGCCTATGGCAGACAGGGAATTATGTCTGCGGTGTCTAAATGAGAGCAATTTTCGTTTTGGAGGTATTAAAATTTACAAGACATTTCCGACCCAAGTTAACCACTGATTGAAGGTCCTTTTCGAGAGTAGCGTCCAGGTTGACTTTGTCAGCACTGCCGGGTCTACTATTGAGACAGGAGTAAATGGTAGCGTCATCTGCATAGATGTCTATTTGGGAGTTGATAACACTAGGAAGGTCATTGATGAAGGCCAGAATCAGTGTAGGACACCCCATCCCACCCCACTGCATTCATAAGGAAGGATCTGGAAGCGTGTCCGTTCAAAACGACCTTCATTTCATAATTTTAAAGGAATGACATACTATTTAAGCCTGTTAAGCTGTTATTAACAAGTTAGATTAAATTATCTATGCATGCATGCATATATGTATGTATGTATGTATGTATGTATGTATGTATGTATGTATGTCTATCTCTCTCTCTCTCTAAGTTATTCCAAAAAAAATTTCGCTTGAAGATGGAACAGAGCTTACTTTAATTCAATTCAAATAATTATATTGAGGTTTTCGGCTCTTGTTTTGAAACATGAGAACTCTTATGTAGCGTGTTGGAATCATATTTTTAAATAAATAATCATATATATATATATATATATATATATATATATATATATATATATATATATATTAAGAAAGACTCAAGTAACTTATCCGGTTAGCCGACACAAGGGATTTGCATCGAAACGTTCATTAGTTGCAGATAATTGAAAAATCTATGAAAGGATATGAAAGACTTTTTGCTTACAGATTGGTCATTTTCATTATTACTTTAATACAAGTTTACATTCTATCTTTTTCCTTTCCTCTTTTTGATTGTATTATGATCATAATGCATTTTTAGATAATTTTCACAATTATTATATTATTACTTAATTTTACTCGTATTACGGTTAATTTTAAAATTAATCCTTTCCATTATTATTATTATTGTTATTGTTGTTCTGGGGATATTTTCAATTCAGCTATTTTCAATATTATTATCTTAATATTGTTATTCTTACCATTATTTATATCAGGGATAAAATGCGTCATCTTATAAAATTTACAAAACAAAATAAAATATATTGTCATGTATTATCACAAATTGTGTATGTCCAAACACCTCTAATTTACTTCAGGGTAGGATAATCATTTACAAATTGGTTTAGATGTGTAATAAAACACAGGAGTTATTTTGGTCTTCATTCGAAGGTAAACTATTTGCACAAGAATTTACATAAGATTTTAGCAATATTAAGAATGTGCATAATTACTTCTTCACGCGTGATATGGCTCCCCTCTGTCTTTTCTACAAATATTTTCATGGCAACTACTCTGACGAGCTACTCTCACTGGTTCCTCCACTGCATGAATTTAAGCGTGCTACTAGGTTGGCATCTCGGTCCCACCCTTTCTACTTCAACAGCTTCTTCTCTCGCACTTCCCGACAGTGGAACTCCCTTCCTCCTACTTGCTTCCCTGATAGCTATAATCTTCAAATATTCAAATGTAATGTCAATTCATATCTTCTCATGCTTTGATCTTGATTCCTGTCCTTCTATATATCCTTTCCTCAAACATCCCCCTTTACTCCTGCCCTCACTGTCTGTGGCCCCTTGTGGGTTAGTGGCACCCACGCCTTGGGTAAAATGCTTTAAAAAAAGAAAAAAAAAAGAAAGAAAGAAAAGAAAGGTGTATTAAGACATAAGAATTATTGCCATCTTTATTGGATGTTCCATACATGTACAGATAAGCTAAGCTTAGAAAGCAACTATATACACCCTTATGCAAATTAATTGAAACAGCCGATTTAGTTTCCTTTCTTTTACCATACGGCCTTTTTTTAGACCCACTGGAGTGACAGGGTGTAATCGATTTCTATTTTTCCTCAGATTACGTCATTTGTAGTGTTGTGCAGTAATATGAATCTATTTTCGGGGTGTATGATGAAATTTGTTTGGTATTGAAAAATATTGAATCATCCGTGATTACATCAGATTTTCATCACGCCCAGACACTATTGTCTCGACTGTCGATTAGTTGACCTACGGCTATTATCTGCGATGGAAGTTACTCCAAGGAAGCGTACGAAAATTTGTAACGCTGCACGAACACACTGGCAAGCTATAACAATGATCAAATCAAATTACTATAGACTGGCCCGGAAACTCTTCTGATGTAAATCCAATCGAGAATCTGTGTTGAATCTGCAAGGAACGACTTCGTGGAATGAACGTACGAAATGCTTACTTGTGCACTGGGTCATATTTTATTGGAAAAATACGAGAAAAAAGTAAATAATAACGGAATTGCTCGTTTTGTTTTGTTTCAATTAATTTGCACGAGGGTGTATTTTACAGACTATGTCATTCAAGTGAGAAAACTGGATATAATAGCTGTAGATACAAAAATTAAGACCTGCTCGATCGTGAATGTCAATATAACAGCTGTCTACATCGTAGATTTGAATGAAGGCGTAAATTTGGAAATATCTCAGGATTGTGTCCGGAAACTAGAAAAACTATAAAACATGAAAGGTAATTTCTGGCATGTGATGGTCGTCCCACTTGTAACCGTGCCAAAAAGAAGACTGGACTCAAGACAAGATTAATTAAAAGTACGTAATTCTCCAGATTCCTATGTTATCCCTCTCACTCTCTTTCTCTCACTATCTATCTATCTATCTATCTATCTATCTATCTATCTCTGCAACAATCAGTCTAAAATTTAGAAGAACAGAAAAAATGTTTTTTTAATCATTTTATCCCAAGCAAGGTAATAAAAACTCTCCTGATTTAAACCCAGTAGAGAATCTGTGGCCAATCTGCAAGGAACAGCTTCCTGGAATGGACATACGAGGTACTAACATGTGCACTGGGTCATGTTTCATTGGAAAAATACGAAAATAACGTAAATAATAGCGGAATTGTTCGTTTTGTTTCTATTAATTTGCACAAAGTTGTACAACATCTGTTAACGACTTTATGCTAGGCGTATGGTCGACCATTTTTGTTTTGGGATCGGTTTCAATGTATAGAAATTGATTTATACGCAAACATATACCGCAACTATTTGCTAAAATATTATTGATATTTGCTAAGATGGAACACAAATGTCTTGAATGTGAAAGATTCAAAAGAGCGCCTCTTATGTTTTCTTCAGATGAGAGTACATATTTGCATTTTATTCATCATATTTCAGTCGGTGTACGTCCCAGTCTTCTTCAGGAGATATCATTTCAAGCCTTTTGATGCATGCAATAACCATTATATAGGAATGGAGAAAAGCATTACCTGACAAAATTACTTAATATAAGAACTAATAAATCCAATTACAAAAATAAGGTTATTGAATGAATTGACACGTTTAATAAAGATGACATTTTTATTCTTTCTTACTTTGAAAAGTAATCGTGATCACTATTTACCCATGGACGGTCGAAATTACATTACAGTCAGAAAATCTTACGTTCTTATATTAATAATCAGCTTCAATAAGAATCTATGATATTCGAACATACGAGCCAACATTCTGTACTAAACCCTTTGAGTCCTGCGTTCAGGACAATTTTAACCATTCTGCCCGTGCTCGTGTGTCAAACTTCGCAATAACTAATATATAATGTTTCACGGTAGATATGAAAATAGTTACAAGTTCAACCGGTGGCTGGGCATGAAGTCATTTTACTTTACCACTGTTCAACCGGTGGCTGGTCATTCCGACATTTTTCTCAACCACCGCTAAAGCGGTTATCAGGGCTCAAAGGATTAATGTTAACCTGTTTAATTGTGGTTTGCTTTTTATTTGTGCCCTGAAAAAATAAAAAATAAAAATAAAAATAAAAAAAACAAAAAACAAACAAACAAAAATACTCCCCCCACCAAAAAACAAAACAAAAAAACAAACAAAAAAAAACAAAAAACAAACAAAAACAAAACAAAAAAAACTGCCGTTTCAAATGTAAATATGGGTGAGGATATTTAGATATTTACTAAGCTCAGATTGGTTGGGTATAAGTATAATTAGAGGAAACAGAGAGAAGAAGGCGTTTGTTGCGTCATCCTTTCAACAGGGAGAGTCTATTTGTCTTGAAGATTAGCATTCAGGCCTTTGAGTTTCCTAACTGATCTAACGTCTGACCACAGAAGTCGGATTCAAACATCGTTTTCTTTATTTTTTTCTTTCTTTATTTTGCATGTACACACACACACACAAACACAGACATACACACCGACACGCACACACACACACACACACACACACACACATATATATATATATGTACCAATATTGTGTTGTGTCTGTTTCATTTTTATTAGGTTGGTGCAAAAATAATGAGGTAATAATGTCGTTTTTTGACGTATTTTTTGACGTGAAAAAACGACATTATTATGTCATTATTTTTGCACCAACCTAATATATTTTATTCTCGATGTTGTGTAGTTCTTTGCAAAGTGGAAAAACTGAAAACACTTGGAAATGATTTGGACTATTTCTATATTCATTAAGTCCACAGAAAAGACGACACTTATACGGAAAAAGAAAAGCAATAGACAAGTAAAAATAGCTTACTAATTTCAGCAAAACATATATTAAAAGGGGATTGCTGCCCATATATATATATATATATATATATATATATATATATATATATATAAAAGGCAGGATGTGTGTGTGTATGTGTAACGAATGCATGGGCGCAATTTTCGAGGGATTTGCACCAAAATTTACATGCACATGCTCCAAGTTAGCGGCAAGGCCAAGACCGACTTTGCATTTCCCAACTCTCATCGATAGTGCAAATAATCGATGTTTTCATGCTTCTACGGCACTTTTCATGTAGTTTGCGGCCATTTTCTACTGGCCAGAATCAGAGCCTATAGCTGGCTGCTACGAATAGGCAGGAAGATTCTATTGGCCACCGTGAGAGCCAACAGCTGACTGACACGAATGTTAACTAGCATGCTAGCATGCAAAAAAAAAAAAAAAAATCGATAGCTGCATTCGTCACAAGTGGTAAAAATTTAAATCTGCATGGCACATTACTTCAATTGGCTCATTGGCTTGCTTAAACTTAACATTGATTCTGATTCCGCAGAACTGTGTTGGGTGTGTAAAAGTATTTGTTGTTAACATTCTTTTTTCATTCGGTTTTTCCAGTTACGAGTCCTTTTTTAAAGCTGATCGTTTTGTGTTCATTTTGTTTAGTTCTTTTTTCGTAACAGATTTAATGTTTAGTATAGAGCTTAGAAAAAATTCGCAGTGTGAGATAGGCAAGAAGTAAGGCATGTAGCAACATCAGCACGGCAAAGGGCACTCCTTTAAAGGCAAGGAAGGGCAAAAATATTTTAAGTCAAGTGATAGCGATTGCTGTATGAGTCGTACGATTTTTGAATCAAGCACGGGCAACGCCATGCCATGCTGCTAGTATATATATATATATATATCACCTCATTTCCTGCACTTAAACCTCGGTATTGCATTTTTGTGGTATTTTAATTTTGAACTATGACTCAGCATCCAGCCCATGATCATCTGTATACATTTTTAAAATAAACAATAAGCTATATCTCATGGACGATGAGTTGGCTAACCAATGAGACTCGAGTCGCACATCAAATGTAGGTATATGTGTATTTATTAATATATAATTCTAGCTCTGTCTAATCACATTGAGCACTTTTATATTATATTATATTATACACACACACACACACACACACATATATATATATATATATTAACTGACTGTGACAGGTAGTATCTAATGACAAGATTCCTACTTCCTTTCAAACTCAGGCTGACACACACACAAAAACACACACAACACGCCTGTGTAAAAAAATAGCGAATAGCAATTATTTTAAACTAATAATAGCCAGATAATATAAAAAAGACGCCCATGTAATTTATCATTCACGTCTATTAAGTGAATGTATAAGAGTATATATTTATATATGTACGTTTATATAGATGTATGTATATTTAAACGAAAGGTGAAAAATATAGAAAATTTCCAGAAGCGAGAAGTAAGTAAAAAAATAAATAATATCTAAACACAGAGCCAAAAACTAGCAAAAGAAAAAATGCAATTCCCAGTCAATTATCTATTGAAAA
>OZ010591.1:92458413-92505913 GCA_963932145.1 Acanthosepion lycidas | reverse complement strand
GTTAACTAATCGACAGTCGAGACAACAGTGTCTGGGCGTGATAAAAAAATTGATTCAATCATATATGACGCAATATTTTTCAGCGGCAAACAAACAACTAAGGAACGGAAGCTCATGATGGATTGAAATAAAATTCAAATATATTATTCCATGAGCATTTTCCAATACATTCATGATGATCCTCACCCTCTCTAACCTTCTAACTTTCTGTCCTGGAGTAACAATGTGCCTCATATTTTTCATGTACGATTTCATTTTCAAGTCTTTTATCGCTGCTCTGTGGGCTGTCATAACTGAAACTCCTCTCACACATTCCAAACTTCTTATGGACTGAGTTGGAACTTTTCTTATTGATCTCTTTAGCTCTAAGTTAAAATGATGACCCCTCTTCATGTTGAGATCTCTTGATGCAGTTTTTCTTTCTACTTTTCCTTCTTTTTTAAACTTATTCACAATTCTCTTGATGGTTCTTGAATGGAGTTTGAAGATGGAAGCCATGAATGTTGGTATCATTACTGAGTTCCTGAATTATCTATTTCCTTCCGCCATTGATTATCTGGGAAGACAGTGGAGCTGAGACGAAACGTTTTTAACATGTTCTCTTTCTAGCTGAATAACTACAGGGATTTTTACGATAAATGATGTCAAGATGGCTAAACGTCTTATTTGAAAACCCGAAAAAAAAAAAAATAAAGAAAAGAAAGTCAATTAGTTCAGTGGTTTTTAGATATTAAACCTTTTGTCGGGTGGACAATTATGCTTTTACACAATTTGGACAATTTTGCTGCTACAGCCGGTATATATATATATATATATATATATATATATATATATATATATATATATATATATATATATATATACTAAATGGTGCAGTATAGATAGTATTATATTAGGTTGGTGCAAAAATAATGACGTAATAATGTCGTTTTGTGACGTATTTTTAACGTCAAAAAACGACATTATTACGTCATTATTTTTGCACCAACCTAATCAAAACGAAAACAAATGTAATTATGTAATCGTTAATAAATAATACACTTTTAAAACATACTTTTCTCAGCCTTAAATACATTTATTTTCGTCTTGAAAGTTACCTGAAATGAAAAAAAAAATATTAATGCCTGTCGATGAAAATGCGATAATTTACAATTTTAAACATAAGGATCGCGTCATTTAACAAGTGGTTAGTATGTCAATGTTTTATTAAATTTGTTAGTGTAGCGAATTCGGCATTAATTACATTAACTTTCGCGATTAATTCAATTAATTAATCACACACACACATATACATACATACATACATATATATATCCGGCCTATTGTCCTTTATTATATATAGATAGACAGTTCTCGTTCTACTGCCTATATATAGGGATATCGTCTAGTTTTTATTTATTTACAGTTCAGCTATTACTCTCTCGTTTACACTGAGTTCAAATACACACTGCCCGTCCCAGGGATTGAACTCGCAATCAATATGTCACAAAATTAACGAATCAACGCTTTATTCCACGCCGAACAATTTGCTGTAGAAAACAGGGAGCCTTAAAACTAACGTGATTAATGCCGTAACTGCGGTTTCTGTTTTCTGTCATACGTTTTGATTTCTGCTTTTGGAGACTTGCTGTCAATCGTCTTTTTATTTCTTATCAACAGTGTGCATATATATATATATATATATATATATATATATATATATATATATATATATATATATATATATATATATATATATATATATATATATATATATATATATATAAAACATTTTTTATGTTTATACGTTATTTTATAGATACAAATATTTAATTAAAGGTTCTGTTTATAATAAACAGTATTAAGCAAGATTTACCGACCTGAATGTCCGAGAAATTTTCATAGAAAATCTGCGTCCTTCGACCGGAACGGTCCTATAGCCTGACGTGCTTTTACCGATTGAGCAACAGAGGAGCGTTTCGGTTAGCAAGGTCGATTTTACTTATTTTAACCAAAACGCTCCTCTGTGGCTCAATCGGTAAAAGCACGTCAGGCTATAACTAATTATTATAAGAAATTACAATATAAAAACATTTTATATCGCTACATGAAACCTTTCATGTTTCGGTACTGAAATGGTGCCTCATCAGACGATGGTAGATAACTAATGATAAATTATCTACCATCGCCTGATGAGGTACCATCTCAGTATCGAAAATTGAAAGTTTTTGTGTAGCGATATAAAATGTTTTCATAGTAATTTATTATAAAAATATTATAGTATATAAATATAGCTATATGGCATGAAGATTTGGTTTTAATCAGGAAAACTTGCTATCAACCAACTTTCTTCTTCTTAATATATATATATATATATATATATATATATATATATAACTATCAAACCGAGTGTATATGATGTTTTTATTTCTTGGAGCCAGTGGCAGGTATTAAACTTTGCCGCAGGTGGTTGGCAATTTTTCTTCACAAGTGCGAAACTCGACGATCTGTTTTCTTTCTCTTAACTGACGCTAGGAAGGTGAGAAGACACTAGAGGAGAAAATATTGAATTGTGGGAAAAGTCAGCGTGTGAAAACAGAAACAAAAATTTGTTTCGTATGAATTTCATGTGAACTTTTTAAGGTCTGAGTGTAATGATGTAGACATGCATATGCATATATATATATATATATATATATATATATATATATATATATATATATATATATATATCGTGTGTGTATAGATATATATATATATTGTGTATATATATTGTTTATATATATATATATTGTGTGTGTATATATATATATATATATATATATATATATATTGTGTGTATATGAATATATATATATATATATATATATATATATATATATATATATATATATATATATATTGTGTATATATATATAAGATTAATTTTTAAGGATTTCCAAAGCGATTAGCTTAATAAGAAAAAATAATATGAAACTGGCTTAAAATAAATTTTAAAACATTGTGCTCTTTATGTGAATCAGTTAATATTTTATATTACATTAAGATTCATTGGAATATATACCAACTAATTGTTAGCTGTATATATATATATATATATATATATATATATATATATATATATATATATATATATAAAATCACACACACACCAACACACATATATTATCAGTTACATATGTTACTTCGGACAACTGAACGCATTTTTTGGTTGCTTCTTTGGTTATTAGAACATTTCAGGGAAACCTTTTTCGGCCTTTTAGGAAGCGTTGTATCTTTCCGAAAATGAAATATGTCCGGTCCCAGGCATTCCAACCTTGCAGTAGCCCATTGCACTAAGAGATATGAGCTCCCTGCAGTCTGAACGTCAGCGTGACAATTATTTTGGGACTGGGGTCATATTATTATTTTTCCTCCCAGATTTTCAGTTGAAAACCCAGTGCGCTTAGTTTAAGCAATCTTTTTCATTGGTCCATAGGCATATGCTTAAGTTTGGGCACTCCGTGTTAAAAAAAGACCTCACCCTTTAGTAGGTATTCCAGTTAAATATTATCGCTTCTCAGCCTTCGGTCCGGGATCAAAACGTAGTATCTGTTCTCTCACCGTTTGCATTTTTTAAAAGAATCATTTCACTCCAGTCATGGCGAAAATGCCACTAAGACGCAAGAAGTTACTGCGACTGAAAGAAATGAGAAGATTTGACTTTGGTGAGGAGACTGTACAATAAAAGAATAAGATTCCAGAAGACAGAAGATGGCGATTAGTGTTGCATTTAAATCTTTGAAGATTGTAGGTGGCAGGGAAGCAAGGAATAGGAAGAGAGTTCCAGAGGCCAGAAATGCTAGAAAAAAAAACTATTAGAATATAACTTACGTTTACATCTAGCTATTCCAACAATAAAACGGTGAGACCTAATTGCCAATCTAGTAGTATGCTTGAATTCATGCAGCCCAGTTATCAAGAAGGAAAGTCAATTACTATGAAATGTCGGGACAGATTATATCAGAGAACTTTCTTTGTTCCGATTCCAAACCTGCACTCTCCTTATTTCACCAAGAGAGGTGAAGTCGGTTTAATATCGATGTCAGGGTGAATGTAGTCGCCGGGTCTTGACCTTTTTTGTCTTTAGCGCATATACATATTCATGTTTATGGCAACCTACATACAAAACGACATTGCCTCCCTTCCTGCTTTTACAAGGGAGAAGAGACCCGGTCAAGCGGATTCTTATCCTGCGGCAGCACATTTGACAGTGAACTAACAGAGGTATTTTCGGTGTGATAGGGCCCACAACGGCTAATTAATTTTTGTCCTGGGCATATATGCATGCCTGTGAGTACTCCATATTAAAAACAAACACTTTTCATGGGGGGGGGGTTGTTAAATAAAATCATTTCTAGCGGCTTCTTGAAATTTAAATGTTATTTTTAGTGGGTACTCGTATTTGAGTAGACGTTGCGTGTATTTATTAATCAGTATATTTATTTTCGTCTACCGGTCTGAATATTCGAGAAATCTTATTAAAATAATGTTTTAATGATACAATCTGTTTGATTAATAAATAAAACCCATTATTTCTTTAGAAAATTGTTTTGTTTGCATTTTGATAAGAAATTGATCAAATAAGAAAATTTCAAAAGAGTATGACGAGAAGAATTTCGCTTAAGGGCGTTATTCAGCCTTGCCTAATCGACTGAGTTCTTTGTAGATTAGTCGGTCTAGAGCACGTCGAACCATACGCCGATTCCTTTGCCCAGGAGGACGCATGTTTTTCTTTAATAAGATTTCTCGCATATTCAGGCCGGCAGACGAAAATAAATATACTGAGGTTTCTTACTGGCCCTGTATTATATATAAACAATGACAGCATTACGCATGTATTGGAAAAAGAAAGGAAGAAAAGAAAGAAAAGGAAAACAAATAGAAAAAAGAAAGAAAAGGAAAACAAATAGAAAAAAGAAAGAAAAGGAAAACAAATAGAAAAAAGAAAGAAAAGGAAAACAAATAGAAAAAAGAAAGAAAAGGAAAACAAATAGAAAAAAGAAAGTAAAGGAAAACAAATAGAAAAAAGAAAGAAAAGGAAAACAAATAGAAAAAAGAAAGAAAAGATAAAGTGAAGACAGAAAAGAAAAAAAATAGGAACAAAAAAACATGGAAAGAAAAAGTAAAGAAAAACAAACAAAAAAGAACGAAAATAAAAGAAAAGGCGGAAAAGGAAGGGGGATAGAAAAAGAAAGAAAAGCAAAGAGTAAAACAGAAAAGAAAAAGAAGGATGAAAAAAAAAGAAAAAAGAAAAATAAATGTAAAAAGAAAGAAAAGAAAAAAGGAAAACGAAAAGAAAACAGTAAGAAAATAGAGAAAAGAAAAGGAAAAGGAAAAAGAAAGAAAAGAAAAAGAATAGACAGAAACGAAATCAGAAAGGAGAAAAAGAAAAGAAAAATTAAAAAGAAAGAAAAAAAAAGAGAAAAGAAAAAAGGAAATAAAGTCCTACAGAAAAAAATATAAAATATGAGGAATAAAAATAATTTATCAGAAAATCTTGGAGGAATAATAATAATAATATGAACTCTGTCCCAAAATAGCTGTTACATCAGGAAGATGGAATATATATTCAAATGTAACAATTATTATGGGACAAAGGTTGTAATAAAGACTTCTTCTATATGCCGTGTTCCTTCAGAACTATGACGATCATGACTCTTCAATGTTTTCCTGTCCTTTTCCGCTCTTAATAAACATTTCCTTTTTGTCATCTTAACCGTGCTTCGACATTCATTTTTCTCAAGCTCTCTACGTGTTGTTTTCGCCAGTCCCTCTTCAATCAGGCCTGTGAGTATCAAAATTTCAAAGTCCCCTTTCCTTATTATGTGCCCTAGAAATTTCAATTGTCTCTTCCTGATTTTAAGTAGAAAATAATTCGGAATTAACTTATATCAAATTTTAAACGAAGACGAAGTAAAAATTTTTGAAGAGACTGTGAAGAGATTTGAACACTATCACTTTTGTAGAACACTTGTTTAAAATTTACCTAAAATCAAACGCCTTTTCGCTACAATTTAACGCCATTCTGATAATTTTGTATTTTGTGGTCGGAACGTACTTGTCATTTTACTAACCGCTCGACCATTAAGAAAACAAAAAGAGATTAATCTTCGGTTTCACACTTGCAAACAGGTTATCTTTCCGCTGGACTGAATAAAGATTACATACGCTTCTACCATCCACTGTCCGCAGGGCCACTGACGGAGATATAACCCCTCGGCGGCCAGTGGAAACGAGACGGAAAATACGACGTGCAGCGAGACGTGACAATGATATGGGGCTAGAGCAGAAGGCCTTGGTTTATATCTGTAAATGAACAGACACACACACACACACACACACAAGCGCACGCGCGCGTGAGCACACACACACACGTAGAATCTAATTTGTATATTCCTTTATTTTAAAATATGGACATATCTGTATTTTGCATTGAAATAGCATAAATGTTTTTATGTGATAGTAGAAGTTTCACTGAAGCAAATATCGATCAGCAAAACACTTTCTGTCTCATATGTTTATATATATGTACACAGACACACACATACACAGGCACACTCACAGGCACACGTATATGTATACATGGTGAGATGGATAAATTGTCGTCTAAATTAGGCAAAAATGAAAATAACACTGCATTCTCATTTTAGCAGATACATCTAACAAAATCACACAAAAATATCTCTAAAAACTAAAGAATAAAATTATTCAATAAACTCGCCATTGACTTCAGCCACGGCCTCCAGACGATATCAGAATCTCCTGCAACTCTTCTGGATTGTCTCCTTGTTTAAGTTGGTGAATGCTGACATAATCCTTTCCTTCAGTTCATCTTTGGTGTTATAAGGAGTTTTGTTGGTCTCTCGCTCAACCGCGTCCCACGCATAAAAATCAAAGGGTTTGCAGTCTGGGGAGTTAGATGTCTAGCTGTAAGGGGTGATGTGGTCGCAGAAATTGTTTGATAGTCATGATTGGATTCTCCTGTTTGTGTGGTATGGAGCAGAGTCCTGTTGCAAGACATAGGGGTTTCCAGCAGCCAAACTATTGACCCAGGGCAGCACTAACTTCTCAAGGTACTTGATGTAGACCTCTGTGTTGAGTCTGAGACCCTCACCATCAAATTCTGTAGTTTTTTCCTATCGGAACAATCAGTGTGAGTTTTCTGAGCTGCCGTACCTTGGTAATCACCATTAGACTCGTCCAACTCTTTTCGAATCCTCTGCACTGTCCTCAGATTGACATCCAAACACTCTGAAATGTTGGTATTCGAACTTCCGGTGCGAATGCCAATCAGTATAGGATGCCGTTTCTAAATTTCCGGTGGAGTGAATTGAATCATGGTGCTCTTTTTCTCACAAACGGTACCCAACTGACACTACTATACTGTACAGTCGACAAAAACAAAGCGAAATTAAAAATATAAAATGGCGACAATTTACTCATCGCACCCTTTATTTATATATATATATATATATATATATATATATATATATATATATATATATATATATATATATATAGGGTGTCCATAAAGTTCGTGTGCACTTTAAAGTTATACATTTTAAAAGTGCCCATGAACTTTATGGACACCCTGTATATATATATATATATATATATATATATATATATATATATATAGAGAGAGAGAGAGAGAGAGAGAGTCTATTTTCGTAGTATCGCTAAACGTTCGATTGCTTCAAGTCGGGATCGAAACCAGACTGATTTGACATCAGTCAGATATGTTATATCTAGGCCATTGTCGCACAGAAAAAAAAATGTCGCCCAAATTTAACCCGGATAGTACAATTTGCAAATACAAATTTATTTAAATAAAATTGAAAAAATTCAGAAAAAGACTAAAAACATTCTGTCTTGATCGAGAAAAATATCATCCAACATCGTACTGTCTAGCCAAAAGAAAAAAAAAAAAAACAATCGAGTAAAATAACAAAAAAACAAAAACAAAACCCCCTAACCTACCAAGGATCTAACGGATCTTCAAGGCTAAACATTTTTTTATACTTTTGCTCTACTAGTGTATTGAGCACTTTTACGTTTTTTTTTTGTTTATATATATTTTGAACAATAAAAAATATTAAAAAATTAAAATCTTTAGACACACTGGGTTGTATATTAATATTTCTTCGTTTTTATTATTATTTCATTTAGATTCCTCGACTAGTTTCGGCCAACATGGCCATCATCAGGAGAAAAAAATCTGCTTGCTGGTAGCAGTGAACTATGGAAATGAATCTTTATGGAGAAAATGAGCTTTTGTCTGTAGTTTTCATTTGTTTTTATTTATTTTTTTTTAAAATGAAATTTGGCCAGTCGTTGTGTGGTCAAACAGTCTCTTTTAAGTTGTTATTTAAGATAAGATCAGAATGGATTCATGCTGCTCTGAATTCTCTTGGTCATTTTGAAAGTTTTATTGGTTCCTGGAAAGGGGATGTGTCCCTGTTAAGTGTGTGTGTGTGTGTTATTTGGTTCTTAGGGAGTGAGTGAGTATGATGTGTGCAAGCGTATATATTACTATGGGTGTGTGTTATCATTTGGCTCATTAGGGAGTGAGTGAGTATGATGTGTGTAAGTGTGTATATATTAATACTATCTATATTGTTAAATTTTGGCAGCAATTATTCTGTCACGCATTTTTGGTTAAATACTATGGACGGAAAAGTTCTATAAATTTTTATATTTAATTTTTCAAATTTCTGAATAAGGTGTTTTGTGAGTATCAGTAAATTTGACAAAGTTCATAGATGTTTTTTTTACGTTATATTATTTTCTTCTCAAATGCTTTCGAACATTCGTTTTCAAGTATTGTTCTGTGTATATTTACGGCGTTCTCACCTTTGTTGAAATCAATTCAAAGGCACTTAAGCTGATGTTATATAAAACAGATATTTTTATCTGTATTTTTAAACGCCATTCAATATAAGGTCGCCTATGGGGAAGGATTCCTTATTTAATGTCAGCTGCTTTTCTTTTAGTAGAGCAGCCTCCTGAATTTGGAGTCTTTCTTGGACGCAGTGTAAATAAAAAACCCAATATATATATATATATATATATATATATATATATATATATATATATTCAAGTGTGTTTAAAAAAATCACTATTTACATAATTCGGACTATTATCCTCATGTTTGTCACCATATTTATTACAACGTTTCACCCGTTGTACGCTCCGGCCTTCTTCAGGTTGTTAGAATGTCGAACTGAACCCTTTATTTCGCTTACTGGGTTAGACTGTTCTAGTTCCATGTGCCATGTTTAATGGATGTCAGTTAACAGTTATCTCCTGTTAATTCCCCTCTCCAAGTTCTCCACTGCCTGAGCCGGGTATTGAACTTACACTCTTTGGGTCAGCGTGAGTTCAATTAAAATTAAAAGCATTAAATTTGAAGGTTTTAGCTTCAGTTTTTGAAACATGGTTATTACTGTGTAGCGAAGAAACCATATTTTAAATCAGTCAATTTATAATATATATATATATATATATATATATATATATATATATATATATATATATATATATGCGCCCCCGAAAAAATAAAATTCGGCCCAACACTTTAGAGGGTATAGCGCGAAGTTGTAAGCAATAACTGCTGCTGCTGATGCAAAAGCTCTTCTATAAATTGAGCACTCTGCGTCACTGGTATGTTTATTCTAAAAGAACTACATAAAATTTCACCTTCCTCTCTGTTAGGAGCTGATATTAGGTTGGTACAAAAATAATGTCGTTTTCTCACATATGTTACTTTTATATATGATTTCTGAATTAATTCACTGATATATATAGCCATGTTATATATCATTTTGAAGCACGTTTTTCGCTCTATCGAATCATGTTATTCGTTACCGTTCTCAATCTCTTCATTCATTTTTTGCAGGCTTTTCGACAGCATGGACAAAATTCAAATCCGCACGATTTTCTTGTTCCGACTAGGCCGAAAAGCTGCCGAGACAGCTCGTGATATCAATGATGCGTTTGGCCCAGGAACCACTAACGAACGTGTGGCTTAACGGTGGTTCAAGAAATTTCGCAATGGGGACGAGAGCCTTGAAGAGGAAGACGGTCGCGGCCGGCCGACTGCGGTTGATAACGAACATTTGAAAGCCTTAATTGAAGCCGATCCTCGCAAAACCACACGAGAAGTTGCTGTTGAACTTGAGGTCGACCACTCATCAGTCGTTCGCCATTTAAAGCAAATAGGGAAATCAAAAAAGTTGGATAAATGGGTGAACGATAATCAAAAAAAAAAAAAATCGTTAAAAATGACTTTATTTTTGCACCAACCTAATAGCTCAGGGGAATAATCTCCAACTAATGCCAGATCGGTTGGGTTTCGATTTTCGCTTGTGGCAGTCGGATGTCTAGACACACTGATGAGCTGTGATACAGCAAAACAGCCTGTCTGTTGATCACACACACACACACGCACACACACATATTTATGTAACAGCAAGCTGTTCAAAACCTGTAACAGCAAAATTAGTTTCGTGTTTTTTTTTGTTTTTTTTTTAGATATTAAACATTTTGTGGAATGGACAATTATACTCTTAGACGATTTGAACAATTTTGCTGTTACAACTGGTATGTTATAGTTTCTGCTATCACCCGGCTCACAACCCTTCCCGGTTTTTTGAACAACAGTAGAGGTCTATCCTTGTTACCTGTTTATAATTGAATTCCTTATAAAGACTTTTTCACTCCTAGTAACACCCTGTGTCTTAGTAGCATTATTATTATTTTTTTAATCATTTCACACTAGGCAAGGCATTAAAGCCACTAAGACGCAAAGAGTTACTCAGTGTTAAGATGGTATGAGAAATAATACTATTAAGGAGAGAATACAATAAAATAACAGGTATTAAAAGACTGAACATAACGATTGCCATTGTCATTTTTGTAGTACTTGCGCGTGTGTGGGAGTATTCTGTGTGTGTGTATTTGTGTGGGAAATATGTGTATGTGTGTGTGTGTGTATATATATATATATATATGTGTGTGTATATGTGTGCGTGTGCGTGTGTGTGTGCTGTCTAGAATGGAATCCAGATTTTCATTGTATAAAGAATCACTGGGACATGTGATCTCAAGGACACATGGCCCAGTGCTTAAAGACGTTGGTTAGATCCAGTGACTAGACTCAAAGAGCTGTCAGTTCAATACCAGGACACAGCAGTGGTGAAACGAAACTTGGAGAGTTGAGTTAAAGGGAAATAACTGAGACATACGCAAGAGGCATGGCACGTGGAACTAGAACTACCAACCCTGGTGGACGAAATAAAGGGCTAGGTTCCAATCACTTGAAGAAGGCCGGAGCGTACAACGGCCGAACTGTTGTGAATACGGCAATAAAGATGATGTAAATAATGCAAGCAATCATAATACCTCATCTCAGGGATATAGACAGATATGCCATAAAGAACCTGCTAGTCCTCGCTATATTCAGTAGGAAAAAAAATTGAAAGAAGATCTTCATTTCTAGATGTAAAATGATTTGGGAATCTGACCAAGAATCTAACGATATCTAAATTGCATGTTTATTTAATTTTGAACGAAATTAGATTTCCTCATATTTTCTCATCTTCCTTTTCGTCTTATGAATTTGCATATTAACAAAAAGTTCAGAATCTCTTTGGCCATTCCCTATCCCCAGCGTGTCTATATACGAACGTTTGGTTTCGCCCAATTTTCTTTGTCAAAAATATGTTTTGTATGAGCGTATGTGCCACTACTCATGTGCATCTGCAAATATGCCGTTGATTGAGCATCTCTTTCTCTCTTCCCACATCTCTCTCTCTCACTGTGTATAAATGTTTCATGGAAAATAATGAAGAAAATCAGAGTATGTGTGTGTCTGTGTGTATGTATGTGTGCTCTTGTGTGTATAATTTCTTGCATATTCGTATTTTACGAAGGCAATCAAGAAAATAGAATCTGCTGTTTGTGTGATGAATTTAAAAGTAAATTAAACCTACATAGTTTGATGATTGCGCAAATTGAAAAGGTTTTCGGAAAAGCTCGCTTCGTATTTCATACAAGGCAGCAAAAGATTCACTAACGAAAACGAAAAATTTCTTTCGCGAATTCAGTTTTTGTAAAAACAAAAAAAGAAAAAAAAATTAAAAAATCTATAAATAAAAATTTATAGGCATCTCTGTATTTTAGTGGTGTTTTATTTATTGCCCAATACGCTAAGCACGCAATTACCTTGAAAAGTATTTAATATATATTTTCAAAATCTTGCGCCTTCTCGGCCTAACATGATGAGATAAAGTCGAAAGATTATATTGAATCAATTACAAGGTATGCTGCTAGGAAAGTTAGTTCATTGTGTCGCACTGTCTCCAAAATCTATCTTACACATTTATAAGTCTACCATAGCGGCTTGGATTGAGGGATCGATAGTACCGAGTTCGAATTCCAGTCGAATCCATTGCATTCACTTACGTGCTAATACCCTTGGGAAAGGTATGAATCCTCTTCTTCTCCCTGCTAGCTATGGCTAAATAGAAGCACAGACAGAGTTCTATAACCTTGGATAGCAACTGGTCTATCGTAGAAAGAAATGGCAACTTAATGCGAAAAAAAAGCCTCGTCAGTCATGTATCGAACGATACATGATCACCTAAGCGTGTAACACGCATGGCACATAACTGCCTGAAGCCTACCATTCGTCCAAGCGTTGAATATTGCTAGTGGTCCTGCTAAATATTTAAAGATGCTTTATAAAATACAAAGAAGAATCTGCAATATTGCTAGACCTGACCTGGCATCTCGCATTTTGTCACTTTCTCACCGCCTTAATGTAGCTTTCCTGTGTCTTTTCTATAAATACCCTGAAGATAATTGTTCTAATGAACTTTGCTCTATGGTAGCTTGACTTTATGAATTTGAGCGCATTATTAGATCTGCGGCAACGTCTCATCATTATACAATTAAAATAGCTAGATGTAACCGTAAGTTCTATGCTAACAGTTTCTTTTCTCTTCATAAGACAAAAATGAACAAAACAAACATGAAAAATCTATTTTTAGTTAATATTGAATTGCATGTCAATTAAATCTCTTTACGCAAATTCCGCCCATTGGTCAGACTTGCAGAAATATTCTAGACTAGAATAAGTCATATCAGATATGTGATTAAGCGATAAAATGCAAATGGGCGGGATACATCAAAGATAAAGAAATGGAGTGAAAGGTTGGTTATTGTTGAGATCAGCAAGAAAATACCAACAAGATGTTGAAGTTAAACAAATGGCATTGCTCATAAGAAGGATAGTGACTAGCATATTCACGTTTGTCATCGATGGAAATGAAAAAAAGGTCTTTTCTTTTTAGCAATGAGCTTCCAGTGCCTACTGATTATTACTTTTATAAATATTTATTATTTACAATAAGTTATATCAAGAGTTTTGTTTGAACTTCATAGCCATAATTTTCATATTGCACATTGTTCAAATCTACAATATACGTTAATTACTTCAAATACTCCGAATCATTTCACCCCAAGAAAGGCAATAAAGCTACTAGTACGCAAGGGGAGATACCGAGCGTTAGAAAATATGAGAAAAAACTACTATTAAGGAGAGGGCGATCCCCGCTTGCGGCATCTTTGGAAAGAGCCTGAAAACCATATCACGGGTTGACCCAAGCCTTGTGAGTGAAATTCGGTAGACGGAACCCTTGGGGGCCATAGATAGCTGTGCTAGCACGAAGTTACAAGTCATCGTGACCGAGGTTTTGAGTGTACTGGCCTTGTTGATCATGCTAGATAACACGCTCTCTCCCAGAAACTGTAACTAAGGTCTGCTCAGCATAATTGCAGTATAAATCACAGGCTGGCTCTGTGGGTGTTGAACAAACACAAATGTTCCTGAGCGAGCGTCTGCAATAGGGATTGGCTAGCCGCCCTAATAGACGGATATCCTCGAATAAGAGTGGCCAGCTATTATATTATAATTACATATGTAATGTATATAATATATACATATTTGTATTAGCACCACAATATTTTTTATAAATTTTGTAAGATTCTAAAATCATATGTTAATATTATTGATTATATATCGTCTCAACCTTTAAGGAACGTTAAGTAAATGGCTTTTTCGGCTTCCAAATAGGAGTTCCCTTTTTGAGTAGGAAGAATTATATGTCACGGGGTTATCAGGATTTTAGAGATGCTTAGTGGAGGCATGTCCCCAACCCCAAAGAAAAAAAAGGTTGGGAACCATTAGTATAGACTGTGCTAGAAGTAGTTTCGCCCAATACCGCAAGTTGCTACAGTATTAACCTAAAAACTCATTTCATGATCTTAAATAGGCTTTTCAGATCTTGATCCTCATATGGATAACACGCATAGCGACCGACTTAAAAAATATCTAAACTATCAGCTGTACACAACCGTTTAGCCAGATCAAAAATAACTTACAGTGAATGAATCCATTGAGTTGTACAGAAGACATTCCTTTATCAGATCTTATCGACTGGGGCTACACGATCGCAAACAAAATGTTTTTGGTAAATAAGAGAAATCACATCACTTGAATACTTTCAACAGCAGTAACAACTAAAATGGATAACACACAAGAAAAAAAAAGGGAAAATAATGATATATAAAGATATCGACTTTAAAGAAAAGTTTAAGAAGAAAACTCCCGCCGATACCAGAAAGCATGATAAGAGTTCTCTTGAGAATCTTATTTTCCTGAAAAAACTCTTTTAAGAGAAAGATTTTATAAATGTCAACCTACAGCAAAGCTAAATGGTTGGTCAACGAATGTCGGATGTTTCCTGTATAGTAACGGTTGTCTTATCATTACGATTACGAGCGTCATTCTGTTGTATTTATCGTCTTTCTTCCAGAGCTCGAGACATTGTAACCTCCGGCCTTTCGCAGGTGTCTGCTACATTCAGGAAGTTTCCAGGAATGTCGAACTGAACTCTTTATTTGATCGATAGAGGCATTTTGCTTTTATTTCTTTACTCGTCACGTCCGGTGTCTCTCCTAGAAATCGTAACTGTCATTTCGTCCTAAAGATGCTGAGCGGCCATTCCACTGAGTTGGCGCATATTTCTGCATCAAATAAACCAC
The DNA here is from genome assembly GCA_963932145.1 of Acanthosepion lycidas. Taxonomy (NCBI): domain Eukaryota; kingdom Metazoa; phylum Mollusca; class Cephalopoda; order Sepiida; family Sepiidae; genus Acanthosepion; species Acanthosepion lycidas. Next base: position 92,490,784 of record OZ010591.1, on the reverse strand, counting down.
GAATTTGATTACTGAAAATAATCTCTTTTTCTTTCCCTGGCTGTTTAAAAATGTGTTAAAATTGCCAATCAATTCTTACTTACCTTCAGCAACTCCGATTCTTCCCTGCTGATCACAGCTCTCTACAACTTCCTATCCCTTTTACCTTTTAGTCGTGTTTGTCTTTTAACTATTCTTCTCTGTGCATGTTCTGTCAACCATTTATACAAGCTAGTTAGGTAGGTTACACTTTATTTTCCCTAACCGATCTGGCCTTCAGTATGACCTGTACAATTTGCCAAGCTCTCTTTCCTTATTATCTGTTGTGACCAAGTAATGATTAAGAAATAACAACACAAGAGGTTGCACACAAATAGTGTATTGAACAGTAAATACAACAGAAGTTTGTTACACGACTAGGGAGTGTGTGTCGGTTGACCAGCGTTCAGTCTGCATCACTATTAACCCTGAGGCCTACTTTTCCTACTAACTTTATAGTAAATGGAAGAGTTCACAATAGCCTCATTAGAGGGAGGACTCCACAACATTATCTATCTAGAAATTTCACCTGTCTCTTTCTAAGTTTAAGTATCTCTTCATTTGGTTACCGTTTCCTTTAAAACTTCCTTGTTGTATACATGCTCCATTTATGGTATTCTCCGCACTGTTCTACAGAACACATTTGAAAGACTTCACTTCATACCAGGACTGATATTACGTAGGAATCCAGTACTTTTGCTTCTAATGGAAATTTCCGGTTTCTTGATAATTTATCTTTTGTTAGGCATCTTTCAATATTCAAATGTTAGGCATCTTTCAATATTCAAATGTTAGGCATCTTTCAATATTCAAATTCGTCTTCGGATTTAGGTGTCACATTTTCCATCATCTGTTATAAATCTTCCCAGATATTTCAACTCCAGTTCTTGCTTGATTTTGATATATCCAATTCATAGCTCGCATCTTGGGCTGTATCTCATGTTTACAAACATTACAATTAAAATGAACTGATCAATTGATATATATATATATATATATATATATATATATCAATTGCATATCGTAGACCTAAGAACCTAAAAGAAATCATAGGTAGTAACCACATTTCAGGGGACAAGGTAATCCGTAATAAACTAAGAACAAAAACAACAGGATTTTCCCAACCATGTAACAACAAAAGAAGTTTATGTTGCAGCCATATTAAAAACACGAATTCATTCACTAGCTCAATCACTAAATCTACTTTCAAAATCTACCATGATTGTAACTGTCATAACATAATTTACCTCCTAGAATGTACACTATGCCAGAAACAATATGTAAGACAATCTGAATGGCCCTTTCACTACAGAATTAATAATTATCGTAATCGCACTCACAAACACTAAACAGAGACACATCCCCTCACCAGGCCCAATAAAACTGTCAAATTGACCAGAGAATTCAGAGCAGCATGTATCTATCCAGCTCTTATCTCAAATAACAACGTAAAAGAGACTGTTTGATCAACGCAAGGATTGTTAAAAGATTCATGTTAAAAAGATAAAAAATTAAAAAAACAAATGAAACTACAGACAAAAGTTCATTTTCTCCAGCAAAAGATTCATTTCTGTAGTTTACTGCTACCAGCAAGCAGAAATATTTCTCCTCCCGATGATGACCATTTTGGTCGAAACTAGTCGAGGAATCTAAAGGAAATAATAATAAAAAAACGAAAGAATATTAATCTACAACCAAGTGTATCTAAAGATTTTAATTTTTTAATTTTTTTATTGTTCAATATATATATATATATATATATATATATATATATATATATATATGATAAGAAGAAGACGGAGTTTTTAATTATCCATGGATAATTAAACCCTCCGTCTTCTTATTATTAGCTGGAAGGATAGAAAGTTGTGGAGCGGCAATATTGGCCCATGTTAGCAATTCTGGTCATAAGAGAAAGCGTAACAGAACATTGACTCTACGCAAAGTTTACTTGCATGAAATTATTGGATGGTAACGTTCTCAGAAGAATAGGTTGAAAGGTTGAGAAAAATATAGAAAAAAATCGAGTTTTAAATAGTTTTAAACAGTAAAATGAATTTAAGAACAGTTCCATAGAGAATCAAACCAAGAATTAACTATTAAGGATTCAATAAAATTGAGCATAACCAAGTGTCCCCATTCTATCCACTTCCTTCCGATAAGAAGAAGCTATGATGTGTTGTCCAAAGATTTAGTCATGAGAAATAAAATTTGTTTATTTATATTCATGCTATCTGTCCAAAACGTCTATTCTCTTGCAGAAAAGGAGGAACCTAAATCCTTTTAAACAAAGAAGGAATATAGATTATGACGAAAACCCAAACTTGTGTTTTTATATTCATACTATCTGTCCAAAATGCGTATATTCATACAGAAAAGAATGACCCAAAATATTTTAAACAAAGAAAGTATCATTTTAATATTTAATTCCTAATTTTGGGGTTCGTTTATATTGATGTTATTCGCGCAAAACGCCATCTTCTTCAGGACAGAAAATTCTAAAACAAATCAGATACCATGTGGATGTTAATAAATTTCCTATGATTAAGACAGTCGGTGTGGAAAAATTAGATATATCAATGTCAAATTTAAACGAAGGTTCACCAGGCCCGAGAAATACACTGGGAATCGGGCCCAACAAAGAGAGTCTTCAAATATTTTCTCTAGTCGCATGTACAAGCCGTGGACTCACAAGAAATACACTCGCATTTTCTAGGGCTGGAGAGAAAATATAGGCACTCATGACAAGCAATTACTACTAGATTTCTCAAATCAACATATGGCAGGGGTGGGAGAGAAATTGATACATCGTTAAGTAATAGAGACATTTAAATTCATCAGTTTTTCTTTATATTCAATAAACTTTATGTTAGAATTATCAAGTGTTGTGCATTTTAATGAAAGAGGTCTTATTCCAGCTGTTATACCCGATGTTAGCCCTTGACCCAAAGAAACAAATTACTACTGCCGTAGACAAGAATTACTCAATCTTATCTGTGGTACACAACGTATATTGGGTCCATATCAGACATCATCGTATATCCCAATATTGTAAGATTTTGAGAGACCCGAATCAAGCCTATCGAGGCGACACTTCGGCCCCGATCTAGGAGAAAAAAAAAGATGAGAAGAGAGTGAATAGGTTGTGGATTACAAATGGAATTTTCTAGCTATTTCTATGTAATCTGACCGAAACATAAAAACTGTCAATTTAATGCAAGACTTATATATATATATATATATATATATATATATATATATATATATATATATATATATATATATTTTCATATATATATATATATTTTTATATATATATATATATATATATATATATATATATATATATATATATATATATATATATATATAAAGACGTATTTATAAAAAAAGAGAAAATATTATTTCCAAAAATTTGAAAATGTAAGAGACGCTCATAAATATTCATCAGATTTATTGAAAAGTCTCGGTAAAGTATGGAGGATGCTAAGCGAAATAATTTATCTGTAATAAACGAGAGTGAATAAATGATGTTGAATTGTTTATTCAAATAATATTTAAATTATTTTAGTATGGAGTAAATTTATATATTATATAGTATTTAAATAATAATAATACGTATTTAACACTTAAAATTTTTTTTTAGCATTTTTATCGTCATGTACGTAGCTTTTGGGAATAGAGTAATTCTTTCTGGAATGGAGATATTTGAAAGAATTCGCGGTTAAGATTCATATTTTGTTGTTTCGATAGTGGCACTCTCGACAATTTTCTGGCTAAGTTACTTTCTCTTTCAATAACTGTAGCATTATCTCTCTCCCCCTCTCTCTCCCTATATATATATATATATATATACTACTATATATATATATATATATATATTACTATATATATATATATATATATTACTATATATATATATATATATATATATATATTACTATATATATATATATATATATATATATATATATATATTACTATATATATATATATATATATATATATATATATATATATATATATATATATATATATATATATATATATAAATAGTAATAATAAGGGATTGTAAAACGCTATTCAGCGAAGAGAAAGAAAAGAAAAAGTAAAAATATCTTATATAAAGCTGAAAATACCACGAAATCATTTCAACTAAACAACATGGATTAACTTCGAAGGAAAAAGATTGAAACCAATAAATAACTTTGATGGGGAAAAACAACACTTTTGATATTTTATCAGATTCGAAACAGGAGATTAACTGCATCTTTTTACTTCACATATAAATATATTGGCGTCTAAATTCTAAAAGACACCGTGTAGGAGCATAACTGGATTTGCTGATGTCTGACACTATTTTTATATCGTTCGCTTCAATACAAAAACCGACCGATTTGCCAGTTCCAAAAAAGCTTCGGTAGACAAACTTTAGGAAAATACAACAAAAAGTAATTGTTTAAACATAGAATCCAATGGCCAGATTTTTTTTATCTTTGTTTTCGATTAAAAAAAAAATACCAAAATACAAAAAATACGTTTAAAGAATCCTAAAAGCAAAGGAGACATCTCGAGATTTAAAGTGTTATTTAAAGTATATATATATATATATATATATATATATATATATATATATATATATATATTTAAAGTATATATATATATATATATGTATTACTTTTGCGTGAGAAGGTTTTTTTCATCTGTGACATTTATTTTTGACGTGCAAGTCAATTGTGTGTTTTTTAAATGGACATTTTACTTCTTAGAAGTTAATTACTAGACAAAGTTAAGTAAAGTAGCTGTGGAGAAAGAAAGAAGGAAATAGAGTAAAACAAAAAGCAAAACAAAAATACAAAACATGGCATGAAAAACAAGAGTGAAACAAGAATTTCCAGAGAAGCGTGAAAAACAAAACAAAAAACAAAAAAACAAAACAAAAACAAACTTAGTCAGTGTACAGTTGATAGTAAAAGAAATAAAAATAATACATTTAACTTAATTCGTTACATTCTCAGGTGATGTATTTTTTTTAATCATTACACCCCAAGCAAGGGCGGGTTACAGGGAGTGAAAGTGAAAGAAAAAAAACTGAGTATAGGGAGGATTGAGGAAAGAACAAAAGATGAACAGGATTCAACAAGATAGAAGTTGGCGATTGTCGTTGCATTTAGATTTTTGAAGGCTGTAGTAATCAAGGAAGCAAGTAAACGGAAAGGAATTCCACAGGCGGGAAGTGCGAGAAAAGAAACCGTTGGCGCAGAAGTGTCGGTTGAATTTATCTATTTCAACAGTAAACGGGTGGGACCTAAATGCCAATCTAGTAACACGCCTAAAATCATGCAGTCAGAGCAGTAAAAAGATTGTCAGAGCAGTTGCCATGAAAATATTTATAGAAAAGACAGAGGCAAGCACGTGACGTCGGTGAGAAAGTCACTGAGATCGAAATCCCAAGTCAGGATCGATTATATTACAGACCGTTCTTTGGATTTTGTTGAGAACCAGAAGATGAATTGCTGGAGCACAAGTTTTCAATGCATGGCCGAATGTTAGATTTGTAAATGTGCAAGATCTACTCTGGCAAAAATTTATTTTATCAGCTCGTATATTACGTTAAATGAATTTAAGTTCATGATATAGAAACAGAAATAATAGGATCATATATATATATATATATATATATATATATATATATATATATATATATATATTATAAATTAATTGATTTAAAATATGGTTTCTTTGCTACACAGGAATTACCATGTTTCAAAAACCGAAGCGGAAAACTTCAAATTTAATTATATAATTAAATTAAAAGCATTATTTCGGTTTCATCTTCAAGCGAATTTTGGAATAACTTATTTTTAAATTTACTGAGTTTTAAACGAATATGCAATTCATAATTTTTTGTTTGCAAGGATACAGAGAAATCCAATCATTTGGACAGGGGCGGTAGCGTGTTCATTTTTATTAACTATTATTCTATCAATTATGAGTTACGTTCGAAAAAGAGTTTAAGTCTAGGGAGGGTAGGGGTGCATTTTTCAACGAATTTTGACATCCGTTCAACGCATGTCGTCTGTTTTTTTATCAACGAGAAAAAGGTTTTCGGCATTTTTTTCCGTTAAATTTTTACTTGTATACATAAAGATTCTTTCTTTATGTTTTAATTTAATTCAACCAAACTAACTTTTTTTTTTCTGAAGAAGAAAATAATAACAATAAATGCACTGATGATACTCCAGGCATTGCGCTTTTGGTAAATCTATTCATTTGGTGGCGTAGTGGAAGAGCATCATAGCCCGGTGTCGAGCGTGTTGCTTTCTTTTAAGTTTTAGAGACAGTTTAGGGAACCATACTTAAGTGGAAATCCCATGAGATTTCTTTGACTTTTTTTTCTAACTGGGATCCATTCTCAAGTTTATGATTTGCTTTACCGAAAACCTGTCATCATATCACGCACATTTGGATTGTGAGTCATGTATCTATTATATCCTTATCAGACTGGTTACCATAATGGGTATATTGGGCTTCGTATCTTGTGCTTCGTATATTGGGCTTCGTATATTGGGCTTCGCATACTGGGCTTCGTATATTAAGCTTCGTATATTGGGCTTCGTATATTGGGCTTCGTATATTTTTTATTCCCGCGTCATTTCAGCATAGTGCGCTCCCTTTCAATTAGCTTTTGACAATTCTGTTTGTCCATTTCTTAGTAAGCTCGACCGTTACATCTTGTCAATACCTCACAAATAATGGACAATACCGTTTTGATCACCTGGAAAGATAAAAGATATATACGAGATGCAACTTCGTTTCAGTGAGAAAATAGATGAATGAATTAAAGAAAGATAGGAGGAAAGAAAGATAGAAATGAAATGGAAAAGGTAGTCAATTTCTAATCTCTCCATTTGTACCCCCTTACTTCTTAAAATAACGACCAGTATTCATATTTTTGTTGTTATTGTAATTGTAGTATAGCTTAGTTGTAAAGCTCAAATATTTAGCAATGCATTAACGAAATTTTTACGGATATATCATTGATGTATAACTGACCACGAGTTTATTTAATCATTAACACAAGAAATAAAATTCATCAGAAAATTCAAATAGGACATTTTTTACGGGTACTTTTAGTAATATAAAAATTTATAGCTATGATAAATATATTTAGTCAGTAACGCTTGCTTTAGTTTCAAAACATTCAAAAAGTATTTCTTTGTGAAAATTGAGGTACTATTGGAAATCCCGAGCAACTATATTTGAAACATGAAAAATGTAGAAGTTTAATTCATTGTTGTCGGAGAACGCATAATTTTGAGGACTGATTTGTTTGGGAATTGTTATATTTGAAATTTGATGAATGTAGATGCCATCTCACTTCTTGTCCTAAATGAGCTGTCCGATGTCATTCTACCATCTTGTAGTATGTTTATTTTTCGTTATGACTTCCAACGTTTAAGTTTTACGAATGCCTATCATGATTTTATGTTTGTTGTAAACATTCATTGAATGAGAGTCAAACTGTACCTGTCACACATGCATCTTCTTAACGTGTATCAGCTCCCCTGGAGTTAGCCCCAAGAGGAGCTGATGGCCTGAAATTGCCTGTGAGGGGATAATGATGTTGTTTCCATTTATCGAGGTATTAGCTCCAAGTAACTCATCGTTGATTATATAAAAAAGTTTTGTAAAATATAAAAGTTAAATGTAAAGAGTAGAAATTTGGATAACATATTAAGAAACGATTTCGTTCAGATATAAATAAATTTCTGTCTGAAATGAAACAAGAATAATTTGGTAGTTATATGGAAAAAATGAAATTTACACTAGAGCACATAATGAGGAAAGAGGGTTTAAAAATTTGACACTCACAAGATACAGTAAAGGTAAGAGCGACAGAGGAAAGCGAATAATCTAATGGTTTTTATCCATTACACCACTCGCATATCAAAGTTTACAAAGCCTAGTATTCCCAGTCGGTCAACCATCTTGCTTGAGCTTGCTTAACTTCGATGATCATGTGGAAACTGATGTTTTAACGTAGTATGGCTGTAAGCCTATAATGAGGAAAGAAGACTCAGAAAATTTGACACTCATAGGACGTAGTAAAGGCAAGCGGAACAGAGGAAAGCCGCAAATAACCTACCTAGCGAGCTTGTGTAAATGGCTGGCAACACAGGGAACATGAGAAATAGAAAAAAGATAAAATTTGCTAAGAGCTAAAAATGACAGAAAGCTGTGGAGAACGATGATCATCAATGTCCTGAATGGACACGGCGCATAGAAGAAGAATATTGCTTTCTTAAGTAAAGTGACTAAGAGATAATAAAAATAATCGTCAAATGAAAGATTATCTACTCAATGTTGGATAATTGTAACACTTCGCTGTGATGTAATATTTAACAAGCTTGTTTCACTAGAAAATATACGACTGATTACTGAGATCTTCACTCCCTGCTCCCTACTTTCAGCCTTGTATCATACTTAAGCTATTCTTAGTAAATCGCTATAACGTTGAATAACTGGTTCACTGTTTTCATAAATTTCCTGTTAAAGACAAAAATATTTAAAAAGAGAATAATGAGATTCACCACAATTTTTGGAGTGAAGAGGTATTCTTTAATTTATATAAAACTTCATCAGCATGCAGGATTTTTTAAACTGTTCTTGTATTTGTTTTTCAGATAATATCTTCTGATAAATATTGCTTTTATTGAACATGCTTTTCTTCTAAGTGCTTATGAAGGGTTTATTGTCAGTGTGGTCGTTTTTTTGTGGATAGGCATATTTAAAATGTAAACAACATTCGCTGTGTCGACAACCCGTTGTTTAAGAAAAGTACTTCGGTTGGTTATCTCCTTGGCTCTTCGAAGCGTCTTATTTGGCCGATTTCCTCACACTGCTAGTGAAAGCTTTCACAACTCGAAATCATAGGAAAATGATAGACTCTAAAAGATGCGTTCGCAAATCCCCGGAAGTTATTTTTAGGCGCGTGAAACCAGTCAGGTTGAACTTTACAAAATGTAATTTTTTCTAAATTATCAGATTTTGACAAAAGATTTTGTCAATGCGTTAATTTTTGGGTGCAAATAATTGGCGCCTGTTTCTTTCGAAGTTGACAAGTGAGTAGAACAAAAAGAGCTTCTAAATGTTCAATTAAAAAAAACAAAAAAACATTCAAATAAAATATTTTGATTTAGTTTTTTTAAACACCTTACATTATAGAAATTCTTATATTCTATTATTATATTAGTAAACTTCGGTAGAGATGAGCTGCTTAGATTCCAGAAAAGTGTTGTTGATAATGCCAATGGCGGACCATCAGACAATCACCATAATAATCTGCTGTTGCAATTTCAGTTTTCGTGATGAATCTATTGAGGGGGATCGTTTACGATTGTCATAAAGGATTCACATCTCATCACAAGTCACCATTCAATCAAGAAATGAACAAAATTCATGTTGCTAACAGCTGAAGAAGCTAGAAAGTGTAGAAATGATGCTCTAGGGACATGTACATCGTTAAGCCCTATCTATATAGCTGGTAACCATAAAATGTGCATACTAGAATTGTTCGAAGGGAAGAAAGAGGGAATTAAGAGAACTTGTCAAGTAGAGGTATTAGCAAACACAGCATTATCACAAGCTGCCAGTGTTTCAGACGGGGTGTGGGCAGTGGCCATACAGAAACCCATCAGCTTGTCTAGGGTATGTGGGGGAAGAGTCCACAAGGACATTAAGAGTAAAGCCACCATTATCCCTATTAAAGTTACCCCTGGGATGTTCGGCAGTTGGGATATCTATTTCCTTACCCCACTATTACCAGGAAGAAGAAAGATATGAAGAGAAAGATTCAATCATAGAATTGATTGGCAGAAGCTTAGTCAATTGTACAGAGTTGTGGAAGTCAATAGTGAGGGGATTCCCCAATGTTACCTTGAGTAAAATGCCAGTACTAATGAAGCCGATAGAAAAGATCGATATGGATCAACTGAGGGACAAGTTAAGTGCGTTGGGAAATGAAGGTATGGCTTGGGAGGATAATGAACAGATTGCGATAAGTTGGTCAGTAATGATAGGTACATTCATAATTATAGCCATAGGGGGTATGGCAATATGGAAGATTAGAAGTAAGAAGAAATTAACTACCGGTAATCAAATGAGCATGCAGCAACTCGAGAGGGAGCTGCCGAGCAGTGTTCCTTACTCATACAAAATCGGCTAAGTAATTGCAGAAAGACCGGCGGAGGAGGCTGACGTGAAACCGACACGTGCGGTGGAAAAACCTCCTACAGCAGAGAGAAAAACATTGACCAAGAAGAACAAGCTATAGTAACCACAGACATGCACCCACAGGCACACGCACACTTTAAATTGCATGAGAAACAGAAGATGAAAAGAACATTACATTAGCATGTAGAACAGAAGAAGATGAAAAGAACATTATATTTGCATGTAGAACAGAAGAAGATGAAAATGAACATTACATTTGCATGTAGAACAGAAGAAGATGAAAAATAACATTACATTTGCATGTAGAACAGAAGAAGATGAAAAAGAACATTACATTTGCATGTAGGACAGAAGAAGATGAAAAAGAAGATTACACTGGCATGTAGAACGAAGAAGATGAAAAGAACATTACATTTGCATGTAGAACAGAAGAAGATGAAAAGAACATTACATTTGCATGTAGAACAGAAGAAGATGAAAAATACATCACCTTGCATGTAAAACCTTAAAAAAGAAAAGAAGAAAAGAATTGCATGGGACAGATGCATGACGGATGATGCATGGTAAATAGTGTATTTGGGTTTATGTGTCATTTACGAGTAAATGACAATTAGGTTAAGGGAGGATTGTGATACTATTTACGTCGCTAGAAAGAAAGAAGAAAAAAGAAAGGCGAGAATTAAATTTAGGTGATAAGAAGCCATAACGAAAAGGACACTAAGCGATGTTATTCTTTTTGCCAAAGAAAGATGCTAAAAGTTTTATTCTCATTGGCGAGAGGAGTGGGGTCGCGGATGTTTCGGATTTAATCTGATTTATGTTACGGGGCGGCGGATAAGATATATCCAATCTGCCATGGCAATGGTAAACATTTCAAGCTGGACAAGCGACCTCCCGCAGAATTCTAAAGAGATAAAAATTAAATAGGTCATCCGCTGATCGAAAAACAAAAATGTCCGCTGACCACCATGAAGGAAAGATTAAGCCTTTGTTTATATGCAGAATATCATTGAGAGGAGCATCTGTTTATTGTCAGGGTTGGCTATGATAGCAAAACTATTTTATCGGAACAGTTAATTAGCGACAGAATGCAAATATGTCCAATTGACCACCCTTGATCGAACTTGGCTTGCATTACGGCCCCGCGACTGATTGATTTCGTCTACCTAAGATCAAATCACAACGTGGGTAGGTTAGACTGGAAATCAAAACGGTTACTTCGGTAACCAGACGTTGGAGGCGAGCTGGGAACGACAAGGCTGATACCGAATCTAACCAGATTCCCATCCGGATCACTAAAAGGTTAGAACGTCACATTTGGTGCCGCGACCAATACCAAGCAATTTGGTCGTCACAGGACAGGATAGCACGACAGACGTGGCCAGGTAGACGTCACATTTCGCGCAGTGACACCGGAGAGACGTCATATATATATATATATATATATATATATATATATATATATATATATATATATATATATATATATATGTGTGTGTGTGTGTGTGTCTGTGTGTGAAATGTGTGTATATATATATATATATATATATATATATGCAATTTATATTATAAATTAATTGATTTAAGATATGTTTTTTTTCGCTACACAGTTCTAACCATGTTTAAAAAATGGAAGCTAAAAGCCCCGAATGTAATTTTGTAATTAAATTAAAGACATTAGTTCCATTTCATCCTCAAGAGAATTTTAAAATTACTGGGTTTTAAAGACACAGCTAAAATCATAATTCACGTTTCCAAGGTTACAGATAAATCCACTTCCACTAGACAGGGGTGTCTGCGCATTCATTATGTCTGTATTTTGGTGTTTCAGTTATTAGTTACGTTTTGGTAGGGGGTAGGGATGTATTTTTCAATGAAATCTAACATCTGTTAAATGCATGTTGTCTGGATTTATTAAAAATTTTATTGTTAACGGCAAAAATTCTTACGGCATTTTTTTCCTATTTGTATATTTAAAGATTTTTATTTTGGGCTAGAATACGTTTTATTTAACTACGATTTGAAATATAGCCGTAAATAATTGTTCATAGCGGTGGAGCATGATAGTGTGAACCATGGAGAAAATTGATGTTTCACAGAGAAGAGATATTACGGGGGTGAGAATGCGGCTGGAATCGGGATACCATGTCAGGGCACATAATATTGTAAATTCTTCTTAGTATTTCATTAAGAACACCAGAGCATATGTGGCAGCAAAATTCGAAGTCTGGACAAATAATAGACTTATAAATATGTATGGAGAAAAATTATCTAGCACAACAGGGTGGACCAACTTTCTAAGCTGCAGACTTAGTAACTGATTCAATAAAGTCTTTCCATTTCATGTCAGCTGAGAACGTTAGCCGGAGAAAGAGGTATGGAGTCACTGTCCTTCCGTGCTGATGGAAGACAAAGAGGGGTTTCTCAAGAATAATATAAAGAATAAAAAAACGTGTTGAAAAGCAAAGGATTGAAAAGATCAATCGAAATGTTAATTTTCGATTACAAGTGAAAGCTCTTAAGAAAAATGCAAAGTATTGGAGAACAACGTTATGAAAAATTAATAACTACGAAACCATGTTCACTTTATGAGTTCGAAATGAAAAGAATGATTTAAGAATACTAAAACAGCAGGAAGAATTTTTTTAAGCATTTCACCCCAAGCAAGGCGTGAGTGTCACTAGCACGCCAAAGGCTACAAAGAGTGCGAGTAGGATTAAAGAAAGGGTGTTTGAGGAAAGGATAAAGAGAAGGACGGGGATTAAGATCAAGGCATCAGAAGATATCGATTGACATTACGCCCCAAGCAAAGCAATAATGACACTAAGATGCAAGGGGGTTACTGAGTGTAAGTGAATATGAGAAAAATCCAATTAAGGACAGAGGAAAATAAAAGAACAAGTATTTAGTGGACAGAAGATCATGATCGACATTGCATTTAATTTTTGAATATCAAAGTTAACTAGGAAGCAAGAAACCGGAAGAGAGTTCCACAGGCAAGAAGTGCGATAGAAGAAAGTGTTAGCATAGAGCTTACACTGACACTAAGCCATTTCAACTGTAAAATAATGAAACCTTGTCACTAATCTAGTACTGTGTTTTATAAAGTCCAGATACCATAGCGGAAAGTACATCAGAACAATTTCCATGAAAAAATTTATAGAAAAGTCAGGGAGAAGCTATGTTAGGACAATGGGAAACTGACTGGACACAAGATGCCAGGTCAGGACCAATATCATTGCAGAGTCTACATTGGATTCTATCAAGAATCTCTAAATATATAGCAGGAGCACCAGACCAGATGTTGGAGTAATATTGAAAGCACGACATAGGGAACTTAGCTGCAGACTTAACATTGATTGAATCTACTCTTTTCATTTCTTGTCAGCTGAAAACGTTAGTCCGAGAAGATTCACCCGGAGGTTAGCATCAGCCATACTAATGGAAAGTTAAATGTGTTCTTTCAGATGATTAAAAGAGCAGTTTCGTTGTTGAAGAGTTGAAATTACCAATCCAAACCGTGTCCCAAATATCCATTTTCGTTATTTATATCCATATTCGTTATTGCTAATACTGGAAGTCCTCAAGTAATGTGGGTTGTATTATTTGGTACATATTTTTGTCTGCGATTCTGTCGCGCCAGTCGGTAAGGTTCGAAGGAGGAAGTCTCTAAGAAGTTGAAAGTAAGATGAGCCAAGAGGTAGTATCAAAGATGGAAGCGCAAATTTAAGAATTCTCTAAAAATGGCGAATCAGTTAAAAGCTCCGGAACGACTGAAATATCAGGTTTAATTCAGCATCACAGTTAAAAATATAAGACTGGATTATCTACTGTTACGATTAACGATTTCACTCTAAACGAGTCATTATGCACTGAACGTCGATTGGGTCTCAAGATCCACCCACACTTCAAGTGGAAGTAGTATATGCGATCTCTTGGTGGAAAATGGTAGGCTCATTCTATGGCGTCAGGATATACCTTATTCCTTCTTTCATGCTTTAATTTTTACAAGAGTCAGATCAGACCCAAAATGGAGTTGTTTCTATATCCTTGCCGGAGATGCCAATCAAGTCCTGATAGATATTTTTTTCTTTTACGTGGTCCTGTGGAGGGGAAGACTTATTCTTTATTCTGAAGTTTCTTTCGAACATAGGTAATCTCGCATGCTCATTAACTACTCTATCACTATTTCATTGACAGATTTTCAGATAAGCTCCATTTTTTAATGATATTATGCAATCCTGGGGAGAGAAAGTTTTATTCTTCAATCTGAAGTTTCTTTCAAACATCGCATGCTTCAGGATCATCGAAACTACGACTTTTAAACAAAAGAATATAAGTGCGAACGCGCGTACCTGTGAATTTCGACTTTTATCCATATTAATTTATTTCCATGCCCTACTTACTGGCTTAAGAAATAATTTATATTCTTCACAGCTAAAGATCTATTGGCAAGAGGCACTTATTATCATTAGACAGTTACAAGCAATGGTATCCTATATAGGATACTGTTAGTTTACATATCGGAGTTAACGATCTTTTCTGTCAAAGATACGGTACAGAGAAACGTTAACCTTACCTAATTACCTTAGCTAATATTGTATTTGATTTTTTAGGTAATTAGATACGCGCATTAACCGTACGGGTTGTACACCTTTTGTACAAATACCGTATACGGACTAACACCTCTAGTCTATAGCAGCTTTTTGAGGATGTTAAAGCTGTGTTGACACGTAGGGTGTGGACTGTGCCAAGTAAGCATGTGGAAGTGGTCCATGTCACTGCATTTTTTAGCTTACTCGGCTCCGCCTTGTGGTAAACGACGACGTTCGGGCAATTTTCCAACACGCTCATCAAGTACCGCTTCTCCTCGTTTTCTGCGCCTTTTAACGTTCGTTTCGCCGGCAGAAGTCCTCCGTCTCTTGCCGTTCTGATTTCGAATTACACTTGACTCTCCCACCCGTATATTCAGGTGTACAGAGTCAAGTTTTTAAATCTCCTACGATGTCGTGGAATATATTGTCAGTTCCTCGTAAGTCGTATATCGTAAGATACATGATCGCCTAAGCGTGTATAATTTAACATTTTCGCCCCAGCCCCTCAACCTCAAAAAATCTGCCTCGTCAGTCATATATCGAAAGATACATGATCGTCTAAGCGTGTATCACGCATGTCACATAAGTGACTGAATGAATGTGTGAGAAGTCGGGAAAATGTTCGAAATGTGGTTGACGCTTCTCGACAACCCAAATCGGGTAAGTCTTTGCTGGAAGCCGTCGAGGAATCATGCTGAGAAAAATCGACATTTGGAGAAGTGAATTGTTATAAATGGAAATAGTGATAAAATTCTTCTAGAATATGGGATATTTACGGACAAAACCTTCAGGGTGATGTTTGTGTGGGTATACTGGGCGTTTGTTGGGTTGATAGCTGTTGTAACCATTGTGTAGGTGGATGGGACGTTAACTATGAATTTGATGGTGGTGGGTGAAAATCGTTTGGCGTGGGACGGAGCCAACTCAGCAATTGCGAGTCAATGTATCACTGCGATGCAGAAATATTGGCTAGCACCTCAAGCCTGTCGGAGTCATGTTGTTAATAGAATTATAAATACTGCAAATTGGATTCTATTGATCGCAACCCTCTTCAATTCCTCCACCCCTTTCTTCCCCCCCAATATATATATATATATATATATATATATATATATATATATATATATATATGTGTGTGTGTGTGTGTGCGTGTGTGTGTGTGTGCGTGTGTGTGTGTGTGTAAACATTGTGAACACTGAAATGAACACAGCATAGTGACAGGTAGTTTCACAGCTAAGAGACTATGAGATCATCTGATCATGTGATGATCGTTTAAGGTATGAAACTGCCTCTTACCACGAATATACAGTGTAACCCGGATATAAGAGAGTATAATAAAAGTCTCTTATATCCGGCTTTCTCGTATATCCGGGTTTGGTCTATTTTGTTTAGGTAAGTATGGCTCTAATTTGGGACCAGAGAAAATCTCTCTTATATCCGAGTTTCTCTTATATCCGGGTCTCTTATATCAGGGTTACACTGTATCACTAATATACACCGATTTTTAACACACTTTCTTCATATATTCAAAAAAATATTTCCAAAGGGTTTTTGGCGAGCTGAAAACATCTTCCCAACCAACTTTAACCTTCAAAAGTTTAAATTCAATGTCACCCACTTTCTACTGTTCTCTTCATTACTCTTCTTTTTTTTCTCACTCCTTAGTAAAGTTTCTGTTTTCTAATTCTCCCAAACACGGCAACACCTTGATTTTTATTGGCTTTACTACCTTGCTTGGAGTGAAATCTATTAATATATATATATATATATATATATATATATATATATATATATATATATATATATAATCTATCTCTTGGTAGCAACCTTTCTTTCAAATACACACACACACACGCACACACTTGCACACACACACACACACACACACACACATATATATATATATATATATATATATATATATATATCATTGCTGGGTCGGCTGCCAAGAGAATTCTTTCACAGTGTGCCTTGTTAGCCTTTTTCTCTCTCCCTCCAGAATCTATCTTATATATCTATAACTTTACCATTTGTCCATATTTAGAATATTGCTGACACATATAGGCCGGTGCTCTTGCTATATATCTAGAGAACCCCGATAAAATCCAAAGAAGAAACAGCAATATCATTGGCCCTGATCTTGCATCTCGGCTTCAGTCACTATCCCCGTGACTTTCTATATATACTTTTATGGTAATTTTTCGGACGAGCTCTTTGTTTCGGGTGACCTATGGTACCTAGACTTTATGAATATAAGCGTAGTACTAGAAAGGTAAAGAAATCTCATTGATATACAGTTGAGTTGGCTTCGTTGTAAACGTATATTCTGTGTTAACAGTTTCTTTCCTCGAAATTCTCACTTGTAGTTTCCCGCTTAAGAGACTATGAGATCATCAGATTATGTGATGATCATTTAAGAAATGAAACTACCTCTTATCATGACTTGTTTAATTCAGGTCCACTCAGTTTATATATACAAATGATATATCATTAATATACACCGATTTTGAACGCACATTCTGTATATACTCAAAAAATATTTGCAAGGGGTTTTTTGGCGAGCTGAAAACATATTCCCAGCCAACTTCAAAAATTTAAATTCAATATCAACCATTTTCTACTATTCTCTTGATTACTCTTCTATTGTTCTCGCTCATTAGTAAAATTTTTGTTTACCAAGTCTTTCAAACACAGCAACACCTTGTGTCTTAGTGGCTTTAATAACTTACTTGGGCTGAAATCGATTAATATATTTCCGTGGTATAACTCATTCAAGAATACCTTTTCCATAGTATTGTGACCCCTACGAGTGATCTGTTTTTTTCCCCAGCCGCTTCCTCACAGAGCATAAGAAGCTGGTTCAAGCAATTATATAAAAACACGGAAATTATTGGGTGGGGGATTTGAATACAAATCCAATTAATTCATCGAATCTAGAAGAATCCTCAGCAGAATGCAGAAAGCACTGGACAGCCGTTTTATCCTATTTGTGACTCATCAGCAGTGCCCCTCACGAGAAGACGTTGCTCGTGGGGGCACAATCCTATGGGAAAGGTATTCTCGGATATTAATCGGATATATTAATCGAATAATCGGATATATTAATCGATTTCATCCCAAGTAAATTACATCACGGAAAGTGAGAGGAAGCGCTATATCGAGTCAAGTTTGTCACCTCTCGTCAACTATGCTCGTTGGTACAGTTGGTATGTCGCTTGCGCCGTATCGAAACTGTTTCGGGCTAAGTTCTCAGTAGTGGGTGTGCACTGCTGGTAATTCCCAAAATAGGACAAAAGAACTGCCAGTCCTTTTTGCATTCAGTTGGATTCATTATATTCCCTTCAAAAATGTATGGATCCACCTCTCCTTCTCCCAGCTATGGGTTAATTAGTAAGACTTATATCATTAAATAATTATTATCTCAAAAAATAGAATTTTCTCAAACTAAAATTTATTTCCTGACTTTAAATAACCTACAAAAAGCTGATAAGCCGTACTGAGATTGTTGATGAGGCGTACTCAGGAATCTAAGCAGTACAATTTCTCCATGGGTCAAAGCGTCGTTTCAGCAGGCCCACGGGCCCCGAGGCAAGCATGATTGTTTGTACGTTCTAAATTGACCCATTAGAAGATAAGGGGCTT
Source organism: Acanthosepion lycidas (assembly GCA_963932145.1). Taxonomy (NCBI): domain Eukaryota; kingdom Metazoa; phylum Mollusca; class Cephalopoda; order Sepiida; family Sepiidae; genus Acanthosepion; species Acanthosepion lycidas. Next base: position 92,472,293 of record OZ010591.1, on the reverse strand, counting down.
ACAAAGTCTGCTTGAACAGGAACTTACATTTGCCCTATTTTTTTTAAGTATATCACCCCAAGCAAGACGGGAATGCCACTAGCATGAAAGGGATTACGGAGACTGAGAGCAAGAGTAAATAGTGTTTGAGGAAAGGATAAAGAAAAGGACGAGGGTCAAGATCAAGGTATCAGAAGATGTCGATTGACACTACATCTGAATATTTGACGATTATTAAGTAAGAGGAAGGAAGTTCTACTGTCGGGAAGTGCGAAATAATAAACTGTTGGAGTAGATCAGATACCTACATTCAACCGTTTCGACAGTGAAAGGGTGGGACCGAGATGCCAACCTAGTAGCACGCTTAAATTCATGCAGTTTGGGAACCAGTGAAAGTAGCTTGCCAGAGTAGTTGCCATGAAAATATTTGTAGAAAAGACAGAGGGAAGCCACAGCACGTCTGTAAGAAAATGACTGTAGGCGAGATGCCAGATCAGGATCTATCATATTGCATATCCTTCTTTGGATTTTATCGGGGACTTCGAAATGAACAGCGGGGGGGGGGGAACCAGGCAGCAGTATTCAAATGCAAGGGCGAGTGATTGATTTGTAGATTTGGAGGATGAACTCAGGCGAGAAAAACCGTTCAGGTTTACCAATATATGGATTTACCAATGGGCAGAATACGTTTCTACTACATGGGTGTTTTGTCAGCTTTTAAAATGAAGTCGGATGCCTCTAACGTAAACAAATGTGGAAAGAAATTATTAAATTCTCAAAGTATAACTTAGAATTATGTACAAAAATAATGACGTAATAATGTCGTTTTTTGACGTATGTTTTAACGTCAAAAAACGACATCATTACGTCATTATTTTTGCACCAACCTAATATGTAAATGTAATTTCAATTTAAATTGTAATATATATTATATTATAATTTGATCAAAGTACAATTTTGTTAACGTTAATAATTGAAAAGTATACAATTTATAAACACCTAAGGAAACAGATCCATATATTATCCTCGTAAATGTTACATATGCACAACCAAAATTACGTTTACTGCAAAAATTCCCAAAGCACAAAATTTGTTGTGTAAACTTTGCAAGGTCTGAGCAATTCTTAACAGTCAGTAGATTCAATCTGTAATTTCAGAGTTTGCTTGTTTCTTCTTGTCCAACTAAAAGCAATGTATCATCAGATAGTTTTTAATTCATTTTTTTTCTCAAGCTATTACCAAATTCCACAAGATATTCTCTAAATTGTAACATAAAATAATTAACGACAAAATAGACATATATATATATATATATGGAGGGAATGTAAGTATTTGTTTTCCATGTCGACAAATATGAAAATTTCTCTGAATTAATCAGTAGAGAGACAATAAGGAGGGAATGTAAGTATAACTGAATAATTCGGAGAAATGTTCATATTTGTCGACATGGAAAACAAATACTTACATTCCCTCCTTATTGTCTCTCTACTGATTAATTCGGAGAAATTTTCATATTCATATATATATATATATATATATATATATATATATATATATATATATATATATATATATATATGTATATGCAGACCCAGTATCATCCAACCCACCTCTCTGCAAAAATTATCTTCGTATACATTAAAATTAAAAATACGTAATAATTACATTAGAATACATTATTTTTAGCCATGTAAGCGTTTCGAAATTCTCAGAATTAAAAAGTAAAAACGAACGGGAATAATTATTACTTCCCTTCGTTTATATATTTTTTTAATTACGATGATAATTTCGAAACATTATATGTATTTTAAATTTTTTTTATTCTTTTGAATTTCTTTCCGTATTTTTTGTGCAATTATTTTAATTTAATTTTTATTATTCATTCATTATTACGAAATTTAATATCTATTCTTCTTTTTTACTTTACAAAAACAAATTTCAAACAAAACATCTTGAATTAATCCGAGCCGGTGCAAGGGTCTCCGCCCCACCCCAAAACTACAATACGGAAAAATAATTTATTTATGTTATGGAAAATAATTTTTTATTCAATCTTTAAAAAATAAACTTCATTGTTTTTCAGTTTATTACTAACATGAAAAAGTAAATAAAGTTAAATTTTATTAAAGAAAAATTATAGCAAGCTTTATTTTTTCGAAAATTAATTTAAATAAAATATAGTTAAATTCGTAAAACAAATATTCAACAAGACTAATGTTGCCTGTCTCTCATAATTTTTATTTAACTAAAGTTTTTTCTATTTAAAAGCAAATATAATTTGAATTTGGGCGCTACATAAGAGTTCTCATGTTTCAAAAACAGAAGCTAAAAACTTTAATTTAATTATAGCAATTAAATTGAATTAAAGTACCCAACTCTGTTTCATCCTCAAGCGATGGAATCGTATTAAAATAAAATAATTATAATTTAGGCTCTACTTATGTATTGAGCACTGTTTTTTTACAATAAAAAGAAAAATACTAAAGAACTTCGGATTATTTAACTAACGATTTCTTCCCTATCTTTCTATATATTTGCACACACACACACACACACACACACACACATATATATATTTTAATAAAGGTGCAATTAATTTACAAATTCATGAATTATTCATACAATTTATGAATTTGTAAATTAATTGCACCTTTATTGAAATTAAAATAACTGATCCAAGTGCAACTTTCGGATAATAAGTGCGACATTACTGTAATTACTGAACAATATAGTTCATGCCACTTTGACGGAAAATCTACCAGTAAAAAAGAATTCTCTTATCACTATATTTGTACAAAAACGCCCAACCTTAAAATTTAAATTCAAACTCAGCGTTGCGACTGCACGTTCCAAAACAATAACACATTTCTCATAGCATTTTTCGGATTACATCTCTATTTTCGTTGTCCACTTATTACTGAGAGTAAAAACAAGAACAAAATCTATTCCATACCTGAGGATGTCTGTAGGAACAGACGAAAGCTTGTAAAAATAATAAGACCTTATGCAATTGAAATTTATAAAAGAAGGGTCTTTTCATTCATAAACAGGTTCGGGGTTTTTGTATATTATTTGAATTGTTCGCGAAGATTTCTCGCCAATTAAATCATTAACCTTTGTATTTGTTTTTTGTATGTATAATTCATGAATATATATATATATATATATATATGTATTTGAGTAGCAGCCATAGCCAACTGGTTGATCAGAAAAAGCGTTCAATTATAATGGAGCGAAAACCGTATCAAGTTTAGATGTAACATTAAAAACATTTTGAATTAATGGAGTTACTGATAAAACAGAAGAAGTCTGTCGTTAGTCAATCGAAGTTAACCGAAAAGATGAAGGGGTTAAACAGGCAACATAAAGACTGACTTCAAACCACAATTATTTTGGAGTTTTTGAAATACAATTTGTCAGTGTGCTACCAGGGATGTAAAAAAGATACATTTATAAAGCAATTGTTAAGTTTGATGAAAATTGGTTGAAAGATCAACGAAAAATAAGAAAGAAACCAGTAAAAATCGCCATTTTTCGCTATTTACGGGGGTTTTCACTATATGGGTGGACTCAATTTTCAAGTTGAATGACTGTCAAACAATAAACTTATTGTTGGCTACAATTGAGTGAAGTTTGTATTAAATTGCTTGAAAATTGAGTGTTTTTCGTTTAATTTGTGTTGAAATCGATTTTTCGTTTTTCGCGGTTTTTCGCCAAACGCAGTAACGTAGAAATAAAAATGGGGTATCGTTGAGTTCCTCATGATGTAAGTAACCTACATACCGAGTTTGAACGAAATCGGAGGAAAAAATTGAAATTATCTAATTTTGATTGGTTTTATCGATCATTGATTTAAAAAAAAAATCAATTTTTTATGCTACGAACCTATCTCTTACATAGTACAACGTATATGACAAGTTTGGTCAAAATGGGATGGATGGATCTGAAGTGAAAAGCTATAACACAGACAGACAGACACACAGACATCTTCTGTTTTATATATATGGATGGTGGCGACTCCCACACTTTATAATAATAATTTCACCAGGCTTGAGATATTGGTAATGCAGTTCGCGTTTCATATGTCAGCAAATATAATGCAATAATTTTTTTCAAGAGATTAGGTTTGTTGTTGATTCTTGAGGCTTTTCTGGATCAATCCGTGAGTTTAAACACTTCAGATTATCGTAAAAAATACACATGTTATCGCTAGTGACAATCTTCGAGAAAATTACTGGGAAGAATTAAAATGCAGGTGCTCTTTGAATCTTCTTCATACTTCGTAAAATCATAAAACCCTAGAATTATGGAGAACAAGTTTTAAACCCAAATCTATTATTGGTTTTTCATATTCAAGAGATTATATAGTTAATATTCTCAAACTTTTATACTTTGCCAGTGTGTGCTTTGATCCAGAATAAATTTCACCATTTATTGAATTTCGAAACCAATCACGACATGTATTGCTTCCAACCAAATCATCAAAATGGGTTTTCTCAGTCATCACTTTGCTTGTATTGCTCTTATACAGTTTGAACTAACATGGAATGTCATAGTTTTATCATTTCTAACGCCGTATGAATGAACACCGAATATAGAATACGTAAAACACAGTTCTATGTCTATTACCAAAAAGTGGGTACTTGAAATGATCTATCTATCTATCTATCTATCTATCTATCTATCTATCTATCTATCTATCTATATATATATATATAAAGAAAGAACAGTATGATATATAATCCGGTGTTCGTATAAAATTTTTTATTTTTACAAAATAGTGCTCAATGTAAATTTACAGAGCATTAATATTATAAATTAACTGATTTAAAATATGTTCTACACAGTTCTAACCATGTTTCAAAAATGGAAGCTAAAAGCTCCGAATTTAATTTTGTAATTACATTAAAGACATTAGTTCCATTTCATCCCCAAGCGAATTTTGGAGTAACTTTTAAAATTACTGGGTTTTAAAGACACAGCTAAAATCATAATTCACGTTTCCAAGGATACAGAGAAATCCAATTCAATCAGACTAGGGGTATTTGCGTGTTCATTATCGCTGTATTTTGATGTATCAGTTATTAGTTACGTTTTGGAAGGGGTAGGGATATATTTTTCAATGAAATCTGACATCCGTTAAATGCATGTCGTCTGGATTTAAAAAAAAAATAATTGTTAACGGCAAAAATTCTTACGGCTTTATTTCTCTATTCAATATGGTTGCAGCATTGGGAGTTAGGAATGGAATTAAATGGTTAAAGTAGCGATTTATTAAATAAGAAAATCTCCATCATTTGAACATTTCTAAAGAAGACGATCTGTCATAAGACCCTATAGAATAACGATACAAAATCACAAATGAAGGGTTTTACCATTTTTAAAGAAACCAAAAACATCGTCCTGGGTTTGACGATAAAATATATCTGGCAGCAAGACCTCTGATCTTAATTGCTGTTGTTCCCAGATTACTCCTGACTCGGGGTGCTAGCACCTGCTAGGGGGAGGGGTCTGAGGTAAATAGTTAACCCCCAAACTGCGGTCAGGAACTATGAAAGTATAGAAATACGTTTTTATAGTAAAAATACCAGAAATATATTTTTGTAAAAAAAATTAAAAATAATAATAATGCCCCCAAGAAAATTAAATTTCGACATTAAATGACCCATAAGGTGTTGATATGCCGTTAAATAAGCAAGAAAAAAAAACTCGTATAAGCACTATTAGTTGCAGCAACAAGAAATGAGTGTAGAATTTATAACTCGAAAAGAAAATACCAATAAAATCAAGTTCTTAACTTTTTCTAATACCAAAAAAAAAAAAAAAAAAAAAAAAAAAGTAAAAAAAAGCGAAAAGCTTTGAAAAAAACTTCCATCAATATCAGAAAGAACGTCAAATGTTAATGGACTTGAGAAGTCTATTTTCTTAAAAAAAATTAATAACAAGATTTCTATGAATTTCAACTGACAGTAAATCTAAATGTTTGGTTAATAAGGCTAAATATTCCCTGTATGGAAACGGTTTATTCTACTATTACTATTCTGGCCTTGCGTGATTTCACTTAATTCTTTATTTTCCAGCTCTTTAAAATCCTAAATTCCTTAAAGGATTTTTTTATATTATTTAAAAATATTTGAACTATCATACGTATGTAACTGTTTTCTTAGATCGGTGTTTAAAATAACTTTAAAGTAATACATCCCGTAACTCTTAAACAAGTCCTATTTTCATCCAACCGATAAAATGGCGCTATAAAATCACAAAGGGTTTTACAAAAGAACAAGAACCACATCATTTGAACACACACAGGAGTAAAAACAATAAAAAAGAAGGGTAGCGAAGAAGAAAAAACAATAATCAAGATGTTAACTTAACCTATTACGCAAGACAAAAAAGTTTGGAAAGAAATCTCCATCATTATTAGAAAGAGACATGAAAGCGGACTAAAGAATTAGTTTGGTTTGTTTTATTTTACGGATTATCAACCTCAATGGGTTATTTACTGCCGACAAGATTTTTGGTTTGGTTTGGTTTGTGTTACGGCATATCAACCTCAATGGGTTGTTTAATGCCGACAAGAGTTTTGGTTTAGTTTGGTTTGTTTTACGGCATATCAACCTCAACGGGTTATTTAACGCCGACAAGATTTTTATTGTTAGTAATATTTGTTTCAAAATGTATTGCTGGTAATATTTTTTCCAAAAATGTATTGCTGGTAATGTAATGGTGGGGTTAACTATTTGCCCATAGCTAGGACCCTAACAGGTGCTACCACTCTGGGTCAGGGTAGACCTGGAAATACCAGCAATTAATAGGTAGTTCCACGCTCCTCAAAACTTCCGGATCAGAGGCCTTGCTGCTGGATGTAGTTTATCGTCTTACCCAGGACGCGGATGTCGTTTATCGTCATACTCAGGACAATTTTAACATAAAGATTTGATAAATTTTAACCGACACTAATGCTAACTTCGGTCAATAATTATGGATGTAAATGACGCAGTCACTTGTATCCTAGGAGGCCAGTCTACTAAGGCGGCAAGCTAATCCCCATTGCAGATGCCTGATCAGGCACCTTAGTGTTTGTTCAACGTCTATAGAGCCCGCCTGTTGTTTATATTGTAACTATACTGAGCTGAAGAGAGCGCGTTATCTGGCGTGATCAGCAATATGAACAAGCCTAGCACACTCAAACCACCAGTCACGATGACTTGTAATCTTGTGCTAGCACAACCACCGGCGTCTACCCAATTTTCCTCACAAGGCTTGGGTCAACAGGTGATATGGTTTTTCAGGCATTTTTCAGAGTATCGTACGCTGAGATCGCTTCCACCTGGTCGATTATATCAAGAACTTCCTGACAAATCGACCATGAGATTCATGGTCAGAAAGCGAAGTTCTAACCACTCAGCCACGCGGTCATAATACTGAATGCTACCAGCTTTGAAATGACTAATTTCATCATTGACCTTCTCTCTTTCTCTTTTTATCTCTCTCCCTCTCTGTCTCTCACACACACACAAACACACACACACACACACACAGGTATATGTATTTATGTATAAATATAACTAGAAACATTTTTGTCGGTAAATTAATTTGGTGTCTAGCGTGATGTCTGTCAGGAGACGATCAAATTAATTGGTTTTCGAAATTGTCTATTAAAGTTGCTTACGGCTCCTGTCTCATCCGGTGATTAAAATAAACTTAATGGCCTTCTTTTCTAGCACAATAAATCCTATAATTCTTAAAGAAGACAACCAGACCCCATAGACTGACGCTACAACGGAGACCTTTACTAGATAACAAAAACCACATTGAAAGCATTTCAAATATCAGCAAAAACAAAAACATGTCGAGCATTTAACAAGAGGGTAAAATAATAGTATAACCTAATGGTTAACTTTCCATGCTGCCATAAACAAAAAATTTGAAAGGAAGCTTCCATCAAAAAAAGAAATGGCTATAATATTTAGTAGAGTTAGAAGACTAATTTCTGAATAACCGTTTTAAGGAAAATATTTTATAAGTTTAAAACAAGGCTGTTCGATCCGCCAAAGCCAGATAGTCTCTATGTAAACGACTAATTATATCATTAACCTCACGAAACTAAGTTCAACACAAACACGTCTCTCTCTCTCTCCCTCCCTCTCTCTCTCTCTATATATATATATATATATATATATATATATATATATATATATATATATATATATATATGTATATGAAGAAATATAGTTTTAAGGTGTGCTATATTTATGGGATAAAGTGCTCAATATTAGAGATAGAGCGTATGTAAATATAAATATAAAAGTGAACATTGAAGTCAACACTCAGAGGTGACAGGCTGTTTCATGCTGGGCGGCCTGACGATTGCGTCCAGCATGAAACAGCCTGTCGCCTCTGAGTGTTGACTTCAATGTTCCCTTTATATATATATATATATATATATATATATATATATATATATATATATATATATATATATATATCCAAATGAGAAAAAGAACAGATGGAGTAAAATTCCATTGTTCGTAGCATTTACTTTCAAAAAGTGCTCAATATAAAGTAGAGCAATATATTACTGTTATTAGTTTTATTATCAGAGACAATAATAATAATAATAATAATAATAATAATAATAATAATAATAAATATATATTATTCTTTTATATATATATAATCAAGAAGAAAACCTTAAAGGTTCATTTCGGTTATAATTTATTTCGTGGATATCACTATATATTCATCTCTTCAGACCGAAATCTTTTAGTAAATGGAGACAATTTCCCCGGATTGATTTATTAGATCGACATGGGGAAGGGAAATCAAGAAAGAAGAGAAGGACGAAGGAGAAGAAGAAGGAAAGGAAAATGGTCAAGTTCTTTTTAAAAACGAAATAGAGAGACGATAAAGAAATGAAAGGGAAGAAGGAAGAGATGAATGGATAGTAGTAAGCCTAAAATAGACTGTGAGTGAAAAAGATTTTAGTAAGGAGAAATGATAACAGAATAACAGGTTTCAGACTGACAGAATATGTTGACTGACATTGCATTTAGATTTTTGAAGATCGTAAATACCATGAAAAGAAAAAAAAGTTCCACATGCGGGAAGTGCGAGAAAGAAAATATTACAACAGAACTTACATCTAGTTATTTTAGTATTAAAACGAGAAGAACTAGTTACCAATTTCATGGTCTGCTTAAATTCATGCAGTAGAGAAACCAAGGAGGAAAACTAATTAGGAAATGTCATGAAAATATGTATAAAAAAAGTGATAATTTTTCTTTGGTTTCTTTTTCTTTTCTTCAGTGTCTTACTAATAAACCCATAGCTGAGGGAAGAAAACGTGGATGCATACTGTTCCCAAGTTTATTTACACGTAAATGAACATAACGAATCCGATTTGAATTCTACTCTCAGATTTCCAGTTGCGAACCGTATCCATTACACATCCCAAACATCCAAGTATACAACACCTAGTATCCCCGAGCAACCGCACATCAAACTATTGACCAGGCTCGATGTTGCTTAACATATATATATATATCACATGTGAATTCTTTTCTTCTCCCTCAAGCTATGGCTAAATAGCAGGACAGACTGGGTTCTATAGCCTTGGATGGCAACTGGTTTAGTAAAAGGAAAACTTTGAATTCAAACCCGGAGTGGAGCCCCTAAGGCGGATGGACGGCACTTTGTGCTACCTTCCGGCAACTCCTGCAGCCGTGCCGTTACCAAACTGTATTGGTTTATCCTCTCCTTTGGACTCTGCTAGCAAGGCCGAGATGGGGAACTAGACGTCTGGGCAGCCCTAGTTCTCCATATATCCCGCCCAGGCTCGTAGACGGACGGATGCCGACGATATATATATATATATATATATATATATATATATATATATATATATATATATACAGGGTGTCTCAAAAAATGGACTAACACTTTGAATGACGAGAAAACCTTTATTTATGAACATAGAGTGAAATGGAATAGCTTCGAATACAGAAGAAAAATGTAATTGAAGAATCATGTTCGCAAATGTTCAAATTGATGACCATTATTGTCCAGACAACGCTGATAACACGCACCAAGGGATTTGCAAACGACACGAAACAGGTCATTAGGAATATCGGGACATTGTCTTTCAATTTCCAATTTCAATTCATCAATTGTTCTTGGTTTGGTGCAATAAACATTGTCTTTGAGATATCCCCACAAAAAGAAGTCCATGGGCGTGAGGTCTGGGGAACGCGCAGGGTATTCAATGGTACCCCTTCGTCCTATCCATGTGTCTGGAAAAGCTGCATCGAGGTGAGCTCATACATCGCGATGGTAGTGGGGAGGTGCTCCATCTTGCTGAAAGTAAATCTCGTCGTCATCACCAAACATCTCTGAAAATTGTGGACCGACAAACTCCTGAAGCAAGTTGAGGTAACTCTCCCCAGTGACAGTTCCGTTAAAAAAAAATGATCCTATAATGCCCAATGCGGATATCCCACACCACACTGTTACTCCTGGTAAGTTTACATGGTGTTCACGTGTTACATGAGGATTTATAGGACCCCAGTATGTGCAATTATGACGATTAATGAAGCCATTTAATTTAAAGGTTGCCTTATCGCTCCACACAATTTTGTGTGGAAACCCTGCATCTTCTGCACATTTTGCCAGGTACCATTCACAGAATTGAACTTTCCGGTCAGGATCGTCTTCATTGAGAGCATGGATTAGTGTTGGAATATAACATTTCCACTGCAGACGCTTCATGATGCGATAGACGCTATCTTTTGAGATGTGGGTTTCCCGACCAGTTTGTCGAAGTGATTTCTGTGGTGATCGAAGGAGTGTTTCCTGCACCTGCTCTTCTTTTCCAGGGCTCCTGGATATCCGGCGTCCAGAAGGTTTCTTGTTGACGTTCTGGACGGTTTCATCTGCTACAAATTTGTCTCTGATGCGAGCAATGGTCAGGTACGTTGGTGGCGATATTGCGAATAAACCTCTAACTTGTGTGAACCTTGTATTGGTGTGTCTAACAGTATAAAAACAAAATCTCAATGGCAAATGTTAAAATTAGATCCTTTTTTAGTTTCAGTTCAAACCTTTACTACGAGGACACGCTAAATTACTTCTACGTTTGGAAATGACTAATTGAAACACCGGTATTTCCTTCGTATTTCAAATATAACTGTTTACAGTATTTACATTATTCGGACGGTTGTAATATTCACGACCTTTCGGCCGTTGTACGCGCCGGCCTTCTTCAGGAGATATACGTTAGAATTTCGACCCGAAACTTATTTAGATTAATCTAATTCCATGCCTCTTCCGAATATCTTAGTTTTAGTTATTTCCTTTTATTAACTCAACTCTCCGAGTTTTTGTTTCCCTCTGCTGTGGTCAAGTATTGAACTCATAACTCTTTAGGTCAAGTCATTGGATTACTTCAACCAAAGCTTTTATCCACTGGGCCATGTGTCGGTACGAAATTTCAACGTATAGCACCTGAAAAAAGCCGGAGCATATAACGACTGAAACGTCGTAAATATGAGAATAAAGATGGGAACAACAGTCTGAACAATGTAAATAGTTACAATTCCTCAACTCAGAAAAAACAGACAGATCCTGGAGAAGTACAACGGCTGAAACACCGTTAATATGACAACAGTCCGAACAATGTAAATAGTGTAAATAGTTACAATAACTCATCTCAGAAATATAGACCCATTTCAATGTAATTAGAAACTTTCACTCAGACTACTTTCCCTCAAGAACTGCTACTCTGTGGAACAAACTCCCGTGTGGATACTTTTTTGAATACTACAATCTTTACCTCTTGAAGTCAGAGATCAATTGTTATCCTCATAATATGAACCTCGATTTTCACACATTTTACATAAGTCGTCGTTACCATTTTAACAATAATTTTCTGACTTCAGTGATTCTTGTTTTGGGTTGTTTTGGTTTTTTAGGTAATTGAATAAAATAATTAGAAAGTTCTCTGTATAATGTGTTTCGAACTCTAGAACGACTTGATTAGACTAACGGGATATTTATTATAAAAAGCTGCATTTCGAACTTGGGACTCTGTATCCGTTTTCCGTGCAGATAAACTTTCATCTCGTATATCATGAGAGTAAAAAAACAAATAAAAGAGAGCCGACATTTACTGGGTGGTCCAAAAGTCTTGTGAACGTTAGTCTCTTCCAAACTGTAAGTGCTCGTGTCAGTCATCTGAAATAGAAAATTATAGCTGTGACAAAACTTTCGGACCACCCTGTAGAAACGGCGTCTTCAGATTTCTACCTATGATCTGTAGCTCCCAGTATATATATATATATATATATATATATATATATGTGTGTGTGTGTGTGTGTGTGTGTTATACATTTCATTACGTGCGTCGTACAGATGTACATATACATTTTGTGGATGCATAAAACACCACAGGAGTTTATGCAGACCTTCCCGCATCCTACCACTCAACATTACCCGGCCGTCATTGATCGGGTTTGCTACTGCGGTTGCCTCAAGCCACAGTGTTTTACTACTAAGACATAACTGACTACAAAGCCAACAGATAGACTTGTTTTCCCCCACACAGATTTGGCACATCGTCAAAAATTCCTCGGCCAAAGACAAACGCATAAAACAAAAATACCGAACAACAACAACAAGAAAAATGGTGGTACCAACAATAACAACAACTATAGCGACGAATAAAATAAATAGAGAAATAAAAGGTAAAAGACAGAAGTCGAAGGTTTTAAACAAGTGAATAAAACACCTTTCCCAGCAAAGCAATAGAAAGTATAGTATCTGTGCCAGAAATCTCATGTTGATTCGGTTTACAGTTTGTCCATTGATTATTCCTCGTCAGCGACTGTCTCTTGAAAGAAAGTTCGAAACGGTTCGATAATTTATTTTAAGGCTCTTTTAACCCCACAGTCTTGTAATATTGACTTTCTGTAATTTTGTCTATTTTATGCTAATACAACATTATTAATCTATCTCATTTCCGAAAGTAGATTACGAAGACAATTTTGAAACTCAATTCTCAAATATGTTTTACATTTACTCCAGAATTACTCCAGATATGTAATTTCCCGTTTGTTTCATTACTTCTTCAAAAAAGGAACAAATAAAGACAAACAAATCTTGTTAAAAAGAAATATTTAAGAAGTACAGTGTACGGATATAAGAGAGTTGTCGGGACCGGAGAATAAGTATCTTATATCCGGCTTTCTCTTATATCCGGGTTTGGTCTATTTTGTTTACATTAACACAGGCTCTAATTTGGGACCAGAGAAAATCTCTCTTATATCCGGGTTTCTCTTATATCCAGGTCTCTTATATCCCGGTTACACGGTACCGATTATAGTCATTTTGCGCCAAAATTTGCCGTCTGTATGTTATTTTTTTTTTTTTAAAGAAATTGATGTCTATGAAAATCTGCCCTTAATCTGGTGCTTGAATATCCATCATTGGAATTTGTGTCCGGATGAGGAGGGATTAGATAAAAAAATCAAATTTTAAAATAACTGAAAAAGAATTAGTGATTTTAAATGTTTTTAACTTATATTGAGTTTAAAATAACACAAAAACTTTGTGTATTTATAATATTCTGTTTTAAATTTTGTTAAAAATATCTGAAAAACTTTATGAATTGTGGAAGTCAATTTTACTTCCTTAAAATGACAAGAAATGAGAGTTAAAAGGAGAGCCGTTCATGATGTGATGTTTTGAAGTTCCACACAGTGTGTGATTTCAAGAATTCAATTTTCGACGTGATATTGGAATTTTGACTCAAATGGGAATTTCGGCCGGTATTGGACTTATAGCCTGAATCAGAATTAAAATGATGTTTTGAAGTTCCATGGAGTGAATTGGGAAATTCAAATTTA
>OZ010591.1:92278413-92453413 GCA_963932145.1 Acanthosepion lycidas | reverse complement strand
GTTTGAAATATGTTTTCGTGTCGATAACCGCCTTGCTTGCCATAAGTTCATCGGATGATAAATACTCACACACAGGCAAGAAAGGAAAGTGAAGTCTTTTGTAATTAGCAGAAATTTTACGCTGCACTATTTTCTTTTACCGAAGTGAATATTTTAAATTCTTAATATTTCAAAATGTATTGTTTTTGCTCTCTTAATTAAAAACGGAAATAAATTTGGAAATCTCTGCTTATTACAAAATTGGGCAGAAGAAGAAGAGGCGAGAAAGAAAAAATGTAAAAGAAGAAAAAGAAACGGGAGAGAAAAAACAAGGTAGAAATGAAATGGAAATGAAAAAGAAAAGAAAATAAAAAACGGGAGAAAAGGTCGAAGTCAAAGTGAGAGAAAAAAAAAGAAAGAAAGGAAAGAAGATACAAAGAAGAAAGTGGGCGAGTGGGAGAAAAGAGAGAGAAAAAAAGGAAAAAAAAAAGATTTAAAAAGGAAAGGAAGAAAAAGGAAATGAAAAGAACAAAGCAAAACAAAAGAACGAGAATAGAGAAAGAAAGAAAAAAGGAAAAGAGACGCAGAAAGATGAAAATGGAAATGAAGTGAATATGTCGGAAAAAAGAGAAGCAAGAAAAAGAAGTAAAAAGGGAGAAAAACAAAACTAGAATTGTGACCAAAAAGAAGGTGAGACGATGAAAAGAAAGAACTTCAAGAAAAAGAAAGGAATTTGCTAAGAGTATGAAAATAGAAAAAAGTGGATTTAAATGAAAAAAAAAAAACAAAAAAAAAACGATAGCAGAAAATTGACAATGAAAAAAAAGGACGGAAAAAGAAATACAAAAGAAAAAAAAACCTAAAATATGAAGAAAAAAAAGAAGGAAAGACAAGGATAGCGAAGAAGAAAAAATAATAGATGAGAAGGAAGGAAAGACAAAAAGCTAAAAAAAAGAAAGAAAAGAATATGAAAAACAGATAAGCAGGAAAGAAAAAGAAATAAAAAGGAGGAAGCGGGGAAGAGAAGAATGTAAAAGAAAAAGAAAGAAAAGAAGGAAAGAGAAGAAGAAGGACAATAAGAAACAATAGATAAGAACGAAGGAAAAAGAAATAGAAAAGAGATAGAAGGAAAGACAAGAAGAAAGAAAGAGAATGGAGAAGAGATAAATAGAAGAAGATGAAGGAAAAAGGAAAAAAAAAAGAGGAATAAAAGAAAGAGACGAAGGCAAGACAAAAAGAAAGGAAAGTGAAAGAGATTAATGTGGAAAATAAAGAGGAAGAAGGAAAAAGAAAGGAGAAAAATAAAAAAAACGTAATACAATATTCCGTGTGAGAATATATTTGCCAGAATAACGAAGTACATACATACATACAAACGCACACACACACACACACACACACATATATATATATATGTATATATATATATATATATATATATATATTAAATATGACAGACAATGAATGTCTATTACCTCTGATCATCAGTCGTTCGAATGTTTGCTTTAATTTCTGGTGAAAATAAAGACAAAAATTGTTCAACATTTTTATATTTTTTTTATTAAACTTTCGGCTCACGTGAGCCATCCTCAGAGTGGTTATACAAACATGAAGCAAAGATATCCACCGTCAAATATAATATTTTGTTATTTTGACGTAGAAAATTGCTATGCGACGCTAACGGACGCGAATTAGCAGACGCAGATCGTAAGTTCAAGATACGGGTCTATGACGTCATACCTTCCGATAGACCGAAGTATTGTAACAGAACCATACGTCTAGATGCAATGCAATGTGTTGTGACTAGCTTGAAATGTAATTTTGTTGAGTGTGGGTTGCTTCGTTTTAAAGTAGATGGCCTCCAGTATCTCAAGGTTCTTTTTACTGTGAGTATGTGTGAGTAACGTTGTGTACTCAGCTAATATCTGCCTAATATTATGTACATTTCTCTCTCTCTCTGTCTCTCTTTATATATATATATATATATATATATATGTATATATATATATGTGTGTGTGTGTAAAGAATTGTTAAATATTTCGTTGTTATAGTTGAAAGCTTTCGAAAGATAATTATATATGCCATAAAACAAAGGATTGTTGAGAAAACAGGAGATTGCAGAAGTTCTCATTAAAATGCTTTTTCTTCTATCAGCAAGGAACAAATATTCTATCTTGACGTCGCAGAAAATGTCTTCAGCAAATGGAACGTTCCCTTTGTCTTCAACTCATGATCTTAATCTTATTCCAACATTACCTATATTTAATGTTTTATCAACAAGTAAGTATCCAACGTTGGATCAACAAGGCTGAAGCTATACACAAAAGCATAAGTTGATCTGAAGATTTCATTGTATAATGCTCAATTCAGGTTATATTACTAAAATTAGCTTGTATCGCGTTATATGGCTTTAGGAAAAGAAAAATTAAGATAGAAGTAACTTCTTGTCAAAATGAATTATAAAAATTGGCATTGATTCAACTATTAAAAATTTAAGTTTAAAATAAACACAAGTCAAAAACCAATAATAATGGCCGACAATGATTCATTTAATAATCTTTGAAATGTAGGTAAATACTAGTTGAAATTAATTTCAAATCTTGTGAAAAAAAAGCCGATATGCAATGGATGACGCGAACAGGTTTTGGTGAAACGGGTAGCTTGTCCTAAACCTGTATGTTTGCAGTGAATTTAGTCATCATAAATAAAAAAAATTACCAGGGATGAAAACTTAATAGAACTATTTCAAATCCAGTTCCAGGATCTTCTCACACCAGTTGGTTGAATCCCTTCTCTAACTGACCATGTCTTCAGGAATATAGCCGTACTCACCAAGCTTGGCCAAATGCAGGTTGGTGAGACTATCTGACCCAAAGTTGGAGGTTTTGAATTCCGGATCTTCTCTTGGAGCGATTGCCACCCAGTTCTATAGGGCCTAGTCTGTCCTGCTATTTATTTATAGTCGGGTTAAGGAGAAGAGATGGTTTCATACTTTTTGAAAGGGTATTTGCATGCAAGTGAATATAACAAACACGAGTGGAATTCGAACACTGCTCTTCGATTTCTCAATCCAGACCGTTATCTACTGTGCCCTTTAAAATAACATGACTATATTTATAATGAGTAATATTTTAAACAATCGAGGAGGAAGTCAGTAATGATTACGGTGTAATTCATCGTCGTCGCCTTTTGCGGCTTTATCTGTTATCTAAGAATTTTTTTTTGTTGATTGCTTCATTTATGATGACTAAATTCACCGCCAACGTGAAGGTTTAAGACTACATGCTTCCCGTTTCACTAACATCTTCCCCAGTCATCCATTCCATATCGCTGTTTGGTTTCGCAAGAGTTGACTTAAGATGAAAGAAAATCAGAGCAGAAGTGTCGATGACGTGAATTTGTTTACAGCTCGCCAGAAAGTTACCCGCATACTTGATTTCATGACCCTCCTCTGCGGCACATATGGAATAAGTTATGCAGAATCTAGTTATGAAACTGCAACGGACTGCCGCTGATTGTCTTATAATTTCGAGTTGCGTCTTCTGTAGCATGTGCCTTATGTGTAGACCTTTTCATCCGCAGGTTCAACCATTGAAATCTTTGGGGTTGATTGCGCTTAGTCTACGTCCTTGTCTTTGGTGGCGTGAATTTTTTAAGGCGGCCCTCAACTTGTTCGGAAGTGAGCCAGACACTTGATTTCACGTCCTTCCTCTGCGGTACACATGGAATAAGTTATGCAGAATCTAGTTATGAAACTTCAACGGACTGCCGCTGACTGTCTTATAATTTCGAGTGGCGCCTTCTGTAGCATGTCCCTTATGCGTAGCCCTTTTCATCCGCAGGTTCAAATCTTTGGGGTTGGTTGTGCTTAGTCTACGTCCTTGTCTTTGGTGGCGTGAATTTGTTTAAGGCGACCCTCAACTTGTTCGGAAGTGAGGCAGATACTTGATTTCATGTCCTTCCTCTGCGACACATATGGAATGAGACATTCAGTTATTAAACTGAAACGGTCTGTCGCTGACTGTTATAATTTCTTGTTGCACCTTCTGTAACATGTTCGTCATGCGGAACCTTCTTCATCCGTTGGTTCAACGGTTGAGATCTGCTAATCATTATCCGTTTGTTCCATCGTTGCGGTCTTTGCGGTTGTGCGCGTTTCGTGTGGGTCCTTGTCTACGGCCTTTCCGACCAGAGTGGGACTACTAGGAGTTTAGAAATCCCAACAGCATCGTTCTCATTTACTGGGCATCGCAGGTTCCTCTACCACTACAAGAAGCGACCACCAGAGGTAAGTACATATAAACGTACAGACACATATATTTTACACTGGATGTCGTTGTAAACAGTTCGTCATCAAATGTTATTTTAGTAACAATAATAGAAACAAAACAATAAATAAGAAAAGAATTAAAATATAAAATTATCATCAAATATATGAGGACATTTTTTAGTATTCTCGTCGTTAAACTATTTGAAAGAAAAAGATGTAATTAACATTGTACAAAAATAATAATGGTTGATAATGATCCATCTACCAGAACGTAAATACAAAAAAGATGAAAGGTTGGCAACATATCATGTAATAAAAAATGAAAGTAAATGCTAGTCAAAGTTTAGTAGTAATGGTTGGCAATCGTTTATCGATTAAGAAACATGAAATTAAATATATATCCAAATTAATAATAATTGTTGACGATGTTTCGTTCATTTGAAAGGAAGTTGAATATAGGTACTCGATATCTGCATATGTCTCTGAGATGAGGCATTATGATTACTCACATTATTCGGACTGTTTTCCTTCTCTTCATTGGCATATTCACAACGTTTCGGCCGTTGTATGCCCCGGCCTTCTTCAGGAACTGCCTATATCTGTCAGATGAGGTATTATGTTTACTCGCAGTATTTACATTACTTGGACTGTTATCCTCATCTTCACTGCCATATTCACAACGTTTCTGACGTTGTACGCTCTGGCCTTCAGAATCTGTCTATATCTCTGAGATGAGGCATTATGCTTACTCGCATTATTTATATTATTCTGGCTGTTATCCTTATTTTCATTGCCATATTCACAATGTTTCGGCCGTTTTAGTCTCTGGCCTTCTTCAGGTGATTGGAATTTCGAACCGAACCCTTTATTTCGTCCACCGGGGTAGATTGTTCTAGTTCCATGTGTCATGCCTCTTCAGGATGTCTCAAATATTTCCCTTTAATTCAACTCCCCAAGTTTTGATGTGGATTGGTATTGAACTCACAACTCTTTGGATCTAGTCACTCGATCTAACCAACGTCTTTATCCACTGGACCATGTGTCCTTGAAGATGAGGATAACAGTCCGAATAATGTAAATAATGCAATTAATAGATACTCTGTAATACCATGGCCCGTACATGTGAGCTACGACGAACTTTTAGAGAAAATAGAAAGAAAAAGGACACATCAGGTAAATACAGTTGATATTTTTAGAGCAAATAATGAAGAAAGAGAGCTTAGAAAATTTGATATTCACAGGACAGATTGAAGACCAGAGGAACAGAGGAAAACAACTAATAATTTTATCCAGTAAGCTTGTTTAAATGGATGACAGAACAGAGTTTAGGAGAGATAAGAAAACGGCAATATTTATTAAGAGCTACAAAGGACAGGAAATTTTGGAGACCCCTAATTTCCAACGTCCTGAAGGGACACGGCACAAAGGAGGAGAAGAATTACTGATAATGCTTAATCTATTAAAAAAGTAAAGTAAATATTAGTCAATATTAATGATTTGAATACTTCATCCAAGAGAAAAATTTAAGCGTACTACTGGATAGGCGGAAGGATTTCATCATTTTACGTTTGAATTGGCTAGATGTAACCGTAAGTTCTATGTTAACAGTTTCTTCTATCGCTCTTTTCGCTTTTGAGGTACTCGGACATTTCTCCGATGGACATTTGGCTGAGGGAGATTTTGCCGAACGGACATTTGGCCGACGGACATTTAATTGAATAAACATTTAGCTGAAAATATTAGGTTGGTGCAAAAATAATGTCGTTTTTGACATTCAACTTTATGTGAGAAAACGACATTATTTTTGCACTAACCTAATATATTGGCGTACTTGCATGCATATCACACTCTTTATCGTAATGTGCTATATATATTTATATTTATTTACTGTATTGATTTATAATTCTTCGTTTTTGTACAGGCGTTTTTAAAAAAATCTATTCTGTATATCTTATATTTTACTTCAAATATTACTGTAAGATGATAAGTATTTTGAGAAGAAACACATTTTACTACAGCGAAAATCTTAAGCTTTTACGATATGAAAGATTTTTTCAATTTCGCTTTTAATGATCATTATCTTAAAGGGATGAACTACCTTTTATCTTATTGTTAAATAAGAAATTTAATAATTAGGTGCTACTTTTTACTGAAATAGACTCAAATATTTAAAAAAAAAATACTAATTTCAATAAACAGATATTGAAATAAGAAAACTTTTAAATTTAGATTTAGTAATTTAATTACTTGAAATTCAGTGCTAATTCTTAATCGTAATTCTATCTTATAATACTGATAATTAAAATACTTAAAGCATTGCTTGTTACTATTTTTATTTGTACTTTTTCCGGGAAAAGTTCGTCGGTCAAATGTCCTTTCGACCAAAGGCCTGTCAGCTAAATGTCCGGCCACGTGCTTGTGGAACTCTCTTTTCGCTTCTTGATTCCCAGACAAATTTGATGTTCAAAAATTTAAATTCGATGCCAATCGTTATTTCCTGTCTTGTTAATCCATGTTATTTTATTGTTCTCTCTCCTTAATTATCTTTTCTTTTTGTCACATTCGCTCACACTCAGTAACCAGTCTCAAACATATTGCAAGTATAACTTCTGGAGGCATTGAATTTTATGGGTCTGTAATAATCCGTTTGTAGAACACACTTTGTGTGAGGTGGAACAGCTACATTCATTCAACAACTTCTACCGCAAGGAAAGTTTGTTCTCTGTATTGTGCCAGAAGTTTTTTTTTCTCGCTTGAGTTCATCCTTCAAATATACAAACCTACCGTTTATCATTTCATTGAATACTGTTGCCATATGTAGTCTGGTGCCCCCGTTGCTCATCTCGAAGTTCTCAACAAAATCCAGAGATGCATATGCAATGTGACAGGTCCTCATCTGGCATTTCGTCTACGGCCACTTTCTCACAGACGTACTGTGGCTTCCCTCTGTCTTTTCTACAAATATTTTCATAGCAACTGCACTGACGAGCTACTTTCTTTGGTATCCCATCTACATGAATTTAAGCGTGCTACTGGTTTGGCATCTCGGTCCCACCTTTTCACTGTCGAAACGGCTAACTGTAGCCGCTTCTTCTACTCTAACAGCTTCTTCTCGCGCACTTCGCGACAGTGGAACTCCACTCCATTGCTCCTACTTGTTTTCCCGAAAGATATAATCTTCAAATATTCAAATGTAATGCCAATCGACATCATCTGATGTCTTGATCTTGTTCCTCGTCCTTCTCTTTATCCTTTCCTCGAACACCCCTCTTTGCTCATGCTTTCAATGTCTGTAACCCTTTGCGTACTAGTAACACTCCCGCTTTGCTTGGGGAGAAATGCTTAAAAAAGGGGAATATTATTTATTTAAAACTTACAATATACTGAGTTGATATCGCTTCGATTGGTTTCACTTCGATTAATTTCACAAGTTTTGTCTTGCTTATCTCTTTGTGGCTTCTTTAACAATCAATATGACATACCGAATGAAATATATGTGTTTATAGATTGGGAAGAATAACGCTTTGTTCCCTCTCTTTCTCCACTTTGATCTGCTAGGTGTATAACAGAAATTGTGATGTCAGACAGAGTTCATAGTTTTCACTGCAGATCAGAATGTGAACTGGAAAATGAGTAAAAGTTTGAAAAACAAACCGAATCATGTGAGACAATTCAGCCCTGGATACGAGGAAAAGCTATTTTCGGTAGTAAGGCCTCTGGTCAGGACTTTGGAGGTGTTTAGGTGCGTGGAATCACCTCTTAATTGCTGTTACATCCAGGTCACATCTAACCCGGGGTGATAGTGCCTGTTAGGGTTCCACCTATGGGTAAATAGTCACCCCCACACCGAAAAAAAAAAAAAAAAACTAATAAAAAACACTATGAAAGTATAAAATACCAGCAAATCCTTTTTATATAAAAAAATTACCAAAAATACATATTTATAGGGAAATTACGAACAGCGCATTTTATCTTAGAAGTGGGTGGGGTGGGCGTGTAATTTTATTCAATGTATGTTTGCTTGAAGCCGTAGATTTGTTTAAGTTGTTGAGATTTCAGCATTGGATAGTCCATGGAGGTAGATGTGCGCTTAAACAAAATCAATTAACCAAACAACCAACATGAAAGGACCTTTTGATGACATTAATCCATATAATATCTTACAATTTCTTAAAGAAATCAAACTGTATTAAAAAATATAGCAAAACTACAATATAAAACACACATATCACCGCCTCTAGTAATTATATCCACACAAACATGTATATGCACAAAAGCTGAGTATCGTCTACCATGTATTCAATCGTGAAAGCAGAATGACATATATGTAATATTTTTTACTGCTTCAAAGCTCCCCACAAAATTAAATTTAGACATTATATAATAATAACTTTATATGCCGTTTAAAAAAACTTAAGATTACTATGGAACAGGAGCTATTATTGACGCCAATAAGCGAACATGCTTCGTGATTATATCGAAATAATGAAATAACTCACTAGTAACTTGTAGATATCAATCAATTTTATTTTTAATTTTTTGTTCGTAACATCGATTGTAAAGTGGATCTTTTTAAAATATTATTTGTTTTAAAGGTTGGACGTTGCTCTATAAATTTTCTGGTATTCCTGTGAAACGGGGACCCCCAAAGATGTATTGCATGTCTAAAATAAATTCTCTGGGACTTATTTCAGAATTAAAAGACTACACCAGCATTATATTGGGCAATTATTTCATACCTGTTAAGCACTTACTACACTACCTATGATATCTAGTGCCTAATATAAATAGAAAACCGTACATAATTTGTAGACATTTCTTTTTTATTTATTCCATGTCTAATCTCAAATGCCTCGGCTTTGTTAAAAGATGCAAATTAGAATGTATCGTTTAAGTTTTTGCGCTCTTCCACAGAATGACATTTTCATTTCCATTTTTCTAAAGACTCGAACGACAGAGTCGCAAATCTTTCACGCCATCAAATAACATTCAGAACCTTTATTAGCATACATATTGATCAAATGGCCACCAATCAAACACCAACAGCAAAGATGCTACCAACCGACGGAAATTCATCAAGCAATTCCCATTACTATCCAATAATAGATGGCGAGCGAATTATCTGATTTATTTCTTTTTGTTGGAATGTTTATTTTAGTTTGACTCATTCCATACGGCACGGTTTGGTAGGAGTTGGTAAGAGTTGGGACTGAAGGCACAAAATGACTTTATAGTGTTTATTTGTCTGAGAAGTGATGGACGGAAATAAATCTACTACGAACATCTTGGGTGCCATCAATTGCCCGAGATTCGTATGAGTTTTCAGCTCATATATTTATATTAACTTAGAAGATTCGAAATATATAATGTACATGAGTTCTTTCTTTCTTTCTTTCTTTCTTTCTTTCTTTCTTTCTTTCTTTCTATGTTTTTCTGTTCTATCTATCTATCTATCTATTTCCGTTTTTTCTATCTAAGTATATTCATATCTATCTAGCAAGCTATTTAAGTCTGTTTGTATCTATCTATCTATCTATCTATCTATCTATCTATCTATCTATATTTTCATTGTATGTATGTATGTATGTATGTATGTATGTATGTATCTATCTATCTATCTATCTATCTATCTATCTATCTAGTTAGCTATCTATCTATCTATATTTTTCTGTTCTTTCTATCTAAGTATATTCATATCTATCTACCTGGCTATCTTAGTCTATTCGTACGTATCTATCTATCTATCTATCTATCTATCTATCTATCTATCTATCTTTTTTAGAGGGTCTAATTGCCAAAACGTGCCAGCATACAAAAGTCAATAGCACCGCTGCCTCGACCAACAACCAAACACCATCTTCCGGCAAACATTTATGTAGATATTAATACGGATTTTGAATGATTGATTCCAGTGGCTGAACTGCTGTGCAACGTCTAATCCCCAATATGGTGACTTCTAGACTGTTTCCTGAACGATGTAAAAAATATTTATAATGAAAACGCCTGAGTTGTGAATGTTGCGAATACTAAGAGGAACAATGGAATTTAAGGAGAATAGAAAACTCCAAATAAACTATTGCAGTCAACTAGAAAGCGACAATTAAAATTACACATGACGAAAGAGAGGTTGTAGAATTTAGTACTCATTGAGCATAGTGAGGTTAGAGAATCAGGAAAAAAAGAAGAGAAAACTATTTGCTGACTTTGAGAAAATGGATGGCTGAACAAAAGTGTACAGAACAAACATCTCTCATGAATACCCCTTACTCTCTTACCATTATGTGGGAGGTATTTCTGGGAGGTATTCTGTCACACCCTGTATAAGAGAGAGTGAAAAAAAAAAAGAAAGAAATAAAGCACCGGAAGATTAATTGGTATACATATATATAGATATATATATTCAAACAACAAATTCAAACTACAGATCCTCGAAGCAATATACATTAAAAACTTAAAGCCGGCACTTAATAGAATCAACTCCGAATACTGTAGTAATGTTCTGAAATGACTATAAAAAGAACAGTTTTTTCTCGCTTTAATGCGCGATTAACAATGGCGAGGCAACACAGAAGAAAAAAATTCCATAGAGGATATTTTTTCAAGTTCTAATGAACGTTAAGCATTACTGTCAACCGTTGCCTTCAAAAGCAAAAAGAAAAAAATACAGTAATGGATAACAAAAAAAAAAAAACAGTTTTGTATTACTATTTGCACCCGTGAACAACACACAGTTTTGTATTACTACGTACATCCCTGAAGATGATCTCGGAAGAAGATCGAAAGTACTTAGGAAATGGAAAATAAAAACGGTTTTCATGGTTATAGAACATTTTGCACATCATTTAATTGCAATACAGGGAAGTTTGTGTGGATTTTATTAAAAATAAGCAGACATAATGTCTGTAATTTATTAGGTTGGTGCAAAAATAATTTCGTTTTCTAACATATGTTACTATAAGAGAAAACGAAATTATTTTTGCACCAACCTAATATTTAACCGGACATGATATATATATATATATATATATATATATATATATATGGATAGATAGATAATATTAGTGGTAAATATACATATATATGCAAAATCCACAGGTGCATATACACACATGTATATTTTTTGAATAAAAAAGTCCGAGAGGATAGAATCCAGGTAGAACTCAATGTCCAGGATATAATAAAAAGGCTTAAACACTAATATTTCATGGTCATATATATATATATATATATATATATATATATATATATATATATATATATATATATATATATATATATATATATATATACGGAGAGATAGATAGAAAAACAGAGAGAAAGGGAGTTGGTGTTTGATAATAAGGAATGAAAGAAAAAAAAGAGAGAATTGCAGAGAAGGAAGATGGGTAGGACTAAAAAGAAAACAAAATAAATGAGAGAAAGAATTAAATACAAGGAAAGGAAAGAAAGGGGAACATAAATAAATAAATAAATAAAGAAAGAAAGAAAGAAAGAAAGAAAGAAAAGTGCGCAAAAATTAAGAAAGATAATTATATTAGGTTGGTGCAAAAATAATGACGTAATAATGTCGTTTTTTGACGTTAAAAAATGCCTCAAAATACGACATTATTACGTCATTATTTTTACTCCAACCTAATATTTCGGAAACAAGAAAAATATATTGAATGAGGCATGAATAAAATAAGAAAGAAAGAGAGAAAGAAAGAAAGAAGAAAAAGAAAGAAAGACGAGAAAGAAAGAAAGAAAGAAGGAAAACCGCGAAAAAATTAAGAAAGAAAGAGAATTATATTTTCGGAAGGAGGAAAATACATTGAAAGAGATATGAATAAAATAAATAAATAAAATAAAGATGAGAACGAAAAAAAGTACGAAAAAAGAAAGGAAGAAAGAAAAGAAAGAAAGGAATAATGAAGGAAAGAAGGAAGAATTTAGAAAGAAAGTATATTATACTTTCGGGAGGAGAAAATACATTGAAAAAGAAGGTAAGAATGTAGGAAACAACAAGAAAAAGAAGGTAAGAAAGAAGGAAAGAACAGGAAAGAGAAGGCAAGAATGAAGAAGGAAGAACAGTAAAAAGAAGGTCAGAAAGAAGGAAAGAATAGGAAAAAGAAGGTAAGAAAGAAGGAAAGAACAGTAAAAATTAGTTAAGTGAGAAGGAAAGAATAAGAAAATGAAAGACTGAATGAAACATAAAAAAAACATAAAACAGATGTTGAGAATAAGAAAAGACAGACAAGTAAACAAATGAATAATAAAAATGGAAGTGAGAAATAATCTGTGCGAAACAAAACATTGTAAGAATAAATGTATTTTAAGGTAATGTCCCGCTAGGTTGTAGGCGATCATCACTCTCCATAGATGCCCTTTTTTGATTATCTCTGAATTGCAATGCATCCTTGGAAAAAAAATGGAGTTGTTTCCTGTTGTCTTCTCCACGGTTTGGAATTCAGAATTTTGCTTCTCTTACACTAATTCAAATCTAGTGAAACAAGTCTACTCTGATATTTGAACGATAGCTGCTAGGGAGAAGAACAAACAGATTCCTGTCTTCCTCAAGGGCATTTTTGCGAAAGTGAACGCAACAGACGTGTCCAGAATTTGGACTTAGCTCTCGGATAACAATTTCCATGTCAATATCCGTTAGATGATCTGTTGTGAGGCACTGTAAATATTTGCAAGAAAGAAAGAAAGAAAGAAAAAAAAACTAATGAAAGATGGAATAAAACAGAACGAAAGTCACCTTCTATAGGGAAATAGTTGCGAAGGAAAGAGGAGGAATAAGATTTTAATGTAGTAAATAAGTTATTGATAACTGAATAAAAAGAAAAGAAAGAAAATAAAAGAAGCAAAGGAAAAAAAAACGAGAAAGCAAGAAAAAGAGAAAGAAAAAGAGAAAGCAAAATAGAACGAAAGAAGAAAAAGAAAAAAGAAAGAAGGAAAAAGAGAATGAAAGAAAGCGAAATAGAAAGAAAGAAAAAGCGAAAGAAAGAACAAGAGAAAGAAAAAAGAGAATTCAAACAAAAAGAGAAAAACAAAGGGAAAGAAAGAAAAAAGCGAAAGAAAAAGAGAAAGGAAAAGAGAAAGAAAAAAAGGGAAAAAAACGAGAAAGAAAAGGGAAAGAAAGCAAGAAGAGAAAGTAAGCAAAAAGAGAAAGAAAAAGAGAAAGAAAGAAACAAAAAAGAGTAAGAAAAAAGAAAGAAAGAAAAGGAAAAGAAAGAAAAAGACAAAGAAAAAAGAAAGAAAAAAAGAGGAAGAAAACATAGAAAGGAAGTAAACGGGAAAGAAAGAAAAAGAGAAAGGAAATAGAACGAAAGAAAAGAGAGAAAAAGAGAAAGAAAAAGTGAAAGAAAAAAGAGAAAGAAAGAAATAGAAAAAAGCCAGGAAGAAAACAGAAAGAATTACAAAAAATGCGAGGGAAGAAGCGTGTGACTTCATTAAAGAATAAAGAAGAATACCAAAATAAAGAATAAGATGAATGAAAGCAAAAAGAAGAATAGAAGAAATAATTCAATGAATGAAAGTCTAAAAATAGATGTAAAAAGACGTAAATTTGATTTCAGTGGGATAGAAAGAAAGATCCAGTGAAAGTCAAATAAGGAAATATTTCCGGAAAAAGAAAAAATATTATAAAGAAACGGAGACTTGTTAGCCAAGAGAGATAGACTCTTCCAGTGATACGTACGTGAAAGCAAAACACGTTCACAACGTCGTCAAAAAAGGAAAAAGAAAACCAAAAAACGATGAGACAATCAATGAGAAAGCTACGTTTCTTTTATTATTATTAATATTGTTGGGCCCAGCGCGGGTGCTAAGTATGTATAAAAATATCCAGAATGAATTCGTATAAAATAAAAAAAAGGTACTAAAATAGACATGACATCATATAAGGCAAAACCCCCAAAAATTGATGAAAGAAAACAAAAAGGAAGAAAGAAAAAGAAAAAGAAGAAATATTTGTTTCTAAAATGATGTGAAATCCAAATGCGTTTTATGGCCGACTTTTTTGTTTTTACTTCACAATTTTGTTTTGTTTTTGTAATTATGGAAAGTTTCATCTGTTGAGATGATTTTTTTTCTCTAGCTGGTAACGTACATAATAACGTTCCAATTAAAGAAAAGTTAAGAGAATACAAAAATAAATCCGAAAAAGTCACACCCAAATTCGTACGAACATAGGCATACGTGCATACACAAAAATATGACAAACAATAGCAACACACACACACACACATGGTTACATTCAAGAGAGAAATGGATACGCATCCTACCATTGAAATTCAACAATTAAATGCGTATATATAAGGACAACAGCACACATATATACATACATATGTCAAGTCCCATACTGTCCACATATGTTTATGTTTATGTGAGCTTCGGCGGGCAAGCGCGTGTGTATGTGTGCCTGCGTACCTCAATGGGCATGCATGTATGTTTGCGTTAGGATGAATGACATCACGAAGACGATTTCCCTCCCAGTTCCATAATAACACCAATACACAAAATCCAAAATTTAAAAAAAATAATCATTTTTTCTAACGATCGCAAAAACGTGAAACCCAGGGTCACAAACTCACATCAATCCAACCAAACATGTTAGCTCTATCTCTGATATTGAGCGCTTTCTAATAAGTACCGCGCATATAATATATAAATAATTATATATATATAATATATTACACACACACACACACACACATATATATATATATATATATATTTATATTTATATACACACAGTTTTCATATATATATATATATATATATATATATATATATATATATATATATATATATATATATATATATATATATGCACTACAAGGCTTCGCCAGCTCGCTATCCCTTCGTTAAGTAAGATATATTCACTACTTGAAATCTTTCAAACAAAATTTTTAAATGAACATTTCATTCATAAATTCTCTTGTTATAGTGATAAAAACTTACTAAATCGAACAAACCTAAATTTCTCTTCCTCCCTCCAAATATTTCTGAGTGAATAAAAACCTATAAAACAAACATCAATCAACAATGATTTCCAAACTATATCACTGAAAATAAAATATAATTATTCTTACAAAAAATACACGACACCAGTAATAAAAATACGATACAGGAAAACATCAATTTATTTTACCGTAACCAGATGCACAATAATTATAAGAAGGAAGATTTCGCTACACGAAGAATCATTAAACACCATATTTGTACCGTAAATCCCGAAAACATGTCAATCTTCTAATATACTAGCAGGCTTCACCCGCTCGCTATCACTTTGCAAAGTAAGATATATTTACTACTTGAAATATTTGAAACAAAAATTTTAAATGAACATTTCATTCATAAATTTGCATGTTATAATTAAAGAAAGTTTTACAAATAGATGCCAACTTGTTGAAGGCCAAGTAAAATGCAAATTTCAAACTTTTCTGCACTATATAAGACAATATTTCTAAACAACTATTTTTTATATGAAAATCAAAAGAATCCTCGATTAAAAGAACAGTAATGAAGGACAGTTAATTAAGGAAATAAACTTTTTAAAATCAATATGCAAATTAGTTAAACTTGAAGATTGATATCGCTTAGAAGTAGATAATATATAATACAGATATTGAGGTCTCTTAGCGTAAACTATAGGGTTTATAAATTACTCTCTTTGAGTAATTTTACGTCTACTTATCATGTTGCAGTTACGTCTATGTCTTTGGGTAGAGTGCACTCAGGAGCGATTCCGTCAAAGGACATAGTTGCAACTGAGGAAAATTATACTGAAGAGGTGCCTGCCCCCTGGGGAACAGCTGCCCGTGGCCGCACCTCCCATTGCGCTAGAGAGAAGGATCGGTGCACGCACCGAGGCCAGCGCAACCGACAGTTGCGGGGGTTCGGGGAATTTTTGTTCCTTGCCCGGGTGCACACGCTCGGGCTTGAACCGACCTTGTGTCAGAACCTGACTTCGTTGAGTAAATACAAATTACTCTTTTTGAGTAATTTCACGTCTACTTATCATCTCTCTGTTGCGTCTCTGTCTTTGGGCAGAGTGCGCTCAGGGGCTTCTCTGTCAAAGGGCAACTGAGGGAAATAATACTGTAGAGGTGTTTAGTCCTGGGAAACAGCTGCCCGAGGCCGCGCCCTCCCATTGCACCAAAGGGAGGGATATATATATATATATATATATATATATATATATATATATATATATATATATATATATATATAAGATATCGCACATTGAGGGCTGTTGGTAATAAAATACTGCACGATGTAATATAACAGATCTATTAAGTATATATTAATAAATATACATATTATCCCTCACCAGTAGAGCAACTTGGAGTTTTATGCGCAATGCAATCTTCAAGTACTGGGTAGTTTATCTACATTATATTTGTGTGTCTGAGACACCATTTATTTTAATAGTATCAAAAAAAAAAAAAAAAAAAAAAAAAAAAAGGATTCAAAATGCCGAATCAGTAAGCCGAAAGCGCTCGGAACATATAAATATTAGGATAATTTATAAAAAAAATAGTAACGTACATATACATATTTATATATATATATATCACATAACGATATATAATTGTGTATAATTTTATGTATCAACAAACAGTATTTAGAAAAATATGACAAACTGGAAAAAGGGTTTTATGACGCGTTTCATTCGTTAAGACTTCATCGGGCTGGGCTTTGATGACGTCGCCACATCTAAATATTCGCACGAAACGAGAGATGCAGGTAGTTTCATAATTTTTAAAGAATATTTTTAAGAGAAAATTTTTTCTCAATCTAGCCAAAACCATCTGTATTCTTTTTCTTTTTCACTCTATCACCTTGATCCCTGACACTTTGACAATATAAAAACAACCAAGAAGGGTGATAAAATTGTGAGAGCTTGGACGCAAATTTATTGTTGCTAAACTAGTGCTAAAGGCTCTTTCCAAATATTTTCATCTGAGTGGATTATTTTCTCTTTTAATCAATCTATATGTCAAAAACGTGGCCCGTTTTTTACGGTGAACAACCAATGCGTTTTTTTTTTGTGATCATATTTATCTCTTGTTTAAACTTTAGGTTTCTCCAATGTATTTATTCTGGCATTTCCTGCATTTGATAGAGTAAATTCCTCCTTCAAAACAAATAGCCAAAACTTGAATATATATATATATATATATATATATATATATATATATATATATATATAATAGTGATCAATATATATATATATATATAAATTTCCAAGAGGATAGAATCCAGGTAGAACTCAATGTCCAGGACACAGTAAGAATATAATATAAAAGGCTCAAACACTAATATTCCATGGTTATAATTTATTACATTGGAATCGTAATTACGATCCAATTCATCAGACCTAGAAATTCAAAAATATATATAGGGAATAATCCTTTGGTAAATAATCTAAGCGAATCCTAATAATATAAAATATATTAAAACTGATCCACAAAAGACATCAATGTATTTATTATAACAGCGCATATAAATTACATAGAATAATAAAAAAAACAAAGTTACCTTATTCAAATAGCTATTTCGACCCACAAGACATACTTGTAGGCCTTGTGAAGTCAGATATATGAGTTGACAATGCCCACAAGTAAGTCTTGTGGGCCGAAATAGGTATTCGAATGAGGTAAATTTGGATTTTTTTATGTATTATATATATATATATATATATATATATATATATATCAATTTATCGGTGATCGGAATAAATTTAAATTCGTGTTGTGTTAGAAGACCTGCAGAAATATATTTTTTATACTTTCGTAATATTTTGATTTTTGTTTACTATTTCATAAGAAAGACCAATGAAAATGCAGAAGAACTTGCACCTCTGTTTTATAGACTACGCAAATGCCTTCGACAAATACGCTACAAAGATCTGTTAGAGCTACTTAGCAACCTTGATATAAATGATTTTGGCACAGACAAGATTACAGAAATAATAAATGAAATCTACAACAGTGGGGATATACCAGAAGATCTAACTATCACTGCCGGATTCAAATGTAAACACCACCGAACAATGAGCAACATCACAAAACTCATCGTCTATACTCCAATGAATAGAGCGCGCAGCAGAATCAGGCCGGAGATAGGACAAGAACAGTACGGGTTCGTTAAAGAACAATGCTCAGAATGTTATCTGATAGAGCAATGAACATGCAGAAGAACGTGAACCTATGTTCATAAGACCACGCAAAGGCGTTCGACAAAGTACGCCACAAAGATCTGTTCCAGCCACTCAGCAACCTTGACATATTTGGGAAAGATATTAAAATAATCAAAAAACTCTCTCCTGTCTGAAAGCTAACGGCATTAAGTTAAAAAGTTCAGTAGATATACAAACATAGAAAGGGACGTAAGGCAAGGATGTGTCTTCTCACCGGACTTATTCAACGTATACAGCGAGGAAATACTGAGAGAACTAGAAATCCTACCCGGATTCATGATTGGCGGCAACAATCTAAAATTTGAAATTTTCTGAAATTTGGTAACCCAAGAATGTTATTTTTTTGCATTTAAATATGCACTTATCTTCGTTTATTGTCAATCTTGAATTCCTCAACTTATTCCATTACAAATTTAGTTTTTCTTTCAGTTCTTCTTCAATGACCGCGTCTAAACATATATCATCCGGATAAATTAGCATATTTTCTACTTTCCTCGATAACAAATTTTCCATAGCCTTTTGAAAAATCGAGCTGGCTGTCTTCATTCTAAATGATAAGCAGAACCATCTAAGTCAGTCTATGTGGGAGTTCATTTTTGTGATTTCCTTAAATTCTTCATCTATTTGAATTTGGTGGTATGCATTTTTTAAATCAGTTTTCGTAAAATATTACATTCCTGCCAGAGAATATAATATCTTTTCTATGTTTGAAATAGGTTCGGAATACTGTCAAATCTTATCTTTGTAATCCCCGCAAATTCTAAGATCACCATCAGGTTTTCCGTTAGAACTGCTCAGCAACCTTGATATGTTTGGGAAAGATATTAGAATAATCAAGAAATTATACTGGCAGCAAACTACATGTATGCGCATAGAGAATGAGTTCAGTGGACATAAAAAAATAGAAAGGGACGTAAGGCAAGGATTTGTCTTCTCACCGGACTTATTCAACCTATACAGCGAGGAAATACTGAGAGAACTGGAAATCCTACATGGATTCATCATTGGCGACCACAATTTTAATAACATAAGATATGCAGACGACACCGTGTTAATAGAAGACACGGAAAGAAAATTACAAAAGGTAGCGAAGGAAAGCGAGAAGAAAGGACTAAGCATAAACTACAAGAAGACAGAATGGTCATCAGCAAAAAGATGAGCCCGGAATGCAATTTACAAGTCGAGGGCGCTAAACTCAAGCAGGTGCGGAAATTTCAATATCTGGGAAGTGTTCTGTAAGTGCTTTGCTGAGATCCGAAGATGGCCCAAAAACGCATTAAAAAAGATAGTCATAGTACGTAACAGGAGGGTTTCGTTGGTAACAAAGAAAAGAGGATTGAACTACTACTTGATGTCTGTCCTTCTTTACGGCAGTGAATGGTGTACGGCCTCCTTAAAGACGAGGAAGAGACTCCAGGAAAAAGAGCTATGGTACTACAGAAGTATGTTAAGGATACCATGGACAAAACATGTGAGCAACCATGAGGTTTTGGAGAGGATGCAAACAGAGGAAACTTATACTGAACATCAGAAAGAGGTAGCTGAAATTTCTGGGACACGTAATGAGAAAGGAGGGCTTACAAAATCTGATACTCATAGGGCGGATAGAGTGAAAGGGGAACAAGGGACATAGCAGAGTAGGGTCTGGGAGAAATAACAAAAAGAAAATACTTACTGAGAACTACAAACGACAGGAAGGAATGGAGAGTCATTATCGCCTACGTTCTGAAAGGACACAGCACATAAAAGTAGAAGATTTGACCATAGCAGAGGCTCAAAAAGGTGCTACCACCGTGTGAGCGGTTAAGAGGTATCTCCACGCTCCTCAATATCTCCAATCTCTCGATCAAAAAACTTGCTGCCGGATGTAATATATCGTCATACCCAGGACAAATCTTTTGTGATATGTCAGTTTCATTGTTTTCAAATATCACGTCTTCACGTAACAGTTTGTATTATCGTGTTGTTTTTATTTATGTTTATATTTATTATATTTGTTCCTAATTTTGATCACATTCTATTGATGTTGGGTTATATATATATATATATATATATATATATATATATATATATATATATATATATATATATATATATGTATGTATGTATGTATATTTCATTGAAAACGACCGACAAGGTGCTTTTATTTAGACTTTTTTATAAATTTCTCATGCGATCTAATAATTTTTTTTTCTTTTCGGATGATAAATTATATAAAAACTGTCCGAATGTTCTTTTTATCCGAGCGCTTTCGGCTTTAAATTTAGCCATTTTCAATGATTATATTTTAACTGTTAAATAAGGAATAGTTTGTTGTATGTATGGTTTATAAAATGTTTTCATTTTTCAAAACACGGTCAAGATATTGTGTCCATGTTCAATGTTAATATTATTAAGTGCTCGTTTTTTGTTTTTATTAATTAGGCTTGTATTATTTTTAGCCTTTTTTTTGCATGTAGATGATGCTAGTATATTAGTGTTGTCAATGACGTGTGCATGAAAGAAGGATTGCTGCCTAAATATACACACACACAAATACACACACACACTCATATATATATATATATATATATATATATATATATATATATATATATATATATATATATCCAAATGAGAGAAAGAACAATGATTGTCTGTCTATGTTCTGGTTTATCATGACATGAAAATATAACTTACCCAACTCCACCCTCAGAGCTTACTTTTCTATTTAGCGTAGATCTAAAATTTAATTGGTTAATCAAGACATACCTATGAGTCTATTTTTAATTCTGACCTTATGTTACACCCACCTTAACTTTCGGAAAAGAGGTAACTCTTTGGTTTAACGATTAATTACCAGTTACTTACCATCGCCTGAAGAAGTACAATAAATGTATTGAAACATGAAAGCTTTTATGCAGCGATTTCAACATGTTTTTATCATAATCTCTTATAATAAAATAATAATGATGCACACACACACACACACACACACACACACACACACACATATATATATATATATATATATATATATATAATGTATTTTAAGTTCACCCCAAACAAGAAAGTAAAACTACTCAGGCACAAGGGGTTATTTTTGTGCGTGTAGGGGTGATGGGATGCTGTGAAGGAAGTATTAGATAAAATATCTTCAACTATTTCTGACTGTTTCGTTCGATTCCCACTATGCCTCCGGAAAAACTTGAGTTAAATTACAATACAGACAGGGCTGTCTTTCCTTGATCGGCAACCAATCTAGAAGAAGGAAAACTCTGAATTCAAACCCTGATACATATTAGACCCAACTGGATAATTTAGACTTGCTAGGGCCACCAGTCTAATAGAACAATGTGAAAAACCAGAACCAGCCTAAAGAAGGATGATCACTATCACGTTATGTTGCAATACCTACTATTGCGACGGTTGAAGTATATGTAGTACCCTTACGACGGATTCACTATTGGGCTAGTGGTCGTGATCGTCACAAGACACAATAGCGACAACAATTTCATATGATCTGAACTTGTCTCTTTGAAGAGAGGGAGAGAGAAAAGGGAAGAGAGAGTGGGGGAGAGAAATCAAACAGATCAGTTATTCGTTAAGGTTATATTTAGGGGTGTGTTCACATGCGTACATGCACGTCCCTGCATCAATTTGGCTATATTCTCATATACTTATCAAGTAGGCGTATCCTCCAAAGTGCCGAAGATTTTCTCCGTAGATATTATTAAAGTTTCCTCTCAAGGTTGGCTGATAGAAAGTGACAGTGTATTTGACACTACCTTAAAATCAGGTAAGCTAAGAATGTTATGGGAGAGTGGCTCATTCAAGTGCTCATTGACCAGCTCATTTCTCCGTCAGTTCCCGTGACATGACAGTGACGAGATAAAAATAATGACGAGCTAATAAAACATTTTGGAACAGAATTCCGGCAAGCGTGCATTCATGCCTTTCTCTGAAGATCAATTGTGCATTTTTGAAATCAACAGTCGTGCTAATAGCTGTCACGATACACGAATGCTTTTCGCGTTACACGTACGCTTTTCGAGTTACACGTACGCTTGTCACATTTTTAATAAAATACCAAAAAACGAAAGTAACATTTACACTTGCTACTTTGGACTGTTGTCCTCATCTTTGACGTTGCTATTAAATACTTTTGGCCGTTTTGCCCCCCGGCTTTTATTAAGTGCATGTCAATTCTCTTAATCAACAGGAAATTTCGAACTAAGTCCTTTATTTAATCTACGTGTTGACCATTCTCGTTCCACAGTCCATGTTTAGGGATATCTCGTCTAGATCTTATTTTATAATGCTTAGTTATTTCTCGCCCTGTTTTTACAGACTTCAAATAGACATTGCCTGAACCAGGGATTGAACTGAAGCTCAGCTATTTTTGAAATACTCACACTTTGCCGTCTTGCAGTAACAAACTAGCAGCATTCAAAATCTCTTTAAATTCATTTTCCCCCATTGTAATGCTGCAAACGGAAACGATGAAGTTCGCCATGACCTTGTTTAAATATCTCTTTACAAGTGCATTTGTTCACTTAAGTGATTAGTGAGTGTATATTTATGATAAACACAATATGATTTTATATTTCTATCTATCATGCCGTTTGATCTCATTTACCCGAGACAATGGGATATTCCGTTCTACCTA
This sequence comes from Acanthosepion lycidas, assembly GCA_963932145.1. Taxonomy (NCBI): domain Eukaryota; kingdom Metazoa; phylum Mollusca; class Cephalopoda; order Sepiida; family Sepiidae; genus Acanthosepion; species Acanthosepion lycidas. The sequence continues at coordinate 92,430,325 of OZ010591.1, read as the reverse complement.
TTACGACATTGATCCACTGATTCGTTTTCTACGCAACACTTATTTAAAGCCAGAAAAAAGAATGAAATATTAAAAATTGTTATGTGGGGGAGATAATAGAGATTTTAGTAATACATGTCTTACTAATTAACTTATATCTGGGGTGGGGATTAGTGGATTCACACCTTTCCCAAGGTTATTTTCGCGTAAGAGAATATAACGAACACAACTGGAATTGGAACTCAGCTCTCCCATTAACAATTCGGAGCCGTTTATCTCTTGCGTCATTCATACATCCAACCTTAGTGCAGCTGATATTTCCAAGCAGTCACCCATCAAGGTAGTGCCAAGGCTCGACGTATCTTAATTTCGGTGATCGTACAGCAATCGGTGTTCCAACGTGATGCGGCCGTAAGGCTGTATTACGACAAGAATAAGACCGGATTACTGATATATTATTTACTAGAAATTTACAATCGTAAATATTACAATATGAATAAGACCAAATTACTGATATATATGTTTACTAAAAATTTACTACCGTAAATATTAAAACAAGAATAAGACCGGATTAATGATACATATGTTTACTAAAAATTTACTATCGTAAATATTACGACACGAATAATGCCGAATTACTAATATATATATTTACTAAAAATTTACTGTTGTAAATATTACGACAAAAATAAGACCGGATTACTGATGTATTGTTTACTAAAAATATACTATCGTAAATATTACAAGAATAAGACCGGATTACTGATATATTGTTTTGCATTTGTGTTGTTTAGCGGTAATTTGACTTGAATTTCTTTTTACTTATAATGATTAAAAAAAATGAGAATTTGAAAATGCTGAAGAACTGGCGATTTTATTTCAACATATTTTATTATTTTTAAATAAAGGAAAAAATATTTGGTTTAGAATTAAAGAATTTCCTTCAGTAAATATAAATAAATACAGATAAATGCGTTATTCAGTTACTTAAAAAAAGATATGACCCCCTCAGAGAAAATTCAAATATATCCGTAATTCATCCACGTGTTAGAGTTAACATAAGGGTCAATTGGTACAAAATACTTAATGGCTTGCTCTCTTTTTTTAATTCCTTTTTTTTTGATTCCTCTTGACTTTTTCTATATTTTAATCTCACTTTTTTCTTGCTTTCGATATATTTACTTTCTAATTCTTCCGTTTCCTCCAGTTTTTGGGAAAAAATTAGTTGAACGTTGCCACAATTTGAAACGTAGAGACAAACATCCTGTATCCAAAGATGGGAAATAACACTGACTTGAAATACGTCTCGGTTTTTATGTATAGACTGTATATATGCATATATGTATGAATCTATCTATCTATCTATCTATCTATCTATCTATCTATCTATCTATCTATCTATGTATGTATGTATGTATGTATGTATGTATCTATGTATGTATCTATGTATGTATGTATCTATCTATGCATGTCCGTATGTATGTATGTATCTATCTATCTATCTATCTATGCATATATGTATGCATGTGTCTATCTGTCGCAGTCTGTTCATGTGTTCATTATCTATCTATCTATCTATCTATCTATCTATCTATCTATCTATCTATCTCTGTCTGTTCATGTGTTCATTATCTATCTATCTATCTATCTATCTATCTCTGTCTGTTCATGTGTTCATTATCTATCTATCTATCTATCTATCTATCTATCTATCTATCTATCTATCTATCTATCTATCTCTGTCTGTTCATGTGTTCATTATCTATCTATCTATCTATCTATCTATCTATCTATCTATCTCTGTCTGTTCATGTGTTCATTATCTATCTATCTATCTATCTATCTATCTATCTATCTATCTATCTATCTATCTATCTATCTATCTCTGTCTGTTCATGTGTTCATTATCTATCTATCTATCTATCTATCTATCTATCTATCTATCTATCTATCTATCTATCTCTGTCTGTTCATGTGTTCATTATCTATCTATCTATCTATCTATCTATCTATCTATCTATCTATCTATCTATCTCTGTCTGTTCATGTGTTCATTATCTATCTATCTATCTATCTATCTATCTATCTATCTCTGTCTGTTCATGTGTTCATTATCTATCTATCTATCTATCTATCTATCTATCTATCTATCTCTGTCTGTTCATGTGTTCATTATCTATCTATCTATCTATCTATCTATCTATCTATCTATCTATCTATTTATCTCTGTTCATGTGTTCATTATCTATCTATCTATCTATCTATCTATCTATCTATCTCTGTTCATGTGTTCATTATCTATCTATCTATCTATCTATCTATCTATCTCTGTCTGTTCATGTGTTCATTATCTATCTATCTATCTATCTATCTATCTATCTATCTATCTATCTATCTATCTATCTATCTATCTATCTCAGTTTATGTAGTTAAAACAGCTCTCGTGATTAATCATAGAAATACCTTTGGAAAAGGTAAAGTTTTCGACCGTAAATTTGGCAACTTATTTAAAACTTCGTTTGCTTTCAATCGTATATAATGTTATTACCACCGGAACGTTTAATGTTAGATGACTCGTGAAAAAAGAAAAGTAGAAATTATCGACTTGGGACATTGATAGTCATAACATTGATGTATGTTGTTTGCAAGAAACGAAAACAAAAGAAGCATTTCATATTAATATCGGAGATAGATAACATAAGTTAATAGCTTTGGAAACAGTAAATATTATGGAAATGATTTTATCATCAACACCAAATGGAAGAATAATATCCATAGACATTGGAAAGTCACAGATAGAATATCAGTTTTGCAGCCTAAGGAAGGAATATGAAAGAAATTTGGCGTAAGGCATAAATCTTAAATTAAATAGAAAATTCATATTAACTCAAATGAATAGCTTGACCAACCATCTTATACACATTCAACAACGACATCACAAAAACTATCAATAAAATTCCTTCATTCTTCGTAATAACTTTGAAGAGCTTGGTAGACCTGAATCTTGTTAGTTAAGTAGTGCAGCAGGAAGGTTTGGAGACGTCTAAGTAGAGTTAATTGCACTATAGATATATTTACACATGATGGTCATTAAAATAAACATTTCTATTGAATTATCAGATTAAACATTTAGTGTCCGTTGTTTCATTAATGTAACCTATTTTAGGATATTTTTAATACCAGACGAGGTTTAATTATCGCTATTTTATATTTATTGATAAAGGATATATCATTAATATAAGCTGACACCAATTCATGGCTTAAAAAATTATATTGATTTTGGTTAGATTTTGCAACATCGTTTAGTAGTGTTACATGAATGAACTTTACAATTCAAATAGATATTTCCATGCAATATCAAATAAAGTACTAAACTATCAAGTACTAAACTATCGAGTACTAAACTCTTAACTACTTAACTTCGTTATTTGTAATGATTTCTTGAAAAATCGTACTCGTACGATCAGCGAAGTTAACGCAAGTCGAGCCTAGTCATTATAGAGAAGAGTAACCGTTTGGGTATACAAAGTTCTGTAATCTTAGATGTACAGGTTATGTAATGGTTAACGGGTTGGAATTGGAATTTGGAAAGCAGAATTCCAATTCAATTAGAGTTCATCCTATTCATTTACGCACAATCACCTTCGAGAAAGATATGAATCCAACTCTCCTCCTCTAGTTATGGGTCAATTTTCAGAGCTTGTCTCCGTAAAGCAGGCACGCAAACATAACATTTTAGGTGCTTCTTCAAAAGCCAAATGGTGACCCCAAATCTTTGGCGTATTATATATATATATATATATATATATATATATATATATATATATATATACTCGTTTGAGTTACAGTTTTACTAGGTTGATTTTTTTTAGTCACGTGGTCATGGATGTTTTTATAGTTTGTTCAACCCTTACCTCGTTGGCCAGTTGACCCTGACGATGCGTATAGGTGTGTTATGTAGTGGTTTCACAGTGGAGGCTTGTATTTGTAATAAGTCGCTCCTAAAATAGGTTCGACGTGCAAAACGTTAGGAACTTGATATAATAGGTAATGACGCAGTAATCTAGTTGTGGTGGCTGATGCTTAAATATCCGACTAACGACTGACTGAACAGCTCACTGAGCAACTGACTTGTTACTCTTACTACTCCTACTTATTATAGGTGGGAGAGTCTATTAACTATAGAGGCGTGTTCCACTATAACAAGGTGAAACCTAGGTAGGTTTACCTGGCTCTTTAGGTTCATATATATATATATATATATATATATATATATATATATATATATATATATATATAATAAAAAGGCTTAAACACTAATATTCCATGGTCATAATTTAAGCCTTTTTATTATATCCTTACCCTGTCCTGGACATTGAGTTCTACCTGGATTCTATCCTCTCGGAATTTTTTATTCTAAAATATACATGTGTATATATGCACTTGTGGATTTTGCATATATATGTATATTTACCACTAATATTATCTATCTATCTATCTATCTATCTATCTATCTATCTATCTATCTATATATATATATATATATATATATAATTATTTATTCGAAAATTATAACATAAATATGTTCTAAAATCACTAAAAAATAGCCATTTTGTTTCAACACTTCTGGTGTCTTATCAAGTTATGGTGTTGAATGTAGAATAAAGGGTTTTAAAATACTATATTCTACATTCAACACCGTCACTTATCAAGTGATTTTGGAATAAATAATTATATTTGCTTTACTCTCTATTGAGCACTCTTTTAAGAATAGTATTTGTTGGTTATTGGAATTTATTCCGTATACACCAATCCTATAGTTGGGTATATATATATATATATATATATATATATATATATATATATATATATATATATATATATATATATGCATTTCTACCGTGAACTACATAGTCGTTATAGAATTGTCGGTAGACCTTGACTCAGGTATAAGGATAAACTGAAGAGCAACTTTTCTTACGTTAACATTCTATTCAAAAAATTTGAAGAGGTATCTATGAAGAGATCAGAGTATCGTTCTAGCTGCCATTTAGGAATAATACAGCATCAGAAAGTAAGCATCAATTGGCTGCATGAAACACGAAAGGAAAATAAGACAGCTAACAGTGTTCCTGCTGCATTTCGATATAATAAATTCTCCTGTACTGTTTGTGGTCTTTTGTTTAATTCTCGAGCCGATCTCAAAAGTCATGCCCGTCATATGCATGCAGATAATTAGTTCGTGGTCCTCGGAACCTCATACGTCGAACTCGACGGGAGAGTCCATCATATATATATATATATATATATATATATATATATATATATAGTCAAACCTAGTGAGCCAGACAAACCTACCCAGGTTTCACTTAAGCGGATCGTCAGGGAAAGCTTAGGTTTTTCGAGATGAGTATAGTTATATATATATATATATATATATATATATATATACTTCTAACAAGCAGGTCAGTTGGAAGACTACTCTTGCGTGCGTTACAAAAACAAGCAATGCAGCACCCCCTTTTCTTCCTATTGCTCCTGTCAATGATTAACTTACCCGCCACTCTGGTTTTGTCGCACGCAGTAAAGCAAGTCTTGGCGTCCACTGGTGGAAACATGTGGCAATTGGTCCTCAACCAGCCAAGCAAAATGGCTCAACCACATGTTCCATCAGTCTAAAAATTTGCAAAACATTTACAGACCCCGGGAGACATAAATCTATCCGTAAAATTTGAGCCCCTCTTAATTTTACTGAGCCCTCAATTCTCGTTCACGACAAGAGTGTCTAACATATATAGTTTACTAGAAATCAACCATTCCTTCGAGGTGTTTCATATCCTACAAATCATATACAATAAACATCTGAAAAAATGCCTAACGTACAAGAAAAATAAAATAAAAAATCTAATTAAATTAATGACCAATTCTTACAACTTATCAGCAAAACACAGGAATTTATCGCAACAAACAACCTGCTTAGACATCACCATCGGCATATCCCAACCAACCCACATAAGGCTCTACAAACCTACTGCGTCAACATATCCAACTACAAGCCTTCAACAGAAGAACAATCTACTATCCAAAGGACTGTCTTTTTGTTCGTTCCAAGATTTTTGTTGTTATTATCGCTTTTCTCTTTTGGAAAATTGGTAAGGAATCAGCACATATGCTAGGCCAAAAAAGTCTCCTGAGCCGACCAAACATAGAAATGAATACAATATAGGAACCAGTAGTAAGGAGTGCCAGAGAAAAGTGATAATAACAACAAAAGTTGCAATATGAGCTCTGATAAAAACATGAAATGATAACAGCAAAAAATTGCAATATGAGCACTGGTAAAAAAATGATGAAGGTATTAGGTTCATAATATCAAGAAATTCATACACAGATGTCCTCAAGGACACATGGCACAGTGGATAAAGGCGTTAGTTAGATCCAGTGACAGGACCCAAACAGTATGTGTTCAATACCCGGTTAAATCAGCGGAGAACTTTCAGAGGGGGATTAACAAGAGATAAATGATAACTGACATCCATTAAGCATGGCACGTGGAAATAGAACAGTCTACCCCAGTGAGCGAAATAAAAGTTTTAGTTCGACATTCCAACGACCTGAAGAAGGCCGGAGTGTACAACGGCCGAAACGTTGTAACAAATATGGCGACAAAGATGAGGACAATAGTCTGAATGTAAATAGTGATTTTGATTTTATTTACAATATTCACAAGCTTTCCCATATATCAATAAAGGATTTCCAGTATTTAAAACACGAAATTAGAAAGATATTCAGCGAGAACCCACTCAACGGTAGGCGTCAGCCTCCCAACCTACACACGCTCCTAACATCATCTGGCATACATAATTCAACAACTCATCAAAGGAATATCACCTGCAATAAATCCCGGTGCCAAATCTGTAAACATATCATTACTCATAGCAATTCCACAGCCCGCAGAACTCACCCAATATTCAAGCCACTGGCTCTGACTTGTGACAGTTCAAATCTTAGAATATTGACTTTTCTGCCTCCAATGTCAAAAAAATGGAATTATGTTGGAGAAACGGACACGGAATTCCGTTTTCGGTTCAATAACCTTAAAAAAACCCATCAAAGACAACAACATTCAATTTTTATCTGTCGCTGCGCACTTCAACCAAACGTTCCATAGGACTGATGAAATCGGATGCGTGCTTTTAGCGTTTTCATTTAACAACCGACAAGAAAGACGAAGTTAAAATATATTTTCAAAATAGAATCACATATTGAAAAAAATAATTAAATTAAATTTGATTAATTAAATGATTAATTTTAATAAGATAATATTTTAGTAACTCTCAATGCTTTGCTTCCAGACGTCGTATAGTTAGATTACTGACCTTAATATTAAATGAAACAATATCTGACATATTGTCTAAAATCAGCGTTTTAATGTTGATGGCACTTGACTTGAAATCCCTCCTATTTTTGAATAAGTTGTTGCATACCATGATGAAAATTGTGGCGAATTGAACAACCATCGGTTATCGATTAGTTTACTTTAAAAAGCAAGGGGAGGGACAAATAGTCACTAGCTGTGGAAAAATTTCAGAAGAACTAGAAGGACCGAATCTACTATAATTTGAGTTTTAATCAGGCGGGTTTTGCCAAACGGTCCCTCCATATATATATATATATATATATATATATATATATATATATATATATATATATATATATATATAATCTTTTGGCTATGTGGAATTCCTAAAAGGTGAATATCCAGTTAAAAGCTCAATGTATGAGAGTAATAATAAATCATACAGCACAATATAATTAAGAAAAAAATTAAAGAAAAAACATACATTTGAATTTTCCAGCTGTGAAGTTAAATTTATTTCTGCAGTTTAGTCTGAAGCTAATTTATTGGGAACCAACTACAGAAATAAATTTAAGTTTATAGCTGGAAAATTCAAATGCAGGTTTATATATATATATATATATATATATATATATATATATATATATATATATATATATATATATATATACATATATATATATATATATATATATATATATATATATATATATATATATAGTGTATCTATAAATTTCGTGTGCACTTTAAAAGATTTATAACTTTGTATTTGCGATAGAAATAATCTGTAAAAATGTTATAAAGTTTAATGTACCTAGTTTTAATTATAGCTAAAATAACTAATGTGATTTCAGGGATTACTGTAAATCAGTTTGCAAATGTTTTCCGTGAACTGCAAAATCGTATTACCCTTTGTATTGCTAATGATGGAGGACATGTGGAAACTTAAATAAAATTTCAATAAAACCTTAAAAATTTATGAACGCCCTATATATATATATATATATATATATATATATATATATATATATATATATATATATATATATATATATATATATACAGCAATATGATTATTAGTGGTAAATATACATATATATGCAAAATCCACAGGTGCATATACACACATGTATATTTTTTGAAAAAAAATTCCGAGAGGATAGAATCCAGGTAGAACTCAATGTCCAGGACAGAGTAAGCATATAATAAAAAGGCTTAAACACTAATATTCCATGGTCATAATTTATTCCATTGGAATCGTAAATACGATCCAATTCATCAGACCTACAAATTCAAAAAGCTTTTTGAATTTGTAGGTCTGATGAATTGGATCGTATTTACGATTCCAATGGAATAAATTATGACCATGGAATATTAGTGTTTAAGCCTTTTTATTATATATATATATATATATATATATATATATATATATATATATATATATATATATATATATATATATATATATATATATATACCAATATAATTGTTATCCATTCTAATAATTCTTCGTTTATATATTGTGTCACTTCAGATGCTTGCTTCCTTATTAACCTTTACAAATCCTTGGTAGGTTGCTGGTGTCTATCCTCTTTTTCTTTTTGCCTTCAGTGTGCCCTGTGAATATCATATCTTCCAAACTATCCTTTGTCATTGTGTCCTTCAAATTTCAGTTGTTTCTTTTTCTGATTCTTAGTACAAGTATCATTTTTGTTCGAACTTTTCTTTAAAATCTCGTTCGTTTCACACATTTAATTCTCAGCATCTTTCTATAGATCTAAGATTCTGATACCGCGAACCTCATTTTCATCTGCTAGAAAATTATCCCCCACTCCTTACTCTATTGAAAAACTGATATTACATTCTATTTGAACATTCTTTTCTTTGTTTATAACAAAATTTTCCTATTTTTAATACTTTTCTTAGCTTTTGGAAAACACTTTTTCTATTTCATTGCACCATCAGATTTATGTATCATATTTTCCGTCGTTTGTTATAAAGCTTGGTAGGTTTTCTATACTTGCTCGATTGTGACGTATCCAGTTTCTAGCCGTCATCTTGGGATATTTACTCCTGCTAACGACCATACCGGCACTACTCTGGCTGTTCGGGCTCATAAAAAGGAGAAAAGCATAATTTCAATTTTAGGGAACATAACGCAGCTTGGAAAACTGACACAAGGCAATCACCCTACACTTCATTATCTCCCATTCGGTGTTGCGTTTTAATAAGATAATAGTTTAATAACTCTCAAAGCTTTGCTACCAGACGCCGTATAGTTAGATTACTGGCCTGGTCCCCTTAAAAATATTTTCGATTCAACCAGAATTTTTCTTTTCAAAGAAATGATTAATTTTGTCTTAACATTCAACTGCGTGATGCTGACTATTTAAGTTTCACAAAATAATTAATCAGTCACTAACACATACACGCACGCACACACGGAAAGAGGAAGAAAAATAGAAGTGGGGGGCAAAAGAAATAAAATGAAAAGACCGGAGAGAAAAGTTGGGGAGAGAGAGACGAGAGAAGATGGGGATAAAAAGAGTTAGAGAGAGAAAGAAAGGAGAGTGAAATGGGAATTCAGAGGAAAGAGAGATGAGGAAGACGGAAGAAAGAAAGAAGGGAGAATGAGAAAGGAGAGTGAAAAAAGAGAAATAAAATGGTGGAGGGAAAAGCAAAGAATGAAACTAAAGGAAAAGAAGTGAAGTGAACAAAGGGCGAGAAAGAAGAGAGAAAGAAGAGAGAAAAAGAGGAGTGAAAAAAAAAAAGAAGTGAATTGAATCAAAAGAGAGAAACATAGAGAAAGAAAAATGAAAAAAAGATGATGAGTGAATGAAGAGATAGAAAGTAGGGAAAAGTATGTCAAATGAGAGAGAGAGAGAGAGAGAGAGAGAGAGAGAGAGAGAGAGAGAGAGAGAGAGAACTGTGTTTTTTTTTCAAAGAAAGAACATGAAAGAAAGCAGAAAATGAGAAGTGGAAATGAAAGAAGAATCAAGAGAGAGAGAGAGAGAGAGAGAGGGGGGGGACAAAAAAGAAAGAGACGTTAAAGAAGAGATAAAAAAGAAAGAAAGAAGCCAAAGAAAAGAGGTAGTGCAATAAGACAGTGAGAAGAGAGAAAAAGAGAAAGAGAAATAGTAGAGAGAGGAGGCAAAAAAAAGCTTGGTTTAGTTTGGTTTGTTTTACGGCATATCAACCACAATGGGTTATTTAATGCTGTCAAGATTTTTACTGCTGGGAATAGTTTTTCTTCAAAAATGCATTGTTGGTAATATTTTTTCCAAAAATATATTGCTGGTAATATTTTTTCCAAAAATATATTGCTGGCAATAATTTTTCCTTCAAAATTGCCGATAATTTTTTACAAAAATGTATTGCTCGTATTAAAACCTATTTTAAAACTTTCATAGTGTTTTAACCCCAGTTTGGAGGTTAACTATTACCCCATAGCTTGGACCAGACAGTTGCTACCACCCCGAGTGAGGTTGGACCTGGGAACACAAGCAATTAAGAAGTCGTTCCAACTTCCTCAAAAAACCTCCTGATCAGAGGCTTGCCGTTGGATGTAGTTTATCGTCTTACCCAGGACACGGATGTAGTTTATCGTCTTACCCAGTACACAGATGTAGTTTATCGTTTTACCTAGGACTCGGATGTGGCTTATCGTCTTAACCAGGATGCGGATGTAGTTTACCGTTATAGCCAAGACGAGGATGTAATTCATCGTCATATCAAGTACGCTGATGTAGCTTATCGTCTTACCCAGGACACAGATGTAGTTTATTATCATACTAAGGACACGGATGTAGTTTATCGTCTTACCCAGGACACAGATGTAGTTTATTATCATACTAAGGACACGGATGTAGTTTATCGTCTTACCCAGGACACAGATGTAGTTTATTATCATACTAAGGACACAGATGTAGTTTACCGTTATAGCCAGGACGAGGATGTAATTCATCGTCATATTAAGGACGCTGATGCAGTTTATCGTCTTACCCAGGACGCATATGTAGTTTATAGTCATACCCCGGATGCGAATGCAGTTTACCGTCATACTCAGAACGAGTATGTAATTTATAGTCATACCCAGGAGGTGGATGTAGTTTATAGACATACCCAGAACGTGGATGTCATTCATCGTCATATCAAGGACAATGATTTAGTTTATCGTCTTACCCACGACGCGGATGTAGTTTATCTTCTTACCCACTATTCAGATGTAGTTTATCGTCATGCCCCGGATGCGGATGTAGTTTACCCAGGACGAGTATGTAGTTTATTGTCATACCCAGGAGGTGTATATAATTCATCATTTTACCCAGGACGCTGATGTAGTTTATCGTCTTACCCAGGACTCGGATGTAATTTAACGTCATATCCAGGACGCGGATGTAGTTTATCGTCATACCCAGGACTCAGAGTGTATTTTATCGTCTTAGCTCGGACGGATAGAAAGAAGGAATAAAAAGAGTACCAGATAAATAGAAAAAAGGAGAGAAAGACTACAGAAAGAGAAAGATAAAAAACATGAATAGAGAAAGGAGAATTAAATAAATAGAAGCTACACACTTTTGGATTTTACGTGCAAATTAATATTTGCAACTTTTAAATTCATCTTAATTTCGGAATATAAAAAACAAATAAAAAGTTGATCTTGCAAATGTCGATAAGCTAATGCAAAGATTTTAGATAGAAAGAAAAAGCTAAAATTTAGATAACTTTTATTAATGCAAAGAAAAAGAAACATTGACTAAAACCACCATATCTCATCGATCTCTCTTAATTGACATGGTTGCTTTCCACCAATAGATGTAAACATTAAAAACACATTTATAAATATTCATTAAGTAGGAAACTTTCCTTAAGTTTAAAACCTCGGCAGAAATTGATGCAAGGAAAGAAGAAGAAGAAGAAGAAGAAGAAGAAGAAGAAGAAGAAGAAGAAGAAGAAGAAGAAAATGTTAATCAATGAAATAGATTGGATTTAAATCGCAGATGATGCTTGAGTAAAGCAAATAAGAAAAGTAAAAAAAGAAAAAAAAAGAAGAAAAGATGACTAACCATGAACAGCAAGAAAGTCATGGGTAAGAGGAAAAGCTCAAGATGCGCGTTATAAATTGAAGATATCAACATCAAGCAAGTACAGATGTCTAAATATCTGGGAAGTGTTTTAACAGACGAGGCCACAGTCGAGTGATAGATAGCGGTTCTTATTGAGGAATCAGATAGCCGAGTTCGAATTCCAGTAGGAGCCATTACTTTCACTTATTTTCACTAATAGAGAGAATCCTCTGCTTCTATGGATGAATAGCAGGACAGACTGGTTTCTATAACATTGTCTGGCAACGGTTCTAGGATTCTGAATTCAAAACTGGCCTGGAGGCAAAACTTGATGGGCAGATAGGGGCTCTGGAGCCTTGCAAGGCAACCAAGCTAGGGGAAGGTCACTTCAAAATATATCCCACATCCTTGCACGTCACTTAGCTCGTGGCAGCCTTTGTACCTGAAAGAGGTCAGGCATTGGAAGAGGGTGAGGACTGGGAATGCACAGACCTTTCTCACTTAAATAAATTTCAGGTGTAGCTCATTCCACGGCACTAGATGAATCTTCTGCTCTCACGAAAAGACACATGGGTAATGTCGATTGAATAGTTATGCGTTCGCTCACGACGCGAAAATCCATGCATATATGTCTTAATAGAGGGTGGAAAATGTGATACCGAAATTCGAAGTATGCACTGGACGAGTAAAAGGAGATACCAAAAGCAATGTAAAATGCCGAGAAACAGAAAGATCTGTTTTTAATTTGGAGAACATTTTTTTCATACATTGCTATTAATCAAGCATTCCAGATAATGATATTTTTACAGGCGATTTTAAATTTCATCCAGTGGCATGCACATGTTTTGATTCGATAACGTAAGAGGTCAATTTGCAATAAACTTACATAGCAAAATGGACGCCCTATTAACTTTCATAAGACGTAATAATAATAATAATAATAATAATAATAATAATAAATAATAATAATAATAATAATCATATTTGTTGTCTTGAGTGTTTAATTTATAGGAAAATAAAAAAAAATTATTTCACGTCGAAATGGCTATTGCACCACTCCACCATGAAACGAAAGATGAAAATATCGCCACGACGAACAATGAAACGGCGAATATATTTTCTGTTATTTTTTTGTTGTTTATTTATCAATTCACCTGCACAGTCTTGTGGTTGTAGAGGAAGACTCCTGTGGCATCTGCTACGTCTGTTACGATATAATAAGATTTTGCTTTAAACCGGCGAGAATTCCAACTATTCTACCACACCTCTGTCCATCACTACATCACAATGTGCAGCTTGCAACTCATCAGGCTCGGAACGCTCTAACAATGACGGCCTATACCCCCAAAATAGGCAGCATTAAAACTACACTTCAATTCCTTGAGTTGCCTGCGAGTAGAAATAACTAACTTCCGGATAAGTGTCACTTGTTGCCGACATTTTTAAATTATCTATCTATAAGTTTTATTATCTTTTGGTCAGTGGGTTGGCAGTATTACTTCGTAGATTGCTGGTTATAAAATTTACAGAAAGGTCAGACTCAGATAAAATCATTTACCGTCTATTTTTATATGGGTGTCCTGACATAATCGTGTAGGGAAGCCATTTTATATTTCTTTACGCTCAGTTTTTTTTATCGCATCGTAACTGCTCAGATCAATATTCTACGATATAATTCGGGAACAGAAAATAAGAAAAGCACTCTCAGTGAGGCTCAAACTCGCAACCGGAAGCTGATGTTATCTGAGAGCTGCATTGATCGCTTCAGTTGAAGAACTTACCAAACTTGCTAGTAATTTATTAACGGCACGTTTTCAAACTATTGAATACATTTTAATGAAATTATTTGTATTTTTATCTAAATATCCTGATCGGGAGGTTTCGAACAGCATGGAACCACCTCTTAATTGCTGTTGTTCCCTGGTTCACCCGAACCCGGTGTGGTAGCACCTGTTAGGGTCCCAGTTATGTTCAAATAGTTAACCTCCTTGTTATTATTATTATTATTATTATTATTATTATTATTATTATTATTATTATTTTTATTATTATTATTATTAGTAGTAGTATTATTTATTAAAAAATTAAAATGATGATAAATGTATTATAATAAAAATTATGAAAATAAAAATATTAAAAATAGTTTTAATGAATTAAATGAATTCTAGTATTGGATTGGTGCCTAATTATCAGGCGTTTTTAAACAAGATTTATTATGAAAAAAGAAACATGACAATTCAACAATAACATTTTTAAATGATTATTCTGGAGCGTATGATTATCGACACGCATTTTTATTACCTGAAAATTTCAATAATATTTTCATTAAAAAAGTAAAGAAAACAGCAATTTTTATTAACAAATAACTCGCCTTCAAAAACGCCTGATAATTATACATTAGCCCAATATTAAATGAATCCTACAACAACTATTATATGACTGGTAATACTAATATAATACTAAGTGTATATCTATTTTTGCAGTTGTTATGGTTCTATAATAATATCATCATAAATCTATTCTAAGTTTAAGCAATATTTTCGATTGATATGTATAATTAATAAACTGTAACTGATACAATTTTTTAAAAAAGAGAAACACTGAGTATTATTTAGAATACGAGAAATTGTGCATGATGCCGTTGTTAAATCTCCCGCGAGGTCGTCTCTATTTTGCAGATCGTGGGTTAAACTGTTAGATAATGCTGGTAAGGTGGTCATCAGATCCACGCAGGACGTTACCCAGAAAACGGCGTTGATCAAATATTGCGGAAGATGCTCGGCTGGCCGGTTCACTGGTTGAGCTCCTCCTTGCACACAAGATCGAACCAGTGCAACCGCTTGATGCTCCTGGGTGGTGGGCGCGGAACTCGAAACCATGGGCGAAGGAGGAGAGGGTCTTGCTGAAAAGTCACATCTCGGTGTCATATAGTCGCACCGAGAGAAGATTGTAATCATTGAAGAAGGATCTTCTCGGGAGTACGTTCGTCTACCGGGGGAGAGTCAGAACGGCAAAGAAACAGTTGTCAGGAATAAGCAATCTGAGTGGTACTTCTTCCTTAGCAATAGAAAAACTAGGAAATAGTGATGAGTCGACCTTGTGTCAGTTGCATGACACGTCCTCGGAGTAAAGGTAAGAAATTTTGGTACTATGTGGACTGAATATTTGCTATGAAAATACCGATCGAGTAGCAAGAAGCGAAAACAGAGGAAACGTGGCCAATGTATTATGTGTGGGGAGAAGGATTGTGGGCCGGAAATCACCCAAAATGCCGCGTAAAGATTTAAAAACTCGTTTAGAAAGTGGGGATTGGGTGACTATGAAATTTCCATTTACAGCGAGAGTGGACAATAACGTGCCTTAGTTCATGGACTAAAACGTCATATGAAAATTTGTCTACATTTCTAAGATGAAGTATTGTAATTATTTACGCGATGTACACTGTTCAGACTGTTGTCCTCATGTTGTCCTCATTTTGGCCGTTGTGATGCTCCGGCCTTCTCGAGTGATTGGAATTTCGAACCGAACCCTGTATTTCATCTACCGGCGTAGATTGTTCCAGTTCCACTTGTCATGCCTCTTCTGAATATCTCAGTTTCAATTATTCAAATCTCAAAATTTTTCTTCACAAATGCAATGGTTTGGTATTGAACTCACAACTCTTTAGGTTAAGTCACTGGATTACTTCGACCAACGCTTTTATCGACTGGCCCTTGTATCATTGCCAAGGGGAATAGCACGCGGGACTAAAACAATTTACCTCGACGGACGAAATAAAGAGCTCGATTTGAAATTCCAATCACCTGAAGAAGTCCGGAGCGTGCAACAACCGAAACATCGTGATATGATAATAAAGATGAGGACAACAGTCTGAACAATGTAAAGTATATAAATAGTCATATGCAAATTTCACCAAAATATTACTGTAGGATTTACTGCAACATCCGCCCAACGTTGCCACGTTGGTGCCGCAAGGAAAGTTGGTTCTCTGAGTCGGGCCAGAAGGACTTTCTCGCTTGAGTCCATCCTTCAAATCTACAAATCACCCATTCGTCCTTGCATCGAATACTGCTGGCATATATGGCTTGTTTCAACGGCTGTTCATCTCGAGGTCCTCAACAAAAACCAGAGACGGATATTATTTTCAAATAAACGTACTGTGGCTTCCCTCTGTCTTTTCTAGAAGTATTTTCATGACAACTTCTCTGACGAGCTACTTTCACTGTTTCCCAAACTGCATGAATTTAAACGTGCTACTAGGTTGGCATCTCGGTCCCACCGTTTCATTGTCGAAGCGGTTAAATATAGCCGTCTCTTCTACTTCTCGAACTTCACGACAGTGGAAGTCCCATCCTCCTATTTGCTCCCCTGATAGCTCTAATCTTCAAATATTCAAATATAATACCAATTGACATCTTCTGATGTCTTGATCCTGTCCCCGTTCTTCTCTTTATCTTTTCCTCAAACACCACTCTTTACTCTTGCTCTCATACACTATAATCCCTTGCGTGTTAGTGGCATTCCTGCCTTGTTTGCGGTGAAATGCTTAAAAAATAATCGTAATAATATTTATCACATGCCCAGTCAGTATATTCGTTTATAGATGTGGAAGAATACCACTTAGTTCCCTCTCTTTCTCCACTTTGACAGTTTAGATTTTTCATTCTGACTTTGCGATATTAGTTTCAATCTATCTGTTGGGTTGGTGCAAAAATAATGACGTAATAATGTCGTTTTCTGACGTATTTATTAACGTCAAAAAACGACATTATTACGTCATTATTTTTGCACTAACCTAATATCTCAGTCTTTTCATAATCTATTATCTATGATTATTCTATCTATCTATCTATCTATCTATCTATCTATCTCAGTCTCTTCATAATCTATTATCTATGTTTATTCTTTCTTTTTCTTTCTATCTATCTATCTATTTATATATTTATATATCTATCTTTGGAGATAAATATTTGCGATGAAATCAAGGGCTGGCCTTGTTGGAAATCGAGTCGCAACTGTAATGTATGTAGTTTTAATTCCCTGCATATATATATATATATATATATATATATATATATATATATATATATATATATATAGACGGTTCTTGGAAAGTCAGATCGACATTTATAAGCAATATGAAAAAAATCTTGGAGAAAATTAAAACGATGGAATTGACTGTTATGAACGATTATTTCGTATGCAACACGACTCAAGTGTCACATCCATTTAATTTAGACTGAAATATGCAGTTTGGAGAGCAAATCGAATCAAACGCTTCCCGTTTGAAATGCCATCATTAAAAAGGATATCAAGTATGGAAGAAGGCAGCATGCGCTTAGAATGTTTAATATAACACGTAATTGGCAAAAGACTCAGTTCTACTTTGTCAATTTATCCTGTTCATAGCTTATTAATTCCAGTATAATTCTAACAAGCTTTGATGCGTGAGAGACACGAGGGGATGTTGAAAAGCTCTAGACCCGAACACAATATTCTAAAAATAAATTCTGATATTTGGTTAGATCTTGGGGAGCGGGTCAGGTCGAGAACTTTTCAGCAGCCTAACATATATAACGTTCGGTCTTTGTATCATATATTAAAAAATACAATTCCACTGAAGTGATATTTTTATCTCTCAAGGTAGTCTCAATAACTACCCAATATTTTTACACTAAATGATACAGTACAAAAGCAAGATGCAAGACCAGCTGAAATTTCCTAAAAAAAAAACTTTTTTCATAGAAATAAAGTGATAAAAATTTGATTGTAGAAAGGTACACCTTTTCGTAGGCCAGAGAGACCACGTGGCTATATTTAAAAAAAAAAAAAACCCAAAAAATATCAATTAATCTGACGCTGTGAGCAAGAAAGGGAAAAATTCTGATGACTGCATGAGTTTATACAGACGTCGGTCAGCTGTTGTAGATATTACT
The DNA here is from genome assembly GCA_963932145.1 of Acanthosepion lycidas. Lineage (NCBI taxonomy): Eukaryota > Metazoa > Mollusca > Cephalopoda > Sepiida > Sepiidae > Acanthosepion > Acanthosepion lycidas. The sequence goes on along the minus strand of OZ010591.1, from coordinate 92,411,984 downwards.
TTTTTTTAAAAAGTATTTCACCCCAAGCAAGGCGGGAGTGTCACTAGCTTGCAAGGGGTTACAGAGAAAGAGAGCAAGAGTAAAGAGGGGTGTTTGAATAAAGTATATAGAGAAAGACTGGGTTCAGGATCAAGGCATCGGAAGATGTCGACATTATATTTTAATGATTGAACATTATAGCTATCAGGGTAACAAGTAGGAGGAAGGGCGTTTCACTGTCGGGAATTGCAAGAGAAGAAGCTGTTGGAGTAGAAGAGACGGCTACATTTAGCCATTTCAACAGGGAAAGAGTGGGACCGAGATGCCAACCTAGTAACATACTTATATTCAGGCAGTTTGGGGACCAGTGAAAATAGCTCAGAGCAGTTGCCATGAAAATATTAGTAGAAAAGACAGAGGGAAGCCACAGCACGTTTGTGAGAAAGTGACTGTAGACGAGATGCTAGATCATATTGCATATCCGTCTCTGGATTTTGTTGAAGACCTCGAGATGAATAGCGGGATTACCAGACCATATATGACAACAGTATTCAATGCAAGGATGAATGGTAGATTTGTAGATTTGAAGGATGGACTCAGTTGAGAAAGACCTTCTGGTGCAACACAGAGAACCAACTTTCCTTGCGACAGTAACTTTTCTATAGCGAATGATTTGGATAATGGTGCCTAAACTCACTACAGTACTTTTAATGCTTTGTAGTGTCAAAATGAGCTTAATTCAAAATTGTCTTTATAGAATAGCCCCAATTGATTGATTCATTGACTCGTTTTTTACGGCTTATCAACCCGTTTTAGGTTATTTTAAGGGAGAAAATATTGTAATATTTTTATTTATACTATTTACATTATTCGGACTCTTGTCCTCATCCTTGTTACCATATTCACGACGTTTCGGCTTTTATACGCTCCGACCTTCTTCATTTGATTGGAATTTCGAACAGAACGCATTATCTCGCCCGCAAAATACACAGAGGATAGAAGCATTGCTTGAATCCAGTGACCTGATTGTGAGTTTAATGCCTGGCTACAGTTGTGGTGAACAAAAATTGGAGAGTTCAGTTAAAGGGAGATAACTGATACTGAGAAATAAGTCCTCAGTGGACGAAATAAAGGCTTCGGTTCGAAATTCCAATCATCTGACGAAGGCCAGATCGTGCAACAGCCGAAACGTCGTGAATATGGCAACAAAGATTAGGACAAATGCCCGAACAATGTAAATAGTGTAAATAATTAGAATACCTCATCCTAGAAATATAGAGAGATATTGTAAGATATCGAGTCCACCTATATAATGAATACCCGCGTAAATAGCGAAAAATGACAATTTTTACTGGTTTCTTTTCTATTTTTCGTTGATCTTTCAACCAATTTTCATAAAACCTAACAATTGATTTATAAATGTATTGTCTTTTACATACCTGATAGCACATTGACAAATTGAATTTCAAAAACTCCAAAATAATTGTTGTCTGAAGTGGGTTTTCATGTTGCCTGTTTTACCCCTTCATGACTTCGTCTAACTTCCATTGAATAAATACAGACTACTTCTGTTATATCAGTAATTACATTAACTCAAAGTCTTTTTTAAATGAAAGTACTTCAAACTAATTGAAAAAGATAAACTCTGTTACATCTAAACATTATGCTGTTTTTGCTCCATTCTAATTGAACGCTTTTTCTGATCGACCATCTGGATATGGCTGCTAGTAATGAAATACTTCTTTTCTGAATTATGACTTAACGAATTATTATTATTATTATTATTATTATTATTATTATTATTCGTTTAATTTATTGGGATTAATGTCCTCGCCACTGTTTTTGTATTTGCAGCATTTAATCTATTTCTAAGTCGAAAAATGATTATTATTATGCATGTAATTACTCGAAATAGCGTCCTAATTTCGCTTGTTATATTCACAATGTTTTAGCTTTCGTTTTACTAGGTTTTTAAAAAAATTGAGATTCACCTTGTACAAGAAGCCACTCGAAGAAGGGGGTTACAGAGAAAGAGTTTATGTGGATAGGTGGGGAAGATAACGGTTAACCCTAGACTTGAACAAGTTAAGTTTGTAGTGATTGGAGAATTATCATCATGGGAGTCGGTTCCACACAGCAGTTGTTCACTACTCACTAATGATATACGAAATGTTGTTGGGGCATGGCGAGTCCTAGCTGTGAGGGTCAGAACTGACAACAACCAAGGAATGTAGTACATCCGAGCACTTTCCATGGAAGTAGCGATAGATCAGTCAGAGGCTTGTCACATACTGTCTGAGAGAGCGAGAGAGACAGAGAGAGAGAGAGGGACAGAGACAGAGACAGAGAGACAGAGACAGAGAGACAGAGACAGAGAGAGGTTGGAGGGTGGAAAATAATTTGTCACCTGCAAAGACGCGGAAATTCTGGGGTGAGGAACGAGGTACTTGCTGGATCGGTACAGGGTACAGATCATTTTTTTTATGTACGAGTTCCATTTGAAAGCGGGGATGAGTTTAAGAACCAATAGTCTCTCAAGGCACGGACCTTCCTCGAGTGTAACATCCATTTATCGTAACTGGTAGCAGTTTTGGCGATGATGGAATGTAACTAGTTCCGCATTGAATGTAACCAGACTATATTGTCACCCACCGCGATCCCCATAAGTCATTCAAGTTAGACGATTACTGAATAAAGTTGTTGGAAGTAGATAATGGTTGACCCGGGATGAGAGGTTATGATTGTAGAGGTTCGGAAAGTATCCTCTCGGGAGATCTTGAGAAGAAGCAGTCCGAGAGAATTTCCTTCTTACCAATGGTATTTGAAGCGAATAAAAATGAATCAACATGGCAACAAGTTGTGAACTTGTGCAACTAAGGAATGTAACTCGTCTGTACGTTTACTATGAAAATAGCGATAGAGTAGCGAGAGGCTTGCCACTTTTCGTCGGTATGAAAGTATATCCATTTATTCTGACTAGTGTACTCATCTTTTGTTTTTATAGTGACAACGTATTTATGGTGGTATATTTTTTCTCATTTTGCAGATTTATATTGTTCTAACTTTGCTGTTCTTTATTGTCCTCAGTTTTCGGCTGAATATTGTTTTCATTTTGCTCCTATTATTCGAATTTGGCTGCTATATTTTTCATTTTGTTGCTGTATGCTTTTCTCATTTTCCTGTTGTATATTGTTCTTAAACTGCAGCTGTTTTTGACCTCATTTTGCAGCTGTTTTTGTACTCATTTTGCAGCTGTTTTTGTACTCATTTTCCTGTTGTATATTGTTCTTAAACTGCAGCTGTTTTTGACCTCATTTTGCAGCTGTTTTTGTACTCATTTTGCAGCTGTTTTTGTACTCATTTTCCTGTTGTATATTGTTCTTAAACTGCAGCTGTTTTTGAGCTCATTTTGCAGCTGTTTTTGAGCTCATTTTGCAGCTGTTTTTGTACTCATTTTGCAGCTGTTTTTGTACTCATTTTGCAGGTGTATAGTTTTCTCATTTTGCTGCTGTATATTGTTCTTATTTTGCGACTGTTTTTGGTCCCATCTTTCTGCTTTATATTTTTCTCAATTTGCTGCTGTATATTATTCTCATATTTTGCTGCATATTCCTGCTGTGTCTTTTTCTGATTTTGCTGCTGTATATCGTTCTTGTTTTGCTGCTGCTTTTGGTGTTATGCTGCTGTTGTATATTTTTCTTATTTTTCTCCTGTTTTTCTCACTTTGCTGATGTATATCATTTCTATTTTCCAGCTGTATATTGTTCTTATTTTCAACTGTTTTTGTCCTCATTTTGCAGGTATATAGTGTTCTTATTTTGCTGCTGTATATTCTTATTTTGCAGCAGTTTTTGTTCCTATTATTCTTTTTCGTTTTTCTACTGGAAGCATAAACTACTTTCATTTTGGAACCAAATGAATGAATAATACTACAGTAAAGGTTGGTTTAATAACAATTCAAACTCGTATTGAGTTTAATTGTCAATATATATGCATTGCTATATGGTACAGCAATCTCCCGTTCTACACGAGAAGTGTTTTTCCCAAACTTTTTTTTTGTTTTTGATTGCCTGAATCTAATTGAAAGTTTGCTGAGAGTTTTGATTTCAATCTCTGGGCCCGGTAGTACCGAAATATCTGATATCTTTCAGTGGAAGAAACGAGCGGGTGACACAAAAGGTGAATCCGACTTTTGAGTATCAACTGATACAAGATATCATCTTTTTATATACAAACTTTTGTCCAATAAAAAGCTCAAGGGTTAATCAACATAGAGAGTCAATGAGGGGGTGAAGTATTTAAGAGGTGGGAGCGAATATTATGGGGATGAGGACGGTAGATTGACCTTTGATTTGAAGGGATTGGTATTGTAGTTTTTAGGGAAGCATTTATCTGGGAGTCTGGTGCATGAAATTACAGTTTCAGCGAACAATTTCTCTGATTAGAATGTTCTCTTTATAACTGGAATACGGACTAAATAAAGATGATTCGCCTCTGTGGACGATGCATGGCGTGACCCATCTGTTAGGATCTTGTGGCACTAAATAACAGTAAGAGGAATAAGAACAATATACCCACATAGACTTAATAAAGGGATTGTTCATAAATTCCATTGAGATTTCAAAGTACAACACACCTGAAGAAGTCCTTTAGATCAACTGAAACGTTGTGAATATAGCAACAAAACTGAGTATACTGGTTCAAATAGAAAAGCATATAAATAAGAATTGGCATATCGCAAAATCAATTAACCTAACTCATGATCTCGGAACTGATGGTCCAATGCTATAACTACGGAGATTAACCAGGAAATGTTGACGGAAAGGGGTTGACGAATAAACTTTGTGATCCACTTAGTACTTAGATAATAACAATGCCGGTTGTCGAGTTGATATATCTGAGAGAAAAGAATATTATATCGAACAATCCTATGAATGTTATTTGATACGGCATCCCAAATAAAATCGACGTGGAGACCTGAATGGCGGGTCGAATAAATGAATAAATATCTATGAAAGAGTTATATCAATCATCTACTTATTTCTGTAAGTCACTGATGTAGACATCAGAAGCCAAGTCTTTCGTCATTTCAAATACAGTCAATGCAGATTATTCAAGTACTAAAACTAACGAAGGCCATGCGATATTAGATTTAGATATACAGTGTCACTGTACGCTTGCCAAATAAAAGTCATCGCTTTTCCAATGATACACTTACGGGGTTAGTTTGTTGGCAGTGAATACTTTTACTCGTTGTAGGCCTCTTAAGAAGCATTTTCTGTCATAATTTTGTAGTAATGATTATTTTTGGTGCCTGCTGGCATGTTTACAAAACATACTATCATACTAAGGTGGCACAGGTTTTCGGTAGAAAATAGTTTGGGCCAACGAATTTTACTCAAATGACGATACGCGCAGCTATTTGCAGTGCTAAATATTTTAGACAGGGTAGGGGCTTATTAAAAATAATTTTACCAAATCTTAATGCTTCTTTTATGTGCCGTGTTCATTCAGGACGTTGGCGATCACGGATATCCATAATTTCGCATAATGAAAAAAAGAAGCCTTGGAAAATCTTAAGTTCTACAAAGGACAGAACATTTTGGAAAGCCGTATCCGCTCAGGGCTTAGACAATTATGGCTCTCCACAATTTCCTCTCTATTGCAGCACTTAATAAATGCAGTGTTTTTGTTATCTCTTCAAAACCTTGTCCGCCATCCGTTTTCTTAAGACTGCTACGTAAATCATGTTTTGTTTCCTGTGCCTCTTACCTTCAATCTGACTTGTGTGTATAAAATTTTCCAAGCATTCTTTTCTCATTATGCACCCTAGAATTTCCGCTGTATTTTCCTGATGTTAAGTATAAGTGTCCTTTTTGTTTCTTTTTTTTTCTCTAAAACTTAGTCGTTGTTCACATATTATTCGGTCCATGGTATCCTCAGCATCCTTCTCTAGAACGATGTGGACATAAAAAATAAACTTAAAAAGCCACAGCGTAAATTAAATTACATTAATTTTCAGTACAGTCGTTAAATACATTTAATAAATAGTAATAAATTTAAAATAAAATCAACAAATAAAAAGAAACAACTAAAAACATGGTACACGTTGTCACATGATGTTGTGACATAGAGACTAACGTGTTTGTTTGTTTGGTTTGTTTTCTCTTGTAGAATATCAATCTCAATGTGTTATTTAATGCTGATAATAGTTTTTTCTTTAAAAAAATCTATTGCTGGTAATATTAATATTTTTTCTAAAGTGCAGAGCTGGTAATAACATTTTTTTTGAAAAATGTATTGCTAGTAATTATGTATTGCTGGTAATATTTTTTTAGGAAGTATTTCTGGTATTAAAACCTATTTTTACATTTTCATAGTGTTTTAACCCCAGTTTGGGGGTTAACTATTTGCTTATAGCTGGGAGCCTAGCAGGGTGGATCTGGGAACACCAGCAATTAAGAGGTGATTCCACGCTCCTCAAATCTTCCTGATCTGAGTCCTTGCTGTTGGACGTAGTTTATTGTCTTACCCAGGACGCGGATGTTGTTTATCGTTAAACCCCAGGGCAGAGACTAACGTGTGATTTTACCTATACGTAATTAAAAAAAAATAAGTATATTCTAGCAAAAAATAAAATTCCTTAATAAAAACCGAAAGACGGTGTTTGCATAACCCCGATTTAAAAAAAAAAAGGAAAAGGTTTATCAATAAATGTTTGCCAAGGGACTTTCGTTAATTTTAATACTACTACTACTACTACTATATATATATATATATATATATATATATATATATATATATACACTATTGTATGGTTCTGAATCATGAACCCCATATGTCACTGGACGATTTTCACAAAAATTATCCCCGCGGCGATCTGTGGCTAACTTAGTCGTTGTTCCCATGATGTTCAGTCTATCGTATTTTCAGAATCCTTCTGTAGAGCCACGTTTCTGTTGCTTCAAGTCTTTTCTTCATCTTTGAGTAGCTTATCCAGCAATCACTGCCATATAGAAGACTGATATTACATAACAATTAAAATATCTAATGTTATCTTTAATGTAAGGAATAGTCTTAGTTGCTAAAGTTTTGTAAGAATGAAGATATCCGTATAGATTTCATGTAGTGTATATTTTAGAACAGTGGAGGGTCGATGAAAATATTTTAAGACAGCGATGCATTATTGAATAGTTTTGCTATTTTATTAAATTTAAGATACCTGCGTAGTTTATAGTAGTGAATAGCTTCGTACAGTAAATAAGGAATAATTATGAAAATATTAATTATAATGAAGTACATCTGTTCTGAACGCCAGATAACTTAAAATGCTACTATTACACAAATATGATTTGAGGAATTATTATAATTATAATCATCATTTGTGTATTTTATGTTTCCTGTTTTGTATCCTGTAGAGGTGGGTCCAAACTGTGGTCCTTAGGCCCTATAAGAGAATTGTCATTTAAATGATAGCACTTTTCTTAGTATATAGGATGTTCCTAGAAGGGCGATGTTCTGGGCAACTTGTATGTTGATGTTACCTGGGATGCTGTTAGTAAAATTATCCATTCCTTTTCTCACGAGGCCCAGTGCTCCGATTACTATTGTTACAGTCTCAGTCTTCATTCCCCACATCCTGTTAATCTCGATCTCCAGGTCCTTGTATTTGGATAATTTCTCGATAATTTTCATGGAGGTGTTTCTCTCAAATGATACTGCTATGTCAATAAGCATACACTTCCTGAATTTCTTGTCTTTTATGACAATATCAGGTACGTATTTCCTTGGATTTTTGCTATATAATTATTTCCTTCCGGGTCCCAACCAGAGATCCAAGGTCAAAAATGGCTTCATGACATTTTCCACTGATCATTTTTTTTGTAAAAAGAAAACACAGAAAAATCTAGGATCACAAACATAGATAAAGCTCTTCGTAATGCGTGAGCTGTACTTGTGAGTATAATTTCTTCCATTTCTTTAAGGCATAGGCTACCAGGAATCCCTTCAGTTTGTTTATCAGAATCTTTTCCAATCAATCCGAGAGTTCCAACAACACCTGGACTTATTGATGTTCCCGTGTACCACATTTTTGAGATTTCCATTTAAAGATCTTTGCATTTTGATAGATTTTTTTGAAGATCTTCAAAGATGCATTGCAATTTGCAGGGACTGCCATGTCAATAAGAAAGCACATTCTGTTCTTGTGGTCTTTGATCATGATTTCTGAGGAATTAGCTTTGATTGTTATGTCTGTGTTTATTGTAAAATCCCATACATTTGTTACAGGTCCTGTCTGGATAACCGGGTCTGGGTGATGTTCATACCAATTTCTCCAAATTTGCTTCCCATAAAAGAGGCCTATTTCCAGTGTGGATATAGTGATTTTCTAATCTTGCCTTAGATATGGCACAAGGTTGAAAGTATGAGGAACCCAGTGAGGACAGAATTCACTACTCAGTCGTAAGACAATCTTTCTAACCATTACACCACGTCGAGGTGCCTTTTTCCAGTGTGGATATTGTTCCAATCTATCATAGCGAGTTTTAGATTCAATTGGCGTTAACACTGTGTAACCTGATACAAGGTTAATATTGTTGTTATCATTATTAGCAGTAGTATTAATATTATTATTATTAGTAGTAGTAGTAAATACAATTTCAGAGTATAGTGTTGAAGTAGATTTTAGAAGAAAACGGGAACTCAGTCCCAAACAGGAATAACAGGATAGACCTCTACTCCTGCTCAAAAAATGAGGAGGCGCGTGAATTGGGCGAAAAACTGTATTTTCTTAGCAAGTGACGCAATTCTAGGTTCCTGTGTTTGCTTCGTTGTTCTTGTGCATTTACACATATCATTCACTTCCTTCCTTATTTTGAGGCTGGCAGTAGAAAACACGCCGACTGTATCCCGGTGTTAAGTATTCTCTTTCAAGGAAGTACATCTAATTAACTGCAACAGTGAGTAAAACGCATTTCATTCTTCCCAGCTCGACCCACACCATCATTCCAACCTAACATAACCCCTTCCTATTAACCTTACCCATTGAAGGTGTCAAAGTCTTTAGAATATTTTACTCTTGCAATTACAGGTGTTGGAAGACGGAGAAATCGATGCAAAACAATTTAGCAGAAATTACCAATGGCAATAAAACTGTTAACGTCTTATTTAATATATATCATTTTCCTCCTTATGTCTTGCTCCTATCACCCTGTATCTGCCGCGTGAGGTTACCCCAAACCGATCTTTCCAGAAACCTATACCCATACTCACTCTCAAGAGACCGATGACTTCTATCCGTTTATCTGTTTCTCGTTTTAGATATTTATGCTAGTGAGGGCTGAAAAGCAAGATACATTACTTTCCAAATCCAACATGTTAGTAGTATGTAAATAAAATATTGTCTAAACTTTAGCCGGAAAACCACTTTCGTTTTTCTCGATAGTAGACTTTAAAACTGATGAATAACGGTATGAGGTTTAGCGTAAAGTTACCCTAAATCAATCTTTCCAAAACCTATCCTCATACCCAATTTAATGGGACCAGTGATTTCTCTCCTGGAATATTTGTTTCTCATTTCAGATATTTATTAATATCATATAGTTTACATGATTAATTCGTTTTTACGTCTTATCAACCCATTGCAGGTTATTTAAAGCCAGAAAATAATTTTAGATTGTAAGAATTATTTTTTGATAAAAAATGATTTAATGAGACAATTTTTACAAATTAACACATAGCTGGAGGAAGCAGAGGTGGATTCATGCCTCTTACAAGTATATCTACTCGTTTGTGCTTATAATGAACCCAACAGGAATTGAAACTCAACTCTCCGAATAACTATTCTGAGATATTATCTGTTACACCACCCACACATCCCAGAGGGCTTATAAAATTTGTCACTTGCAAATTATAAACCAAGCCATTATAATTTATACCACCCGCACATCCAAACTTCTATCAACTGTGGTATTTACAACCGGTCACCCATCTAGGTAATGATGAAACTAGACGTTGCTTAACTTCGGTGATCATACGGAATTTATACGATGTATGTCCGAAGCGATTATCGGAAAAATACAAAAGATATGTGGCACCTATAACAACAGGACGACATTGAAATGTGGCACCTCTTCAGAGTATGTGACTGAATAAATTACAAACATTATGTCTGGTTATTTTTATCATAATCCTTTCATATTCACGAACATTTTCCCGTATATAACAAATAAGGCAAGTAATATGCAGAAAATATTCGTGAATATGAAAGGATTATGATAAAAATAAGCAGACATAATGTTTGTAATTTATTTAATCAGACATGTCTAAAAGAGAATTTGCTGTCTAAATACACACACACACACACACACACACACACATATATATATATATATATATATATATATATATATATATATATATATATGAATAAAGATAAAAGGAAAGCTCATCATCACCTATACAGTGGTACTTTTAGGGATTTTATCAGGACAGATGTAAGGATTTTATTTTCTGACAAGTATATACAAGAAATTATTTGTTTTTCAAAATGTTTAGTTATTCGTCAGGTTAACGGAAAAGTCTTACAAGAATATGGATATGAGGTGATGCAACTCGATTCCAGTCCAAAATAATTTAAATATTAAATTTTACACACACACACACATATACACATTTACACACACACACACACACATATATATATATATATATATATATATCGGTACGTGTGGGTGTGTATGTGTGTGTAAAATGTATATATACAAAGATATATATATATATATATATATATGAATGTTAACCCAGCACACTATTTATCTAGAATAGTACTGTAGAATCTCAATACTACCGTTTGGTCTTCTGGTATCTCTAGCAAGTAATTTATTTACGTGGTAGTGTTGCTAACCCCATACCCAAGCAGACTTGGATTAGGACTTTTTTTTCACCTAGACTGGTTACCAACTATTCTGCACTTCTATTAGCATAGAATTACTAGGGCGATTCATAGATTCACACCTTCCCAAGCGAATTCGTGCGAAACTAAATGCAACAATATCAGTTGGAGTTTAAACCCGACGCGCTAATCTATCTATCTATCTATCTATCTATCTATCTATCTATCTATCTATCTATCTATCTATCTATCTATTTCTTTTTCATTCTTTTTCTTTCTTTCTCTTTCTTTTTCTTTCTTTTTCTTTCTTTTTTAGACTGTCACTTTCTTTTTCTTTCTTCTTCACACGTTTTCTTGCTTTTTTTTTCACACTGTTTATTTTCACGTTGTTTCTTTCTTTCTTTATTCTATCTATCTATCTATCTATCTATCTATCTATCTATCTATCTATCTATCTATCTTCGTATGTTCCATTTAGTATGTATATTGGAATTGTCAAAATTAAATTCTTTGAAGATATTTTATATATGTTTTATTATAATACCTTTATATATATGTATATATATATATATATATATATATATATATATATATATAGAGAGAGAGAGAGAGAGAGAGAGAGAGATAGAGAGAGATTCAGAGAGACTTAACATCATATATATATGTTTATGAAAGTGACATATCTATATATATATATACACGTATATATATATATATATATATATATATATATATATATATATACGTGTATATATATATACGTGTATATATATATATATATATATATATATATATATATATATATAATTGTGTGGAGTTTTTATCGTATTTACTAATTTATCTATGTTTTTTATTATGTCGCCTTGTCTATCGAAGTCTGTAAATTTTATTAGATTTTCTATTTTTCTTTCTTCCTTTTCACTTGGAAATACTAATTCTACTCATTAAACATCAATTTACTGAAGCCCTTATATGCTCTGGAGAATATAAATAATAATAAAAAAAACCTATACATAAGAAAAAAGAGCGATAAAAAGCCTGAATTGTCATTCAAATTCATTAGACACTATAGAGATTCTGGTGTACATATTAAAATTTTTTGAAGGAAATTATAAAAATAGTTAATGTCACCAAAAGAAGAAAAAAAGAAAGTCTAATTCACATATCAAGATTGGTAAAAACAGACTATTTTTTGACAATCTGTTTCACAAGAATGCTATTAATTGACCGTATAATGTAAAGTAGCACATTTATTTCAAGCAAATGACGGCAGAAATGTGTACACGTCATGTTTGCTGATGTCTCTAACTCAAGTGTATTTTAAATATATATTTTAAAAGTGTAATATCGACAGAAAAAGAGGTGGAAAAAGAGACATTTTATGCTTGTAAAGGAAAAAAAAAGAACATTGTAAGAGATATCTCTATATTTATGAGAAGAGGTATTATGTACACTATTTACATTATTCGGACTATTGTCTTCATCGTTGTCGCCATATTTATTACAACGGGAGAAAGTAAATAAGGAGAGAGAATACCGACTACTTATCAAGGATTATTTAGTTCAATCTCCAGGATTATTTCGGTTTAATATTCAGATACAAAAACGTACCTGTCAAATATGATTGAATTAAAAATAACTAGTACAGTCAATAATTAACTTCTCTCTACCAACAGGTAAATCGCCTTGGGGGGCTCGGGCTTCAGAATACTCCGATTACACCTCCGCGGAGGGGTAAGGTACAAATGAGCCGTCCGGGGTAAAACGATAAAGTACACCCAACAGCAAGGCCTCTGATCAGGAGGTTTTTAGGAGCATGTGTTCCCAGGTCCCCACCTGACTCGTGGTGGTAGCGTCTGTTAGGGCCCCAACTATGGGCAAATAGTTAACCTCCAAACTGGGGATGAAACACTGAAAATGTAAAAATAGTGTTTAATGCAAGCAATACATTTTTGAAGAAAAATAATATTTACACTATTTACATTTTTCATTATTTACATTGGAGAGGGGAATTAACAGGAGATAACTGATAACTGACATCCATTCAACTTGGCACGTGGAACTAGAACAATCTCCCCCAGCGAGCGAAATAAATGGCTATGTTCGCATTCCAACTACCTGAAGAAGATCGGAGCGTACAATAACCGAAACGTTGTGATAAATATGGCAACAAAGATGAGGACAATAGTCCGAATAATGTAAATAGTGTACATAATACCTCATCTCAGAAATATAGACAGATACTAAAAAATATTTACCACCAATACATTTAAAAAAGTAAATAATAGTACCAGCAATGAAAATCTTGTCGGCATTCTTTCTTTCTATGTGCCGTGTCCTTTCAAGACGTAGACGATCATGGCTCACTCACCTGTCCTTTGCAGCTCTCAGCAAGTTCCCCCACTTTGCCAATTCTTCCAGGCCACGTTCTGTCATCCACTTGCTTAAGGCCGCTAGGTATGTCATGCGTTGTTTTCATTTGTCTGGATTTCCCTCTCTTCGACCCGTGAGTATCAGATTCTGCAGGCCCTCTTTCCTTATTATGTGTCCAAGAAACTTCAGCTGCCTCTTCCTGATGTTAAGTATAAGCCTTCTCCTTGTTTGCATCGTCTTTAAAACCTCATGGTTGCTCACACGCTCGGTCCAAGATATCCTTATCGTGCTTCTGTAGAACCACATCTCTGTCGTCTCGAGTCTCTTTTTCATCTTTGAGGAAATCGTCCAACATTCGTTGCCGTAAAGAAGGACAGATGTCGCGTAACAGCTCAGTATTCTTTTCTTCGTTACCAAAGAAATCCTCCTGTCTCGCAATACTCTGCCCATCTTTTGGAATGCGTCCTTGGCCCTCTTAATATGTCTACGGATCTCAGTGTCACATTTACCGTTCTCTGTCAGAACGTTTCCCAGGTATTTAAACTGCCGAATCTGCTTGATTCCAGTGTTCCTGACCTGCAAATTGAATTTCGGTCTCATCCTTTTACTGATGATCATGCATTCTGTTTTCTTGTAGTTTATGCTTAGTCCCTTCTTCGCACTCTCCGTCGCTACCCGCTGTAGGAGATTTTGTAATTTATTTTCCGTGTTGAGGTTGATATGCCGTAAAACAAACCAAACCAAACCAAACCAAACCAACAGGTAACATTAAAAAAAAATGTCACAAATTTAATGTTATTTAAATTTAGACATTGATTTTTTTCAGCAGAAAATTGGATTACCGAATTACACTAATGTTTTATCCTGTATACTCTTTGAATTTATTGAATCGAGTCCTTTTCAAATTATTTTACCTAAATGATCAACATTTTCCGATATATTCATCAGGCTTTATTAATATATCCCCATCAAAGAACAAAACAAAACAAAAACAATATTTCCCGGGATTTTAAATCAACAACAACAAAAATACAACTAAAATTTGTTTATGAGACATAAAAAAAAAAACAGTCCATTATTTTTTCTTCATTACTTGTTAAACCGAACTACTAATGGAGTAAAAGTAAACGTCCACTGAAAATCTACCAATAAAATAATCTTATATACTACTGTTCACACGAAAACAATAAACTAAAATCTGGAATAATCTTTCGGTATGCTCCGTCCTTCTTCAGGTGATTGGAATGTCGAACCGAACCCTTTATTTCCAGTGAACGAAATAAAGGACACATGACAGAGCGGATAAAGGCGTTGGTTAGATCCAGTGACAGGACGCAAAGAGTGTGAGTTCAATACTCGGTTAAGGCAGTGGAGAACTTTCAGAGGGGAATTAACAGGAGATAACTGATAACTGACATCTATTAAACATGACACGTGGAACCAGAACAGTCTACCCCAGTGAGTGAAATAAAGGTTTCAGTTCGACATTCAAACAACCTGAAAAAGGCCTGAGCGTACAACCGCCGAAACGTTGTAATAAGTATGGCGACAAAGATGAGGACAATAGCCCAAATAATGTAAATAATGTTGACTCTTCTTGTTAAACCTGATTGCTAGTGAGGTAAAACTAAACGTCTATCGAGAATCCATCAACAAAAATGATATTACATTCCATTATTCACACCATAACAACAAAATAAATTCTGGAATAATTGTTGGCCTCTATTTAAGTGCATGTATTCTATTTAAGAATGTATGTGTATCGCTTAATATTTACACGATGTAGAGTAACACACTGAAAATAAACTTCTCCAATATTCTAATTATCTTTATTACTATAGAAGTTTGTGAACGTTGCTTGTGCGTTTACCAGAAATCGTATATAGAGAGTGGGTGATAGAAAGATATAAATTTATTATCGTGTAGGAAGGCGAGGGAGAGAAGGAAATGGAAAAGAAAAACGCTCTCTCTTTCCACCCACCTCTCTATCTTTCCACCTTCCTATGATTGCTTGCGTGCTTATTTGTATTTCAGATTTCTTTAAACAAACAACACTTGAAATATTTTTATTTCAACTTTCTTCAAACAGACTATTTTTTTAATGTTGAAAGCCAATTCAGTGTTTTATAATCTGAACATTCAGTGACTCAACGATCACAGGTAATATATATATATATATATATATATATATATATATATATATATATATATATATATATATATATATGTTATTTAAAAATACGTTTTTTTTTATACAGCATGTGTTTTTATTTCAACTTTCTCCAAACAGAGAATTTTTAAAATTAAAATATGTTTTACGCTAAAGACAGACACAAAGAGATCCTGCTTTGCTGTTTTGTTCTGTTGTTTGTAGAGTGTTTATATTTCAGCTTTCTTTAAACAAACAATATTTTAAATATTTTTATTTCAACTTTCTTCAGACAGACAATTATTTAAATGTTGAAAGCCAATTCAATGTTTTATAATCTGAACATTCAGCGACTCAACGATCACAGGTAATATATATATATATATATATTATATATATATATATATATATATATATATATATATATAGAGAGAGAGAGAGAGAGAGAGAGAGAAAGAGAGAGAGATTCAGAGAGACTTAACATCATATATATATATATATGTTTATGATTTAAAAATACTTTTTTTTATACAGCATGTATTTTTATTTCAACTTTCTTCAAACAGAGATTTTTTTTTCATTTTGAAAGTAACTGTAAATAAATGTATTGTAAAAAAATATCTCTACTTTCACAAACTCTTCATGAAACTAAATGCAGATAGTAACACAACAAGGTTGACCCAACGGGTCTCGCATGGTTTAGTTCATATATAATGCTAAGAGAAAAGCTCATTCAAATTATAAAAAATAGAAATGAAATAATATAAATAATATTAATAAAACTAGAAGTTTAATACTACTTCCCAATTCAATCCCCATTTAATGGTTAATTTGTCTTTTATTAAATATCTGTGAGTTATTTAAACCGAAAGAATATTTTGGAGTGTATGAATAGTTCCTTTTTTACGAGTGGATATTGTTTTAACAACATTTTGAGAACAACAATGACTTTTCCGACTAACTAAACCATAGCTGGACAGTCAATGATGAATACATTTGAAAATAATTTATCTCAATATAAAATCTGTGACAACTATATCTAAACTAATAAGGGATTTAATTAATAGAATAAACTAAATTAATAATAAACTCCTAAAACATGAAGCGGAAATTTATTCTGTAGACTATAATAATAGAAATAAGAAGGTGAGAGTTCTAGGAATTAATATAAAAAAAACATAAAAGAAAACTTTTATCAAACATGCAGTAGACGTTCATTTTAATGAAACGTGCATCTATAATTCGACAAAGAGCATGTTTGGAAAAATAATAACGTTCAAGTATTGTTAATATTGATTAAGTGTTGTTTTCATCTAGTTCAAAACCTGCCTCAGTAGGAATGAACAATAATGAAAAAGGAACAAAATAACACAGTAATCAACATATTTACGATAATATCTTATCTGCAACAATTATTGACACCTGAAGATGACAATAGGGTACTTCATCGAAATTTTGTCAATAGTACCATCTATTAGAATCAAATTGAAAAAAAAAATATAGACAAAAGAGATTAAATAAGTAAATACAAAAGAAGCTACAAATTGTCAATAAATTAAGTGAAACTGATCAAAATTAGTGGTTCGATCCAATCAGGGAAATACTTATATTATAAATCCCAACAAATACTACCTGAAAAATATTCGGTTATTTATTATAACCCATTAATTTCGTCGCAGATAATCAGTTCTGTAAGGTCGACGTCATCACATACACATAGGCTGTCATGTAGCGAGGCGGGGGTGACAAGATTTTATTAAGAATTTGAAAGTGACGCTTTTCACTTATGACAAAAACAGGAGGGACATAATCACCGGGTGTTCGCAATGTCGGACTCGTTAATGTTTCTGACATTGTCGATTTGCACTGACAGAATATAGACATCATTTAGAACCCCCTGCTGACGTCAGTTGCACCAGTGTTGGCAGCAGCCAATCAGAATGCCGTAGGGCATGGCGGGAAATCAGCATAATGACGCCTGACGAAAGAAAACATGTACCTACTGTGGCGTTGAAGAGCGGCAATCATACGAGGGCTGATGTGAAGTTTGAATTGGCTGAAAGAAGAAGAAGAAGAAGAAGAAGAAGAAGAAGGAAAAGACGTATTATTATTATTATTATTATTATTATTATTATAATTATGATTAGAAGAAGAAGAAATGGAAGCAGAAGAAAAAGAAGAAGTAGGTGTAGGAGGAGGAGAAGAAGAAGAAGAAGAAGAAGAAGAAAGAAAAAAAGAAAGAATTAAAAAAAGAAAGCAGAAAAGATGAAGTAGTAATAAATGAAAAAGGAAAGAAGAAAAAGGAGAAAGAAAAGCAGGAAATGAAGTAGCATTAGTACTAGCAGAAGGAGAAGAAAAAAAAGGAAGCAAAAGAAAAACAGGCGTACGAACAGAAGCAGCAGCAGTAGTAGTAGTACTAGAGGTAGTAGTAGTAGAAAAAGACGATGAAGAAGAAGAAGATGAAGAAAAAGAAGTAAAAAGAGACAAGCAGAAAAAGATAAAGTAGTAATAGAAGAAGAAGAAGAAGAAGAAGAAGAAGAAGAAGAAGAAGAAGAAGAAGATAAAGACACAGGGAAAGAAGTAGTTTTGTTACTAGTAGAAGAAAAATGGTAAAAGAAAAGGGAAGCAGGATAAGAATTAATACTATAAGAAGTACTATAAGAAGAAAGACAAAGAGAAAAAGACAATGAGAAGCGTGAAAAGAAATAGAAAAATAGGGAAAATAAAAGAAGCAGGAAAGAATGAGCAGTAGTAATAAAAGGAGGAGAAGGAGACGGAGAAGGAGGACAAGAAGAAGGAGTAAGAGGAGAAGAAGCAGAAGTAAAAAGAGAAGAAAGAGAAGAGAAACGATGTTGAATTGTTTGTTTGAGAATTCAGTGTTAAGTTCATAAATCTGACTTTTTACCTATAAAATAAATCCTGGTTTCGGATATCCCTAAGGGAAATCAAGAATTGGAAACCGGCTTCTTTGACGTATGTGCGTCGTCTGAAGAAAGTTAATACCTGTAGAACCATCTTAAAATCGAAGCCTGTAATGAAAAGAAAATTTTATGAGCATCTTGTGCACTGCGGCATCTCCTTAGAACACGATTAAGATTTAAAGGCACTCATGCATAATTAAATATTTACGAGCCATTCGTGTTTCTTTTGGTTGTTTCAGTCGCAATTCTTTGTTGTTTCTGTTGCCATTCTTTTCTTCTTTTTTTTTAAACAGTGAAAGATAACATTCGAGCGAATACTATTTTTACAGATCGGAGTGAAAACGAAGGTCCTTATCGCTTAATTCGACACGTTCCAAGTCATTAAGAATTTTATCATTTTAAAGGGTCTCAAAAAGAAAAATAAATTCGATCAACCATGATATATAATGATATATACATATAGGGAGATTGAAAATAGTTTTAAGCTGTAAATTGGCCCGGCTACTAATAAGATATTTCTAGAAAATTAACCCGATGGTGATATGAATCTTTCATCTTTGCTCTTTCCCTGAATAATGTTGAAAAAAATGAGTTAAGCTAACTTTCGTTCAAATAAAGATTTGACGAAATCATCCCGAAATAATTTGTTTGAAATGCGGTCTTAATACACAAATCAACACAAATTTATTTATACTTGTTTTTATTTAGGGGAGCTGCAATATTTTACAGAGGATGAATGAGACTTCTGAGTTGAAGTCATTTACGTTGTCTCTTCGAGAAACCTTAATAACATTAAGCAAGAAGGAAATTGAAAAAGAAAGTAACAGATCTGGAAAAGATATATGAAGGAGGGGAGACAGGAAGTAAGAAAGAGAAAGGAAAGCTAACCGAAAGTAAAAATACACACACACAGACATATATATATATATATAAAGAAATAATCATATATAGAATCAATCAGCAATATTAATGCGATTAATGGCGAAATCACTTCGCTAGTAGAAACAATCTATGCATTAAAATACTGTAAAATCTATAAAACTATTGTCAAATGTTTCTAGTGTTCTATCTATATTTTTTTAAGTTAAGCAAGTACTATCGAAGATCCATGTCTCCATCACCAGGCTGTAATTTTTTTCCTTTAAAGTTAAAACTTGAAGACGAAATAATTGTTTGTAGACCGAAAGATGTTTTTTTAAGAGTGTTCTATTTATTGACGGTTGTACAATATCGGAACGTGCGAGTCGCAACGCTAAAGTTCAAAATTTAAAGTTAGAATTTTTATATGAATTTGGTAATATGGTAAATATACGAATTCTTTTTTTTTTATAAGTGTTTATCAGTTAACATGACATGAACTAAGTATATAGTTCAATTAATATAGTGATGTGTCTTAGTAGTTTTTTTCTCAGGAATTCTGTTTTCTTTTTGAATTTGTAGGTCTGATGAATGGGATCGTATTTACGATTCCAATGGAATAAATTATGACCATGGAATATTAGTGTTTAAACCTTTTTATTATATCCTTACTCTGTCCCGGACATTGAGTTCTACCTGGATTCTACCCTCTCGGAATTTTTTATTCAAAAAATATACATGTGTGTATATGCACCCGTGGATTTTGCATATATATGTATATTTACCACTAATATTATCTCTCTCTCTCTCTCTCTCTCTCTCTCTCTATATATATATATATATATATATATATATATATATATATATATCCTAAAGGAAGTAATTTATACAAAGAATTAATTAGCAATGTTAATGAGATTAATAGCAAAATCACTTCGCTAACAAGACTTAATGCGACATTAACTTACTATCAATTCATTGAATAATACGATCCTTATGTTTGAATTGTTGTATATTTGAGTTGATTTCAGATGTAATTGATTAACCAAGTACTATCGAAAATTTCAAATTGTCATGTTTGGGGCGCAATTTTTCCATATACAAGCAAAACACTAAGGCGAAAAATGGGCAGTGTAGACCGAAAGATTTTATTTCAAATATGCTATTTATTGACAGTTATATTATTTTGGAGCAACTTTCTATCTTAATCTCATTAAATTTGCTAATTAATTCTTTGCATAAATTACTTCTTTATGATATAATATATAAGCTGCACACTCTAATATATATATATCTATATGCTGCACACTCTTATATATATATTAGGTTGGTGCAAAAATAATGTCGTTTTCTCACATAGTAACATATGTGGAAAAACGACATTATTTTTGCACCAACCTAATATATATATGATTTCTTCGCTACATAAGAGTTCTCATGTTTCAAAAACAAGTGCCAAAAACCTCAATATAATTATTGAAATTAAATTTGATTAAAGTATCAAGACCTGTTTCATCTTCAAGCGAAAATTTAAATTTTGGCTCTTCTTTTTGAAACATGAGGACTCTTATGTAGCGAAGGAATCATATTTTTTTTTTAAAATAATTATAATTTAAGCTTGAAAATAAAACCCAAAATACTAAAGATCCCCAGATTATTTACCTAACGCGTTCTTTCCTATTTTTCTACATATTTGCACACACGCGCGGGCACGCACGCACGCACGCACACGCACACACAGATATATCTATATATATATCTATATATATATATATATATATATATATATATATATATATATATATATATATGCGATTAAATAAATTAGATGTTCAATTATCTTGTCTCCACTTTGAGTTTCACGGAGATGACATCCACTCAATTGGGAGAAAATGTCGAGTACACAGGCCGGTATACGAAATAAATACGATGTAAAATAAACGGAGTGTTTAGAGTAATACGCTTATTCATTAAAAACATAGTATGTCGCATTTGTTTAAGTTTCAGTTACAAAACTCAGAAGATATGCTATTTCGATATAATCTTAACGAGTGGGTGATCTGTTAACGCAAATAATTTTAATCTCGAGAACGCCGGCCGATAAACAGGGTATCTAACAACTGAAAGGTGTAAAAAGTTATGAATCGAAAAGTGTAAAATTTACGATGCGTTAAAATTCTTTATGGAGAGACAGTGCAAAAGAAAGTTGTGAGAAAAGGTGCGATAGAAAGCATTTAGGCATTCCTTACTTCTTTTTCGAATATGAAACTAATCCATATTCGTCTAATATTTCGATAAAGACATGAAGACATAAGAAATTGAGATTGTAAGGGATAAGGTAGGGAATGAGAAGATACAGAAAAATGCGAGACATTGTCAGACTCATTCTACAGAATTTCAGACTATTGTTGAAACAAAGTCCGTGGCAGCACAAACTAAGGAAGACTGAGATCTGCTCGTATGCCTGACCATGTAGAACGCATTCTACAGGCTGTCGGGGACGATCCAGGTATCAGCATACGCCAAGCGGCCCTAGCATGTCATACATCTCATACCTGACACCAGCATCAATTTACGATTAATTTGTGGGCTGGAATCGCATGTGATCGTCTGGTAGGTCCATATAATTTTTTTTTGTTAAGCGTTTCATCGCAAGAAAGGCGGGAATCCACTAGCACACAAGGGGTTACAGAGAATTGGAGTGAGAGCAAATAGGAGTGATAGAGGAAAGGATGAAGAGAAGGATAGGGGATATATCAAGACATCTGGAGACGTCGATTGACATTACATTTGAATAGTTGGAGATTATACCTATCAGGGAAACGGGAAAAGGGGAGGGAGTTCTACAGGCGAGAGATGTGAGACATGAAGCTATTGGAGTAGAAGAGACGGTTACATTTAACAGTTTCGACAGTGAAAGGGTGAGAGCAACATACCAGCCTAGATGAACACTTAAATTCATGAAGTCTGGGAACCAACGAAAGCAGCTCATCGAAGCAGTTACCATGAAAGTATTTGTAAAAAAAGACAGAGGGAAGCGACGGAACCTCTCTGACAGAGTGACTGCAGATGAGATGCCAGATCAGAGCTAATTACATTGCATATCCATCTCTAGATCTTATCAAGAACCTTGAGACAAACAGAAGGGGCACTGGACCATATATGGCAGCAATACTCCAGGCAAGGGCGAATAGTTGATTTGTAGATTTGAAGGATCGACTCCGGCGAGAAAAATTTCCTGGCGCGGCACAGGGAGCCAACTTTCCTTGCGGTGGACGAAGCTATTGACTCAATATATTTGTTTCATTTCAAGTCAACTGTCAATGTGAGGCCGAGTAGTCGCAAAGAGGAACTCTCGAGAAATTGAGCGTCAGACATTCTAATGGGGGTGCAGAGATGGTTTTCTGTGATGAGTAATAGAGAGCAGCTTTGTTTTTGAGGCGTTAAAGTTAATCAGCCAATTTCTGCCCCAGTTCACAATCGATTTGAGGTCCTTTTCGGGGTGAACGGCCAGGTTAGTTTTTTCAGAACATCTAAAGGAGCTGTCTACAGCTAGAGGATATATCCCGAGTAATAAAAAGACTCTTGTATTTCATACACGATGGGGTTCCAGCACATTTTAATCACGTTCTTCTCGATGAACCATGAAAAACGGATAGGTAGGGGAGAAACGTTTCCATGGCATGCACGTTCCTCAACTTTAATCCATCTGTCTGGGAGTATTTGAATGTGTTCACCAGTCAATGATCTGACGGTTGCATACATGTAGGAGCAAGCGGAGAACATTTTGAACATGAGTTTCTGCGTTAAGGTAGAACGGCGGCCTTTTGGATATATGTTTCTATGGATATTTTGCCTTGTTTTGGTGTCAGGAAACCGTCCCCAAATTTTGTAAAAGAATTTTGGATTGTATCTTGCAACCACTCTCTCCAGCGGTGTTCAGCAACTCCACATAGCTATCTGAATTGAGCCTGAGACTCTGTTCAAAGTTGTGAAGCGGCATGATATTACCCTCACTAGAGACACACTACAAAACTATCACAGTTTGGGGAAACTTGGTCTCCATGCTACGAGGGACGTCATATAGATTGTAGGGAAACCATCTGTTGTACTGAGTGCATGCAGCTTGTCCTGACAACAAAAAGAGAATAACCAGATTGTCTCTGGTCAAAACAGGATTTTTTCAACTTTTTTTTGCCTTTTTCAGGCGGATTTCTCGAGACTTTTCTATACAAAGTTGACCTTTACACCTCTTGTATGAATGGTAGTGGAGATCCTCATTCAAGGTGAGCTTCATGGTGGAAATTGCAAAACCCATTTCCCGCGCCAAAGCCCGCATTCCCATGTCTGGTTTTTCCATCACTTTCAGTTGTTGGATGAATTCTGATGTAGGAAAGCAATTAGAACGCCTGCTCTGTTTTTTCCTACAAGCCATTGTCTCGTAGTCTCCGTTTCAGCTCTCTGTTTCGCGTCTTATTGTTTTCACAGTGTTCAAAGAGCAGCAGTCATGATTGCAGCATTTTGATGCTCGCACGAATCATCATGATGCAAGTTTTTCAATATTTAAGTATCTTCCCTTTTCAATGTCAGTTAACATTGACACCACTAAAGATGTAGTGATTAGGTTGGTTTGTTTCGTTTGGGTTGTATTATGGCATATCAACAACTCAATGGGTTATTTAATGCCGATAAGATTTTTACTTCCGGTAACATTTTCTTCAAAAAATGTATTGCTTGTAATATTTTTTCTTCAGAATTGTATTGCTGTAGTAATGTATTACTGGTAATAATTTTTCTTCAAAAATACATTGCTGGTAATAATTCCCCCCTCCCCCCAAAAAAAGATTTTCATTGCTGGTACTATTATTTTTTTTAAATGTATTGCTGGTAAATATTATTTTTTTCAAAAATATATTGCTGTTAATATTTTTTTCCAAAAATATATTTCTGGTATTTTGACACTTTCATGGTGATTTGACTCCAGGTTGGGGCTAACTATTTGTCATAGCTGGTAGCCTAACAGGTACTACCACCCCGCGTCAGGAAGAACCTGGGAACACCAGCAACTAAGAGGTGGTTCCACGTTCCTCAAAACCACCCATGATCGGAGGCTTGCTGTCGGATGTAGTTTATCGTCTTCCCCAGGAAACTAATTATTAGGTTTCACAATGATGTTCAGTATTTACATATATTCCAAACCAATATGAAAAAAAAATAATGACATTAAACAGAAATTTGGGACGAACACTCTGTAAATCTCAAAATTAACGAAAGCCCCATGGTAAGTATTTATTTATAAACCTTTTCCTCAACTTATTAGAATCGGGGTTATGGAAACACAGTCTTTCAGTTTTTATTAAGGAATCTTTTTTGCTAAAATATGCTTATTTGACTATTATTTAAAAGTATATATTTATAGGTAATATTTATTCATTATTTACTGTATGAAGCCATTCACTGCTGCAAATTATGCACGTATCTTAAATTTAAGAAATTAGCAAAAGTATTCGACACTGCATGACTGTCTTAAAATATTTTTTATCGACCTTCCACTGTCCTAAAGTATTACACTACTTGAAATCTATTCAGAAATCTTAATTTTTTACAAATATTGTGGCAACTAAGACTATTCCTTACATTAAAGATAACATTAAATATTCTAACTGTTATGTAATATGTAATATCAGTCTCCCTATATGGCGGAGAATGTTGAAAAACTCCTCAAAGATGAAGAAAAGACTTGAATCAGCAGAAATATGGTTGTACAGAAAGATACTGAAGATACCATAGACCGAACATGTCAACAACGTTTAAGTTAGCCACAGGTAGCACGGAAACAACTTTTCTAGAATGCATCCAGCTGATTGATATATGACCTATATTGGGTTCACGATTCAGAACCATACAACAGTATATATATATATATATATATATATATATATATATATATATATATATATATATATATAGATAGATAGATAGATAGATAGATAATATTAGTGGTTAATATACACATACATATATGTACATATATCTAAAACACACAAATATATATACAAACGTACATACACATACATATATATATGTGTGTGTAAAAAATTCCAAGAGGATAGAATCCAGGGAGAACTCAATGTCCAGGACAGAGTAAGTATATAATAAAAAGGCTTAAACACTAGTACTCCATGATCATAATTTATTACATTGGAATCGTAAATACGATCCAATTCATCAGACATACAAATTTTAAAAAATTCATTTGTAGCTCCAATGTAATAAATTATGACCATGAAGTACTAATATTTAAGGCTTTTTATTATATATATATATATATATATATATATATATATATATATATATATATATATATATGTGTGTGTGTTTTATTAAAATTAACGAAAGTCTCTTGGTTAGCATTTATTTATAAACCTTTTCCTCAACACATTAAAATCGGTGTTATGCAAACACTGTATTTCGGTTTTTATTAAGGAATTTTATTGATATACTTATTTATTTTTTTAATTACTTATACTTAATACACGTTATGTCACAACTTCATGTGACAACATGTACCATGTTTTTAGTTGTTTGTTTTTATTTGTTGATTTTATTTTAAATTTATTACTATTTATTAAATGTATTTAACAGTTGTACTGAAATTTAATGTAATTTAATTTACGCTGTTTTTTTAAGTTTATTTTTATGTCCATGTCGTTCGACAGAAAGATGCTGAGGATACCATGGACCGAATATGTGAACAACGACTAAATTTTAGCGAAAATAGAAACAAAAAGGACACTTGTGCTTAACATCAGGAAAATACAGCGGAAATTATAGGGTGCCTAATGAGAAAAGAATGCCTGGGAAATTTTATACACACAAGACATTGAAGGTAAGAGGCACAGGAAACAAGACATGATCTACGTAGCAGACTTGAGAAAACGGATGGCGGGACAAGGTTTCGAAGAGATAACAAAATGATACTGTTTTTTTTCATTTTATTTTTATGTCCATGTCGTCCTACAGAATGATGCTGAGGATGCTAAAGACCGAATAGGTGAGCAACGACTATGTTTTAGGAAACAAAGTGGAAACAAAAAGGAAAACTTACTCAACATCAACAAATAAGAGTTTAAAATTCTAGATCACAGAGTGAGGAAAGTGGGCTTGAAAAATCTGATACTCACAGGACAGATTGAAGGCAAGAGTGACAGAGGAAAATAACGCATTACCTACCTAGCGAGCTTGAGTAAATCAAAGGCGCAACAAAGTTTAGGAGGGATAGCAAAATGACAAATTTATTATTATCTACAAAGGATAGGAAATTGTGGAGAGCAATGATCGCCAACGCTCTAAAGGGGCATGGCATATAGAAGAAGAAGAAGAAAAAGAAGAAGAAGAAGAAGCTTGAGTAAATGGGAGCTGGAACAAGTTTTAGGAGAGATAACAAAATGACAAAATTTATTAAGAGCTACAATGGACAGGAAATTGTGGAGAGCCATTATCGTTAACTTCCTGAAGGGGCATGGCAAGTAGAAGAAGTGTGTTTTTATTTCTTTGGTGTTGACTTGTACGATTTAATTCTCTTTTAACTATTATCAGTAATAGTTACCATCGAGGAAATGTAGAATATTAAATTCAATTTTATTTTGGCTATTTACATTCGGAATATTGCTCTTATCTTGATATCACAACTTTTCGATGAGCCCTGTGGCCTTCTTCACATATTGATCTGGGTAACCTACAGGGTATTCTGAACTGAACTCTTTGTTTAATCTCCGAGGGTAGATTGTTCTCATTTCAGTGTTCGTGTTTGGGAATATCTCGTCTCGTTCTTATTTTTATTTAGTACTGTTCAGCTTTCCCCCGCCCTTTTCCACTGAGTGCAAATAGCTACGAATCACAGAAATTTAGACAGAAATAAATCCAATTTTCGTTTCCGCCATTAACTGCTGAGTGGAGAATAACTATTTTTTGTGCAACGAAGAAGAAACAAATACTGGCAGTTGTCCTCTGTAATTCGATGAGAAGCTAATTTTCCTAACAATTGTTTTCTAAACCTTATACTCTTGTGTACCGAATACAAGAGCCAGCACATTTGAATTATTTTTTTTATTATTGAACCCAGCACGTTTGAATTATTTCTTTCAATATTGACCCCGGCATGGTACTTATTCGGTACGCCACGTTTACTAATTTTCAAATAATTTTTTCCCGATACAGTTATTTTGTTTCACTAAATTAAACTTATGCAAACTGCAATTTGAACTGGAACGCTTATTTTATTAATTTAAAATTCCTTCCGGCGTGATTATTCCTGACAGCCCTCTTGTGACACTGAGCTATCGGTCCGTGGTCAATTCCCAGTCGAGGCGCGAAACTGTAATGTTTCTTCCGCCAGCGTTTTGGGGTTGACTCGTAGTCGCTGCCACCAGCCAGTGTCCCGGTTGATCAGTGGTCATCGCTACCTGGTGGAATACCTTGGTCAGGGTACCAATATGTGATACTGGCCCGTCCAGGGTCGAATCCTGGTCGTCGCTACCCGATATCTCAACGCTTTGCTTTTTCTGAATCTCGTGTTTCTCTCGGCAAGCATTTCTTTGCAAACAATATTAAGCAATTTTCAAAAAAACTCACATATGACTTTTCCACGTGTTTACTGTCTATGCCAATTTACGGGCCTTTGGGAAATTGACTCGATTTTATTCTTAAGTAAAAAAAAAAAAAAAAAATTTCGGGGTATCTTTTTTTCTGTTCTCAGTATTTTCTTGTTTTAATTTCTATAGTTATTTAATTAGCCAATTACCATAGCTAAATAGTGACACACTATCCAGCAAGAATTTGATAAGATTCATTAGATTTTATGTGATAATTGCTATCGTACTAATGTCGTTACGCGTGTGGTGAAACGTAAGATCGAACGCTTCAATAGACCCCATGTATTTGGTCCCAGTCTATGTCCAATTTGCTTGAAATATCTATAGTTTGGTGGAAAATGTCAGACTCTGATTGATAGAGTTTCTAACTCAATTTCTTTCACATTTTTTACTGTTAAGCTACGTGTTGTCTTCAGGGCTTGCCCCATTTTTTCTTCCTTTGTAAAGAACCGTTTGTCCTATCTGAATATAAGTTCTAGAACTTATAAATTTAAATATCAGTGCACAGCTGAATATATAGGACGAACGTGTCTAAGGTTGGAAACTCAGTTAGGTTAACGCATTTATTAGATTTAATCATCATAATCGCACTTGTGTTCCGCAGTCTCCGCATGAATCTGCGATTAGACAACACCTCTTGGAGAATAAGATATGCTCTTCCAAATTTTCTATAAACTCATTCTCTATTTTGTATCAGGCTCGTTCCAAACAGCATTTGCAAATGTCGGAAGCTGTATATATTAAATTAGAGCAACCTTCTTTATGGAAGGATAATTTTCTTCGGTCAATTCATTTATTCAGAGGATCGTGAGTATTAATTTCTTTCACATATTACACTTACGCTGGAGTATTTACAACTTTTAAACTTGTGTATATTTTAATCATTAATTTAGATGTTTTCGACGTACTCCATATTACTTATATATTCATCCCAATTTTGATACAATTATTTTGCCAACGTTGGTCCCTGAAGAAGTGTTGGCCGAAAGTCGGCTTGGTTAAAATATATATATATATATATATATATATATATATATATATATATATATATATATATATATATATATATCCAGGTAAATTTTAAAACAATGAAGTATAATTCCATTGTACGTAACCCTTAATTTAAAAGAGGGCTTAATACATAGTAGAGTTAAACATTATTTTAGAATATTAGAATATGTTAAAATCGCTATATAAAGGAAATTATGTTTCAACATCATAAATGTGTCTCCTCGGGCGATGTTAAACTACTGACGAGTGAAAGATTAATTTAATTTCAAAAGAAGAATACTTTAAAAATATGCTTGTGACCTTGCCGCCATTAACGTTGTACGTCAGACTTTGATACATCTTAAGAAGTAATGTAACAACATGTATCTGTCCATAAGGAAATTGTCTAGGATTTACATGCAGACAACTTTCTATCATGACCTATATTAAAACATTTTTTTCCGGTGAATTTGAATTTAGAGTAGGCCACATTCGATTGTTTAATCACGTCGAAGCCCACAAGTCTATTTAAAAAAAAATGTATTCGGCTCTTGAAATTAAATTAAACTTTCACTCGCCAGTAGTTTAAAACCACACGAGGAGACACATTTATGGTGTTGAAACATAATTGCCATTATGTAGCGATCTTTAACATGTTTTAATATCCTAAAATAAATAGTTACACACACACACACACACACACACACACATATATATATATATGTATATATAAAAGTTTTTGATAATGTCCCTCTGCAGACGTGTCGCTAAGAGATGTTTTCTTTTTTCTCTCTCTCTCTTTCTTTCTCTCTCTCTCTCTCTCTCTCTCTATATATATATATATATATATATATATATATATATATATATATATATATATATATACATATACACACAGTAGCGTCCAAAACTAAGGGACAAAATTTTAAAACCTAATATTTTTTAGAAATAACAACTGTGAAAAGCTGAAATTTTGACAACTGGTAGTCGTTATCATCCATAATAACATTCTAAAATTTGAATCATTTGCAAAGGATAGAAAAAGAATTATAACAATTATTTATTTATTTTCAAAATAGGATCGTCCAAAAGTAAGGGACAAAATTGAGAAAAACAATTAACCATCACCGCCTGAAGAAGTACATGCAGTGTCGAAACATGTAGCAGTTTATAACATGTTTTTGTTATAATTGTTTATATATATATCAATATAAATATATATATATATATATATATATATATATATATATATATATATATATGTGTGTGTGTGTGTGTGTGTGTGTGTGCGTGTGTGTGTGTGTGTAATATAGCGAAGAATTTTGTTAAGGTTAAACCTTGCTGTGAAAGACTTTATGGAAAGTTCGACAAAGCATTAAAAATAGTCGTTGATGGAAAACAAATTAAATCCTGCAACCTCATACTCCAAGGAAATCTGTCTTTAAAAGACTAATGGATTTCCTTCATTGCATCGCTCTATGCACATCAAAACAAAACAGTTAATAAAACAAAGACCTCGATGCCCGGCATTCAAAATTGCTATCTAATCTCCATCGAGATTTAAATCGGCGATTTAATTTCACACCCAATAGAAGGAAGCGCACTGCGAAAGGAACGGGAAGAATTGTCTCCCTTTATCTCGTGTGATTATTAATAATGATAATGATAATATAAACAGATAAAAGCAGAAACAATAACAAGTTCGTCCAGGATAAACCAAGGAGGCTATAAGTAAAAAATGAAAGAACGTCCAGGAAAATGACTCGGTATTGGAAGCCGTATCGAAAGGGATAAAAAAAATGATATGGAAAATATGGACAATAAAGAAGTGAAAAACTCACGAACACAGATCGAAAGGCGACAACACAACAAAAAGGATTTTACAGCATGAGAATGGGGGGGGGAATAGGAAAAAAAAAAAAAAAAAGGAAAGCGATATAAAAAATCATCGAGAATTATATTAGTGAAAGGTTTTAAAGAAAAAAATAAAGGTTAGTCCGTAAACTATATAAGGAATTACAGAGCAAAAGAAATATAAATGCATACATAAAAGGGTAGGAGTAACGATCCCCCCCCTAGAACAGTGCAAGCGATTAGTATTCGACACAAAAGACAGGTTTTTCGAGAAAATATCAAGAATCATTATACAACTGGGATTTGAGTTCAAGAACGGCTTCTTCCATCCCTAAACAAAAAGACCGTAAATTGCTCCGAAAAATTAAAAAAAAAAAAAATGAAAAGAAACTCTGACAGATTGCGGATATTTTTTTCCAGCGTACCTAGATTAGAATTAAACCTAAAATTATTCCAGAGTGTTCTCCGTAATTATGAAAGCCGTGGATCCTGAAGGTTATAGTTTTGGAAGTATATGGTGTTGGATTGAGCATTGACGGAAAATGTGACACTGGAATCCAAAGGTGCATTTGAATAGCGAAATATGCCTTCCAAAAGCTAAGCAAAATAATAAAATGAAAATTTCGTTCAAAACAAAGGCGAGAGTGCCGAACTGTTATCTAATACATCTCTTTCTATATGACTGCCAATAGTGTACAGTCGCTTGACAGATGAAGAATAGACTTGAAGCAACAGAAATGTGCTTCTACAAAAGAATTCTGAGAATGCCATGGACTGAAGTTTTAAAGACAATGGAAACGAAAAGGACACTTAACAGTAGATAGAGATAGTGGAAAGTTTGCAGGCGCATTATGAGGAAAGAGGGTTTATAAAATTTGAAACTCACAGGACATATTGAAAGCAAGAGGGACAGAATAAACGTGTAACCAATCTGACAAACCTGTGTGAATGGATGGGATAACAGATACGTTTTTACAGTAAGTTTCACACTATTCAAATCCCGGGGTCCTGTCGAGGTAGAGAGCTACTTTAAAGGGTAGTTTCTACAGATAAGAGGAGAACGTTTGTCTCTAGACTTGAAAAAGTTAAGATCATAGGGACTGGGAAAACATCCTCTTGGCTGTCGGCAGCCACAGAGTAGTGGTTCGCGGGATGAAGCTGTTTGAGTGGAACTTACTTCGCGTCGAAGGTATACAGAAGGAATATGGTTGGTTTGATACTATGTAAGTGTCATGGCGGATTCTAGCCGTGAAGATTAGACCTGGTGGAACCAGGTGATGCAGTTCAGTTTGATTTGGTTTGTTTTGTTTTCCGGCATATTAACCTCAATGGGTTATATAATGCCGACAAATTTTTTATTGCTGGTAATATTTTTCCAAAAATATATTGCTAGCAATATTTTTTACCAAAAATGTATTGCTAGCAATATTTTTTTTCAAAAATATATTGTGGGCAATATATTTTTCAAAAAATGCATTACTAGCAATATTTTTTCCAAAAAATGTATTGCTAGTAATAATGGTTTGCTGGTAATAATTTTTGCCAAAATGTATTGTATTAAAACCTATTTTACATTTTCATAGTGCTTGGACCCCATTTTGAGGGTTTTCCCCATAGCTTTGAACCTAAGACGTGCTACCACCCCGAGTCAGGTTGGACCTGGGAACACCAGCAATTAAGAGGTGGTTCCACGCTCTTCAAAGCCTTCCGATCAGAGGCCTTGCTGTTGGGTTCAGTTTATTGTCTTACCCAGGACACGGATGAGGTTTATCATCATCTCCAGGACTCAGATGCAGTTCGTCCGTGCACTTTCTATGGTAGCAGCGATACAGAAGTGAGAGACTCGCTACGTCCCACCTTTGAGAGAGAGGTTGGAGGGTGGAAAATAATTCTTTTCCAACAAAGACTTGGAGACGCTTTTGAAGTCTATCAAGACTGGAAAGTGAGGTCTGGGAAGCTCCTGCCCAA
Organism: Acanthosepion lycidas; assembly: GCA_963932145.1. NCBI lineage: Eukaryota > Metazoa > Mollusca > Cephalopoda > Sepiida > Sepiidae > Acanthosepion > Acanthosepion lycidas. The sequence continues at coordinate 92,379,344 of OZ010591.1, read as the reverse complement.
ATATGGCAACAGTACTCTATTTCGGGCCTGATCTATCTTCCATAAAGGTAGAGGATAGCATGAAGGCCGAGGTACATATTGTAGCGGTACAGGAAGCCGATCATTGTACCTGCAACTTTAGTAGTTCCACTTGAGATCGTGTGTGAGTTTGAGGCACAATATCTTTTCAACTCAGGAGTCCACCTCGAAGGTACATTCATTCATCCCGACTGGCGGTGGTTTGGGGTTTGATTAGAATATAACCAGTTTAGTTTTAGAGACATTGAAGATGTGCGTCTCTATATCGTCATATAATAGGCAAAATCGGAGTATATTCTTGGATAGATCATTTATGTAAGTCAGAAATAGGCTTTCTCCGAGAAGTGACCCTAGAGGAGACCTGCGTTGACCACCTGGCCATCGGAGGATTAGCCATTAATAACTACCTTTAGCGATCTACGTGTTAGGAAGGGTTTATAATTGAGAAAAATCCATTCCAGTGGTTCCAGAGCTGTAGAGCTTGTATAGTAAGCCTTTGTGTCACACCTTATCGAAGGCTTTCGTGACATCTAATGCTATGTTCCTTACAGTATGTGTGTGTGTGGTCAAGGTTCTCACTAATTCTTTTTGTAATGACGTCAGCAGTGGATATAGCTGATCGAAACACTTACTGCTCGTCGCACAAAAGGTTGTTTCTATCTGAGTACTGACCATCTTGTTGATTAAGGCTTACTGATGATACTGAGGGGATTACAAAAAACTATATTGGGAGTTGAAACCCGGCATACGCTTGACATCTTCCTCGGGTTTGGGAAAGATTTATAGAACTCACTTACAGCGATTTTAGACGGTTGTTAAAGAAATAAGGGCCAGGTTACACCGCTCTTTGCGAGAGATGTTGAACTAGTGGTTCCGGTGAACTATGACATTCATGGGTGAACCAGGTGCTGACTGGTTTTTGTTGGAATTCTTTTGGGGCTATAAAACACGCCATTTCAGAAAGGATCCATTCGGAGATTAGGGCAGCAATTTTTGGACAGCATGTTTGAAGAAGGTTGGTAGAGGAGCCGCCGTCATATAGGAACGAAAGCTGCCTTCGTATAGCGACAAAACGGTCTATGGAACAGTAAATCAGGGGATGTCATTGGTTTGGAGTCAATCTGGGCACTGACGATAAAATGGCCGAATGTGCCAATGCGTGTAAAAGTTTTGCTGAACATTTTTCAGGACAAGGAAATTCGCCTGCTGTCTTGTCGCATCCGGAATTCGGGTGGTTTCTTCAATGATCTGGGTTAGTCCATAGGCCATAGAGAAGTCACTGCAATATCTGCCTCCCAAATCGGTTTTGTTAGAGTGGACTAACCACTCTTTGTAGTGAACAATGAGTGAGGACGATAATAAAAAGAGAAAGATGACGAAAACCTACAAAGAATTGGAGACCCATGTTCACGCACGTCCTGAACGTTTTTGATTGATTCATTCATTTTCTACGGATTATCATCCCTTTGCGAGTTTTTTAAAGCCAGAAAATATTTGTAGATTGTAAATTTTTTGAGACAGTAATGATTTTTGTTGGTACAAGTCTTACTAATTAATCTCTAACTGGGGGTAGAAGATATGGATTCATATATTTCGCAAGGGTATATTTGCGCGTAAGTGTGTATAATAAACCCAACTGGAATTAGAATTTGGCTCTCCGATTAACAATTCTTGAGCCATTATCCATTACATCATCCGTACATCCAAGCTTACAGCACGTCATATTCCCAAGCGGTCACTCATCTAGGTACTGATCAGGCACGATGTTGCTTAAGTTCGTTGATTGTACGGGCCGGAAACCTACACCATGAATGGACTCATCACATAGAAGAAGTTTAAGCATATTGGTTTAAGTAAATGAAGACGAAACTAAAACACTGTAAACATTTCATCAATTACAATTTTGAGGATAGTTTGAAAGCATCCAGAGTAAAAATCATCATTATATATATATATATATATATATATATATATATATATATATATATATATATATATATCTTATGATCTGGAAATATTTTCTGGCTTTAAATAACTTGCAAAGCCTTAGAAAACCAATCAATCAATCTTCTATGTGCTTGGTCACTTGCGGACGTTGGCGTGATCGTGGTTCTCCACAATTTCCTTTATAGCTTTGTAGCCATCTATTTACTGAAGCTCGATACATAGGTTACGCGTTGTTTTCTTTTGTTCTTCTTGCCTTCAATCTATACTGTGAGTATCTAATTTTCCAAGCCCTCTTTCCTCATTTATATGCCCGGGAAATTTCAACTGTCTAATTCTGAGGTTTTTTGTTCTCTAAAACAATTGTTACTCGATATTATCCCTTGCATCATTTTGTAGAACCACACTTCTGTTGCCTCAAATCTCTTCTTCATCTTTGATGAGATTAAGCATATTGGTTTCAGTAAATGGAACCGAACCTAAAACACTGTAAAAAGTTGAATTACAGATTCGAGGATTCTTTGAAAGCATCCAGACTATAATGTATTTAAGATCTGTTGGTATGTGCGATTAGTTCAACGGTTAGCGAATCGAAAAGAGATATCTGCAACTCGAGTTCGAATTGTGATTGAGCCCGTTGCAGTCACTTTCACACAAATAACCTTGAAGAGGCGTGAATGAGTTTTATCTACCCCAGCTATGCATTAAATAGCAGGACTCAAACCGCTCTTTTGTCGTAACGTGTCAACTAGTCCAAGAGATGGAAATCTCTAAATACCAAACTTTGTCATGTTATCAAATGTTCGCCCAAATAAAAGAGTCAAGCGACAGTCAAGTTAGATGTTTACTGAATGAGGTGAGTGGTATGGAAGGAAATAGGAAGAGAACGTTATAATTATGTGGCGGATAGATAAGCGACTGGGCCAGAACTTAATATTATAGTGTTCGACGAAAGATCCATGCGGGGGTCTGTTCCTAATTATTGTGGAAAAAATTGTTTGCAAGTCGGCATCTACGCAGACGACACAACCATTTACTCCTGTCTCCATAGATAAACTGGCATTGCTGGTCGTTGGTCTCAAAAACCACATTATAATCTGTGATTGACTGGGGCACGGAATAGCTTGTGAATTTTAATGCATCCAAAACGAAACTGCTGTCATTTACTTACCATAGAGAAACGTCCCTGCCTTCTATCAGCATGCTTGATGCTCTACTCCACGAGAAAATATCTCTGCGTCTTCTTGGTCTCACGTTCTACACTGACCTGAGGTGGAACAACTACATTGAATCAATTGCTGTATTTACCGCAAGGAAAGTTGATTCTCTGTGGCGCGCCAGAAAATATTTCTCGTCTGAATCTATCCTTCACATTTACAAATCTCCCATTCGTCTGTGCAGGGAATACTGTTGCCATATATGGTCTGGTGTCCCCGCTGTTCATCTCGAGGTTTTCGACAAAATCCAAAGATAGATATGCAAAGTGATTGGTCCTGATTTAGGATCTCGACTCTTATCACTTACTCAACGACGTAATGTGGCTTCCCTCTTTGTTTTCTATAAATATTTTCATGGCATCTGCTCCGAGGAGCTATTTTCACTGGTGGCCCGACTGCGCCGTACTAGGTTGGCATCTCGGTCCCACACCTTTTAATGACGAAACAGTTAAATATAAACGCCTCTTCTACTTCAACAGCTTCTCTCCACTTTCCGACAGTGGAACTCGCTTCGTCTTACATGCTTCCTTGATAACTATAATTATTTAAAAATTAAAATGTAATGTAAATCGGCATCTTCTGTTGCCTTGATCTCCGTTCTACTTTTTATCCTTTCCTCACCCCCATATCCAGTCTTTTCCCTTATTTACACTCTCTGTTCCCCTTGCGTACTAGTGGCACTTCTTCCTTGCTTGGAGTGAATTGTTAAAAAAAATCCTTAACCTAATATTGAATTTGCGTTTAAATAAAATATTCACATGAGTATTAAGGGCATTTTCGTTTGTTTCAATGCTCTACGTATCAGGGATAGGTGCCATGATATTTTCATTTACGTTGTTAGTGTAGTTGATGATTTCGACATCTTTGATGCCGTCTTCGTTCACAGAGTCATCTTATCCTTTTCCCTCAAAATGGAATGTGTATTTGTTTATGTTTTTCTAGTAGTTTTATCTTATTTGATCTTCAGCATCTGTCTATATTTCTGAGATGAGGTATTATGTACACTATTTACATTATTCAGACTATTGTCCTCATTTTTGCCACCATATTTATTACAACGTTTCAGCCGTTGTACGCTCCGGCCTTCTTATACCCGGTTGTGGAGAACTTGGAGAGGGGAATTAACAGAAGACAACTGACAACTGACATCCATTAAACATGGTACATGGAACTAGAACAGTCTACCCCAGTGAACGAAATAAAGGTTTCAGTTCGATATTCCGATCACCTGAAGAAAGCCGGAGCGTACAACGGCCGAAACGTTGTGATAAATTTGGCGACAAAGATGAGAACAATAGTCCGAATAATGTAAATAGTGTTATTAGATCTTGTTGAAGAGTTTGTGAACATTTATAAGCGTTGTCTCAAACACACACACACACACACACACACACACACACACACACACACACACACACACACACACACACACAAAAGCAAGCAAGCAAGCAAGCAAGCTCTCTATTGGTTCCACTAACGGTTTTTATTTTTGTTTTTCTTGTGACTATTTTTGTTATTGGTTCTCATATGATTCTAATCTCTTCACTAATCAAATTTTTACCAACGCTCCGATAGTACTAATCTCCACACAGGAATTACTAATCGAATTTCTTCACATTTGATAAAGTATTTTTTTACCGACGCTCATATATTAATTTTCACACTGGATTTACTAATCTAATTTCTTAATATTTCACAATTGTTTTATCAATTCTCACATGATACTAATCTCCATACAGGAGTTAGTAATAGAATTTCTTAATATATTATAAACATTTTTATTTCCGTCCCTCATATGATACTATTATCCAACTGTATTTATTAATTGAATTTCTTAATAATATTTTATACATGTTTATCTCATGGTTTGTCATATGAGTATAATATCTACACTAGATTTAGTAATTATATTAATTGATATTTTATAAATATCTTTCTTATCGGCACTCATATAGCACTAATCTCCCCAGTGGATATACTAATGAAATTTTGTAATATTTTATAAGTATTTATCTTTCTGGTTTTCTTATGATATGAATCTCCACATTAGGTTTACTAATGGATTAATACAAGACTTTAGACTGCTAATGAAAGACGTTGCTACGGACAAACAATTACTTGAATAAGTCCCGAGAATAAATCAGGCGAGTCGTCAAATGAAAAGCAACAGCCATTATGCGGACAGACAATTATTTATTAAAATCGCATCTCAAATTCTCATTAAAACTTTATGAAATATCCTTTTGAGTTACAATTTTTTTTTGTAATTACTTATGTGGAGTATGGCTTCATCATTCTACCTTTACATTGCATATTAAAGGCAAGAGGGGCAGAGGAAAGCAGAGCGGTATTTAGCTAACGAGCTTGTGAAAATCGTTGGCAAAACAGGGATTAGCAGATATAAGAAAATGACAAAAATTCCTAAGTCCCTTTTAGGAGACGAACTTATGAAGAAAGATGGTCGCCCACGTCCTGAAGGGATACGGCTCATAGAAGAAGAAGAAGAAGAAGAACAGCAACAACAACAACAACAACAACAACAACAACAACAACTAAATAAGGAATTGTCTTTGGATTCAGGTAAAACAAGTTGAACACCGATATGCGATCTATCTGGCAAAATAGTCGGTTCCTTGTACAGCTCCAGAAAGGAATTGTCTCCTCTCTTATTACTTTAGCGTTAAAAGAAACAGATCAGACCAAATATGGATTATTGGTGCCATATCTAGACTGGAGCTGTCCAAGTTACACTTTTCAGCTTTGACAGAGTTTAAAAAAATGTCGGTAGTGTCTTGTGGGTTATCAATTGTTTCCCACCCTAGAACCCTTTTCCCCACAGATGAAACGTCGCAAGCCTCTCACTAATCTATCTGTATTTATATGGCGAATTTTACATGACAAACTTTACATTGCAAATTCCTTAGTTCTACCAGTTCAGACAGGTTACAGGTTAGATCCTCTCTGCCTTGTACACTGGGACGAATCATCATAATTTTCTTTGTATTCCATTAGTAAGAATGAAGTGGAAAAGACTCCCGAGATTGTGCTTCTCTGATAACTATAATATTTACGTCTTCAAGTTAACCGTTATCTTTTCTAAATATCCTCCTAATCTGCACTTCTTATCACTGCGTTTTAGATTCAAGCAACAACTGTACTAAATAATGATCTTCCTTGAGTGGCTATTGCGCCTTGTATTGGGTGAACAGTTATTAAAAAAGTATCAGAGTTTTGAATACAGGTTTTCAAGACGGGTTTGGCCTGTTTTGTTTTGTTTTACGGCATATCAACATCAATAGGTCACTTAATGCCGACAACATTTTTTTTCAAGTAAAATTTTTGTTTTGTCAAAAATCCATTTCTGTTAATATTTTTTTCTCAAAAATTGTATAGTTGGTAATATTATTTTTTCGAAAACGTATAGCTGGTAGTATTATTATTTTTTTTCAAAAACGTATTATCAGAGGCCTTGCTGTTGGACGTAGTTTATCGTCATACACAGGACGCGGATGTAGTTTATCGTCATATCCAGGACGTTCAAGACTGGTATGATTTTCCTAGTGGGAATCGGTGCAACAAAAACTTCTTGAATTTTTGTGTCGCCATGATGAGAGTCGTATATATCAATATATTATCTTTCGTTATTTAAAATGTTAAAAGACAATAATTGCAGATGAAGAGACTTCAAACAACAGAAATGAGGCTCTACAGAAGGTTGATGAGAATAACATGGACTGGACTTGTAAGTAACGAGGAAGTTTTAAGGAAAATGGAATGAAAAAGGACGATACAGAAAGAAACAATTGAGATTTATAGGGCATGTAATGTAGAAAGTGAGCTTGAAGATTTTGACACTCACAGGATATATTGAAATCTAGAGGAAGCAGCGAATAATCTACCTAACGAGGTTGTATATTTTTTTGGCAGAACAAGGAAGGATAGTAAAAAAAAAACAGTTTTAGTAAGGGCTACAAAAGACAGAAAGTTGTGGAGGGCAATGATCACAGATAGAAGTAGAATAATTATGTTTTCCATTTACTTTAAAAATTTCTGTTTACGCAGTAAGATTAAAAAAATAATTTCACTTCAGTCTAGTGTTTCTTTCCAAATAGCATCATCGTCTTTGTGGCTTTTATCACAATGTTTCTGCCTAACTACCATCTTGCTTTCATTAGTTTGTCTGTCGCATTCGATATCCTACAGGGAATTTTCAACCGAATTCTTCATTTCCTTTAGAGGTTTACTCCATTCTCATTATTTGTTTTCTTACACGCCCGGTGTCATTTCCAATGGATTTTCCGACTCGTTTCTGGCAATTCCTTTCTCCTTACATCACTGCACTGTTTCCCACTCGAGCTGTTGTATTTTTGCATATCTAAAGCTGGACGTGACAGAAAGCCAGAACTGAGATCAATATACCACCAACCTGGAAACAAACAAAAGGTTATATTTCAAATTTCTTGAGGATTATGAGATGCAATCAGCACCGGTGTAAAGACAGGGGTTTCGTTTATTTGAAGCATTGTGATGAAACAACAAAATATATAACAACATATATGATAACAAAATATACCCCCACCAAATATTATGCCCGACCCCAAAAAACGATCACGTGTTTATTATGCAGGATAATGTTTTTATCGCAAGTTTTCCCTGTAAGCGCTCAGTATGAAAACGTAAATCATTATTAACATTATTTACGCTATTGTATATATATGTATATATATATATATATATATATATATATATATATATATATATATATATATATATATTCGGACCGCTGTCCTTATCTTTTTTGCCATATTCACGACGTTTCGGCGTTCTTCAGTTGACTGGAATTTCCAACTGAACCCTTTATTTCGTCCACCAGGGTAGATTGTTCTAGTTCCACGTGTCATACCTCTTCCGCATGTCTCAGTATCAGTTATCTCCTTTTAACTCGAATTCCAATCACCTGAAGATCGCCGGAGCATACAACGGGCGAAACGTCGAGAATATGGAAACGTCGATGAGGACGACAGTCGGGAAAATGTAAATAGTTTAAATAATACCGCATGTGAGAAATATAATACAACGATTAATAACCATTTTAAAAATCATTTCATCCCAAGAAAAGCGATAACGTTAGACGGACGCCAGGGGTTTACTGAGAGTGAATGAGACTGAAGTGACCTTAATGAGGAGAAAGGAAAATAACAGAACCTGATTCAGGAAGACAGAAGATGCTGATTGACGTTGACTTTATTTTTTTGATATTAAACTTTCTGGGAATCAAGAAATTAGAAGAGATTTCCACAGGCGAGAAGTGTGGGAAAAGAAATAATTAGAATAACGCTCACGGTTACATCTTGTTATTTTAAGAGTCAAAACATGAAACCTAGTTGCTAATCTATTTGTAAATTTAACTTCATACGGTCGACATATCAAAGAGGAAAGCCCCTTAGAACAATTACCATGAAAATATTTACAGACCCCACTCCAAAAATAAAAAATAGGGAAGCCACGTCATGGTGTTGAGAAAGTCACTAAAGTCGAGATGCCATGTCAGAATAGATAATATTGCAAACACTTTGGATTTTCTTGAGAGTCTCTCTCTCTCTATATATATATATATATATATATATATATATATATATATATATATATATATATATATATATATATATATATATATATATATATATATATATATATATATATATATATATATATATATCAACACAAGACTTGATACGACAGCAACATATGAACAGTTTTTTTATCATTCAGTATTTTAAAAAATTCGGACAGGAATCGATCCTTTATCCTATACAGACCCGTCATATAGCCTGACACGCTATATCAGTTTAGCTACAGAGCAGCGTCTGGTTTGTGTGGTTGATTTTACTGCTTTTATACTACAAACCTCGTTGATTTCATATCTGTTCGAAGCGTATCTAATCGTAAAAAAATGACGTCACACACTACGAAATGGACAAAGTCCGACAATTATTTTAATATATTTTATTGTTATACGCTAATTATATAGACACAAATATTTAAGTAAATGTTCTGTTTATAATAAACAGTATTAACAACATTTAGCGGCCTGAACATCCGAGAAATTTTCATAGAAAATATGCGTCCTCCTCGTGGAATTTTTCGTACGTTCAGGCCAGTAAATGTTGTTAATACTGTTTATTATAAACAGAGCATTTACTTAAATATTTCTGTCTATATAAATAACCTTTAACAATAAAATATCTTCAAATTGTACATTTTTGAAATTATTTTCGTTTTTCATCAGTAATTTTACTTTAATGCTGATATTGGGACTATTTTCTCGCTTTATTGATTGCCTAAATGAATATCTTTTAAGTTTGAAGTGAAATTTCAGAACCTAACATTTTATGGCCATTTAGATATATAGCATTTGAGGCATATCAACCTCAATGAGCTATTTAATTCCAACAAAATCGCTGGTAATATGTTTTTCAAAGATGAATTGCTGGTAATATTTTTTTTCCAAAAATGTATTGCTGGTAAATTTTTTTTCAAAAATGTATTGCTGGTAAATTTTTTTTCAAAAATTTATTGCTGGTGATATTTTTTTAAAAATGTATTGCTGGTAATATTTTTTTAAAAAATTATTGCAGGCAATAATTTTCTTCAATGAATTCTTCAGGAATTTATTGCTGGTAATAATTTTTTACAAAAATGTATTGCTGATATTAAAATCTATTTTTACACTTTCATAGTGTTTTGACTCCTGTTTAACAGTTAACTATTTGCCCACAGCTGGGACCCTAACAGGTGCTACCACCTCAAGTCAGAGTGGACCTGGGAACACCGACAATTAAGAGGTGGTTCTACGCTCCTCAAAAACTACCGATCAGAGGGCTTGCCGTTGAATGTAGTTTATCGTCATACCCAGACCGCGGATACAGTTTATCGTCTTTGCCCAATATGTGAGTGATTTGAGAGTCACGTTGAAACACCGGTTCTCGTAGTATCACCGAAATTAAACAACATTTGAGCCTGCTCGGTACATAGAAGGGTGACCGCTTGGGAATATCAGTTGCTGTAAGATTTGATGTGCGGGTGGTGTAATGAATAACAGCTCTGAATTGGAAATCCGAAGGCCAAGTTTTAATTCCAGTCGGGTTTGTTATATTCTTAAATTCGCTTGCGCGAAACCCGAGGCGAAAGATATTAATCCACCATTTTCTCCCGTCTCTAGCTATGGGTTAATTAGTAGGAATTTTATCAGTCATTTATTATTATTTCCCAAAAAAATTTTTACCATCTAAAATTTTTTTCTGGTTTGCTTTGCTTTATTTTGTTTTACGCCATATCAACACCTCAATGGGTTATTTAATGCTGACAAGATTTTTATTATTGCTAATATTTTTGTTAAAAAATGTGTTGGTCGTAATAAATTTTCCCTTAAAAACTTAATTGCTGTTAAATTTTTTCTTCAAAATTCATTGCTGTTTTGTTTTGTTTTATGCCATATACACCTCAATGGGTTATTTAATGCCGACAAGATTTTTTATTGCTGGTAATATATAGATATTACTGGTAATGATTTTTCTTCAAAAATGTATTGCTGGTAAAAATTTTTCTTCCAAAATGCATTGCTGGTCATATTATTTTTAAAAATGTATTGCTGTTAATATTTTTTGAAAAATGTATTGCTGGTAATAATTTTTTCTTCAAATATTTATTGCTTGTAATTTTTTTACAAAAACGTATTGCTGGTATTAAAACATATTACAATTTCATAGTGTTTTGCCCCCGTTTGGAGGTTAACTATTTTCCCATAGCTGGGACCCTAGCAAGTACTACCACCCCGAGTCAGAATGAACTTGTGAAAACTGGCAATTATACTTCCATGCTTCTCAAAACCTCTTGCTGTTGGATGTTTTGTATCGTCTTACCCAGGACGAGGAATTTCGGTAATTATGTTTGGCAGCTATATTTTAAATTTAAGAAATTGAATGCTTATTTTCAAGGGAAATCTGTCCTTTCTTTTTAAAGCAACGCAATATTTATATCCTTATTTCTCTCAGTTTGGCTATTTTTGTCAAAGTTTAGTAATCATTAGGTACTTTGTGGCTGAAGTACGAGATTTGTTTTTCGACTGATGCCAGTACTGGGCTAGTGAGTGCAGATAAGCCTCGAGGGTGTAAAATGCGAATTCTCTCAAGTTAGAACATTGTAACCCTTTGACCTTATACCAAACAAACCTTATCTGCGGAAAAATGAAGGACACGGGCAAAGATTTGTTGGGAAAAAAGAGATCTCTCAGTTTGTTTTTTTAATAACATAAATAGAAACATTGGTGGCATCCTACAGGCTCACAACAGTTCGATCAAGCGATTCTTAAAATTATAAAAGCATAGCGAACCGTTTGTTGGATTATCCGAAAATTATCTTATATATTAATAGCCGATGGCTTAGGTAAAAAAACTTACTCGTGCTCGCGACTAGTGAAAAGTATTGCAAATCTTTTAGACCTAAATTTGATAGGTCTTCCATTAGATATTTGGGACTACAGCGATTCAGTTCAAATGCACCTAAGAAACCTTAACAGAACTGATGACACTAGAGATAAAAAGCATCAGACTTTCGAACAGAAATATAATGAGAACAGAATTTCAATCTGGAATTATCTTAATAAATAAATGTTTTAAATTATCAAAATGGTTTAATTCTTTTTGATACTATAAAGTGATTTGTTTGCATTCTCCAATAATAGAACCAGCTGCTGGAAACTTGGATGCCACAACTAAATAGAAGGCCAAGCTGTAATATTTAATCCGCGTTGATACAGTGTGGAATTATTATTATTATCCAGAAATAAAGGGACATTTTATTTTCCTCGAAAGATTTTCAAGTATTTATCGATGAAAAGCCGGAAAAATTAAGAGATATTGACATTATTTTCTCACGTGCTCTATTTTATAATTAGTCCATGTTGAGATAAAATAAGAAAAAAAAAAAATTGCAATAAAAACTTTTCTTATATTTTTTTTTCATATGGGCCTAATCCAGCTGGGAAGAAATAAGGTAGAAATGAAAAGATCGATATAAAATGTGAGACAAGATCCAAGTTCTGAGACAATGGGGAAACTTTGTTGGTAATATTCGTGAACATTTTCACGGATTCTATCTATCTATCTATCTATCTATCTATCTATCTATCTATATCTCAAAAAAGAATACCCGCTCGGCCCGATGGCTAGGATCAAAGTGTAGTATCTGCGCTTTGTGAGCTGCCGGGCCGGGTGTCTTGCAGAGAGGAACCCGGACGAAGCTCCGCCGAAGGGTAGGGTTTCGTTGGGGGAGGTTGACGGAACTGACCCGCCTCGGCGGGTTTGGATGGTTATTTATTTTTGGCTGGGCCTACAGGCTCAGAGATACCCACATTAAAAAGGCCTTGTGCCACATTCGATCCCCGTGGGTGGATTGATAAATACCATCTATCTATCCGTGTCTGTTCTTATCTATCTATCTATCTATCTATCTATCTATCTATCTATCTATCTATCTATCTATCTATCCAAGTCTGTTTTTATCTATCTATCTATCTATCTATCTATCTATCTATCTATCTATCTATCTATCTATCTATCTATCTATCCGAGTCAGTTCTTATCTATCTATCTATCTATCTATCTATCTATCTATCTATCCGAGTCTGTTCTTATCTATCTATCTATCTATCTATCTATCTATCTATCTATCTATCTATCTATCTATCTATCTATCTATCTCATTCGTAGATTTTTGTAGAGAGCACAATGCTGTAACATTAATCTAAGTAGGTTTGGCACCGAAGCACGTTGAATTCCGCACATCACAGTAATAATACATTTGCTAGGCTCTCCACAATTCGGACAATTGATCTGCCATGCGTACTGTCAATTTTACTCTTAACCGCTTTTCTTTACATCCTATTTTCTGGCATTCATATTGAAGCATTTTGTTCCTTTAGACTGCTTCATCTGACATTTTTATTTTTCCTGCGTATTTCTCCCACGATCTCTTTCAGAGTTACTTTCCACCCCTTCCAATATTTTATCGAGCATTTTCCTTCTTATTTTCAGTTTAATCTATACGCTAACTTGCCTAAAGCCATAGACTAACAATATGTAAAGTTAATGATAGTTGGTGTCACCTACTTTGACGTCATATATTTAATCTGTAATTAAAATGAGAGGCATGACAACACCTACCCGAAATCAAGTATAAATATTCAGAACGCTGAATATAAGTTTCTCAACATTTTAAATACCACGATGTCTAGATCAGTTATGTCACGTTCACTATAAGAGATAAGAAAAGTATAGTCCGTGCTAGGGTTACATTTCTGCAGCTCTCACACAACCAAAATATCGAGAAAAATTATGTTCTTAAACAGCATCGTCAAAAGTAGACTTTCATATTTTTTTCTCAGAAGAATAGTTAAAAATGGCTGCAAACGAATAAATCCAATCAATCTTAAAGTGATTATTTGTCAGATATTAATGGTTCGCGATTTAAAATAAGAGGCGTATGATTTGGCGAAAAACGAAAATCACATCAGGTGAACATTTTCCAAAAGCAGCAAAAAAAACAAAAAGACAAAACAAAACAAAACAAAAAAAAAACATGGAGGCGGATACAACTAGAAGAAAAAGCAATTGTATAATAAAGCTGTTTGTTATATTCCAGGTTGTTGAAAATGAAGAAAAACGAATGAAAATAAAAGACAAGTGTATTTTAACACAATAAAATAGGTTTTATTCATTCACTGCTTGAGAATAGCAAAGAATAGTTTGGGATTCTGACCATGAATTCCACATACGTGTTAGCTTGTCACCGTGTTGAATTCAGAAGTGTTCGATCCGACTAGCGGGAAAGGGAAGTAACTCAATTCTTTATTTTGAGTTATTGTTCTTTATGGGCGAAGTCGATTAAAATTCCACACTACCAAAAAGAAAAAAAAAAAAAAAAAAGAATGAAACTCCCATCAATACTTTAAAGAACTATAACATGAAGTGGTCATCAGAAATTTAATTTCCTGAAAGAAAAATGTTTTTAAGAAAAATAATATAATTTTCAATTTAGAGTAAAATTGACTGTTCGATCAATGATTACTGAAAGATACCTGTTTGAAAACAGCAATTCCTGTCATCAACTTAAAAATACCCACCCTCAATCAGTTGTTCTCTGATATTTATATGATAAAGTATTATCTTTATATCTTTTTTATCCGGTATTTACGCAAGTCTTCCCCACAAGGCGTGATGTACCATAAAGCCGGATTTTAACGTGAGGATTTTCAAGCGGGTACGCTCGGGCAAACATTCCCCGTAGACGTCGCATTCACGGGGTCGGATGGCTGTCTACCTCCACGGACGAAACTCTGCCGATAGCTTCTCGGCTTGATGGTCGAACTCTCTGCCTCTGAGCAGAGAGGAACCCGGACGAGGCTCCGCTGAAGGGTAGAGCCTCGTTCGGGGAGGTTGACCAACTCGATTCTGTTTTTACATTTTCTACGGGCATTTTTTTGGCCGAGCCTACGGGTTCGGAAAGCCCACGTAAAACTTGGCCTTATGCCACATCTTTCCCACGTGTTGGGGGGAAGCAAATATCGAGTCGAGTTGAGCCGATAGTAGTTCACTCTAAACCTGACTGACAGTCATACTAACACCTTGTATTATTATTTCGTGTAATATACCTTCGTTATTTCTACTCTTGTGTTCGTGTTCTTCCTTGGTCCTAACCTGGATCATAACAGTAATGGTATTCAGTGTACTGTCGGGGTTTGATTTGAGTCAGCTGATTCGCCTAAATGCGTCAAAGACCTGTATTCGCGACCTTCCAGTGTTTTGTGACAATCTGAAGTCTGTTATGAACGCCATGTATCTTAAGAACTATGGGTTATACTAGCAGGATAATACAATTCGTCATTGGGCTCAAGTTACACAAAATTGCCTAATAATATGTAGTGAAGAAAGGACTAATCGCAAGCACGAGGCCACAAATGAAGCAGCTGAGAACAGTTATCGAAACGTCATAGCTCTTCAGAAGTCATCCTACCAATTGTCGATGCCACGTCGAGACCCCCTACATTGATTACAGGGGGTACTGTATTATAATAGGATTTTGGCAAGTGACTATATTTCTATTTTGTTTACAATGTGTAGATCTTTGGAATTAACAGTCAAGTGTTTTGTATCACTTTATTTTCTCTTTTTTATTCTTTCAAAATTTGTGTTCCTTATTTTCCGATTAAATTTTTGTTACTTTGAAATTATTTGTTTCTCTGTTTCCCCATTTTTCTACATTTTTTTTTTAAATTTAAAAAAAAAAAATCTTTAAATTTCATTCACGACTGTTTCTGTGTTTTCATAACCTTTTAAACCCGCTACATTTTCATATGTATGTATGTATATCAGACTTTTTGTACCTATCTAAAATTTATTTCCACTTTCTCTTAATTCTAGCTTTCCTACATAGATAGATACTATTTTAAGAACCTACCTACCTATCTATCTATCTATCTATCTATCTATCTATCTATCTCAGGCTCTTTATTATCTATCTATCTATCTATCTATCTATCTATCTATCTATCTATCTCGGTCACTCTTTCTTTTCTTTCTTTATTTTTCAGCTAGTTTATCTCTCTCTTTCTCTCTCTCTCTTTCTCTCTCTCTCTTTCTCTCTCTCCCCTCTCTCTCTCTCTCTCTCTCTATATATATATATATATATATATATATATATATATATATATATATATATGTATATCTGTTTCTTTTTTTCTTTCTTTCTTTCTCAGTCGGTTCAAATCTATCAATGTTCATATCTCAGTCTGTTGATTATCTATCTATCTCGTTTAGTTCGTATTTATTTTATGTTACGTATATCTCTCATTGTACTGGTATCAATGTTAGTCTGTCTTTCTATCTGTTATGTCGACTCGAATGTATAATTTCTAGCTAAACGTTCCTTAAATATATCATAAGAGGTCGAGGAAATATGGGTTCCATATGACAATTTTCAACGCAAAAGACAGTTAAATAACAGGCATAAATTTCCCACAACCGACCCCAAAAGCTGAAATGGGGCTCATTTAAAGCTAATGCTGCGTGCGTGGTTGAATCGTTGGGGTATTGTTCATTTTTTCTTTTATGTATCGTACCCCTTCAGCACATAGGCGATCATGGCTTTCCATATCTTCCTGTCCATTGTAGCTCTTAATAAGTTTTGTCTATTTGGTATTTTCCCCAAACTCTATTCTGCCAACCATTTTGTTCAAGCACATCTCACGCTGTTTTCCTCTGTCCCTCTTTTCCTTCAATATGTCCCGTTATTATCAGGTTTTCAAAGACGTTTTTCTTCATTACGTGCCCTAGAAAATGTCAGCTGCCTCTTCCGGATGTTAAGTATTAATTTCCTTTTTGTTTCCATTTTCTCCAAAACGTTGTTGCTTACATGTTCGGTCCATGGTATCCTCAGCATCTTTCTCTAGAAACACATTTCTCTTGCTTCAAGTCTCTTTAATCTTTGAGGAGAATGTCCAGCATTCACTGCCATACGTAACAGTTCAATATTTTTTCTTTGTCTTCTTCCAATTGATTTTAATCTTTTCTTTTTGCTTTCCTCTTTTACCTCGTGCAAGAAATTCTTTTAGATTTCTTTCTGTGTTTGCTCTCAACATTATGTCATTTTCATATTTTATGTTTTTAATACTGTGGCCGCCAATATTGAATCATAGATTAACTTCTAATTCTCTTACGAACATGTCAGAGTGTAAGTTTAAAAAGCCCAGTGAGAATTCACATCCTTACAGCAATAATAACACGGGAAACACGATTTAGACACGTCTGTCCTGTTCTAGGCCAGTTGCCATGTTTACTTAATCTTGCATCAATTGATTATCACCTCGATCGCTACAGGGCACTTTGATAGGAGAAAAAGTCTCTTATGAAAACCAGGTTCAAGAATTCTCGTGAAACTTTTTCATATTAAAGCCGCTTGATAACTTACAAAACAAAATGGTCATCTCACAACTCAGGACATTCTTTCTGACAAGAAATATGGCTTTCGTGTCCCTACGTTAACTGCTGTTATCTGCTTTCTGGTAGTCCAGCCAACATTTGATCAAGATGTCTTATTCATCTTTATTATCTCTTTATATTTCTAGCAATCCAATTTAGGAGTTTAGTGTTTCGTCGTAAGTTCTTCATAAAATCTACTCTTGGCTCAGCTGGGGTATGCTTGCCTAGCCTCCCACTTAGAACCGAATCCCTATGGAGTGATATGTATTTGACCTATTCTGTATTTTCTGCTATCATCTCTAATCTTGGTCCCCACAAAGGATGTGGGCTTAATGGTATCTCTGTAATAGACCCTACAAAATATGTTCCCGATCTGGCCCCTGCTTTCTCTAAACTACAGGGAGCGGCAAATAGGACGGACGTATTTATGAGTAATAGCCAATTTTAAAAACGTCTTTCCTCTCTGTCTCATCCTTTACATAATAAATGTCTCGCTGTCTTTTACTTTTGTAAGAAATCCTCATCTGTTATCCCATTCTTTAAAAACTCAGGTGAATCCCAGGCTTTCAACTATCAGGCAATTAGCTTTCTATATCTGTTTGGTAAACTACCAGTGGCCTTAATCAATATTGAATTAGTTAAGAATCTCACAACCCAAGGACTTCTTTCAGACAAGCAATACGACTTTCATTTCTCTACGTTAACTGCTGATGTATTAACGATTATTGCGTAAAGTGTCTATCAAGTTTTAGATAAGAATGGTAAAACTAGGACTGTTCCTTTGGACACATCTCAAAAGCCTTTGACAGGGTTTGGCATACGAGCTTTCTTCGCAAGTTATGTGTCTTCGGATCAGTTTTTCAAATGCTTCCGTCGATCTCATCAAATGGTGAATTGAAAGTTGGCCTGAACAGCCACTCTTCTAGATCATTCTGTTCTAATGCAGCTGTCCCCCAGGGCTCTATCCTTGGGCCCACTTTTTTTTCAATTTTCATTAACGACTTTTCTGATGACATCAGCTCTTAACTTCATCTATACTGATGACAAAACGATTTACTCTTGTCTCGATACTAAGTCTGATCAGTTTGATGAGGTCACATTGGCGTCAGATCTCATGAAAAAAAACTTACAATCTGTTGTGAGCTGGGGCAAAGAATGTCTTGCTAAGTTTAAGGCCTCTAAAACAAAAACTGCACTCTATTAGTCGTCTGAAAGAACTCTTTTTGCTTTCCGTCAGGATGCTAACCCTCAGGAGAGCGAAGCGTTGCACCTTCTCGGATTAACATTCTTGGCTGATTTGAAGTGCAAAGATAACATTGAATCCATTGCTAGGTTAGCTTCTAAGAAAATTGGTTCACTGTGTCGTGCTAAACAATTTTTCTCTCCAGAATCTATCTTATATATCTATAAGTCTACCATTCGTCCATGCTTAGAATATTGCTGCCACATATGGTCTGGTGCTCCTGCTATATATTTACAGATTCTTGATAAAATTCAATGAAGGATCAGCAATATTATCAGTCCTGACCTGGTGCCTCGGCTTCATGAATTTAAGACCAG
The DNA here is from genome assembly GCA_963932145.1 of Acanthosepion lycidas. NCBI lineage: Eukaryota > Metazoa > Mollusca > Cephalopoda > Sepiida > Sepiidae > Acanthosepion > Acanthosepion lycidas. The sequence goes on along the minus strand of OZ010591.1, from coordinate 92,360,569 downwards.
TACTAGCAACAAGGTCACATCAATTTACAATTGAACTGGTTAGATGTAACCGCAAATTCTTTGCTAAAAGTTTCTTTTCTCGCTTGTCCAAACTTAGAATATTACTTTCACATATGGTTCGATGCTCCTGAAATTCTTGATATAATTCTAAGAAGAACCATCAATATTATTCGTCCAGATATGGTTTCTCGACGTCAGTCATTTTCCCACCGCAATAATATAGCTTCCCTGTGCCTTTTTTATAAATACTTTCATGGCAATTGTTCGGATAAATTCTTCGTTATGGTACCTAGATTTTATGAATTTAAGCGCTGTATTAGATTGGCGGAAAGGTCTCATCAATTCACAATTGAATTGGCAAGATGTAACCGTAAGTTCTATGCTAACACTTTCTTCTCTCGCACTTCGCCTTTGTGGAACTCGCTTCTAGTTTTATGCTTTTCTGCCAAGTTTGATGTTCAAAAATTTAAATGCAATGTCAGTCGCTATCTACTGTCTTGATTAGTCTTCAGTTTTATTTAGAAGTTCATCTATATTATTGGTCCTAACAGGGCATAACGGCTTCAGTCACTTTTTCACCTCCATAATGTAGCTCCCCTCTGCCTTTTCTATAAATACTTTCATGGTAATTGTTCGAATGGAATCTTTGCTATGATAAGTAGACTTTATGAATTTAATGTCTCATCAATTCACAATTGAATTGGTTAAATGTAAACGTAAGTTCTAAGCTAACAGTTTTTTTTTTCTCTCTCTGGAACGCTCTTCTGGCTCTATGTTTTCCGGCCAACGTAGATCTTCAAAAATTTAAATGTGATGTCAATCGTTATCTACTGTCTTTCTGACTACTCTTCTATTATTCTTGCTCCTTTATAGTGTTTCTGTTTTTTAATGTTTACACGTTTATGACTTAATGGCTTTATTGCCTTGATTGGGGTAAATTCAGTTAAAAATGTACATTTTACATTATTTCTCAATGATCAAAGTCAAGAGACAAAAAATTAAATTCGTGATCCAACGTAATATTACAATACTTACACAACATCCACAATCAGATATTGGTCAGCAGTACTTACTGTCTATATGAATACACCACATATCCTCCTTGTGGTTAATAGATCCATGCTCTCTCTCATACATATGATCGTACAGATGCAGAATCAAATCTAGCAATACATTCTTCCATATATCTTGCAGTCGATCATATTTTATAGTAAGAGATGTAGGTGGATTAGTTATACGAGTCAGGCATAGTCCCATCATTCCTTTTACATACTCAATGTAAGAAAAGTTATATAAAGTAGCAGGGCAATCATTTGGATGGACATTATATTGTTGCAATAACACAACACTTTCCTGGAAATATTTGCTTTTGCGAAACAATATTATTGGAAACTATATTCTCTGAGTAAACCCAACTTCCTTTTCAATCCTTTGATATGTGATACTATTTTGAAAATATAGTTTAACTCCGATCTGCGTCCTTCTTGTTGGCTTTTGAATGAAGACGGTAAAAGCACGCATCTGATGCCATCAATGCGATGAAACGGTTGATTGAAGTGTGAAGCGACAGTGAAAAATTGGTGCAGTTGTCTTACATGGATTTCTATGGTTATTGGTTTGACGACGAAATCCCGTCCCTGACACACTTGATTTATTTCTCGTCTGGTTGAAAAGGGACTCCGGTGTGTCCGAAAATTCTGAAATTAAAATATTTCTCTTTGTGCTTCAAATTAGTCAAAAGACCTTTTAATATAATATAATATAATATAATATATATATATATATATATATATATATATATATATATATATATATATATATATCATCTGTCGTATTGCCAATATTGTTATCATTTAGGGATGTTCTTTTTTATTTATTAATCCGAGAAATTTTTATTACTGTAGCTGAAAGTTCAGTTCACGTCAGGTCTAGGGGAACGCATGTTCAAATCCTGCCGGAGAGCGCATATGTTTCTCTAATAAGATTTCTCGAATATTCAGGCGGGTAGATGAAAATTAATATTCTTTTTACTAAATAAACGGAACGTCTACTCAAATACGAGTAATCACTAATATATCTATCTATATATATATATATATATATATATATATATATATATATATATATATATATATATATATATATATATATATAAAAAGAAAGAACAGTAAGATATATAATCCGGTGTTCTTATAGATATTTTTATTTTTACAAAATAGTGCTCAATGTAAATTTACAGAGCATTAATATTATAAATTAATTGATTTAAAATATGTTTTTTTTCCGCTACACAGTTCTAACCATGTTACAAAAATGGAAGCTCAAAATTAAATTCGGATCTTCCATTTTTGAAACATGGTTAGAACTGTGTTGCGGAAAAACATATTTTAAATCAATTAATTTATAATATTATATATATATATATATATATATATATATATATATATATATATATATACATACTAATTCTCATACTAACACCAAAGCCTACATACTACAAGACTACATACACCTACATCGGTGTGATGAGGTTCCTCACTTTTAGTCTGGATCGTATCAGGATAAAAAGTACTTAGGTTTGTGTCTGTTTGTTGCCACGATTGCCATTCATTTATTCAATTACAAGCAGGATTCTCCCGCTTGATCTCGCCTTGCAAAGTAAGAGATATTCACTAGTTAAAATCTTTAAAACGAAAATTTTAAAGAACATTTCAATCAGAATTTGGTTGTAAACATGTAAGAAATCATTTGTATTTATTCAGGCAACTAAACATTGGAATTTTAGCCGTTTTTAAAAACATGAAACATATTTAACTGAATCACATTTAACATTTTCCCTGTTCGGTCAGCCATTTACACAAGCTCGAAGCTTGTACTTCTTCTATGTATTGTGCTTCTTTACGACGTAGCGATCAAGACTCTCTACAACTTCCTTTTTTGGCTTTTAGCAAAGTTTGTATTTTTACAAACTTCTTCATCCTCATTTTGCTAAACATTTCATAAGTTCGAATATTGTGTTTGTTGTTGTTTTTCTTCTATGTGTTATGCTCCTTCATGATGTGGCGATCATGGCTCTTCCCAACTTCATGTCATTTGTAGCTTTTAGTAAGGTTTATCATTTTGATATCTCTTCTAATCCCGGTTCTACCAACCACTATTCGCTGAGAGTCTTCTGATATTCTTGCCTTCGTTATGTCTTTTCATGCATCAAATTTTCCCAGCCTTCTTTTCTCATTTTGTCTTTTTGATTCTAGGTAAAAGCCTCCTTTTTGCTTGCATTTCTTAAAAGCTTTCTCTTTAAACATGATTTTAATCCATCGTATTCTGAGCATCTTTCTGTAGAACTATAATTCTGTTGCCTCGTCTCCTCCTCAGATGTGAGATTGTCCAGCTTTCGCTGCCACATAAGATGACCAATATTACATAACCATTCAGAACTCTTTTTCTTTGTTTCTATTCGGTATAAAACCTATCCGAAGAAGAAATCAAATTAAATCTGGAAAGTCGGAAATCAGGTTGCGCTGTCCACAGCGTTTCAGCTGGCGCCTGTCCACTGCAGTCGCTCTTCCATTATGGCCGACAACCCACCGAGATAAACACATTACTTTCGCTGATGTCCGAAGCCATCTCGTCCGCTATCAAGACCGTGCTTTTCATGTTGGTGTCGACACGAGTGTTGGAAATGTCATTCTTGGATCCATTTACACGTGCAGAGACTACTTTCTTTATAGGTTGACCCGAGACAAATATGGCGGCGAAGGGGAACGAGCTATAAAAACAATAACATACCCAATCTGTTCGCTTTTCCTAATAAACATGCATGCTTACATATATATATATATATATATATATATATATATATATATATATATATGTGTGTGTGTGTGTGTGTGTATGTGTGTATGTGTGTGTGTGTATTTATATTTATAAATATACACATACACGCACACACATATATATGTATATCACAAATAAATATGTTATAAATATGCATATTTATATTTATATACATATATATATCTGTGTATATGTAATGCAAATCAGCGAATACATACTGATATATATATATATATATATATATATATATATATATATATATATATATATATATATATATGTGTGTATAATTGTGTATTTTGGCAGCAAACTGTTTTATACAAGTTACATTAAAAACTACTGAAATATATTGCGATTAAACATTTTATTCAGTTACTCTCGTGTTCGTGTAAGTGGCTTCTTTTCTGGAAATAAAAGTGTTCAAAAGTGGTTTCGGTTATTCTACAAGCTGTTTTCAAGGATGTTTCTTTATTTTAAATTTTAGCTGAATGTGTATATTTTTCGATAAACAAGTTGCGATGAGAAGCTATTTTATATTTTAATTTCACGTATACATGTTGTTTGGTCTTGATTTTGTCGACTGCACAGTATAGTAGGGTCAGCTAGACACCGTCTGTAAGAAAAAGAGTACCGTGACGCAATTCACTGCCCCAGAATATTGGAAAAAAGTCTACTGTGCTGCTTAGTATTCAATATGGAAATTTCAGAGTGCTTGGGTGTCAGTTTGGGGAGAGTGAAGAGTATTCAGAAAGAGTTGGATGAGTCTAATGGTGATTACGAAAGTCGAGCAGTTCGGAAATCTCATTCTAATCATTCTGATTAGAAAAAGAACTGGTGAGGGCCTCAGACTCAACATGGAGACCTACATCAAATGCCTTGAGGAGGTAGTGCTTCCCTGGCTCAAGAGGTTGGCTGCTGGAAAACATTATGTCTGGCAACAGGACACTGCACCATGCTACACAAGCAAGAGAACTCAGTCATGGCTGTCAGACAATTTCTTCGATCAGATCATCTCTTACATCTGATCTCCTATCTCTCCAGACTGCAACTCCCTTTATTTTTTTGTGTGGGGCACAGCTGAGCTAGAGACCAACAAAACTCCTTGGAACTGAAGGCAAGGATTTATCAACTTAAACAAGGAGCCCGTCTAGAAGAGTTGCAGGAGATTCCGGTGTAGTCTGAAGGCTGTGGTTGATGCCAATGGCGAGTTTGTTGAATAAATTTACTCTTACCTATTTCGAGATATTTTTGTGTAATTTTGGTAAATATATCTGTTAAAATTAAATATCAATGTTTTTTCATTTTTGCGTAATTTAGACCATAATTTATCCATCGCACCCTCTACATTTGGAATGATAGGGTGTTTTTAATGTTATTATTCCCCAAACATGGTCAACATATTGTGGCCGTATGCAGAGTTGATGTTATTGAGTGTTGGCTTTTTGTTTTTTATTATTATCGGTTCCATTAATTTTAGCCCTTTTTTAACATTGTGGATGACGTTATTTATATTTGCATTTTCTACAGTTAGGTGACGGCATGTGTGTTTACCAAACGATGGGGAGCAAAATGTATTATTATTATTATTATTATCAGTAATCGTCGTATGCATGTATGTATATATATATATATATATATATATATATATATATATATATATATATAACGTCATCCACAGATAGACTGTTTCGCTGTTTCACAGTTCATCAGTGTGGCTAGACATCCGGTTGCCTCTAGCTAGGATCAAAACCCGACTGAATTGGTGTTAGTCGGAGATTCTACCACTAGGCCGTCGGCGCACGGCAAGAACGTAGGTGGATCTTTAGCATATTTATTTTTAGAAACACGCCCAGTGACTGACAGTGACTCAATTCGCTATGCGAAGAGTCTCGCTATATTAGCTATAATAATATATGGTGGACTCTCCCGTCGTATTCGACGTATGAGGATCAAGCAACTGAATTGCGAGGAACCGACAGTCCATACACCAGCACATATGATTTGATTATAGTGTATAGGGGTGAAGGCTTTGCGCAGAAACAATCACACAGTTTGAAGAACAGAATACAGAGATCTAGTGTACTACGTGCCACAAGGTCTCCAAACGACCATTCGCAGGTTTTGAATTCAGAGTTGCCCTTCTCCTAGACTAGTTGCCATCCAAGGCTATAGAAACTAGTCTCTCTTGCTGTTTATCCATTGCTGCAGGGAGAATAAGAGGATTCATACCTTTCCAAAGGGTATAAGCACTCAAGTGAATGTAATGGATTCTTATATATATTTTTTTCTCAATAGGTGGATCTTCAAATCGACAAACTTTTGCAGTGCTGTTTCTACCTAGACTAAAAGCAGTGACAATCATAATTTGCCCAAGTAAATGACGGGTGTAAAGAAAGAAATTAATTTCACAAGAAGATATTTTATAATTTTCTTTCTATATAACTGAGTAGCAAAGAAAAAAATACACTAGTATTTTTGTGAAAGAAGAAAGTCATTACAGACAAGAAATTGTGGGGGCACGAATCAGTGTGTGTGTGTGTGTGTGTGTGTGTGTGTGTATCTGTGTGTGTGTGAATGTTTTGACACTAAGGCAGAAACGTTTCCCCATGCCAGGAAACAAGGTCTTGTTGATGTCGCTTCAGCATGCTGGACAGAAAAGAAAGAGAAGAGAGAGAAAGACTGGAAGCGTCCCGTTTGTAATGTTCTTTGACAGCGCCCACTAACGACTTTTTGACTACACTAGTAAAAACAGGTGAAGAAAACCCATATATATATATATATATATATATATATATATATATATATATATATATATATATATATATATATATATATATATATATATGACGCGTTTCATCTGTTAGGATTTCAACGGACTGGACTTTGTTGACGTTGCCACATCTACACATGCGCACGAAAGGTCAGCAAAGTCCAGTCCAATGAAACGCATCACAAAAAAACTTTCCAGTCGTAATATTTTTCTAAATACTGTTTGTTGATATTAGGTTGGTGCAAAAATGATGACGTAATAATGTCGTTTTTTGGCCTTTTTTTAACGTCAAAAAAGACATTATTACGTCATTATTTTGACACCAACCTAATACATAAAATTATACACAATTATATAGATATAATATAATTTATATACGCAATTGTATATATATATATATATATATATATATATATATATATATATATATATATATATATATATATATATATATATATTTTTAAGCATTGCGCCCCGAGCAAAGCGTGAATCCACTAAGATGCAGAGGAGTTGCAGAAGATTTAAAGCGGGAGCAGATAGGAGTGACAGAAGAAAGGATGACGGGAAGGAGGGAAGGATAGTGGGTAGATCAAGGTAACTGGAGATGTCGATTGACATTACATTTGAATAGTTGGAGATCATAGCTCTCGGGGAAACAGTAATTGAGAAGGGTGTTCCACAGGCGACAGGTGTGAGGTATGAGGCTATTGGAGTAGAAGAGACGGCTACATTTAAAAGTTTCTACAGTGTAACTGTGAGAGCGGGATGCCAGCCTCGTAGGGCGCTTTAATTCATGGAGACTGGGAACCAGTGAAAGCAGCTCATCGGAGCAATTACCATGAAAGTATTTGTAGAATAGACACAGAGAGGCGACGGCGCGTCTGTGAGATAGTGCCTGCAGACGAGACGCCAGATCAAGGCCAATCACATTACATATCCGTCTCTGGATCTTGTCAAGAAGTCCGAGGTAAACAGAAGGTGCCCCAGATCATATATGGCAGCAATACTCCATGCAAGGGCGAATGGTTGTTTTGTATATTTGAAATATCGATTCAGGGGAGAAAAATTTCCTATTCGCGGCACAGAGAGCCAACTTTCCTCGCAGTGGAGGAAGCAATTGACTCAATGTATTTGTTACATCCCAGGTCTGCAGTCAACGTGAGACCGAGCTAACGCAGGAAGTTGCTCTCAAGAAGTTGACTATCAGACATTCTAATGGGGGTGCAGGGGAGGATCTCTATGGTGGTTAATGGAGAGTAGTTTAGTTTTTGAGGCGTTAAATTTGACCATCCAATTGTTGCCCCAGTTAACAACCGATTGGAGGTCCATTTCAAGACACAAGGCCAGGTTAGTTTTGTCAGCGACACTAGATTTGTTTTTGAGGCAGGAGTAAATTGTAGTGTCGTCCGCGTAGATGCCAACTTGGGACCCTATGGCATCAAGAAAGTCGTTGATGAAAATAAGGAAAAGTGTGGGGCCAAGGATGGATCCTTGGGGAACACCTGCGTTCGTGGGATAGGAACTGGAGGAGAATCCGTTGAGAACGACCTTCAATTCTCGGTTTGACAGGAATGATTGTATTAAATCAAACAGTCAACCAGTAATACCATAACCCTAGATCTTAGGCCGGCATGCCAAACCTTATCAAACGCTTTGGAGATGTCTAGGGCCACGGCAGGAGCCTCACCGTTATTTTGAAGTGCTTGGTAGAAAGGTTTCAGTGATGGCTGTAAGCACATCAGCTGTAGAACGGGTGTAGCGGAAACCATATGGCTTGTCTGAGAGAAGGTCGTGTGAGTTAAGGTGGTTAACGACTTCTGCGTTGATTAGGGCTTCGAAGACTTTGCCGAAGAGGGGTAGGAGACTAATAGGACGGTAATTAGAGGGGCCAGAGGGGTCTCCAGAGTTCTTAAAGACAGGAAAAATGGATGAGGACTTCCAGCAGTCAGGAAAACATAATTCGTTGAGGCAGTAATTATACAGTTTAGAGAGGGTGGGTGCTAGCTCAGGCGCGCATTTCTTCAAGACAATGGCTGGTATGCCATCTCTACCACTAGCCTTGTGGGGGTCTAAATTGGAGATAATACCCAGTACCGATGACGGGGTTATGCGTAAGCCGCTCAATAGGGCCTCAGTTCTTAGATGGAAGTATGGTATGGGTACACCGGTGGAGTCGAGCGTTGAATTAAACGAGAACTTCCGAGCAAGGCATTCAGCCTTGTCGGTTGAGGAGGTCAAGACCTCGAACTGGTTGAATAAAGGAGGTATGGAGGGTTTTCTATTGTTCAGAACACTCTTGCAATAATCTTTGGAGCCAAGTTTGCGAGATGCAATACGCTCCCTCATCCGAGCAGCAAATATTGACTTAGCTTCGTTGAGGATACGCTTACACTCGCTACGAGCGGAGGCAAAGAGACGTCTATTGCAGTCCGACATGTCGCTACGAAATATGTGAAAGAAGTGGTTCCTATGGGCAATGGCGGCTGAGCAAGGAAGAGTGCGACTTGACCTTAAATTTCCTTGAGGGGATGAAAGCGTCGATTCCAGCTTTAACCCAGGATGAGACATCAGAAGCACATTCTTGGACAGGGAGTGTAAAGACAACATCCCAGGGGACATCGCGGAGGAAGTCACGGAACGAGTCCCAATCCGCTCGTTGATAGTAGAACGAGGTTCTAGTAATGGGAGGTTCTTTGCGGGGTGTGGAGTTGAAGGAAATATTAACAGATACCACGGCATGATCGGAGTTACCAAGAGAGCAGAGCTGTGTGGCGCTACAGGATTTGGGGATGGAGGTAAAACACAGATCGAGAAGGGAGGCCTTATCTGCCAGGTTGAGGGCAAAACGCGTGGAGAAGTTAAGTGTTTGAATGCCAGCCCGGTCAGTAGTAGCATTCTCGAGCCACTTGGTATGATGGGCGTTAAAGTCACCAAACACGAATATGTGAGCAAACGGGTGAAGAGATAGAGGGCATTGTCTATGCCTTCAGATATGCTATCGAGTATCCTGTAGTCTTGAGAGGATGGAGAGCGATAGAGGAAGAAGAGATAGCTTACGGCATTGAGGAGAGATAGTCGAAGACACATGTACGAATGGTCTTGCGATTCGAGAGACAACTCTCTGGTCAGGGGGAGATGATCCTTGATATAGACACCAAGGCCGTGCATGTAGGTTAGAGAGTATTTCCTGAAGATAGGAAGGTAGCTGGGGATCGAGAGATCAGAGGAGGGAATAGACTGGACAAGGTTTGTCTCACACAGAGCCAGTATATCCGGGCAGTTTGCAGTGAGGAAAGATTCCATACTGCAGAAATTTGTTCTAATGCTACGGATGTTGGAGAACGAAATGTTGAGGGGTTTAGGTGATTTTTGAGTGGCTGGTTTAGGTTTACTTTTTGGTTCATTTAAGTCTTCATGTGGAGTAATTGTTGGAGGATGAGAAGGCCTGAAGTAAGAGAAGCAGATGGTTATCGACCGCAACATGAGCAGAGAGGAGTTGGCAAAGCCTGCATCATAATGTGGCCTCCGGGTTGCCCACCGGAGGTGATTGCAGGGACACTGTTCCATGCGCGTCATGGCACTACAAGCACCCCGGTATTATACAACTGTTGATCAGAGCGGCCGCTCAAGACGCTACGCAAGAGTTAGGGCTCCTAAATACCAGTCGGAAGCAGCAACCAGTGAACTGTCAACCGTCTACCCTCAAGATGAAGAGGCAATACCACAGACTGCACACGTCACGGGAGAAACACATCAGCACTAGTACAGAGGCCAGAGAGAGAGAGAGAGAGAGAGAGAGAGAGAGAGAGAGAGAGAGAGAGAGAGAGTACCGGGAACCCCTTCTTAGACAAGAAACAAGGTGTGAGCCTCTGTTCATGTCCAGGAGAAGGGAGAGGAGTGTTGACCGAGCGGTAGGAGGGTCTACCTACTCCTATTTAATATATATATATATATATATATATATCAGATTTATTAAAGATGACTAACAAGGTACTGCGACTAACCTTTTAATTATTCTTGTGATTGTACAAGTGTTTTCTTCTATGGACACAAAATTTGTAAAAACTGTCTAAAACTTCTGCATATCCGAGCGCTTTCGAATAATCTTTTAGCCATAATCAAGTATGTTTTTTTTTAAACTTTTAAATGAATGTATGAGCCTCGAGTTATAGGAATGTTTCATTTTCCAAGTAAGATCAGCACATTGTGGCCATCTTTATAGTTAATATTATTGAGTGTCGAATTCTCCATTTTTTTAATTATAGCTTCCATTATTTTAAATCCTTTTTTTACATTTGGATGAGGCTATTATACATTGTTTGGACTGTTGTTCTTATCTTTATTGACATATTCACGACGTTTAGGTCGTTTTACGGTCCGGTTTTCTTCAGGTGATTGAAATTTCGAACTGAACCTCTTATTCCGTCCACCGTACCATGCTGCTTCTGGATGTCTCAGTTATCTCCCTTTAAATCAACACTCCAAGTTTTCGTTCACCACTGCCGTAGCCAGGTATTGAAATCTTTGTGTCAAGTTACTGGATCCAACCACCGGACTATGTGTCCCTGAGGAAGAAGGCAGGGGCCTACAACGGTCGAAACGTCGTGAACATGGCCAAAAAAGTTAAGACAACAATCTTAGAAATGTAAATAATTATAATACCTCATCTCAGAAATATAGACAGATAATGGAAACAGACATATAATAGGGAGTGCCTAGCAACGTTTCTTCTGTGGGAACTGCGTTGTAGGGTGAAAAAAAAATCATCAATTTACAAGGCCACGCAAACGGTTTTAAAATCTGTCGTGGCTGGAAAGTGAGGATTACTTATACGTATAATTTTACTTTCAGTAATACTACACGAAAGCATCATTCAACATCTCGCAGTTATCAGCTAATCTCGTTTTTTGACGTTTTCCAAAAAGGAATAAACGTCGAGCTGTTCTATCAAGTTTTCATAGGAATTTTCAAACAACTAATTGAAATATGATAAAATTGTCACGAAACCAATAGCATGTCCTGATGTGCCATTTCACAGGACAATCTTTCGAGGGTGGAAAAATTATTCGTCTCTCGTAAGGACTCGGAGACGCTTTTGAACATTGAGGAGACTAGAAACTTAGGAATGTGCAGCACCCGCCCAAATATGAGAAAAATACTCTATTTTCGGCCAAATCCCTCAGAGATATAGACAAATCCTGAAGTCGGCAGGGCGTCCAAGGGCCGAAATGTTGTGAATAGTGAATATGGCAATGAAGATGATGATAACAGTCCTAATAATGTAAATAATGCAAGTAATCATAATACCTCATCTCAGAGATATAGACAGATCCTGAAGAAAGCCGGGGAGTACAACGGTCGAAACGTTGTGAATATGGCAATGAAAATGAGAATAATCAGCGGACCATGAATTTTCTCCAGTTATGACGAATGGTTGTACTCTCAATAAAGTACCTCGTGTTGAATGTTTATTGTGATTCAAGTTCACTCCATATCTTATGTATAGCATCCATTCTTAAAGACGTTGGAAAAATGGTTGGTTGATTATGCGCTCCAGAATTTATTTGATTACTTCTGATATGCTCTATGTTTAAAAGAATCAGATCAAGCAAAAATGTTGCGTATCGCTGTCTAAAATGAGCTGGAGCTACCAGATCATCACTTTCCAGCCCTGTCCTGGGTATGACGATAAACTACATCTGGCATCAAGGCCTCTGATCAGCAGGTTTTTCAGGAGTGTGGAACCACTTCTTAATTGTTATTGTGCCCAGGTCCACCATAACGCAAGGTGGTAGCACCTTGTAGGGTCCGAGCTATCGGCAAGTAGTTAACCCCCAAACTTGGATCAGCACTATAAAAGTATAAAAGTATGTTTATAATCAGACCTGAGAAGGAAAATTGAAGACTTTGCTGTCCAGTCTTGATATAGTATCCACGTTCGGACCGTCCTGGGTATGACGATAAACTACATAAGGTAGCAAGCCTTCTGATCAGGAGGTTCTAAGGAGTGTGGAACCACCTCTTAATTGCTATTGTTCCTTGGTTCACACTAAGCCAGGGTGGTAGCATTTGTTAATGTTCAACCTATGGGAAAATAGTACTCTCTTAAAATGGTGTCAAAACATGAAACTATAAAAATAATTTCCCAGCAATATATTTTCATAGTAAAAAAAAAAAAAATACCAGCAATATATTTTGGAGAAAAAAATAAAATAATAAAGGTCACAATAAAATAAAATTGCGGCATTAAATGGCCTATAAACCTGTCTATCCCTGACAGATTTCAAAACTATTTACTTGGAATTTTTTTTTTTGTTAATACATTATATGTTTGTACACATATATATTCATCCTTTTAATTCCTTACATTTTTAGGTGGACTCATACTCCGAATTTCAGGAGACATATGTGTTTATCTCTCAACGCGTGCAACCAGCCCGCAACGTGCTTCTCTTTTTATGTCATAACTATCTTACAATCCATAAACATTCAGATGTTACAAATTCAAGATGCTAGACAAAAGATAACGATTGACATTGCGTCTAAATTTAAGAAGATGAGTTGACTGGAAAGCGACTACGTTCTAAATTAATTGTCTGTTTGCTACAAGATCAAAATATCTTGTCAAAATTTTAAATTACTTATCTGTATATGTCTGCCACAAGAACAAAATATATTGTCAAAATTTTAAATTAATTATCTGCATATGTGTTTGCTACAAGAACAAAATATAATGTCAAAATTTTAAATTAATTATCTGCATATGTGTTTGCTACAAGAACAAAATATATTGTCAAAATTTTAAATTAATTATCTGAATATGTCTCCCACAAGAACAAAATATATTGTCAAAATTTTAAATTAATTATCTGCATATGTGTTTGCTACAAGAACAAAATATATTGTCAAAATTTTAAATTAATTATCTGCATATGTGTTTGCTACAAGAACAAAATATATTGTCAAAATTTTAAATTAATTATCTGCATATGTGTTTGCTACAAGAACAAAATATATTGTCAAAATTTTAAATTACTTATCTGCATATGTCTTATAGCTACAAGAACAAAATATATTGTCATAATTTTAAATTAATTATCTGCATATGTCTGTTTATTATCAACTTTAAAGGGATTTATAATTTAAGGGTTTTCGATTTTTGTATTGGGAGGTATCTTTACTGCTATTGTTGCTTTTCTGTCGAAGCAATCGCTACAAGCTCTATTCAAATCAATGTCGAGAGGAGGGCATTTGAAATAGTCTTTCATAAAGGCATTAACATAAAAAGAAAATGTCGAAAGTCACAGCAAAGAATTGAAATTTGTTTCCCTAAGCTAATAAGATATGAAATGCTAATTTCATGCACAAGTGAATAACAATTGCTGGGGCAGGAGGTAAAAATGACTTCATTTTTATGAAGATCACTATTTATGCACACACGTACACATACGCAGAAAGTAATTATTTTATTCATATTTTATAATACAGGGTGTCCATAAAGTTCGTGCGCACTTTAAAAAAATTATAACTTTATTTCTATTTGTGATAGAAATAATTTGTAAAAAAGATTAGAAAGAAGTAAATCTATAATTTTTAAGGTTTTATTGAAATTTTATTTAAGTTTCCGCATGTCCTCCATCATTAGCAATACAAAGGGTAATACGATTTTGCAGTTCACGGAAAACATTTGCAAACTGAAATCACATTAGTTATTTTAGCTATACTTACAACTAGATACATTAAACTTTATAACATACAGACCCTGTATATGCTAATTAATAATTACTAACCTATCTATCTATCTATCTATCTATCTCTGCTTATAACAATAATAAAAATATCTAAATTTTGATTAAAAATCCATCATAATAAAAAAAAGAACATAAAATATTACGTAGAAAATATCTAGATGGAATATTAATCAAAATCATAAATAAACACATTTTACATATCACCAAGAGGCTTATAGCCATATCACGTTGAAACACCAGTTCCCGTAGGATCATCGAAGTTAAGCAACGTCGAGATCGGTCAGAAGCTAGATGGGTGACCGTTTGAGAATACCGTGTGCTGTAGGCTTGGATAGGTGGGTGGTGTAGTGGAACGGAATTGTTAATCGGAGAACCGAGTTCCAATTCCAGTTGTGTTCATTATATTCACATAGGCGCAAATATATTTGGAAAGCGTATGGATCTATCTCTTCTTCTCTCCCCACCTATAGATTAATTAGTAAGACTGGTATCACTGAATCCTTATCTTACAATCTAAAAATATATTCTGGCTTTAAATAACCTGCAAAGGGTTAGTAAACCGTAGAAGATGAATGAATGAATGAATCATCAGATCACCAACATTCATAATGCCTATACTTAATTTTCAGACATTCCCTTTGAATACTCAGTAGACAACCCCAAAATACGCTAAGGCACTTCCCCCACCCCAAACACACCAAATATCTCCCAATGTACTCAAACAATTATGTAAAAATAATAATAAAAATAACATTCACCGACACTCACCCTTACACTCTTGTGCAAATTAATTGAAATAAAAACGAGTAATTCCGTTATTATTTACTTTTTTTTTCGTATTTTTCCAATGAAACAAGCCGCCGTGAACATGTTAGTACATGTTATATCCATTCCACAAAGTCGTTCGTTGCAGACTGACCACAGATTTTCGATTAGACTTAAATTAAGAGAGTTTATTTTGATTTGATCACTGGTAAAGCTTGCCACTGTGTTCCTTCAGCGTTACAATTTTCGTACGCTTGGAATAACGTCAATCGCAGACATGGCCAGACAACTAATCGACAGTCGAGACAATAGTGTTTTGGCAGGATAAAAATTTGATGCAATCACGGATGACTCACTATTTTACAAGACCAAACAAATTCCATCATACACCCTTGGGGATGCATATTTCGTTGCCCCAACGAGCCTTCGGATTTCAGTGTCACACTTTGCACTTCCCAGATGTTTAAATTTTTGTACTTCGGTATCTCTAAATTGTAATTTTTAAGTCGGTTGTTCCTTTGGCTAACAGTTATGCATTCAGTCTTTTTGCATTTAGTCCTTTCTTTTCGATTTCCTTTACAACCCTCTGTAGAAGTCCTTGTAGGTCCCACTGCGTGTCTGCCATCAACACTGTATTTACTGCGTATCTTCTGTTGTTAAGATTGTTGCCGCTAATAATGATTTCTGGTTGGAAATCTAATTCCCTCAGAATCGTCTGGGAAGACATATCCTTGCATTAGACCACTTTCTATTTTTGTATATTTACTCAACTCATTTTACAGATCCACGTGATACCCACTAAATTCAGACACACACACACACACACACACAAACACACACACACACACATCCTTAGCGCTTAGTAAAATCTGTTCTGCCATCATGTTTGGTTTCCATTTACTCTAAAACTTCGCTATGGCTCATACGTTCAGTCCATAATATTCTCAGCATTTTTCTGTGGAACATCTTTTCTGCTGCTGCAAGTCTTCAAAACACCGAAAAGTCGAACATGTTAAATTTATAATCATTTTCGCATTTGTTCTCATCTATCTATCTATCTATCTATCTATCTATCTATCTATCTATCTATCTATCTCAGTCTGTACATTATTTATCTCGGGATGGTCACTATCTATCTATCTATCTATCTATCTATCTATCTATCTATCTCACTCACTCATTCTCTTTCTTTCTTTTCTCTCTTTATTTTTCAACCAGTTTATATCTATCTATCTATCTATCTATCTATCTATCTATCTATCTATCTATCTATCTATCTCAGTCTGTACATTATCTATCTATATCGGGATGGTCACTATCTATCTATCTATCTATCTATCTATCTATATGTGGGCATATAAATCAACATTGCATTGGGAAAGTCATTTTTCAAGATTGTTCAAAATGTGAAACTGATAGTCGCCATGCAGTATTTATGTCCACAAAGGCCCAATCTCCGATATTGAGAACATTTCCTTATACGTGTATCAAGTTTTAAATAAAAGAATTATAGCGGCATATATATGACAAATGACTAGCATAAAATATGTAATGCAATATAGAAAAAACAGTTTCACTCTCTTTATGTTTGCACTATCTGAAAATAAACCTTAAGAAAATTCGTTATCATAGAAAACCTGTAATATTTTCAACATCCAACTGGTTCTACGCAATTTATATATATATATATATATATATATATATATATATATATATATATATATATATATATATATATATATATATATATATATATATGTGTGTGTGTGTGTGTGTGTGTGTGTGTGTGTGTGTAGAGAGACAGACAGACAGACAGTGTGGTGCAGAAAAACTGCAACAAAAATAATGGATAATAAAAATAGCGCCTGGTAGTTAGGAGCCCGCATTCTTGAGTAGCGCCTAGAGATGTTTCTCTGATCAACAGTCGTATAATATGTGGATTCTTACAGTGCCATGTCACGCATGCAAATGTGTTGTGGTGGGCAACTCTGGGGCCACACTATGCCGCAGACTTCGCCAATTTCCAGAAAGCTCATATTAACTTAAACGACCGGCAGCTACTATTATTCTTGGCCTTTTCCACCTTTATAAAATATGAAAGGAAGGAGAATAAAAATGAAGGGATAACGACTATTAAAACTTAATAGATAATAATATACTTTTAGCTCACTAAGTAACCTATCCTAACGCATATATCTGCAGTTTATTCTACACCCAACCCCACAGCTCTTAAATTTCTTCTCTAGGTGAAAGGGAGAAATGGTAATGGAAAGCTGGGCATAATCTTAAGTCTTAAGTTAATTTGTAAGGTACCTTTACGTCTCTGTCGATATTCCATGGTCTTAACGATTCATTTTTCTTTTTCTTTATTTTTTAAAAATATGATTAGATAAGTCTACCTATCGCCCAGTTCATACTCTTCCTTAATAAGCGTGGCTGTCATGACTTTTTGGTGATATGACTGGCTGATGGCTACGACTTTTCATACTGAGGGTACTGGATTGGCATTTTTCTGGTTGCTGCATCTGACTGGTAGTTAGGATCCCGGACATCTGAGTCGCGCCTAGAGACGTTTCTATGATCAACAGTCGTATAATATCTAGATTCTTACAGAACCATGCCACGTATTGAAATGTGTCCCTACAAGCTGTTGTAGTGGGCAACCTTGAGGCCACACTATGCTGCAGTCTCCTCCAATTTCCAGACAGCTTTTATTAACGACTGGCAGCTACTATTATTCTTGGCCTTTTCCACCTTTATAACATGATATGGCATATGATTATAATATAATATGACCAAAGGCGAGAAGTTAAATAAAATTAAACTAACTCGTCAAAAAATAAAAGGTCTAAAACCCTGGACTTTTCTTTCTCCAACATTGGTAGTATTCATACCAATTTCTACAGTGTGGAACATCCTCCAGACATACTAACTCTTTATGAAATTAATATTAAGTCATCAGTAACTTTCAATCTGTTTCCGGCTATCTTCCTCTTTTTCTGAAGAACTCTAGTGTCCACATGCATGACCTTGGTGTTTATCTTCAGGAAAGTTACGAACTGGCACTTTTGAGTTTCCAGGTTGGGCTTACATGTGCTTACGACTTTCACGACTAAACTCAGTCAGCTATCTCCCCTTCCCTTATTGCCCCTCTTCCTACCATGATTTTTGCCTACTAGATAGAATTTCAGATAAGGCCATGCATGTCTGAAAATAACTTAGTTTTCGGCGCCTTCAATGCACACCGTATCAGGTGGTTTAATCACTCTAATGCTACTGATTTCACTGGTATCTAGACCTTCTCTGTTACTCAATCTCTCATTCAGATTCACGTGTTTCAGTAATTCTGACGGACACACTTCTCTACTTGATTTCTTCATTATTTTCACCAGAGACTCATTTCGCGCTCTGCAGCTCTTTCCTTTTGACAACGCAGTAGTGTCTATAGAAATCTGTTTCTGCTCTCCTATCGGTCAAGAAGCTCCTATTAACAGAACATTTTTCTGATATCAACGCACTGGCTGGTACTCGTACCGTGGTTTTCATCACGATGGTCCTTGGAAAGATATGTGTCATTAAGAACTCTTCCTGACTGAAAGCCGACATTAACGTTTACGTACAAGCACAGAAATATCAAGTGAAACCACAATTATCTCCTTGGTTCTCACCTTACTCTTCACTCGCTATAGTTCACAGGAATCATTTCTTCCGGCTATACCAGAGCGACGTTTCCGTTTCTAACAGGCGTCTCTTTGCCATTGCTCGTAATGATTGCAAGAGTTTCGTCAAGGAAGCAAAGCCGCTATTTTGTTTGATAGAATGAGACACTGTATAGCCTCTCACAAGTTTTGTTCTGGAGGTTACTGACGGTTCTGCAAGTGGGTGCTGAACAATCATCAATCTCTCCTCTCTTCAATCAATATGAATTATTGAATCTACTGCCGATAAGGCGGAGTGCTTTGCTCGGAAGTTCTCTTCCAACTCCACTCTCGATTTATCTGGAGTACCTCTGTCATATTTTCCACGTAGAACAGAGGCTCTACTGAGTGGTATGCGCATATACCGTCATTCGTTTCGAGATATCACCGCAACGCATGCGGATGTGAACCTTGTAGTTATTCAAAAAATGTGCTTCATGACCATGCTTCTGTTCTCTTCAAACATTACAACAAATTTCTGTTGAACAAGCAAGATTTAATCGCTACTTCTATTCTAACAGTTTCATTTTTCGTACTTCTCACTTGTAGAAATCTCTTACGATTTCTTCCTTATAACTAAAATCTAAAAATATTTAAATGCAACGTCAATCATCATGTTCTATCTTCCTGAAGTTCGTTCTTTTATTGTCCTTTCTCCTCACTCCTCTCGCTCTCAGTCTTCTCGTTCTTTTTCACTCCCTCTACGCTCCAGTGTTTTAGAGCCATTATCTCCTTGCTTGGGGTGAAATGAAGTGTTATGTCTCGAAAGGAA
Organism: Acanthosepion lycidas; assembly: GCA_963932145.1. Taxonomy (NCBI): domain Eukaryota; kingdom Metazoa; phylum Mollusca; class Cephalopoda; order Sepiida; family Sepiidae; genus Acanthosepion; species Acanthosepion lycidas. The sequence continues at coordinate 92,340,976 of OZ010591.1, read as the reverse complement.
GCTGATGTATCGAAAGTTTTGCTATACCACAGTCAGAGAGTATAGAATACAAGAATTCCTAAGTTTTTGGAGGATTTCGTAATTTTAGTATTCTTTAAAACAAGAAAGAAATCCGTCTATATTTCTGAGATGAGGTATTATGTACATTATTTACATTATTCGGACTATTGTCCTCATATTTGTCGCCATATTTATTACAACGTTTCGGCTGTTGTACGCTCCGCCCTTCTTCAGGTGGTTGGAATGTCGAACTGAACCCTTTATTTCGCTCACTGGGTAGACTGTTCTAGTTCCCCGTGCCATGTTTAATGGATGTCAGTTATCAGTTATCTCCTGTTAATTTTCCATCTGAAAGTTCTCCACTGTCTTAACTGGGTACTTACACTCTTTAGGTTCTGTCACTGGATCTAACCAACGTCTTTATCCACTGTGCCATGTGTCCTTGAGGACAATGGCCGAAACGTTGTAATAAATATGGCGACAAAGATGAGGACAATAGTCCGAATAATGTAAATAATGCAAAGAAAGAAATACATCCTGTCTTGATTCATATCGGTATGGAATATGAGGTGTGACACAGTGTGCGGACATTGCACTGATTTCTACAGACTTCTGCAGAGAGGTTTATTGTGACAGATTAATGACAAAAGCCTTACTCTTTAATTAGAATTCGGCAGAGTGAAATGAGAGACACACCATTAAAATATTGACACATTCTCATATCAGCTGATTCTTCATCAGCTCACCGGAAGTACGACTTCGATGATTACATAAGCAATTATTGCTTATTATTACTACCTAATATAAATTTTCTATTGCGAGCAACAATGTTGAACCTTTTATTTTCAATGTTTAAGACGCGCTTGGTGAAGACATAAAATGTATAGTTCTCAATAGGGACATTTTAAAAAAATATTCATTGCCCGAAGTTTAGAGTAACCAATTCCATTTGTATATATTATCGAGCTTCGTGGCATATATCGCAAAAACTAAATAAGCAAAAATGACGAAAGAATCGCTCTTGGCAAAACAACATTTTCATATCCAACCGTTTGACAAGAACGAAACACATTCGGGTTATTTTAGATTGTGAACAAAGGGAAAGCAGTGTCCATAAATTTTTCTTTTTATAATCAAATTTACTCCAAGGAAGGCAGTAAAGTCACTGAGACACAAGGGGTTACTGGGTTTGAAAGAATTAGAAAACATAAAACATTATAGAACAATAGAAGTGTAACCAGGAAGACGTTAGATAACGATTGACATAGGGGTTAAATTTTTCTAGATCAAAATTTCTGTAGTAGATTCGCTATGTATTTAGATGGAGACTATGTCTTCATCTTTGTTTGTAGGAGAATTTGATGTGTGGGATAAAATTCCATCCTGCGGCCGCACGTCCCAAGAACTCGTCCTCCACGCAACTTAACAACACGTAGACAAACTCGCCGACTGCAATCAAGTTACCTCTTTTATGAAACCTAATTTGCATAGCGCAACGCGAATCTTGTTCAGAATTTACATATCCTTCGAGACTGATACTGACAGCGAGAGTTTAAGCAAGGCATGCGCGTCATTTTTATTTTGAACAGGCCAACAAATGGAGCGTTGTTTACTCAGGTACTATACTTTTTCTGCTTGGCTTTTACACTTTTTCTCCTTCCTTGAAAAATGGCGCACATAACGCGAGTTCATTTTCGTTGACGTTAACTTTATGCGTTCAATACATTGTTGTTATTTTCACAACGTTTCGACAGCTGTGCTCTCTGGGCTTCATCCGGTTCCTGTCGATCCAGCTAATCTTCACGGATTTCGAACTGAACTCTTATCTATGGTGGTAGATTGACATTTTTTTGATCATTTCTACAGATAATTCGTCTGCTGGGATCGATTGAAAAGTCCATGGGGTGAGTAAATAAATGTTAGACGGCGCACCAGTTGAATGTCTTTTAGTCTAACATCTGGTGTCCCTTCTTACATTTATATCTTGTTCAGTCTTTGAACTTTCCAGTGGAAACATCGTAGATATATTTAATAAAGATCAAAATTCCTTGAAGGTTACCGGGATCGACAGGGGCTTCGCTCACAACTGTTGAAACGCTGTGATAACAACAACAAAGATAAGGACAATAGTTCACATGTAATTATTATTGTTAATATCTCCTCCCAGAAGCTTCGACAGTAAAAATATTTGCTGTCTCTTTAGAAGCAGACTTTGGTCAGATAGACTAAAAACCTAATGCACGTGGCTCTAGATTAAACTAATGCACGTGGCTCTAGATTAAACTAATGCACGTGGCTCTAGATTAAACTAATGCACGTGGCTCTAGATTAAACTAATGCACGTGGCTCTAGATTAAACTAATGCACGTGGCTCTAGATTAAACTGTATCAAGGGTTGGCATAAGATTTATTGCCACTTTAAGACAATATTTAATTATTTGTTTAATTATTCAACACTATGTACCATTTTGTTCCGTTCTCATTCGCCATATTTGATGTAGCAACAATTCTTCATCCTCTCAGAATTAGACATCTTTCTGCTTGATGAAATTGTGTAAGTGATTTTTATAGGGTTCCAGGTAAATCAAATTCTCTGCTTTAAACTAGTTTTATAGGGACTTAAATAAGTGGTAATCCGAAGCTGAAATATTAGGAGAGTGCGATGCATTTTGTAGGGCATCCGAGCCCATCTGTACAAATTTCAGTCTGGTAAGCAAAATGAAGTGAGGTCTGGTAGATGAGGACACCCTTCCAATTAGGCAATTCCGAACAATTTCATTGATTGCTGCCATATCACAGAAATTCAAGAACAGGTAATCGCTTATTGGAAAAGTAATAGACATATACCCGTTTTGCACTAAATTCAAAATGGAAGACATAGATCCAGTTTGAAAGCAAAGATGTAGACCTAGATTCGATTGACTGATTTGTTTGTTTAACGGCACATCAACATCTTTATGGGTCATTTAATGCTGAAATTTAATTTTCATGTGAGCTTTGGATTAATAAAAATATGTTATTCTGTTTTCGTAATTGAATACATGATGGATGATGCAAAGCTTTTGTGCATGTCTGTTGGTTGAATGATTTTGTTTGGCGTCAATCTAAATCGTAATATTATATTTCCAGTGTAAAAGGTATGATTTTTAAATATATATTTTGTAGATCTCGACTACAAAATCTACGCATTGATGATAATTGTACTATAAAAAGTATTGTTGGTAATTTGTTTTATAAAAAATATATATTGCTGGTAATTTTACTTTAAATATGTATTGTTGATAATTTTGCTATGAAAATGTACTGATTATTTTTGGGAGGTGTTTTTTTGGTGTTACAGTAGGACCCTCGCAGATGACACAGTACACGCAAAAAAATTACAAAATCTCCTACAGAAGGTAGCGAAGGAGAGTGAGAAGAAAGGACTAAACATAAACCACAAGAAGACAGAGTAGCATGGTCGTCAGTAGAAGGGTGAGCCCGAGATGCAATTTGCAGGTTTGGGAACACTAGAATCAAGCAGATACAGAGGACGGTAAGTGCGACACTGAGATCCGTAGACGTATTGGAATGACCAAGGACACATTCCAAAAGCTGGGCAGTGTACTGCGAGACAGGAGGATTTTTTGGTAACAAAGAAAAGAATACTGAGCTGTTGCCTGACAACTGTTCTTCTTTAAGGCAGCAAATGTTGGACGATTTCCTTAAAGATGAAGAAAAGACTCGATGCTACAGAGATGTGGTTCTACAGAAGGATGTTAAGGATATCATGGACCGAGGGTGTGAGCAGCGATGAGGTCTTAGAGAGTTTGAAAACAAGGAAAAGGCTTATACTTAATATCAGTAAGAAGCAACTGACGTTTCCAGGATACATAATGAGGAAGGAGTGCCTGGAGAATCTGATACTCACGTGTCGAATAGAGGGAAAGAGAGACAAGGGAAAACAACGCGTGACATAGCTGGCGGACTTAAGCAAGTGGTTGACAGAACGTGGTCTGGAGGAGGAAGCAGAGGGAAGTAACTTGTTGAGAGCTTCAAGGGGTAGAGCGAGGTGGAGAGTCATGATCGCTTACGCCCTGAAAGACATAGCACATAAAAAGAAAGAAAAAGGGTGGGGCCCTAACCGGTGCTGCCAGACCTTGTAAGGATGGAACTGAGAATAACAGTAAATATGTGGTTCCACACTCCTCAAAACTTCCCGATCGGAGGTCTTGCTGCCGGATGTAGTTTATCGTCATACCCAGGACGATACATCGATACGTCCTCTCTTGCTACATGTATATGATTCCATTAATAAAAACACATTATTTACTCTGATGAAATTAATTAAAAGAACGAAACACGTTCGATGGGATTCTTTTTTATTTTGTCATTCAGTTATCCACGATTACTCTGATATATAGATATAGTTCTGAGCATGACGATAAACTACATCCGGCAGCAAGGTCTCTGATCGGGAGATTGGATGATTTGAGCATCGCGGAACTGCCTCTTAATTACTATTGTTCACAGGTCTACCTTGAACAGGGGTGGTGCCACCTGTTGGGGTCTTAACTATGGGTAAATAGTGAACCCCCAAATAAAACAATATGGAAGCGTAAAAATATATTTCATAGTAAAAATACCATCAATACATTTTTTATATAAAAAATACCAACAATGCTTATTCATAGTAAAATGACTAAGAACATTTTTTTACATTAAAATGACCAGCAATATATTTTATCTTTAGTTGAAGGCATACAATTGCGTTGAAAATATATTGAAGCTATAACAGTTTCAAATTATTTAGATTTCGCCATTAAGTAAACCATAGAGATTGATATGTCGCTAAAGAAAATCAACAAACGAACCAATATATAGAATTTACATATCTTAAGAAGTATTCTATATATATGGCACCACAGTTTCTGACAATTTTAACAATGCTGATCTCGATGGAGATAACTGAATAGTGAGTTCAATCCTTAATTGGTACTACATATAAAATTCGGCATTACGTAACAAAAGGTTTGATATCTTGTTAAATCAATCAACCCTGAGGTCAAACAACTTTGATTATGAAAAAAATGTATATTCGTGCCATCGGAAAAGATCCTGGAAGAATGATTGATTCACTGTATCGCTCTAGAAAATACCAAACAACCACCGCCATGCTCGATCATTATAAGCCTCAGAATAACCGAAGAATGGAGTTTTTCTGCCATATCTGATATTGCCTAATTCTCTCTGTCCATCTTCAACAGAATTCAAAAGCACCTATCCACAAATCATTCGTAATTTTAGAACCGTACACGCTGACTCAACAAGTTTAGATACGGCCATTCTAACCTGTAATTCTACTAAAGGGACTCAAACTTTGTAGAGACACAAAACGAAATGATTTATTGATACAAACCACTGCGGAGTTAGGACATTCATTAGCCTATCATTTCGATCGTTTCCGTGTTTTGTGTGAATCTTAGAAATGATCGATACTTGAGAGACTTGGACTTGACCGATTTGTTTAACTTGTCCCTGGATTTTGTGGTAGCCAACACCCCACTGACAGGCGATGAATATTGTCAGTTGGAAAATGTCATGGATTTCACACTTGTCTCGATTTCTCTCTTTCTCCAATCCATTGTCTTTCCTTTCTCTTTTTACTTCGCTTTTATATTTTCTTTTACTGTGTGCGTAAAGACATAGACACGTTCGCATCTATAATCACACACACACACACACACACAGAAATACCCTTCTATCTATCTATCTATCTATCTATCTATCTATCTATCTATCTATCTATCTGTTGACTGCCCCACCTTCACAGATGACTGCCGTCTTTCCCATCAGCACCTACATTCAGTCTAGATCATTGTTTCATATCGAATGATTTCGAAGGTGGTTCTTCAACCTAGCAGCTCATTTGCAAGGCCTACAGCATAAGATAACAGATGTGTTCCAGAGTCTTCACAGGGTTAAGCGGATGTTGCTGTGGCAGGTCATCCTTATGCACCACCAGATGCCTCTTTAATCCAGATGTCGATTCACATACTTCCTTGCAGATCACATATGTAGTATTTCGTGTGTCGTATGAATCTTTGAAATGATCGATACTTGGGAGACTTGGACTGGGCCGATTTGCTTAACTTGTCCCTGGATGCCGTCGTTGCCCTTCTACCCGGTGAGGAATTATGTCAGTTGGAAAATGTCATGAATTTCACACTTGTCTCGATTTCTCTTTCTCCAATCCATTAATTTTATTTCCTTTCTCTTTTTACTTCGCCTTTATGTATTTTCTTTTAATGTGTGGTTTTCAATTCCATTAAAAGACGTATACAGTTTCGTATATTTAACTGCGCACACACTTACACGAACGTGCACACACACTCACCTCTCACATATATTCTTTGTATTTAGTCAGCAAATCTTCTTTAAGGCAAATATTATTACAAACCACAGACAATTTGTGTCGATTAATTTTGTTGATCGACTTTTCTAAATTACGATTAATTCTCCTTGTCTAAGAAGGATTAATCGTAATTTAGAAAAGTCGATATGTAAAATTAATCGACAAAAGAAGGAAAATCCCTCAGAAGTGAGATGTTAGGACAGAATTAACTTCGGACAGTTTCTGATCGAATGTCCTCCTTATATGAGAAGGATAATTCGTAATTTGGAAAAGTCGATATGTAAAATTAATCAACACAACATATATATATATATATATATATATATATATATATATATATATATATATATATATATATATATATATAGTAAAGGTAATGAATTTGTTAGAATATAATCCTAGGGTATCCTAGTAATATAAAATATTAAAACTGTTCCACAAAAAAGCACAATGTATTTATTATTTAAAAGAAAATAATTAGTACACAACAAACTCCCAAATTACCTCATATAGAGAATAGTCTTATTTCAACCGACGAAAAGTTCGTGTCGAATTTTAGAAATTTAACTGTGACAAAGTGCCTATATATATATATATATATATATATATATATATATATATATATATATATATATATATATATATATTCATTATGTTCGAAATAAAAGTTAAATATTTCTTTTAGAAATTCTCATTAGGTAATCTTAAATTTACTTTAAATTTAAATTTAAATACATATTTAAGACAACTATTGGATTTTAAACAGAATTTTAAAATTAAATTATATTTAGATATACAATGTTGGCTCGATGCGCCGATGCGTGACGAAAAAACATACTAAGTTTATTTATATATGGGATTTTATTTTAGTTTTAATTGGGGTTAGATTTTGACCATTATCTTTCAAATAGAACAGAAATTTAGGATGAAAAGTCATTTAAATTGTTTAAAATACGTTTTCCATTTTTTTTAAATCCATGGCGGTGGTTTTTATACGACGTTAGATCATGGTGGATTGAAAATAATTAAGCCAATCTTTAACTAAATAAAATGAAGTAATAGGGCTTTGTATTTAAATAATGAAAACAATAAAAATGTTGACGTTTACTTGCTTGTTACACATTTTTGTTATAACTTCGAAAACTGCATACGCTTGAATTAAAAAATTGCATTGATTAAAAGTTCTCGTTATCAACATTTTACTTACATACACCATAGCACAATATCATATATATATATATATATATATATATATATATATATATATATATATATATATATATATATATATATATATATATTCTTCATATATTCTATATATATATATATATATATATATATATATATATATATATTCATGAATCATTCATACAAAAAACAAATATAGAGGTTAATGATTTAAATGGCGAGAATACATCATCGCAAACAATATAAATAAGATACATCAACCCCGAACGTGTATATGAATGATATGATCCCCGTTTATAAATTCCAGTTGCATAAGGTCTTTTTAATTTCTTATGCAACTGGAATTTATAAACGGGGATCATATCATTCATATGCATGAAGTAATTTTGGAGTTGTTGCTGTATAATATATATATATATATATATATATATATATATATATATATATATATATATATAGAAATATACTCTTAAGGTATGCTCTATTTATGGGATAAAGTGCTCAATATCAGAGATAGAGCGTGTGTAAATATAAAAGTGAACATTGAAGTCAACACTTAGAGGTGACAGGCTGTTTTCTGCTAGACGAAATCGATTGTTCAATGTTCATTGTTTATATATATATGAGGAAGGGTATGTCTCAAAATTACCGCTATTCAACCATAAGATATCTGTAATGCGAGTGTGGATAATTTATATATATATATATATATATATATATATATATATATATATATATATATATATATATATATATATATCAGGTACGTCCACTATTTCGACATAAATGTTCTATATTTAAGTTTAAAATGAATTTTTTACAATTAAAAAACTTCTTGAAGATTTCGTTTTAGCTTTAATTGAAGCATTAATCATTAAATTTATTATTTCCATTAATTAAACAATTCTGGTGTATTTCAGATAGAAATTACATACATTTGATTGTCAAATTTAATTTCAAATTCTTAAATTTTCTTAAAATCGGCCATTTTCTTAATTTTAAGAAATTTGTAAACAAACACAAATTTTGAAAATATTTAAAAAATTTCTGACACGTTATTTTAGTAAAATTAAAAAAATTAAGTTTAAGTAATCTGATTTGAAATAAATCTTTCTTACTTATAGCATAAAAAAAAAATAATATACAACCAATTATTAACGATCGGTCCTTTTCATCTGATCCAAATATTGATGGATTGTTGAATGACGAATCGATGACCGCTACTACCGATGACCATAAATGACATAATTTTTAAAAATTTGAGTTAACGGTTTTTTGGTGGGTTTTTAGCTACCTAGTAATTGTTAGAAATGAACATATTTTCCGCAATTTTTATTGACTTTTATTGACCTTTCGAAGATGCAAAAATAAATAAAATAAAATACCATGATAGAAGTAATTTAATAATTTATAAAATGGTAATTTAATTTTTATTTAATAAATCAAAATTAAATGTGACTTTCCAATCCAATGTATATAGTTTCTGTCTGAAATACACCAGAATTTTTGTAATTTTTATAATAAATTTAATCATTACGCTTTTAATTAAATATTTAAACCGAGCAATTTTGGACTCGTAAATTTTTTTTTTATTTAATTACTACATCACTTCGAGGAACCAGCCTAATACAGAGCTTTACACGATTTTAAACTATTATAAATTATTCTAATTAAAATTTCTTAAAAACGAAAAAATTCTTGTAAAACTTAATTATTTATCAGAAAAAAATTATTTCTTCAGACAATAATGTCCTTAATATTACTTATTTACAAAAGCAATTAAAGTCATTTCTAATTAAGTAATATCATAGTTTTATTGAATTCATTATTTTTTAATTCAGAGCAGATTTTCAGTTAGTCCAAATTTGAAAAAAAAGTAGGTTATTTACCATCTCTGAAGACTCCTACTTTTAACAAAAAAAAAAAAAAAAAATTCAGGAACCAGAAAGGTTTTGGGCGAAATTTCATGAAATTAAGTAAGTGTTGGGGTGGGGGGGTTTAACATATTTTAAAAAAAATTACCAAAATTTTCTAAAAAAACAATTTCAAAATTAATTTCATAAATCCTGAAAATTTCATTAAAATCGGACAATTACTTGATTTTCACAAGAATTTCCAAATCAATGTTTTCAACGGAAAAAAATCGCAAAAAAAAAAAATGTTATTTTCTATGACGCCGCGGTGACGTAAACAAAAGAAGACTTTAACAAAAATTTCGAACGTGTTAGAAAATATTAAAAAAATTCAAAAATAATTAAAAAATACTTTGGTCTTTCGTCTCATTTTGACGATAAAACTTTATTTTAGTTAAGTTTGTGGCATTTTTCATTACGCTATGCTGTTTTCCCGCGAAAACAGTGGACGAGGCTAATATATATATATATATATATATATATATATATATATATAGCAACCATTCTTTCAAACATGTTTCGTTGAGTAGGACCGACAAGAAAAAAATTGTTGAAATTTTTGGTTTCTTATATTTTTAAATTTTTCAGTTTGGTGAGATTAATGGACTGTAAAAATTGTCTATTGTGTCTATTTTTTAATCATTTCGCCTCAAGTAAGGTAATAAAGCCACTAGGACGCAACGGATTATTGAGTGCTAGAAAATGTGAGAAAAAATACTATTAAGGAGAGTGAAGAAAAAGGGACAAGAATTAAGAGAGAAGATAACGATTGGCATGTCATTTAAAGTTTTGAAGTTCGTAGTCACCTGGGAAGGAAGATGCCGAAGAGAGTCCTACAAGTGATAAGTGCGACCGAAGAAAATGTTACCATACAATTTACGGTTATATTTAGTCATTTGGTGTGTTAAATGATGAGAAATTAAGGCCTATCTAGTACTGCTCTTAAATTCATAAAGTCTAGGTACCATAGATCAAAAAAGAATTACCATGAAAATATTTATTGAAAAGGCTCATGAAAACTACATTACGGCGTTGGCAGCGGGACTGAAGCCGTGATGCCATGTCAAGGCCAATAACATTGCCGACTCTTCTGTGGATTTTATCTAGAATCTAAATATATAGCAAGTGCACCAGACTAGATGTAAAAGCAATATTCGATATATCCCCAAAATAGGTTTCCTTATATGGTCTAGGAAATTCAAATAAGTGTCCGTTTGGTTTCCAGTTCTTTAACACGAACTCGTTACTCATATGTTCAATCGATATTATTCTCAGCATCCTTCTGTAGAGGCAGATTTCTGCAGCCTCAAGTCTGTTCTTTATCCCTGTGGAGATCGTTTTGTATTCCCTGCCATATAGAAAGAGTTATATTGCATTACAATTCAGCACCGTTTTCCTTGGCGAACGACAATTTTCTTTTTTAGCAAAAAAATTGTTTATAAGTAACAGATATTATAAGCTACGTTGACTAATGGGTTTAGCGGCACTAAGGTTGAATTGGAATTCCATTTGAGACAATGTTCAACTTTTCTGAGAAGTTACCGATTTGTATCACTTGGCTTTGTCCAGAATTTACGGCCAGAATTCCGAGTATACTGTTGATATGATTGTCTAGAGATTATGTACACTTCTTTCTCTGGCCTCAGCTATCATTCCACGGTCAGGGTTGACTCCTGTTCCTTAATTATTTTGGTTTTGTCTATTTTTTTTTACATCTATCGTGGTCAATTCTTCCCTTCTTTTTTACTTTTTTCTTTCTTTCTTTCTGTCTTTCTTTTCCAGTGTTAAATCTTGTTCCGTTTTTCTTTTATAGTTTGGCCTATCTTTTATCGTCTAGCTGATTTTCTTTTCAATTATTCCAATTTATTCTCTCTTTCTTTCTTTCTTTATTTGTTGTTTTCAATTATTCTCATTTATTCTTTCATTTATTCTCTCTTTCTTTGTTCCAGTTTTAACTGTCTTTTTTTTTGTAGATTTTGCTTCCCTTTAATAATTCCCATTCTTTTTTCTTTGTTTCTTTCTTTGTTTCTTTCTTTGTTTCTTTGTTTGTTTGTTTCTTTCTTTCTTTCTTTACTCTTTCGTTCTTTATCTTCCCTTTAATTATTCCCATTTCTTTCTTTCTTTCTTTCTTTCTTTCTTTCTTTCTTTCTTTCTTTCTTTCTTTCTTTCTTTCTTTCTTTACTCTTTCGCCCTTTATCTTCCCTTTAATTATTCTCATTTATTCTTTCTTTTTCTTTCCTTCTTTCTTTTTAATATTCTTTTTTTTAATTATTCCCATTTATACTTTCTTTCTTTCCTTCTTTCTTTCTAATTATTCAAATTTATACTTTGTTTGTTTGTTTCTTCTCTTTAATTATTCCCATTTCTTTCTTTCTTTCTTTCTCTCTCTCTTTCTTTCTTTATTTATTTATTTACTCTTTCGTTCTTTCTCTTCCCTTTAATTATTACCATTTATTCTTTCTTTTTCTTTCCTTCTTTCTTCTTCTTCTTCGATTTTTTTTAATTATTCCCATTTATACTTTCTTTCTTTCTAATTATTCAAATTTATACTTTGTTTGTTTGTTTGTTTGTTTCTTTCTTTCTTCTCTTTAATTATTCCCACTTATTATTTCTTTCTTTCCTTCTATTTTCATTCGTTCTTCTCTTTCATTATTCCCATTCTTTCTTTCTTCATTCCCTTAAATTATTCCCATTTATCCTTTCGTTTTTTCTTCCCTTTAATTATTCACATTTATTCTTTCTTTCTTTCCTTCTTTATTTATATTATTTTTTCCCTTTAATTAGCCACATTTATTGTTTGTTTGTTTGTTTCTTTCATTCTTTCTTTAATTATTCCCATTTATACTTTCTTTCTTTCTTTCTTTCTTTCTTTAATTACTCCCTTTCTTTCTTTCTTTCTTTCTTTCTTTCTTTCTTTCTTCTCTTTAATTATTCCCATTTATTCTTTCTTTCTTTCTTTCTTTCTTTCTTTCTTTCTTTCTTTCTTTCTTCTCTTTTATGTTTCCTATTTATTCTTTCTTTCCTTCTTTCTTTCTATTTTTCTTCTTTTAATTATTCCCATTTATTCTTTTTTGTTTCTTTTTATTATTTGATTTGTGTCTATCCTTTTTTTTGTAGCCTTTTAATTAATCACTTTAATTATTCACATTTATTCTTTCTTTCTCTCCCTCTCTCTTTCTTTCTTTCTTTCTTTGTTAATCTCTTTTCTTCTGACCTATTTTCTTTTATTTTTTCCTTCCACCCTCTCAATTCCCCCTCTTCATCTAGCAATTTATTTATTAATCTTCTAACCTCGCCCACATTTTCCTTTCGGCCTTTGTTGTCTTCCCCCTTTTAATATCTTTGCTCTGTCTTCCACCTTTTCTTTCTACATTCGTCCTCCTGTCCCTCTCTTTTCCGTTGAATCTCGTTTACTTTTCTATCTCACTTCCTATTCATGGCCTGTCAATTACGCCGATTTATCGTTTCTCGAGGGAATGATACCGCATTGCAAATAACGATGTTTGCGATTTCCTTGACGAATCAGAGTTCAACCGTGGCCGATCCAGCCGACCGAAGACACAACTGATAATGTTTTGCCGATCGATTTGGGAGGTGATGGACATCAGTCATCTTAATGGGCACAGGCTGGCGTGTGCTGGGTCTCTAGACTTCAGGGAAATTTCGAATATCGGGTTGATACTTTACGACATTAACATTCCCTTTTCTCATCATAACTATCATTATTTCCAATCGACAAATCACATTATAAAAAACAAAGAAAATGTAAAAGATTAATTGTTAATATTAGCACGTAAAAGTAACTTATTTTTTTCAATCGAGCTTTTCATCTCGGCAAGTCCGACACAGTTTGGATGAAGCTGCGCAAAGACAAACTCGTTTTGTAAATATGGTTGCTTACAGAAATTATACTTGTAATGTTCACCCAATACAATGCTCGAGAATCCCTCAATGTAGAAGATTAATTAACCGTGATGATGAATAAGGGAGATATGAATGAAAGAGGAGTTGGTAGAAAGATTAGGACAAAGAAAATAGATAACGATTGACTTTTGATTTTGATGTAATGGAATAACCAGTCACCCCCATGAATAATTACACTCTAGGTAGCAAGTACCTATAAAGACAGGGGAAGGAGTGAGCGAGACGACGCAAGCAGGTCCGACCTTCCAATCAGTGTCCCTCACTACTAGATTGACCTGTGTGTATAGCTGTACCGTATTTCATATTGTACTTGTTGTATACAATAAACCTTTCTTCTAGTATCCACATGGTGTTATGTGTTTATTCCCTTAGCGCGGAATATAGAAAATTTAAAGAGATTAAGATAATAGTATTTAGAGAAGAATTCTATGCGGGAATCAGTTTTACAAATAGGTAGTTCTTAGGAAGAAGATGGTTAGAACTTTCTAATTACATTTGAAGGAACGAAGGAAATGATTTAACTCTGTGGACGTTGTAAAGCATGTCTCAGCTGTAAAAGATATGTTATTATTAGTCGTGTCTTTTAATGGTTTGCTGCGACTAAAGAACAGAGCCCAGAATTTGCCATGGAAATATCAAGAGAATACCAATAGGTTTACAACGTTTCTTCGGTGGGAAAGTGAGTGCAGACTGGAGAATAGCCCCCCCCCCTAAAAAAAACAACAACAAAAAAAAACAAAAAAACAAAACCGCGTAGATGATTTTCAACTCTATCAAGGCTAGAAAGTTTGGCCAAAAATCGCAGCAATACTCCAATTTGGTTTGTTTTGGTTTATTTTATTGTACGTTATATCAACCTCAATGAACGTCACCAAGATTTGCTAGGGGGTTCCTGGAATATAAAAATGTATTCTTTGTAAGGAATCAGTTTGTAGATCAAGTTTCATTAACGTATTTTTGTAAAGGTCTTTGTCGACAGTCAGATTGTATTTGTTTTCAAAAATGTATTGATGTCTTTTATTATTATAAAAATGTATTTTTATATTTTCATAGTTTTTTTTTTACCCCAGTTTGGTGGTTTAGCTATTACCCAGAGCTGGGATCCTAACAGGTGATACCGGGGTCAGCAGTTATGAGGTGATACCACGCTCCTCAAAACCTCCGGATAAGAGTCACTACTACTCATATCCAGGACGCACTCCATTTTGCTCTAATCTGATTCTTGTAAATATTAATAATGGCGGGAAGGTCAGCTACTTCCCCGAGAGATATAATCAGCCGATTATTTTTTCAGCATCATTATCAATCGATCTTTTATCTTCATTATGAGTGAGGTCTTTTTTTTAAAGATGTTCACAACATGCAAGGCAATAAATCCATCGGTACACAAGGGGTTTTGAGAATAGATGACTTAGAAACCGACACATTGAAATATTACAGACATTCACATCATGTACACTAATTGAGAACTCTACAGTTCATCATGGGCGGAATTTAAACAAAAGGGCCTGAATTTTGATTCTGAAACGATACTAACTTTCTTTTTAGATAATGAAAGTTACAAGATAGTTTTTTTCTTTACTGAGCTGTAAACTTGGGTTAGAGAAAGAATCAACTGTTATAATCGAAAACTTACCATATCTGTTCGCTTAACGGATTCAGCGAAAGGAGTTCAATTTCTTTTGATAAAGAACAAGTTTCATTGATACAGCGTCTTCCCCAGAACTGTTGCATTGTGGAGAAACTTCTGAGAAAAGTCTACGGTGAACCGATATATCTATTCGACACTTCATCATAATATTTTATTACTTAACTCTTTCTCTCCTTTGCAATAGGCTCACTTCTTAAGTTATCTTTTAACATTGTACTGCATGAACTTAGAGAAAAATATATACACAAATTATTTATCAGGCTGACGTTCCGCGGAAAATACAGCCTTATCTCAACAAGTTTAAACACGGACATTCTAACTTGCAATTTTACGAAAAGGACTCAAAATTTGCAGAGACACAAAACGAAATCATTTATTGATACAAATCACTGAGAGGTTAGGACCTCCATTAGCCTATCATTTCGATCGTTTCCGTGTGTCGTATGAATCTTAGAAATGATCGATACTTGGGAGACTTGGACTGGACCAATTTGTTTAACTTGTTCCTGGATTTTGTTCTTGCCTCCCTTGCGCAGGTGATGAATATTGTTAGTTGGAAAATGTCATGGATTTCACACTTGTCTCGATTTCTCTCTTTCTCCAATCCATTGTCTTTCCTTTCTCTTTTTACTTCGCTTTTATATTTTCTTTTACTGTGTGCGTAAAGACATAGACACGTTCGCATCTATAATCACACACACACACAGAAATACCCTTCTATCTATCTATCTATCTATCTATCTATCTATCTATGATTGCCCCATCTTCACAGGTGACTGCCGTCTTGCCCATCAGCACCTACATTCAGTTTAGATCATTGTTTCATTTCGAATGATTTCTAAGGTGGTTCTTCAAACCAACAGCTGACTTGCAAGTCCTATAGCATAGATAACATTTGTGCTCCAGAGTTTTCACAGGGTTAAGCGGATGTTACTGTGGTAGGTCATCCTTATGCACCACCAGATGCCTCTTCAATCGATATGTCGATTTACATACTTCCCTGCAGATCACACATGTAATATCACCGGGTCGTGGAGGTAACACAGAGTTAGGTTTTCTCTCATGTGATTTCAGATGATTGACATACCAAGCTTTTGACAGTAAGACACACGACATGTCTCACATTTTCAGCTTGCAGTGCTGTTATCCAAGATCCTGGTAATACCTTTCCTCAAATCCATTTTTAGTGCTGCATATGCTAAATCCTATTCCTCTGCCGACTTATATGCTTCTGCAAGACACCTACGCCATTCATACGATCACTAGTAAGGTTTTCCTAGTCATCCACCACCATCCTAAGCTCCTTCACGTTATTCCTCACACAGTTCTTCTGTCTACACACACACACACACACACACACATATATATATATATATATATATATATGTTTTTTTTTTTTACTTTGGGCTTGCATGCGAGACGATTACTTTCGACTAACGAACATGTTATTGGCTCTTTCTTTTTTTTATACCTTTTTTTTTTACTATTGGTTTGATTATTTGCAAATTAAAACACTGAAGGTTTCCGAACGAGTATAATTTCTTATGCTTATTAGATTATTACTACTATATATATATATATATATATATATATATATATATATATTTGAATAATTGCAATAAATGTTGATGCCAAAACAGGTAATGTCTTGAAGATTATTTTGATAATGGCAATAAAGAGAACTAAACATTCACACGATTCTAATTTTAGAAAAGATGAGATGTGTAAATTTTTCGCACTAAATAAATTTTAAATGCTAACAACTGAAAATAAAATTAAATGGGCTAATGGACTATTTCAGTATTTTGAATCAATATACGTAAAGAAATGGTTCGAAATCTTGCGTTCTGTGTCGGTCTCTGGAATCCCGACGTTACTCCATAAAATAGTATCAACAGAAAAAAACTATTTCTTTTCGTTTTATGAAAAGAGAATGGCGGCAGCTTGGATTCTAAGAGGCAATACGAGGAATGCTGTTACGGGACGTATGTCGAACTGCGGTCTTAGCCGGTCGCTGACCTGAATGTGGGAAGCGTATCGACACTTCTAAATTCTGGCGGTCCTCTCTTGAATTCACGCCGTTTTGGACTTATATTCAAAACCCAGACAACAGCAATCCGTCACTGTCAGAATAGTCCGCCCACGAGGGATTCGTTATTTAAATTTTATATGTCATTTTTTCTGATTTTATTTGTTGTAAGACAAGGTATTTGTCTGAATGTATTGCTGTTATTTTCCTCTTGGATGGTGGGAAGTGTAATTTGATAATTGTGTATTTAGGCAGCAATCCTTCGTTTATGCATGTTTCATTAAATACAACAGACAAGGTACTACGATTAGACTTTATATTTAATTTTTCTTTTGTTCGAAATGACATCCAACGTTTAAATGACAAAAAAAAAAAAAAAAAACCCCAAAAAACATTGACTTAAAAATAAACATCCTTGATATTGGGTAATAAACTAATCAAAAGTGATCGGAATTATCGAAGAATTATAGAACATCGGACATTTTCTATACGCCGGAGTGCGATATTAATAAATAACGAATGAGGAGGGAAAATTGGAACACGATTAAAATAGATTTTAATTATAAACAACGACGAAATAACATATATATATATATATATATATATATATATATATATATATATATATATATATATATAGTATTTACATTATGCAGACTATTGTCCTCATCTTTGTCGCCATATTTGTCACAACGTTTCGGCCGTTGTACGCTCCGGCCTTCTTCAGGTGGTTGGAATTTCGAACTGAACCCTTTATTTCGATCCCTGGGGTAGACTGTTCTAGTTCCACGTGCCATGTTTGATGGATGTCAGTTATCAGTTATCAAGAACACCAGAAAGCTGTAACGCGAGGGGAAGTAGAAAAATCAGGCGTGGCTGACCACATATGGAGAGAGAAGGGATATCACCGTCCCCTGTGGGATCATGTTGAGATCATAGACAAGGAACACCATTGGAAAATTCGTAAAATTAAGGAATCAGCACATATGCTAGGCCACAAAAATCTCCTGAGCCGACCAAGCATAGAAATAAATACAATATGGGAACCAGTAATAAGGAGTGCCAGAGAAAAGCAATGATAACAAGAGTTGCAATATGAGCTCTGGTAAAAACATGTATTGATAATAGCAAAATTGCAATATGAGCACTGGTAAAAATGGTTGCTGAAAACATTAGATTTATAATACCCAGAAATTCATACCCAGATGTCCTCATGGCACAGTGGATAAAGGCGGTGGTTAGATCCAGTGACAAATCCAAAGAGTGTGAGTTCAATACACAGTTAAGGCAGTGGAGAACTTTCAGAGGGAAAATTAGCAGGAGATAACTGATAACTGACATCCACCAAACATGGCACGTGGAACTAGAACAGTCTACCCCAGGGATCGAAATAAAGGGTTCGAAATTCCAACCACCTGAAAAAGGCCGGAGCGTACAACGGCCGAAACGTTGTGACAAATATGGGGACAAAGATGAGGACAATAGTCCGCATAATGTAAATACTGTACATAATACCTCATCTCAGAAATATAGACATATATATATATATTGTTGAATTTCTCAGAGTAATTGTCTCTCTTTCCCTATACTCGACTTGTGAGTACGAGATTCTCGAGACCCTCCTTTCTCATTATGTGTCCCAGAAACTTCAGCTGCATCTTCCTGATGTTAAGTATAAGCCTACTTCATGTTTGCATCCCTCCGTTGCTCATGTGCTCAGTCCATAATATGCTTAGCATTCTTCTGTAGAACCACATCTCTGTCGCCTAGAGGCTCTTTTGCAGCTTCGAGGAGACCGTCCAACATTCACTGCCGTATATGAGGACAGATGTCATAGAACAGCTCAGGATTCTTTTCTTTGTTATCCTCCTGTCTTGCAACACTCTGCCCAGCTTTTGGAATGTGTCCTTGGCCATCCCAATACGTCTTCAGATCTAAATTTCGCACTTGCCGTCCTCTGTCCCAGATATTTAAACTTCCGCACCAGCTTGATTTTAGTGACCCCGACCTGCAAATCGCATTTCTGGCTTATACTTTTACTGATGACCATGCATTCTGTCTTCTTGTAGTTTATGCTTAGTCCCTTCTTGTCGCTCTCCATTCACTACATTCTCTTATGAGTTACTGTAATTTCTTTTCCGTGTCTGCTATGAGTAATGTATCATCTGCGTATCTTATGTTGTTAAGATTGTGTCCGCTAATGATGAATCCCAGTAGGATATCCAATTCTCTCAGAATTGCCTCGCTGTATAGCTTGAATAGATCCGGTGAGAAGACAGATCATTGCCTTACGCCACTTTATATTTTTGTATATTCGCTGAACTCGTTCTCTATGCGCATGCATGGTGTTTGCTGCCAGTATATGTTCTTGATTATTCTAATGTCTTTCCTGAATACATCAAGATTGCTGAGAAGTTCTAACATATCATGGTGGCGTAATTTGACAAAGGTCTTTGCGTTGTCTATGAAATATAAGTACACGTCCTTATGCATTTGTATAGCTCTTTCTAATAACATTCTGAGCATGAATATAGCCTTTCTTGTTCCGGTGTCTTTAACAAAACCACACTGTTCTCGTCTTATCTCTGGCCTGATTCTGCAGCGCGCTCTCTATTCATCAGAATATGGAGTGTTGTAGAGTTCATTCATTATTTCTGTGATCTTGTCTATGCCAAAGTCATCTAAGGCTGTCAGCATTTCTGTTACAATTCCGTCTGGCCTTGCCGCCATGTTTCTGTTCAATTTGGCCAGTGCAGCTTCGACTTTCAGAATTTCAAACCCATCGGTAGTTCTGTGTATTGCTGGTTGTTCTCTTTCTTTGTGGAATAGTTCTCCAATATATTCGTTCCAGTCGAAGAATATTTTTTCCTTCTCTAATATGAGCATTCCATCCTTTGATTTTAAGAAGCCCGTTGAGGAGCATGTCTTCTGTTCTGTTAATTGCTTTATTTGTTTGTGCATATCTCTTTTGTTTGTATTTCTCAATTTCTCTATTTTTGCACATTTTTTCTTTAATCACTCTTCTTTAGCTTGCCTGCATTTAGGCCTTGTTTAATTGTGTAAATTTCTGTATTCTGTTGCGTATCTTGGCAGAGGTTTCTGTCTCCTTTGCATCATGCCGAGAATATCATCAGTCATCCATCCGTTTTTTTTTTCTTCTTCGTCCCTTCTCCTTTTCACATTGTCATATTTATCTTTCAGGTTCGAGTCGCTCAGGAGTTTGTTGTATTGCAGTACTTACATGCTCCGTTAGGCTTCTTCAATTTCCAGCTTCACTCTTAGTTGACATATAACAGGGCGATGACTGCTTTCGCAGCCGGCACTTGTGTGGGCTTTGCACTGAATCATTGCATTCCTGAGTTTTTTTATTGGTAGTTATGTAGTCAAGTTGTTTTTTACTTTCTCCTCCTAG
Source organism: Acanthosepion lycidas (assembly GCA_963932145.1). Classification (NCBI taxonomy): domain Eukaryota; kingdom Metazoa; phylum Mollusca; class Cephalopoda; order Sepiida; family Sepiidae; genus Acanthosepion; species Acanthosepion lycidas. The sequence continues at coordinate 92,320,465 of OZ010591.1, read as the reverse complement.
GCTCCTCCGTGTCCATAATGGTGTCAGGTCTTCTTGGAACCATGTGTTGGCTATTACCTGGTCATTGGCTGTGCACCGTTGGATCCGTTTTTCTCCACGTTCGTTGCAGATTCCTAATCCAAATTTTACTGCTATATCCCCTGCCCTCGCCTTGCCTACTTTGGTGTTTAGTTCTCCCATGATAATGATGACTTCTTGTGATTTGCAAAGAGCCTTGGCACTGTTCAGCATGGAATAGAAATATTTGATTTTCTCCTCCTTACTTTGTACTGTCACTATTATAATAGATGTGTTGAAAGAATTTCACTTTGAGTACCAGAATTCTTTCGGATACTTCGTAGTATCCCAGAACGCATTTCATAAATGTTTTATCTAGTATTAATCCTACTCCTTTGTCGTTTTTCTCTACACCTGCATAAATAATCCTGTTCCTGTCGCTGACAAAATCTCCGTTGTTTCGCCATCTGGTTTCACATACACCTAGGATGTTGATTTTAGCCTACTCATCTCTTGTTTCACATTATCTAACTGGCCGCAGTTGTTCAACGTCCGAACGTTCTATGTCCCGAGAGTTATTTTATGTTTGATGCGAGCAGTCGCAAGATAAAGGTCTGGTGAGACCTGTCGCTCATGTCGTTCCTTTCCGGGCGAGCGATAGGTAACGAGGACTTTTATCTCCTTTATGCTGTTGATGCTAGCAGTCGCTGGATGGCGGTCAGATGACACCTGTTGTGCATGTGTGTCCATACCGTGCGAGGAGTTAATTCTCATCAACTTAACCCTTTTCACGCCGTTAGGTTTCATATTGTCTGTGTTGTTAGCCATGATATGTCTTGGAATTGATAATGGAATGGTGTCCCGTTGCTTTCTTTTGGTTTATGGAGACACCAACATGGAGGGGGATTTAACAGGAGATAGCTGATAACTGACATCCACTAGACATTGCACCTGGAACTAGAACAGTCTAACCTAGCGAGCGAAATAAAGGGTTAAGTTCGGCATTTCAGCTACCGGAAGAAGGCTGAGCGTACAACGGCCGAAATATTGCAATAAAGATGGGGACAATAGTCCGAATAATGTAAATAGTGCAGATTTTTTTAATATGTTCGTTTCGATATTGTTCTTGTTAACACGCAATAGAACCACCAATACGTTTAAAATTTCATTACAATATTTTGACTCATATGATTTGTTTGATTTCTCCTGATTGTTTTATTTTTTCCGCATATCCGAAGTCTTAATTTATGACAATTAAGTAAGAAACTTGAATCAGTTATACAGACAAAAAAAAACTTCCAGTGATTTTCGAACTTGTATGCTTGACCGTTTTCTTTGAAGCATATTCCCCATTTTCGATCAGGGTCGGAACTTTATGATCGCAGATTAAGAAACTTGGCATTAAGGTAAGAAACAACAAAAGGAACGTCAACGAAAAAATGGACGGCTACTACTCCTTTTAGAGCATATCCGTCTGCCAGGCCGGCTAAGCAAACCCTATCACAAACACTATTATACTTCAACTATGCCGAGCGGGCTATATAGTTACAGTTTCTAGGAGAGAGCGCATATTCTGACATAATTCGTTTCTTGAGCAAAACCGCCACGCTCAAACCCTCGGTCACGATGATTTCCTTTGAAAAAATTCAACTATGACATCATAACTTATTCTTGTGAAGTTTATCGCAACTTAAAATGGTTGGCAGCTTCTGGATCATAATTAAAGTATCAGCCTGCAGGTGAAAGGGTCTGTCTATTTACAATGATTCAGCTTGAATTTATTTGCACTATTTTCAATATAATTAATATTTTAAAACTCTGGAGTAATCAAGAATGTTAGGGGCACACGTGATATTAAGTGTCTTTATTTGATAACGAAAATGTTGACAGATAGAAACAAAATAGAAAAATCTTCTAAAGTATCTAGAAAGGGACAATAATTTGGAAATATTATTAATAATAATACATTTTAATTTAACATGTTTTTATGAAATGGACAAAATCCGACAATTATTTTAAGACATTTTTATGTTTATACATTCTTTTTATAGATAGAAATATTTAAGTAGATCCTCTGTTTATAATAAACAGTATTAAACAACATTTACCGGCCAAAATGTCTGAGAAATTTTCACGAAAATAATATATAAATTCTAACTTTTACAACATTAATTTAAAAGAGGACTCAATATCGATAGTAGTGCAATACTTATTATAATTTTTTTATGTAAACAAAACAATTTAGTTTAGTGCTTTTAGTTGCACCGAAAAAGGAAATTGACGTTGTTCGAGCGGCTTGCTTACAAGCAGGATTGTTTATAACCGTTTTGGTTCTCACCAGTCGAGGTGCAACTAAATGCATCGAAACAAAGTTGCATTATTGTAGTGAGTAAATTGTTTTTATCTATATGAAAAAATTATAAATATATATATATATATATATATATATATATATGTGTGTGTGTGTGTCTTCTTGCAAATGTATTCGTGTGCATGTGTATATGTGTGCGTTGCATATAGAATAAGTTGCGCCAGAGGTAGTTTCGCCAACTGCTTCAGAACCAAAACATTATCCTGTAAACTCGAATCATGATCTTAAATAGATCAAGACTTTTATATGGATGTCATGCATGGAGCCAAATCCGTTCAGAAATATCTAAACACTCAGTTGTATACAAATGCTTTCTAAGGTCAATGGTTAAAAATATCTTTGAGCGAGTGATGTTTGAGGGTCTTGGCGAAGAGCATCAATGAGGACGATCAACAGCAGTCCCAACTAAAATGGGCAGCACGTGTAACTCATAGAGAAAATAATGACATATTCAATAATATCTCCTACTGCAGACAAAATGTTTGGAAGGAAAATAAATCCCAGCTCATAAGTGAAGAATGCATCACTCTTGTCGACACAGTAATATTGATTATGAGATTCCATAATGCAAGTCAATGTTTCTGCTATAAAATTTGTAGTAATCAACAAACACCTCTGTCTTTAGATAAGTTACATAACAAAAACAAACTTAGTATAGGAGATAAGATGATTGAACACAAGATAGGTTGCGATGGGGTTAGTTTTGTTCAACACCATAGACTCTACGAAGCCAAGATGTTGACATTCCTACGACTCCAAATAAAAGAAACAAAACTTCATCAATACTAGAAAGAGAGATAACAGCTAATGGAGTTGAGAAATCAATTTTCATGAAAAAAAAAATTAATAGAAAGATTGTATAGATTTCAACCGATAGCAATACTGGCTGCTCAGTATTTGAATGTCAAATGTTTCCTCATAAGGAAACAGATAACATGTTATATAGCAATAAAGTGTCGTTGCCGTTTGAAGACATATCACCAGTGAGCAAACACAGGTTATTTTATTTCTAATAAGTAGACATCGTGATCGTAAAGGAAATGTATATAAGGGAATAACGGTGAGATATAATTGATCACTATGCCCTATTAATATACGGTTCGCTATTCTGTATACTATTCACTATACTATTTCTCTATTCGAATCCCTATAAGGATTACTATTCGAGCGAGTATTATCAAGCAAGTACTATTAGTGCAAGAAAAGAGAGATTCCCTTTCACCTCACTAGCTGTCGAACATCTTACCACCAACTCTCGCGTGAGTTTCTGTGGAGAACCACGAATGTGTGTGAATTATGTCGCCCGATGCATCCTCGCTGAAGTCACTGAAGGCGTCAGAAAGTCGAAACCCGTCATACATGTGATCAATTAGAACTTCCGGGACACAAGCTGTTAGCGTTAATGACATGGCGGAATGAGTCTTTAAATCTGAAATTGAAATATGCTTTGCTGGAAATGTTAGCCAATATTTTAAGTACTTTTGATAACTCATAGTTAGGATAAGAATGGTTATTCGAAGGCGTCTGACACCAGTATTGTTCAACAGCGTTACTATAGTATCTGCAATTACAAAGGAAATGTATATATTGGAATCAGCGTGACGTCTGAATGATCCATTTCTATTCTATCCTTTACTATACAGATCGCTATTCCCTATACTATTCATTATACTATTTCTCTATACTGATCACGATACAGATTACTATTTGCTGATTACTTTTCGAGCAAGTACTATTAGTTCGAGTGTTATTCGAAGGCGTCTGACACCAGTATTGTTCATCATCGTTACTATAGTTGTATCTACAATGACTTTACTACAACGAGCGTTACGAAAGTAACAACGAATGTTCGTTGACATCACAAAACATTATAATTGCAATTACGTTAAATAATGTTTTGGCATTTAATTCATTCAGTATGAAGAGGATATCGTTTGATATTGAGTGAAGGTAAATCTAAAATTTCCAGCACCTTTTTGAGCATCTTCATAGGTAATTGTCCTTGCTACGTTTTTCACCTACATGAATTTGTAGATTATTATTATTACTGCTTCATATACTCACCGATTCTTAAATGTTTTGGTTGGGTGAAGATGCTCAAACCTCTGCTCTTACTTGCAGCTGAAAGACACTGCACTTGGCCTATCCCAAGCAGTACTTCCAACCACAGATAGCCTCCCAATCAGGTCAGATATTCCCCAAAGCATCCTGCGAGGCAGACAGATTCCTGGAAATAGACCAGAGTGCGCTAGTTACGTAAGGGATATCTTGAGATGCTGCTTGGTATATTCCTATGAGTTTCCATGCCAAGTTTTCTTACCTCTAAACTTACGGCTGTTCTGCCTTCGTGATGTTCTTATTCCGAGGTGCTGAAACGCCTGTCAAGATTCATTCGTGTATACTCTTGTAGACAAGTGTGATATCTGAATGATTTCTCACCAACCAAGACGGTTGTGTACCACCACAGACATTTCACTTGCTCATTCTCAGCTCATTGCAGTGGTGAATGATCATACAAATTCTTTGTGAAATTGAGGCAACATTTCCGGTATTGTTCTCAATAATACTTACTACTGGACATGAAGTGTTCCAAGAAGCACTGCCATCTCCGCACACTCAATGATGTCATATATTCCCAAAATGTCCTGCGAGGTAGTAAGATTCCAGGAAATGGTCCCGAATACGCCAAGCACAAAAGCAACAGATTGAACAGCTGCTTGTTATAATTATCTGATTTGATCTGTCAGAACTTGGTAACTCTCTATTTTCTTCTGACCCGTCTTTACGATGTTTTTTATGCCAAGATACTACAACGTCTATCAAGATCAGTTCATAGCTAATCTTGTGCACAAGGGTATTATCATGGCAATTGCCCTCCGAGCGCTTGTCAGTCAAGATAGTTGTATTCTACATAAGCTACACCTTGCTCATTCTCGACTACTGACAGTGATAAATGATTGTATCATTTCTTAACCAAACTCGTACACAGCTTTCTGCATAGTTTCTAATGTGTTATTATTATTATTATTATTATTATTATTATTATTATTATTATTAATTACTTTGATTTCTGCTATGTACACATTTCTTTCCGGGTCCCGCCAAGAGACCTTAGGTTAGAAATGGCATCATGACATTTTCCACTGACAAAAAACAAAAACAAATATAATTTACATAGATAAAGCCCTTCGTAAGGTGGAGGCTGTACTCGTGAGAACAATTATTTTGTATTTCTTTAAGGCATGGACTTCCAGGAATCCATTCAATTAGTCTACTGGAATCTTTTCCAACCAATCCTAGGGCTCCAACTACAACAGGGATTGTTGATGTTCCAATGTGCCACATTTTTGAGATTTCGATTTCAAGGTCCTTGTATTTTGATAACTTTTTGAAGATCTTCAAAGATACATTGCAGTCTGCAGTCTAATAACGATGTCTGGATGATTAGCTTTGATTGTTCTGTCAGTGTGTATTGTGCAGTCCCATAGAATTCTAACAGGTCCTTTCTCCGTAACCGAGTCTAGGTGGTGTTCATACCAATTTCTTTTAGTTTCCTTCCCGTAGAAGTTGCAGATTTTCCAGTGCAGATATTGGCCAACTCTGTCACGCCGGGTTTATATTCAGTAGGTGCTAATATCGTGCAACCTGATACAAGATGATCAATTCTTTTTATCATTATTATTATTATTATTGATTTTGCTTTAGCTTTGCGTAGTACGAGTTGAATCAAATCTAAACCAGAGACTTCAAGAAGCCACAATTTTTTGTTTCAGAAGATACAAAAAGATGATGCGTCAAGGAATCAGAGAGAGAATAAAATATAACTACAGTCATTGCATGGAGATAAATTTACGCAAGATGTGAGTAGTATCTCTAACAATGATTTTTTTCAATTCATATATTTCAGAGCTACCAAGAATTTGCTCTACATATTTATTTGCTTCATTTAATATAATCTCCAAAGCCCCAATAACAATAGATAATGTTGTCTTGAGATATCATATTCTAATGATTTCTATCTCATGGTCTTCGAGTTTACTTAGTTTCTCAAACATTTTTATTATTATTAGAGACATTATTACTTAATTTTGAATTATTTTTTTTTAAATGACAAATGAATATTAAAAAATCGATCTCAAAAAAAGACATTGAAATCGGGAAAGTTTTGGCAACGAACGTCATGTTCGTGCTTGCTAGGCGTGCGGTCTTCGCTGCCAGAGTTGAAGCCTTGTCATGTGCCTCAGTCATCATCATCATCAAAATTGATCAGTTCAGCGAACTTTGGAAACGTTTCAAAAAATGGAAGAAGAAGGTCTGATTTATTGAGTACTACTAGACAGGGGGATGAGATAAGAAAAAGAAGGACAATAGTTTTTAAAATGTCCGTTTTTTGGATGGTTTCAAGACTTTAGCGCCAGTCTGTCAGGTCAATTACAGGGATTGTTCGGCTTTCTCTCGGTCTCGTCCAATCAAACAACTTTGTAACTCATGCAATGTCTTTGAAGATGTAAACTGACGGAGAGAAGCACAGACCGAAACACGGGAAATAAACAAAAACCACACCGAGACTTTTGTAGATAACTTTGGTCAAAACTGGAAAGATAATTAAATTTCTCTGTTAGTTTATACACTTTTATTTCTCTTCATGCACGATGAAGCTGGACTAGCAGATTAATACTACTGTAGTGAGTAGACTACAGTTGGGGGTCGTCTTGTGCTCGTCTAAGCTTATAAAATACAAAGGCATCTTGCTCTTTGCCTATCGTTACCGATTCGATCTATTAGGATGGTGCAAAAATAATATAGTTTTTTGACGTATTTTTTTAACGTCAAAAAACGATATTATTTTTGCACCAACCTAACAGTAAACGAGTACGAACGTGTTATGAGTTCGATCCTCATTGGGAACCCCATACACATGACCTTGTATCACGCTAAGCTTAGTAAATACAAAGGCATCTTCTGTTGGCTAATTGTTATCGAGATTCATTACTAAAGGAGTAATACTGTGTGGTGACTTATATCCTCATTGGGAACTCCATACACATAATCTTGTACTATGCTAAGCTTACTAAATACAAATGCATCTACTGCTGGTTAATTGTTCTCGAGCTCGTTTAGTAAACGAGTACTACTGTGTGGGGAGTTCGAACCTCATTGGGAACCCCGTATACATGACCTCGTACCACGCTAAGATTTGTAAATACGAAGGCATCTGCTGTTAGTTAATTGTTATCGCGCTAGTCAATTAAACAAGTACTATCGTTTGGTTAATTTGATCCTAATTAGGAACTCTACATTTATAGCCTTATACCAGGCAAAAGTTACTTAATCAAAAGGCGGATTGATAGTGATTAATTGTTACTGAGCTAAACTAGTTATAGTGTGATGAGTTGTGTTAGGCTAAGATTAATTAATTTCACCTTGGTGTTGGTTAATCGTAGCCGAGTTGATCAAGTAAATAAGTACTACTGTATGGTAAAAGTATAAACCTCTTTAGGCACTCTACACTTATGGCCTTGTGTTAAATTAAGTAAAGTTCAATAAAATTATTATAATTACATAACGGAAACGTCCAATAAATAAATCCCTGCAGTTATCAAAATATAGTCCACTGGTCTTTAATTGTTCATAAGTCTCAGTGAAAAGAATCTTCTTTTTATGTACCGTGTCTGCTCAGGGGTGTAGGCGATCATGCCTTTCCACAATTTCCTGTACTTTGTATCTCTTAATACATTTTGTCTTTTTGTTATTTTCCTAAACCCTGTTCTTCAATCCATTTACTCAAGGTCACTAAGTATGTATTGTTTTCTTTTGTCTCTCTTGCCTTTAAAGTGTCGTGTGAGTATCAGATTTTCTAAGCCTTCTTTCCTCATTATGTGCCATAGAAATTTCAATTGTCTTTTCCTGGTGTTAATTATAAGTGTCTTTTTTATTTTAATTTTCTCTAAAACGTCGTTGTTGCTCACATATTCGGTTCATAGTACACTCAGCATCCTTCTGTGGAGCCAGAATTCTGTTGCTTCAAGTCTCTTATTGTCCAGCATTCGCTGCCACATAGGAGGACAGATATCACGTAACATTTTAGTACTCTTTTCTTTTTTTCTAATGAGGTTTTTCTGTTTCTTATTACTCAGCTTAGCTTTTGGAAGGCAGCGTTGCTCATCCTTTGGATGACAACTATGCATTGAGTTTTTAACCCTCGCTTCATTGAAACAATACCACATCTGAAATAAAAGAAGCAACCCCTCGAATCATATTCCTCGAGGGGCCATCTTTCATGGATGTCACGTTAAATAATAGGTGTCGATTAAGCTGAGTACGAGTTTATATTCCTTTAGATATTACATCTTCAATAATCCATGTAATGTTTTGCTACTTGCTTGTTGCACAATTATTGTGAAATTCTTCTGGATGAAGCATTTCACCTCTTATCTTGCTTTTTATCGCAACAGCCTCGATTGATAAACTATTCGACCACCAGAGCAAATACAAAATAATAACGGCAGTAACATGTTTCTCTGTTTATATTTCTGAGATGAGGTATTATAATTTCTTATATTTATATTATTTGGACCTTTCCTCATATTCATTGCCTTAGGATGACAGTCCAAATAATGTAAACAATGCAAGTAATCATAATACCTCATCTCAGAGATATAAACCGACCCTGAAGAAGGCCGGGCGTACAATGGCCGAAATGTTGTGAATATGACAGTGAAGATGTGGATGACAGTCCAACTAATGTAAACAATGCAAGTAATCATAATACCTCATCTCAGAGATATAGACAGGTTCTGAAGAAGGCTGGAGCGTACAATGGCCGAAATGTTGTGAATATGACAATGAAGATTAGGATGACAGTCCAAATAATGCAAATAATGCAAGTAATCATAATACCTCATCTCAGAGATATAGACAGGTTCTGAAGAAGGCCGGAGCGTACAATGGCCGAAATGTTGTGAATATGACAATGAAGATTAGGATGACAGTCCAAATAATGCAAATAATGCAAGTAATCATAATACCTCATCTCAGAGATATAGACAGGTTCTGAAGAAGGCCGGGGCGTACAATGGCCGAAATGTTGTGAATATGACAATGAAGATGTGGATGACAGTGCAAATAATGCAAATAATGCAAGTAATCATAATACCTCATCTCAGAGATATAGACCGATCTTGAAGAAGGGCGGGGCGTACAACGGCAGAAACGTTGTGAATATTGCAATGAAGATAAGCATAACAGTCCGAAAAATGTAAATAATGCAAATAATCATAATACCTCATCTCAGAGATATAGACAGAGCCTGAAGAATGCCGGGCGTACAATGGTTGAAATGTTGTGAATATGATAAGGAAGATGTGGATGACAGTCCAAATAATGTAAACAATGCAAGTAATCATAATACATCATCTCAGAGATATAGACAGGTTCTGAAGAAGGCCGGGGCGTACAATGGCCGAAATGTGAATATTGCAATGAAGATAAGCATAATAGTCCGAATAATGTAAATAATGCAAATAATCATAATACCTCATCTCAGAGATATAGACAGATCCTGAAGAAGGCCGGGGCTTACGACGGCCGAAACATTGTGAATATGGTAATGAAGATGAGGATAACACTCCGAATAATATAAATAATACAAGTAATCCTAATACCTCATCTCAGAGATATGAACAGATCCTAAAGAAGGCCGGGGCGTATAATGAGCGAAGTTGTGAATATGGCAATCAAGATAAGGATGGCAGTCCAAATAATGTAAATAATGCAAGTAAATTAAATTCATAGCTTTTATCAATTTTTGAATATTTAGTTTTAAAGATCGTGTGAAAAGTGTAATTTCTACAGGTTTTTGCTTAGTAATGCAGAGAGTCGCGGAGAGTCATAATCTGACATGTGCCGAATGCATATAACCCTTTATTTTATTTGATGGAAGAATAAATCCAAATAAAGTTGATATCTTTTGTATTTGATACATTGAAAGGAAAATATATTCAAACCAAAATTCTAATAATGTATGACCACAAGCAAAATACTTAATTTTGTTTCACTGTATTTGATAATTAAAAACTATGGAAAAACAAAATGTAAGATAAAATCTAATCAGTGAATAACAGTTGTCAACTCATTTGTTAGATCATAATTTATAAAAAAAATAAATAGATAAACAGGTATATATAGGAATAACACTGCTGGGAACAAATTATAAGCCAAAGTGTTTTTATTTGCATTGTTTATTTAAAATCGCACTAAAATTAATGCACTGTATATTATATCATAACATAACTAAACTGCTCAGTATAATGTCCCTTCTGAAGAAAATGAAGGTCTAATTTGATAGCACAATGATTTCGTAATAATATGCTTGTGCCATACATGTCCATATAAATTTAGTAAAACTACAAAAAATTAAACATTTTATAAGACTGCTTACACTGATCACTGGAATGAAATTGTAATGCGAAGATTTTTTTAACATAAATATCACATCATAATATAGCTAAATTGTCCAGTATTCTTTCCCTCTGCATCAAATAAAGGTCCTTCCCTCTGAAGCAAATAAAGTTCCTTCACTCTGAAGCAAATGAATGTTTCACACTGGTATCCTGAAAAAACTGTAACGATTTGAAAAAATATTTTGTGCCATTATTTATTATGGCTAAGCTCAACATTCAAATTGAGGGCAATACGATGATTCCAAAATCAACGTGCCTTAATATGATAATGAGGATTATAAGGAAACATTTGGCATTTATTGATGGAGCAGTCAGTGTTACATTCAGTTGGATTTTAGAAAAAAAATCTTTTAAAAAAACAATTGTTTAGGAAAATAGATTTTTCAATTCTAGTAGCTGTTAATGTAATTTTCGGTATTGACGATGGTTTCCTTCCTAGCCTTTTGTTTGTGATAGTGTGGAACGTTAATATCTTGATTATATTGTCAGAAATGTTGTCTATGTTGGTTGGAATGTCGAAATGACCAATTTATTTCGCTCACTGGAGTAGACTTTTCTAGTTCTACGTGCCATGTTTAATGGATGTCACTTATCAGTTATCTCCTGATAATTCCCCTCTCCAAGTTCACCACTGCCTTAACCGAGTATTGAACTCACACTCTTTGGGTCCTGTCACTGGATCTAACCAACGCCTTTATCCACTGTGCCATGAAATAAAGGGTTCAATTCGACATTCCAACCATCTGAAGAAGGCCGGAGCGTACAACGGCCGAAACGTTGTAATAAATATGGCGACAAAGATGAGGACAGTAGTCCGAATACTATAAATAGTATATATATGTTTATATGTTAAACATGTCTTATTAATCAGGAATAGATACTTCACTCAAAGTTCATACCAGTCTGTCAAAAGAATCAAGGGAAAGATTTGGCCTACAGTTAATGCCGGCCACCGAAAGCAGAAGAACGCAAGTTAATACCTGTATTCAGTATTGCAGCGTACAAACTAGAATACTAATCAGCTGGATATATAAACAACAAGTTCAACAATGATTTGAGCAGTCTCTCACACATCGCAGACAGAATGTAAGGGTCAATGTATTGGTCCAAAGAACTGTATAACCACAGATTGGTCAGGAGTATCTGAATAAATATTGGTGTGAATAAAATGTTAAATCATGAACATTCAATTCTCCTCCTGTTATTTATTGTGACAATAAACTTAATTAATAAAATTTATTTAATAAAACACAGGGAGTTGCGGAGAGCCATAATCTGCCACGTGTCGAATGCATATAACCCTTTATTTTCCTTTGATGCAAATAAACGCCTTGATTCATTACAAGTTTATTGGAATATTCTAGGTTTTCAAGATTCTTTCCTCATTGAAGTCAAGTGAAGCAGTTTAAAATGTCCAAAAGATGGCCGTTCATGCGCTTAGTAAAGACATGGCCTGGAATATGTACAGCTAAATTACCGCCAACTGTGACGACGTCTTCCAGTGTCAGACATCTTGACTTTTCCTTTTTCATTGGTAATTCTCTTAATGTCGTATGGTAAATAGTTAACGATTCAGCATTCATATAATTACTGACCGAGCAGTTGCCGTTAATAACACGTATGATGACCCGAATTTAGATTTATCATTAGGTTGGTGCAAAAATAATGTCGTTTTCCTTTTGGAGTTGAACGGCAAAAAACGACATTATTTTTGCACCAACCTAATATAATATAGTTGTGTAACACAGATTGATGCAAGGTGTATGAAAGGTCTTATTGTCCTAAACATCGTCGTATCTTGATGCAATGTTATTGAAAGTTATTATTGATCTAAACATCGTCGTATATTGATGCAAGGTGTATGAAAGCTATTATTGTTGTAAACATCGTTGTATATTGATGCAAGATGTATGGAAAAGATTATTGTCCTAAGCATCGCTGTGCATTCATGCAAAGTTAATGAAAGTTATTATTGTCCTAAACATCGTCGTATATTGATGCAAGGTATATGAAACCTATTATTGTCCTAAGCATCGTCATATATTGATGCAAAGTGTATGAAAGATATTATTGTCGTAAACATAGTCGTATTTTATTTACTGCCCAGCCAGTTTTATAAAAAAATCTGTGAATCCAATTCCCGTTGAAGTTAGATGAAAGAGAATGTTTCTTTATTTGTTATCAAACAGTTTGTTTTTTATAATATCTCACTATTATTTTGCAAAGAACAAACTTAGTTTGATATCTACTTGTCTTCTCATCCAGTTTTGATGTTTCCAGGGATAGCAATTTCCAGAGGTTTGTCTTCGAAGGCCAAGCAATTGAAACCAACTTTCATCTTCGAAGTTCCAGCATTTATAACCAACTTTGAACAAGAGGTGGATAATTAGTACCGTTCCAGTTGTTTTTCGTTTTAATTTGAATTTACCAAAAAAAAAAAGAAAAAAAAGAAGTTATTCATGTTAGATTCTTTTTTGAAAAAGTTAAGACAGAAAAGAAAATTAATTTCCTTTTTCATTCACAAATGCTATGTTTACTTTCAACAATAAATTATTCATTATTCACTTTTGAAATTGCTATCGATTTTTTAAGCTCTGATTTATGGAAATACACGGCTGTAAAGCAAATTTTAATTAAACCATGACACATTAACTTGAGAACATGTGAACAAACACGCAACATTATTACTTATTCTTGTACAATAAAAGAAAAACAGACTTTCTTTGGCTAATGAAATCTTTGCAAGGTTTCTTCAGCAGCTGCCAGCATATAAAAGATTTAATTATGCTAGACTTTTGTTTATTCCTTAATAAATTGTCATTTAAAGTTAACACCCTTTCATGGTTTCTCGGTGTTTAATACCTTCGTTTCAACCTAGAAACCTTTGAAATCATCTCCGAACTGTGATTTCACTTAGCGATAGCAAACTGAATAATTGGCTGATGTTTCAGGATCTTTTGGTACGAATTTGAAGTTGAAGATTATATTTAAAGAAAAGACGTCTTTGTTCAAGTTTCCTTCGGGAAATCCAACTTGACACCTGGAAAGACTCCAGAAAGCATACAACAATATCAGCTTTTAAGCAACATAAGTCTATACTACATGTCGCAATAAAATCAATCAGAATCCACAAGACAAATTCTTTGTTAGATTTTGTTTTTGTTTATTTTGTGTTATTTTATGGCATATCGTCCTCAGTAGTTTATTTAATGCCAACAAAATTTTTATTGGTGGTAATTTTTTTTTCTAAAAATGTATAGAAGGCAACACTTTTTCGTTTCAAAAATGTAGTGCTGGTAATAATTTTTTTTACAAAAATGTAGTTCTGGTATTAAAACCTATTTTTACACTTTCATAGTGTTTTAACTCCAGTTTAATGGTTGACTATTTGACCATAGCTGGGACCCTATCAGGTGCTACCACTCTGGGTCAGGATGAACTTGGAGGAACACCAGCAATTAAGAGGTGGTTTCGCGCTCCTCAAAACCTCCTTTCTGTCGGACGTAGTTTACCGTCTTACCCAGGACGGCCTCTGTTAAAGAAGAGAATTTATTTCTGGTAACATATTTGTTAAGCAGTTTCAGCAAATTAGGACACTTATTGGGACTAGTAGCGATTATATATCAAGTAGGTAATGATATATCACCCTGAATATTCTTGATTTAACCCCCATCCATAGTGTCACATTTTCGTATTTGCATGCGGTGTTATTGTTGTGTTTTTCATTGACATGGTTACTTGCAATGTTGGTGTGCTTTTTGCATTGGCTTCATCACACTAACTTTAGAGAGACATCACTTCAAGTTATCTCATTTAACCTGACTTTTCATAGGTCTTATTATTCTTCCTGTCCGATTGCTAACCACGGTCCTTTTTCAGGAAATGAATGGGAAGACGGTTTACTCTTTGATAATCTGATAAAATATTATTCAAACCCTCAGTAGTTCATGATGGACAATTAATCGCAAGTGAAGAAGATACTTAAAAAAAACAAAAACAGACACGTTGTTCTACTGATGAATGTTGAGAATACTATAGACAGGACAGGTGAGTGACGTGGAAATTTAAACAAAAACGAATCTACAAGGAATCTAATGCCAATAACCAGAAACAGATATTTTGAAATTTTATGTGAAAAAAATCTTAGTTTATTTAACTCTCAATTGCCATACTGAAGGAAGAGAAGGAGGGGAAACAGTGAGTAAACTACTTAACGAGTTTGGGCGAATGGTTGTCAGATCAAAGACAGTGAAGAATGGTTAATATTATATACCGTAACTATGAAAAACAATGGGTATATCACAATCCTCATAAATACGTTGGACACTATTGTAAGTGGGGGCAATATGCTGCCTAAGTTGTCAACGTGAGAAGCTATTGCCGTGTCGAACTCTCTGCCTTTGAGCAGAGAGAAACTCGGACGACGCTCTGCCAAAGGGAGAGTCTCGTCCGGGGAGGTAGACAGATACCGGATCCCGCGTAAGTCTACGGGCAATTTTGGGGGAGGCAGGTAAATGTGGTAATATGCTATGTAGTCCACCACTAGCAGTGGTTTACCTACTTCACGCCGCTGGCGAGTACTGTATTTTGTTGATGTTATAAAAATTACCATTTCATTTCCAACCTTCATTTTGGTTATTCCTCATTCAGTAACCTTTTCTAGGTTACAACAGTAAATGAGGAAAAGTTACTTAAATAAAAAGAAAAGACAAAGTTTTGGAGAACCATGACAGTCCACGAAAGTGTAAGTGGAAAGATGACGCTAAACTGCCGCAGGAGAAGTTGTTTGATAGATTAAGAATCGAAGGTTGGAGTTGATAGGTGAGTATGGACGGGCAAAATATACGACAAGAGGTCATCCGATGTTTCGCTAAATAAAATGGCAGAACCAATCAACACTGTATAATAGATATCAATCGATATATCAAAACCACCTCATGTTCCTAATAGTTGTTCCTACAATAATGCTCGCTCGTGCAATCAATACGAATAAAATTATCCATATGGTTTCTATTTGAATGCCGAAGTAGTTGCTTATTTCAAACGGAGGCCAATGTAAGAAGCGTAGTGAAAGGAGGAATAATGAGTTATCGTCGTTCTCCATCCCGGTGTGGTCTAAGTGTCGCTTCAAAATTGAGCTTCTGACCAATTCTTTTCACATACTTGCTTCGAAGCCGGAAATGTATCCATTAACGCGTAGCGCATCTTGGGTAATAGACATGGCGGAACCCATCTCTTCCCAGTTCAAACCACAGCAGATGATCTCCAGATTGAAGGTTCTCCTCGGTCACGTCGCCGTTGATTCCACCGAGTGAACACTACACTCATTTACTTCAGTTTAGGAAACCTTCTGCCTAGCAATGCTCTGTCATAACCGCAATATCTGCTATAGATCCCAGTCTACTCGAATGTGCTAGATGACCGTTGACCATACAAAAAGGGTCATATACCGTTTGACATTTGCGATGGGGGATTAATCACCCATTTTAGCAGAAGAATCTAGTAGGTAACCGGTTTAGTCTCACATGACCAAACAATGCGACAGATAATATTGGCTTATAGGGAGCCAGCAGTACTGGTACAGTTTATCTGACATAAAGTTTATGTGTTTATATTTTATATTCAGTTTTAAGTTATGCTATATTTATGGGATAAAATGCTCAATGTCAGAGCTAGAGCGTATGTAAATATGAAAGAGAATATTGAAGTCGATACTCAGAGGCGTCATGTGTTGAGTTTTTTTCTCGACTATTTATATATATGGGCTAGTGTTTCATTGTGGGTAGATTATTCTAACTTTTAGGGGCGGGAGTGGCTTGTTAATTTGTTTATTTATTTGGATTAATTTATTTTATTTGTTTTTTCTTATTTATTTTTATTTTTATATATATTTTTTATTCTTCTCGATGTTGCCGGGAATCCATTATCTTTTCGGACCTAACAGCCCTAAAAGATAGGGGATTCCCGGCAACACTCACCACAGAGCACAAAAAAATCCAACGGGAAGAGAGACATCATATGGTTCAACCCACCGTACAGCAAAACGTAAAAAACTAACGTAGGATAAAGAATAAAAACAAATAAGAAAAAATAAGTAAATTCTAACGGTTATTTTGGCGGGAGTGGCTTGTTAATTTGTTTATTATTTATTTATTTTTTTGATTAATTTATTTCACTATTTTTTTCTTATTTATTTTTATTTTACATATTTTTTATTCTTTTCGGTTTTCGATCTTTTAAGTAACTTAGTAAAAATTTTGAGAAGACTTCTGATTGTTTATTTAGCAGTTTGTTTTGCTCTGGGAAGGTGATTATAGCTATTTTTCGACCAATGTTTGGATTGATTGTTGTAGTCTACTCTAACGGTTATTTGACGGGAGTAGTATGTTAATTTTTTTTATTATTTATTTATTTACATAGTTGGATTGATTATTCTTACTAGTTTTTGCATATTTATTTATTTTTATTTATTCTTTTCGGTCTATTCTAACGGTTATTTTAGCGGGAATGTTTTGTTAATTTGTTTATTATTTGTTTGGATTAATTTATTTTATTTTATTTTTTCTTATTTATTTTTATATTATTCATTTTTATATGAATAATTCTGTTTGTAAGTAGACCGCCTGCTTACAAATAGAATTATTCATAACCATTTTAGTTCTCACAAGTCGAAGTGCAACTAAATGCATTGAAACGAAGTTACAGCTTTGTAGCCAGAAAATTGTTTTTGTCTATATGAAAATATTTTAATAAATAATTATTGCTTTACTATCGGTATTGATACCTCTTTAGAGTTAATGATGTGGACGTTAGAATTTATATATTATTTTCGTTCTCATTACATTCGGATATATATATATATATATATATATATATATATATATATATATATATATATATATATATATATATGGAGGGTGTCGATTTTGGTTCTGTATCTCTCTTAAAAGGATCCTCTCGATGCCACACACACTTATCCCAGAGATCTTCTTACATGTCGAATAGTCCCTTATGTCGCCTTGCTACATTCTCCGTAATCTTGTCCGCGGTCTAAAATTCGAAGAGCACATTCTACAGGCTTCGGAGACGATCCGTGTCTCAAAACACATAAAGTGGCCCTAGCATACCGCATGGAGGGTACTTCAACAGCAGATCCTGTATCTGTATCCTTTGCAACGTTGACAGGGTTTTTCGCCCTCTGATTGCTTACAACGGGAGAACATGTACTGATAGTTTGTTGTACAAACTGCCGATCCGTTGTTTGTCTCTTGTTTACAGATGAAGCAAAATTTGTAAGAGATGGAATAACAAATTTACAAAACCAACATTTGTAGTCGGATGTGAATCCCCATTTAACAATATAGGCTAGGCTCCAGCATCAGTTTACGAGAACTGGTACTGTGTAGGGTGGAATTATAAGTGACTGTCTATTAGGTCCATATATTCCCCTATCACGTCTTACAGGAGTTGTCTACTGGGATTTTATTTCGAACACACTTACAGACTTGATGTACCACTGCTAATACAAAAACACGTGTGGTTCATACATGACGGGGCTCAAACACATTTTAGTCACATTGTTCGTGATACACAGGCTGACATCTACCATGAAAGATGGAGAGGAAGAAAAGGAGCGTTTCCATTGCCTGCACGTCATCCCCCCCCCGGCCTTAATCTTTTGTATTTTTATCTCTGGGGCTACCTAAAAACAATTGGTTTCGGTAAAAACATTAATAATACAGAGACGCTTCATTGACGTGTCATAGGAGCCTGCGAAATCATTTGACGCCTTATGGGAGTATTTGAAAGAGTCCGCCAGTCAATGATCCATGCATGGGTTTGTAGGAGCAAGCGAAAGACATTTCGAACATTTCTTATGAGTTGCTGTATCGGTGTTTTTTTGGACATATGTTTATATAGAAATTTACCTTGTTTTCATGTCAGGAACCCTCCATCAAAGTTTGTAAATGTTATTCGATACACCATGTATATATATATATATATATATATATATATATATATATATATATATATATATATATATATATATATATATATATGTGTGTGTGTGTGTGTGTGCTGTGTGTAAATGTTTTCGATGTTAAGAAGACTTTTTTATTCGATAGTACATATATAATATATATAATTATTTATTTAAAAATATGATTCCAACACGCTACATAAGAGGTCTCATCATATTTTTAAATAAATATTTTTAAATAAATAATTATATTTATGCTCTACTTTCGTATCGAGCACTATTTTTAAAAAATAATTACAAAAATACTAAGGAACTTTGGATTATTTACCAAACCAGTTTTTTTCCTATTTTCTACAATATTTTCACATATATATATATATATATATATATATATATATATATATATATATATATATATATATATATCGTCGTCGTCGGTATCCGTTCGTCTCAAGTGACGATGGAGTAGATGGGCGGGATATATGGAGAACTAGAGCTGCCCAGCCGTCTAGTTCTCCCTCTCGACATTGCTAGCAGAGTCCAAAGGAGAGGTGAAACCAATACAGTTTGGTACCAGCGCGAATGCAGGAATTGCCGGGAGGTAGCAGAAAGTGCCGTCCAACCGCCTTAGAGGCTCAACTCCGGGTTTGAATTCAGAGTTATCCTTCTCCTAGACCAGTTGCCATCCAAGACTATAGAAACCAGTCTGGCCTGCTTTTTACTCATAGCTAGAGGGAGAAGAAGAGGATTCACATCTTTCCCAAGGGTATTAACACGTAAGTGAATGCAATGGATTCAACTGGAATTCGAACTCGGCTCTCCTCTATCCTTTGCCTCCTCATATATATATATATATATATATATATATATATATATATATATATATATATATATATATATATATATATATATATATATATATGTGTGTGTGTGTGTGTGTGTGTGTGTTTATTTCTCTTGATATGATAGCACAGAATGTCATTTTATATTAATAAATACATTCTGCAATTATTACATTATTATTATTATAAGGGGAAGTCTTTAGCAATATAAAATATTTTGTATATTTACTATATAACTTGCAATTTCCATATTATTTCAACAAGCCATCATTTTTGGAAAGTGTTGATGAATTAGTTAGTTTCGTACCAAGACAAAATAAGTGTGGACTACTAACTTTTCATTTGTAAGCAAACCAAAATTAACTAATAGGGAATTACTACTACATGGCCGAAAGATAGTTCCACAAGTGAGAAGTGCGAGAGAAGAAACTTTTAGCATAATGCTTATGCCTATATCAGATCCAGTAAATAATAGTTCATTTAAATTCATAGTGTATGGATACCAAAGCAAAAACGTCATTAGAAAAATTGCCATGAAAATATTTATAGAAAATTCACAGGAAAGATACCTTAGGACGGTGGGAAAGTGAAGGAATTCGAGACGCCATGACACGATCGATCACATTATAGATTCTTCTTTGAATTTTGTCAAGAATCTCTCAAAACATAACTGAAGCACCAGACCAGATACGACAGCAATATTAAATGTGTGGACCAATACTAGACTTATAAATATGTAAGATAGATTCTATCGATAAAAATTGTCCAACGCGACACAGTTAAACAATTTTCCCAGCAATAATGCATCGAAGATCCGGTGTGGCTGAGCAAGCAGCCAGATTCGTCTACTTCAGAAGCCGAAATCGAACAGATTAAATTAGGTCTCTGCGCATTGGGGTCGATACACATCTACTGGCAATAAATAAAAGTTTTAAATAATATACGATATTAATCTTTAACTAATCAAATATCCGCCGGTTTCTTTTTGGTAACCTGCAAAGGTCGGCAACCTTTTGCTAATTATGTTCCGACTTGGGGTTTTAAAATCATTCAGTGTGCCAACAACATACGTATTTTTATACAATTTAAGGTCAATATTCCTATTGTACAGTATATTTTATAGAGTAATATATAGTATATATACATTAGCATATATTAAAACTGAAACAGTTAAATATCTTCTTTGCATTGTAGTAGTTATTGCTTCGGACTTCGTGATGTCATTTGCGGCTGTGTGCCATTTGTAATTGCTTGTCATACCGCGTGTGGCACGCGTGCCGTAGGTTGCCAATCCCTGCCTAGAGAATCAGCTTGTGTAACCCAGTTTGGACATTTAAAAACGGGATTTTAAAAAAAGTTCTAAGTGCTAGTCATTATTAAAGTCCCTCGCTGCGAGACGCCCATACACTGACCTGGGTCACATTCTATAAAACCTAAACTATCTCAGTTGGTTATTTGTTCATTTATTTATTCTTCTGCTCAAGATCAACTTAAAAGACATTGAACACGACAAAAATATTGTATTAAAATGTAAAAGTAAAATTAATTGTATACAATATGACGTTAGCGAATTAATCAGATGATAACTATTTACACTATTTATATTGTTCGGACTGTTGTCCTAATCTTTATTGTCGTAGGCATTTCATCCGTTGTACGCTCCAGCCTTCTTCAGTTAATATACGTTGTGATCTTAAACCGAACACTATATTTCGGGTTAAATTGTTCTAGTTGCACACACCCTTTCAGGATATTTCAGATCAATTATTTCCCTTTAGTTATTCAACTCTAAGTTTCCGTTCACCTTTGCTGTGGCCAGGTATTGAACCTACAGCTCTTGGTTCAAGTCACTGGATTAATTCAACCAGCATTTTTATCTGGGCTATCATTTGGGACATCAGAATTTCTTGGGACTAAACTTAATCTCTCAGCAACGATTTTTACCAGAGCTCATATTGCAATTTTGTTGTTATTATTGCTTTTCTCTAGCACTCTTTATTACTGGTTTCCGTAATGCATTGATGTCGTGGCTTGGCCGGCTTAGGATATTTTTGCGCTGATTTATTAAGTTTTCGTATTTTTCACTGATGCTCTTCATCCCACGGGGCCGGAGTTATCTTCATTTTCCATCTCTCTATATATTTAGCCACACCTGATTTTTCTATTTCCTCTCGTGTTACGGTTTAATGGTGCTCATACAGTCTTATCTTAAAGAAATATAGACAGATGTAGGCAGATAATAGTTAAATATGAATAATTTTTCCAAATTAACATTATATTAAATTTTATCGGTTCAGACGTTAAATGAACCGTGGCAATCACGCTGTGTATCTAAACATTAGAATATTTTAAAGTATTTTTATTAAGTAATACTTTTGGTATCATGTATTATACAAACATCTCATTAATATGATCAAAACTTGAAATAAGATTGAAAAAAAATAATAGTAAATTTGCAAGTTATCTGTAGCGACTTTAAGCCAAAATCGACTCATCTAAATATGTGATCTTGTGTCAGACTTTGAGTCAGGTGAATGCTCTTCTTAATTCTAAAACAGAGACGACCCGACTACTATGCAAATAATAAAGATGGCTGCTTGTTGTCTGATCCCAGCGCGAAAATCCTTCCTTCTCCTGGGAGAATTATCCTCCATAAATGTTTAATCATAAAAAATAACAAACGTGACACGGGAAAGAAAACAAACAAACAAACAAACAAAAAACAAAAACAAAAAAAACAAAAAAAAAAAACATAATTTGTTTAGCGCAACAACGTCCCTGGCATATTAATATTTCATTGAAGAAATCTAGTTCCGTTCTCCTCCACCCTCGAAAACCAATTTGCTGGGAAAATTTAAGCACTGCCGTCATCTTTTGAAAGATTTATTTCAAAACAAAAAGGTTAAGCGAAAAGACAAGTACCGAGAAGTTGTACAGAGGTCCTCTTGTTTGTAAACTGTTATCAGAGTTGTTTCACAAAGTATTGAATTTCGTTGTGAAATTCGTAAATCGGTTGCAGTATCGAACAGAGGAAAGCAGAGGTTAATATAGTCACATTGACCGTTACGTTCATCCAAACGGGTTTAGCAAACCACCCGCAGATAAAGGTCAATATATATATTTCATAGCGCCGTTAGTTCTCTGTTGGGTGTCTTATAATAGTTAATTTAGATGATATGATTCTCGTCTGACACCGACATGCTAGAAAGGAAACAGGCGGGAAAATGTTGAGAAGGAAAGAGAAGAACAGTAGTACAGGGGTAGGAAGTAAAGATAAAAAAGAGGAAATTATGACGAGGAAAAGAAGATTAGGAGAAACGATAAGGAAGCG
Source organism: Acanthosepion lycidas (assembly GCA_963932145.1). Lineage (NCBI taxonomy): Eukaryota > Metazoa > Mollusca > Cephalopoda > Sepiida > Sepiidae > Acanthosepion > Acanthosepion lycidas. Next base: position 92,297,481 of record OZ010591.1, on the reverse strand, counting down.
GGCAGGATTGTAAAGAAGGAAGTCAACGTTTGAAATAAAAAGGAGAGGAGGAGGTAGAAGAAGAATAGGCAAATGTTGGTAGAAGAGAGAAAGAACGAAAGACAGGAAAATATTGTTGAAGGTGAGAAAGAAAGAAAGAAAGAAAGAAAGAAAGAAAGAAAGAAAGGTGTTGTTGGGGAGTGAAGAAGAAGAAAAACAAGAAGAAGATGAAGATACGGATAGGTAGAAATGGGAAAGGAAAATGGAGAAAAGAAAAAGAAAGAAAGAAAGAAAGGTGTTGTTGGGGAGTGAAGGAGGAGAAAAACAAGAAGAAGAAGAAGAGGAGGTGGTCACGGATAGGTAGAAATGGAAAGGAAAAGGAAGAAAAGAAAAAGAAAAAGGAGAAATGTCGGTACAAGAAAGAAGAGGATTAGAAAGCGGACATATTTTGGAAAAGAGAAAGAGATGACGACAACGACGACAACGACAAAAACGATAACAACAACAACAACGATAATGGAAATAAAACAAAAAAAAAATGCTTGGACGAAGTAGAAAAATAAGTCAATAATAAAGAAATAGCGAGATACAAACAAGACAAGAAAGAAAGACTAAAGAATAGGGAGCTTTTAGAAGGCAGAGCAGAAAAAAATAGAAAGAAAATATCTGAAGTCCGAGAGAAGGGAATAGAATGAAAAAGTCAAATAAACTATAAAACGAAGGAAAGAATGGAAGTGAACAAAAAAAAAAAAAAAGAAAGAAAAAGAAGGAAGCCGAGAAATTTGTATCAGACTAATTTACCTTACTTCGACCTTTTCCAAACCCTCCTCGCCTGACAAGAGACATGAACTTAGTTTTGTTGTACCAGTCGACCTCCAACAGTGAGGTTTACAGACATTAGTCTTGGGCTTTGGCCAGATCATTTCTAGGAGAATCGAAACAGATGCAGACAACTTTTCGGTGGTTAAGGGGAACAGTGGTGTTTATGAAGTATGTGTGTGTTTTTGTTGCTTGAGCAGTGGTGAAAAGAAAGAGGGAAAGGTAATCAATAGTTTTCTTTCTCCAACAGTGTAACTCTTCATAGTCACGAGTACAGAAGATGCTTACTCATTCTTCTTTTTTTGAGCAATGTCGGTTAGTGTTTGTAACGACGAGGGTGCCTGATGTTTTTCTAAGTAGGCAATTATCCTGGTTTCCTCTTTCTCCACAGGTTCTAAATATACAATGGCCTTGTCTCAAATAAGCGACAAAAGTAGCAGACACCCAAAAATGAACAACTATTTCAAACATAATATTATGTAGATATTTAGAATTTTGTGTAAGATTAAGGAAATGTTTTCGGTAGAATGTATAATTTGAACGATGTTAATGTTTAGAAATATTATAGATGCTGTCTTTATTTCTGAAAGTACCCTAAATCTTTAGTTAATCATCATCACAATCATTATAATTTCCTTGGGTTTGTGTTGTATTCACATTTCCTTCCGGGTCCCAGCCAGAGACCTAAAGTCATATATGGCTTCATGACATCTTCCAGTGGGTAATTTTTGTTACCCCCTCTCCGAAAAAAAAACAACAAAAAACAAAACAAGATCACACACATTTTACATAGATAAAGCTCTTCGTAATGTGGTATCTGTACATGTGAGTAAAACTTTTTGGTATTTCTTTAAGGAAGGGCTACCAGGAATCCCTTCAATCAGTCTATCGGAACCTATTCCAATCAATCGGAGGGCTCCAACTACAACAGGGATTATTGGTGTTTAAATGTACCACATTTTTGAGATTTCGATTTCAAGGTCCTCGTATTTTGATAACTTTTTGAAGATCTTCAAAGATACATTGCAGTCTGCAGGGACTGCCATATCAATAAGGAGGCATTTTTTAAATTTACTGTATCTAATAACGATGTCTGGGTGATTAGGTTTGATTGTTCTGTCAGTGTGTATTGTGTAGTCCCATAGAATTGTAACAGGTCCTATCTCCGTAACCGGATCTGGGTGGTGTTCATACCAATTTCTTTCAGTTTCCTTCCCGTAGAAGTTTCAGATTTTCCAGTGCAGATATTGACCACTCTGTCATGCCGGGTTTTATATTCAGTGGGTGCCAATATCGGGAAACTTGATACAAGATGGTGAATTGTTTCTGGATATTTATCACAGTATCTGCATTTTGGTCTAACACAATATTTTAGTATATGTGCTTGATAATTCTAGTTAACAAGCATTGGTCCTGTGCAGCAAGGATAAAACCTTCAGTTTCAGCTTTCAACACTGCACTGCGTAACCACTGATGGGTACGGGTTTTGTCTACGTCAGCTTGTTTGGTACGAGCAGAGTATTGGCCATGAAGCGGTTTATCTTGCCATTGTTTCTGTATCTGGTCGGTTGCATTTGCTTTCTTTTTTAAGAATTTAGCAGCTTCAGTCAGTGTATTGTGCTTTACTTGTATTTCTGCACCCATTTGAAACTCCATTATTATTATTATTATTATTATTATTATTATTATTATTATTATTATTATTATTATTTACTTTGATTTCTGGTTTGAGCTCATTTCTTTGCAGGCCCCGCCCAGAGACCTAAGGTCAGAAATGATATCACTGAGCAATTAAAAAATCAAAGACAAAAGCCAAAACAAAAACACATATTTTACATTGATAACGCCCTTCATAAGGTGTGGGCTACACTCGTATTATTATTATTATTATTATTATTATTATTATTATTATTATTATTATTATTATTTCCAGTTTTCCCGATCTGAGGGCTGAAAGAAAAGTTTTACTGAGAAGTTTTTTGAGCATAGTACAAGGACAAGTATGTGTGCGGTGCACATGTGAAAATTTTTTTTATCTCTTATTTTCTTAATGTATTAGTCAAAAAACGACATTATTACGTCATTATTTTTGCACCAACCTAATATTTCACTGTAAGCCAATTGAATTTAAGTTTATTTTACAAATAAAAAGTAAGATAGAAGCTAATATATTGTTTTTATACGAAAAAAATAATGAAAAAATAATTTAAGAATGCTGTTTTTACTTTCCTTACAAAATTCTTGAAATTCAAATAATTTTAAATAGGCTTCCAGTCCTTACTCTTACTTGCACTATGAGTAGACCTGTAGTATAGAGCACCATGCTTGAACCGATTCCAAGCGTTTCAACTCTTATGAGTACAATCCTCTGTTCCCGAGAGGGGCATTTTTATATTCTGTAAATATAATTTTTACTATTATTATTATTATTATTATTAATTATAATTATTTTCCAGCTTTCCATATGTGCTGTTTCATAGAAAACCTTTATCATGTCTTTTACTTAAAAACTAAACTAAAGAAATGCTTTTCTCGAGAAGGCTTTTGAACAGATCAAAATGAGCAAGTATGATTGATTGATTTGTTTGTTTAACGGTATATTGACACCTTATGGGTCATTTAATGCCAAAATTTAACTTTCTTGTGAGAATTGAAGTAATAAAAGATATGATATACGTTACCCTGTTTTCACAAGTGTATACGTGGTAGATGATTTTGAGACCCTAACAAGTGTCAACTTGAACCTGGGAGCAAATAGCACTTCCACGCTCCTCAAAATCTCCAATCTACCGATCAGATGCCTTGCTGCTGAATGTAGTTTATCGTCTTACCCAGGACGAGAGCGAGTATATGAGTTTCTTTTATGTGGGCACTTTTTGTATCTAAGATAGTGATTTTCTGAATGTATTTCACTGTAAGTTGTAGAGAGGCTTTGTCCCCACGTCCCAAAGGGACACAACAAAGAGAAAAAGAAAATGCTGATCTCACATATCCCAAGCTGGTTAAAACATTTTAAATGCGGTGACATTTAAAGTAAAACTCAGAAACGAACTATGATAATTTCTCAATTATCATGCTTTAAAATACAAGGTAAAACCGGAAAATGTAGCTTCGTTTTCTGTGTCGCCTTCCTTCAGGACGTAGGCGATAATATGTCTCCACAACTTCCTATCTTTATAGTTGTTTTGTAACGTGATATTCGTTCTCCTATATGACAGTGAATGCTGGACAATCTCATCAGAGATGTAGAAGATACTTGAGACAATAGATATGTGGTTCTACAGAAAGATTCTGGCAATACCATGGGCCGAAAATGTCAGCAACATTGAGGTTTTAAAGAAAAGGGAAGCAAAAAGGAACTTATTTTTAATATTAGGAAGAGACAGATGAAATTTCAGGGGCACATAATGAAGAAGGTGGGCTTGGAAAATAAAATACTCACAAGGCAGATTAAGGAGAAAGAGGGACAGAGGGAATCAGGTTATATGGAGATGTGGAGAGTCATGATCGTCTACGTCTATAAGGGAGACGGCACATAAAATAAGTATTATGCTTCCCCTTTTCTATGTATCTTATCCTCTCATGACGGGGACTGTCATATTCGTCTTTTTCTCCTCCTATTCTCCTATGTGCCATGTTCCTTTAGGTTGGGGAGTATCATGGTCTTCCACAACTTTCTATCTTTTGAGCATGGATTTGGAGAGAACAAACCTTGCTGAGAGTTACAGAAGATCGAAAATTATTAGTCACGTTCAGAAGGGACATGGTACATACAAAAGAGATTCTATGAAGAAAAATTGTTGATTTTGAAGATGCTGACTTTTTAATAATTTTATCCAAAGAAAGGTAATAATGTCACTAAAACGCAGGGGGCGACAGGGAGTGAAAAAAATGAAATGTCGTTAGGAGTAGGAACCGGGAACTCAATCCTAAACAGGAAACAAGGGATAAACCTCTAATCCTGTTCAAAAGATGGGAAAAGCTTGTGAATCGGGCGATGAGCGAAACAATAATGAATATCACTTTATTATATTAATCTTGTGATGTGTGTCAGAATAAAAATAAATCATTAATCTTGAATCCTTTAATAAAGTAATTTAGAAGATTGGTAGATCATAGTCTTCTTATATTTTCTGTTAGTTTAAGTGCGTAGGTACAGACTCTAAAATAATTACTAGTTATACATATTTTTTAAAAATTCTGATTCAAACTGAATACTTCTTAACGTTTTCTTGTTGGTCTTGAAGGTTGTATCATTCATCAATTTGTTCGACACCGGTTATCAAACAAAGATAAACACTAAGTATCTGGCTACTGATTTTATAGGCACGCCATTTTCATTAAAATGTTGACGTAGCATAGTCTTTTGCTCATTGTTTCGTAGCATTTAAAGTTGTACCATACTAAAATGAACTGAATAAATTATCGCAATCATAGTAATCAAGTCAAAAAAAGTAAGTGAAAAGCAGTCGAGAATAACAAGGAACTTAAATCATGTCATACACTTTCTAACACAAGAGCAAAGAAAAGACTGAAAAGAAATAAAAAAAAAACAAAAACGATATCCCATTCTTTGAGAACTTTAAAGTAAAAATAAATAACATTTATAATACAGGGGCGACAGAAATCCCTTCTAAAAATGGTAAGATGTGGGAGAATGAAAATAATAATAATAAAAATAAAGAATTTCATTTTCCTATAATGAGAAAGAAAAAAAGTAAAACAAAAATAGTTTCCGGTCATGTGTGAAATTTATGACCCGACTTCCGAGTCACGTGTGAATTTTATGACCTGACTTCTGAGTCACGTGTGAATTTTATGACCTGACTTCCGAAAAGAACATGATCGGTCTTTTTTCACCTCCCAACCATTGAGTTCGGACGTGTTTGGTTGCTGTGCCAGGAGAGATTTGGTCTCTCTCACTTAACGTCAGTTGTGCGTCAATGAACATTGGCCATTCATTTTCTACTCAAGTTTTCGTTTTCTTTATTGCAGTCCACCGACACTCAAAATGTCTTATCGGCACAATGTCCAATCGCACCCTCCACAAAGACATTAGTCGAAAGTGTGTCTTCATCTTGCTAATGGTTTACTACTATGTACATTATTCAGTCTATTGACTATCTCATCTTTGTCGCCATATTTATTACAACGTTTCGACCGTTGTATGCTCCGGCCTTCTTCAGGTCGTTGGAATGTCGAACTGAAACCTTTATTTTCGCTCACTGGGGTAGACCTTTCTAGATCCACGTGCCATGTTTATCAGTTATCACTTGTTAATTTCTCTCTGAAAGTTCTCCACTGGGTATTGAACTCACACACTTTGGGTTCTGTTACTGGATCTAACCAACGCCTTTATCCACTGTGATATGTGTCCTTTCTGGATATTATAAACCTAATGTCTTCAGCAATCATTTTTTACCATAGCTCATATTGCAACGCCCGAAACGTTGCAGTAAATATGGCGACAAAGATGAGGACAATAGTCCGAATAATGATAAAGTACATCATACCTCATATCAGAAATATAGATAGATACTGATTTACTATTATATAGAAGGTATTTCTGCCGAACCCTGTATAAGAACTTAATTTAAATGGTTCCGATGGAAAAACATTTTTTTTCTATATTTGTTGATCCAAACTAAAAAGGTGAAGAATAATAGACACTAGTGTGAGTTAATCTGAATAAATGAATGCAGGAGTCTTTCAATGTCAAACTTTAATTTTTTATTCCACAAATCTTTCTTCCATCCATTACTTTCACTGTTAATTTTCCACTTCTGTAAAGAAAAAATAATTAACAAAAGAAACAAACAAAAGCTTCAGAATTACTAAATGAACCTTCGTTGATCTTTCAATCGTTAATTCTCTCAAAAGTTATTGCCTGCATTTCTTCGTTTAGTCTTGAACTGAAGCTGTGGGAAGTAATAATGATCGTGAAATGCGCATGTGCAAATTATCCGGAAACTGAATTATATCTGCCATGTTGGACACTTCGTTTGCGGCACTCAACTGCGTAAGTGCAAATTATGCCAACCCAATTACCGCTAGCGGTTGTCATTCATCACGACCAATGTGCTGCGTAGGAATACAAAACACATATCATTGATTACACAATGGCAGACGTCAGGCCAAACTGTTATTAACACCGAAATATCACATCGACAGGATGACGATGAGCACAAAGTTGTAGGAGAAAAAATATGGAAAAGACTTTGATGGAGGAGGAAACTAGAGAGAAAGCTAAAACGAAAATGACGCACAAAAAAACAAAAAGAGAAAAAAAGGCAACTTGAAAACGGATGGCGTGAAAGATATTTAAAGTATTTACAAAATAATATGACAACACTTATCAAATGTTTATTTTTTCGTAAAGCACAGAACGTTTTATTTTCTACGCACGTTAAATAAACAGCATGGATCAGAAATAACGAATTTTCTATTCCTATGAGATTTGAAGACGAATCTCTTAAGAGACTATTTTATTGTGAGAGCGCTTTACAAATAAGGCTAAGCTAGGAAATAAGATCAGGAAGGACAAATATAGATATACGAATTAAATTGGATTGTGTCTTTTGATTTATGTGCCATGTCCTTTCAAGGCGTAGGCGATCATGTCTCTCGAACTTTCTCTATCCCTTGCAGCTCTCAGCATGTTCCTTCCCTGTGCTTCCTCCCCTCAGACCACGTTCTGTCATCCACATACTCAAGCTCGACAGGTATGACACGCTGATTTCCCTAGTCTCTCTTAACCTTTATTCGACACGTGAGTATCAGATTCTCCAGGACCTCCATAGCATTCGGAAAATAATTGATAAGAGTCCTTATTGGTCAAACATCCTACTAAAAACAAGTTTAAATATAAGAATGGCGTGTTATTTATTGAACGATCTTAGAATAAATGTTAGAAAAAGCAACAATAAAAAAGAATAAAAAAACTATATTCTATTAAAAGCAAATAAAAAACAAAGAAAAAGCTCTGAAAAAATAATTTTAATTACAATTATCCATCCAAAAATTTAGAATAATTTAAAATACATTTAACAAATATTCTATTTAGTCTAAACAGATTTTTTACAGTGAACTAAAGAATATAAAACAGACATTTATTAATAATAGCTTTCCAAACTATATAGTTGATGAACAAATAAGATGCTTTCTTAGAAATCTCTATACTAAGCAAATTGTACATAATACTGCTTCTACTGATCTCAAACATATTAATCTCCTATATCGTAAACAAGTGCATACTAATTATAAACAAGATGAAAATATACTAAAAAATTTAATAAATTCTAATATATCAACTAGAGATCCTAGCAAAAGAATTAAATTAATCATATACTACACTAAATCTAGTATATCCAACTTAATTCTTCGCAATGATTCTTCTCCCCCGGTTAGCGATTTGCAAAAAACCAACATAATTTATAAATTCAAGTGCCCTTTGGGAGAGTGTATCTCCAACGAATTAAATAATATTTATGTTGGTCACACCACAAACTCTCTTTCACGACGCTTGACACTACATTTGAATGAAAACTCTAACATTTTTAGGCATTTAAAACAACATGCCTGCCCGCACACACAATTCCGTAAAATACTTGTCGAAAACACAATTATACTTCGACATGAAAACAATAGACAAAAACTAAATTCCTTGAAGCATTATACATCAAACTGTTGAAACCCAACCTAAACAAAATCAATTATGGCATCTCTACAAATATTCTTAAATGTCTATAATTGGTAACAGAAGCCATTGGTTTATACCAACGGCTTTCCAAACTTCTACAATTCACTCTCGTGTGGTCATGTGTGACGTCATGAGATGCGGTGCGATTTTCGCTTCTAGCGTCTTATATGTACGTGTTTATCGTTGCTTAGAAATCATCTATATAAACAATCACAGACTATCATCACTGTCGTGTCCGTATATTGCTTAATATGTTGTAATTGACGTCTTTGATAATGGCTTATGCAAACCAAAAGCTTAGATTGTATTAAAAAAAAAATGGATCTATATTGTGAATTTCTTTCTTCGTTTAACGATAATGTTATTAAACTTATCAGATGTTACGAAAAAAATTTACATAAAATAGACAACACTTGTCTATATTATTTAATGAAACATGCATGAATGAAAAGATGCTGCCTAAATACACACACACTATATATATATATATATATATATATATATATATATATATATATATATATATATATATATAATTAGGAGGATTTGAAATAATCATAATTAAGTATTAGGTTGGTGCAAAAATAATGACGCAATAATGTCGTTTTTTGACGTATTTTTTAACGTCAAAAAACGACATTATTACGTCATTATTTTTGCACCAACCTAATAATTTATCGAGTCTAGAAGAAACCTCAACAGAATGCAGAAAGCACTGGACGGCCGTTTCGTCCTACATTTGGGACTCAGCAGCAGTGCGTATCCACTACCGAGAATTGGAACCCGAACAGTTACGATAGGAGGCAAACGACATACCAACTGTGCCAATTGAAACGAAAGATGATCCTTACTTAACAGCCGACAAGAAAAACGCAGATCAGAGTTGAAATATGGTTTCAAAATAAAATCATACATTCAGGGATTAAACAGAGATTTGGATTAACTCAAGGAGTATAAATTTCCGTAGTGAGCTCTCTAATCAACAGAAACGACATTTCTCGGAAGAGTGTGAGCCAATTCTTAGTTTATTCCCCGTCGCGTTGAAAAAGAAAACAGGCGCCCGAAAATTCTGACTATATAATCTTTCTCTTCATGCTTTAGTCAAAATAATAAGTATCATCAATTTGTTGCCAATATTTTTAGTATTTGGTTGGCTTTTTATTCTTCAAATTTTATTAACCATTATTATCAAGTCCTGACTGATGTACTTCCAAAAATCGTTATTTTATCACTCTTCCTGACAAAGTGGAGTGTTCATTTAAAATGTAAAGTAGAAATTTGCAGAATTTCTTCGTTTATTATTGAATTTGATCCATGTCAATAGAAGATCTGATATTTTAAAATGTTGCATTCTTGGTCATTATGAAGCTTCTATTCCCGCAGAAGAAAACATTAAATGACAAGTGTTATTCATATTCAACCGTTAAGAGCTAGAGATACAGAAGGATGTCGTTGGGTTAATAATTCACGACAATTTTTGGAGGAAGGACCTGTCAACCAAGGCAGTGCCGACATACTTAAAAACCAGCCTGAACTGATATCGTATGGACATCTTGAATTTGATTTTGCACGATTTTATGCTTTGCATTGATCAACTTTTGAAACAGTTATTGTCGTTACACTACGATGATCCGTTGAGGAAAGTGAAATGCAAGCAGGGATGATGCTCGGATTCTCCTAAAGCGAGATATCCAAGGATCTAAAAGGTAATTGTTATGATTACGGTTTTCTGGGACAAATAAATTATTTTCATGACTGACATGAAACAGACAAAAGTAATACATGCATTATTTACATTATTCGGACTGTTATCCTCATCATCATTGCCATATTAACAACGTTTCGGCCGCTGTACGCTCCGGTCTTCTTCAGGTGACTGGAATTTCGAATCGAACCCTTTATTTCATCCACCGAGGTAGGTTGTTCAAGTTCCACGTGCCATGCCTCTCCCGAATGTCTCAGTTATTTCCCTTTAACTCAACTCGCCGATTTTTGGTTCAACACTGCAGTGGCCTGGTATTGAACTCATTACTCTTTGGGTCTAATCACTGGATCTAACCAACGTCTTTATTCACTGGACGCTACTAGAGAGTCATTTAAAAACAGAAATATGAAGGTTACAATGGACAATCTATTGGATGCTTAGTTTTTATATTATGTAACAATAAATAATAATAATTATTATTATTACTATTATGATTATTATTATGATTAAACAAAATGATTGGCATCTATATCTCTGAAATAAGATATTGGGATTAGTTGCATTACTTAAATGATTCGGGCTGTTATCCTCATCTTCATTGCTATATTCACAACGTTTTCGCCTCTATATCTCTGATATGAGGTATTATGATTATTTGCATTATTTACATTATTCGGACTGTTATACCCATCTTCATTGCCATATTCACAACGGTAAGGCCGTTGTACTCTCCGGCCTTCTTCTGGTGATTGGAATTTTGAATCGAACCATTTATTTCGCACATTGGAGTAGATTGTTCTTGTTCTAAGTGCCATGAATATGGCAATGAATATGAGGATAACAATCCGAATAATGTAAATAATGCAAATAAACATAATACATCATCTCAGAGATATAGAGGCCGAAACGTCATGAATATGGCAATGAAGATGAGGATAACAATTCGAATAATGTAATTAATGCAAGAAAACATACTACATCATCTCAGAAATATAGGCAGAAAAATAACACAATATTTTACTCTACTAAGTTTTCTCAAAAAGCAGGTTGCTTTTAAAGAAAATCCGTGCGATAAGTTGGAGCAAGTTGTTCTTTGAAAATTCTTCGTTTGATGCATTTCCAAAAATATTTAAGGCCCTAAAAGTTATGTTTATTATTACGGTTTTCTGGGGAAAATAAATTATTATATCTGACTTCAAACAGACAAAAATAATAAAATATTTTACTCTACTAAGCTTTATGAACAAACAGGTTGCTTTCAAAGAAAATCTGTTGGAGTAAGTTGTTCTTTTCTTTGCAGAGCAATGAATCTATTTAGATATCGAGAAAGTCACTCGTTGCTTTGAAGAATTTGGTGTTTGAAAGCATAAATCACCGACAATGCACATCATACAGACTATTTTAGCATATTCTGTTTGCGGATGAACTGTTAAGTTATTTCTTGCTTCTGGTATAGCTATTTGACTATTTGCAGTTTCTAACAGGAGTATTTCGTATTCCTGATTTGTTATTTTGACTATTACCTTTTTCTAATGTGACTCTGTCTTGTTTCCGATTCGAATATTTGACCATTTCTTGTTTCTGCTTTGACTATTTCCTTATACGATTTGATTTTTTGACTATTTCTTGATTTTTTTTTCCACTGATTCGCACATGATAGCCAAGATGTGTTTCAATGACTAAAACATGAATTAAATGAATGATAATATGGAGAAGAAGATGGATTGTAAATATTCAAAAGTCATTTAGAGCGACAAAAAACGAGAAGTTGAAGAGAGCCACGATCGAGCACCTCCCGAAGGGACACAGTACACCGTATATAACTACTAATAACCAGTTATAAACAGAAAGCATTAATATCAGACTATGTGAAAGTTTTTCTTTTAATTTAAACGTTGTGAGGTTTGAATCTAAGATCAAATGGTAAATGATCAGTCATAGTATCAAAGACGTTCCATATATTTTTATTATTTTCTTGCAACGGTGATCAGTTCAGGGAGGGTTATATTTAATTGATTATATTTTCATTGTTGACCTTTGATATTTTGTTTGGTTTTGATTGTTCTTCTATTTTTTTTATTTAAAGCCAACATATATTCTTAGATTATAAAGTTTTTTTAGTTGATAATAGTTATTTACTGATATAAACCCTAATAATTAACCCATAGCTAGGGGGAAAGGATGTGAATGCATAACTTTCCCAATAGTATTTGCGTGTAAGTGACTATAAAGAACTCGACTGGATTTGGAACTCCTCTCTCCAATTCTGGAACCGTTATTCATTATCCCACCCGCACATTGACCATTACAAAATCCGGTTTTTTCCAAGTGAACATCTATCTAGGTAGTAACCAGACTCTACGGTTTTTAACATCGGCGATCGTCCGAGAATCGAAGTTTTAACGAAATACAACCCTAATTCTTTTTTAATTTTCGAATGATTATTACTTAGTGTATTTAGCAACTGCCTCACGCAGTCACATGTGGCACAAAGCCGAATTTAATGTGGGGATGATTATTACTTAGTGGATTTAGCAATTGCCCCACGCAGTCACATGTAGCACAAGGTCGAATTTAATGGGCGGAAAATTATTACTTAGTGTATTTAGCAACTGCCCCACGCAGTCACATGTGGCACAAAGCCGAATTTAATGTGGGGAGGATTATTACTTAGTGTATTTAGCAACTGCCCCACGCGGTCACATGTGGCACAAAGCCGAATTTAATGTGGTGATGATGATTACTTAGTGTATTTAGCAAGTGCTCCACGGAGTTACATGTGGCACAAAGCCGAATTTAATGTGGGGATGATGATTACTTAGTGTATTTAGCAAGTGCCCCACGGAGTTACATGTTGTACAAGGCCGAATTTAATGTCGGGAGATTATTACTCAGTAACAGTAGAAGAAAATCTCAGTGACGAAACACTGAAGTAATTGGGTCGAGGAGGATTAAATATTTGCGAAACGATTTGCCGAATGTATTGAGCTTCAGGATGAATACGAAGTTTCATTGTTCTCTATCAATTCTTATATTGATCAATATCGATCAATTCTTATATTGATCAATATCGATCAATTCTTATATTGGTCAAGAAGAGAACTTTTCAGCATCCCCTCGTTTATTTATTACATCCTCGTTTCTTAGCTGTTTTTTTTTTGTTGCAAATGGGAACAAAGGACTTAATTTAAAAAAATCTTACTGGTTTGTGCTCATTAATAGAATTGTTTTTTACATTACTATTTTACAAGATCAATAAATGCATTAAATTGATCGATTTCTCTTTTAACGTTTTTCTGCATCGTCTTTAGCGGTTAGTGTGATCGAATGCACTAATGATGTTCAAAGTGAGTCACTCTATTGAGGGCACAGAGGGCAATGGTTTACTAGATGCAATTACATATCGTAGCCAAAGTCTGACCATCCTTGCAGACGTTCCTTGGTGACTGTTTTTATTTAGGAAAAGATGCGACATTATAGGAGTCTGCTGAGAGAGCAGAAAAAGAAAAAAAATACACATACACTGAGTTATATATATATATATATATATATATATATATATATATATATATATATATGCAGCAATCCTTCGTTTATGCATGTTTCATTAAAAACTATAGACAATGTACTACGGTTAAGCTTTTTATTTAATTTTTCTTGTATTCGAAAAAGACCTTTCTTTTCTGAACAAAAGTGTGTAAAACTGTCCAAATGTTTTATAGTTCTGAGCGCTTTCGGCTATAACTTTAGCCATTATCAAGGATCATTCAATTTTTCTGTTTCATTGAGTGTGTGTGAATTATGCGTATGTTTTAATGTGTTGTAGAGATGTTTTTAATTTCCGAATACGGTTAGCACATTGTGCCCTTGTTCGTAGTTAATATTGTTAGGAGTTGGCTTTTTCTTTTTTATTATTATTATTATTTTTACAAGTGGATGCAGTTAATATATTTGTGTTTTCTACTAGTATGTTTCTACTGGAATCTGTTAAGTTTGTGTGTGTGTTTAAATGGGTTCTAATAGAGCTGTGATCAGATAGGTGTAATGTAAGACGTCTGGATAAGCATGTAGTTGTGTAACCGATGTAATTATTTATGAATCCGGTTTGATCAAGAACACAGTTCATTAAGGGGCATTTGAACTTATAGATTATGTTCGACTTAGCTGGTGTGTTGTTATTTTTGAGGATGACGTTAGTTGTCTAAAATTTTTTATAATAGATAATTAATTTGATTTTTTTTATTCGGGTCAATGGGGATAGTGTATTTCTTTATAATGTATCTTAGTGAGATTCGACTTGTTTATAGTTAATGTGCATTTGGTTTTTGTAGTAAAAGTTTATGTAATTTTTGATTGTGTGTTGACTATCGAGAAATAGTCTAATTTGGTGGGCTATAAGGTGATTAGGGAAGCCGTTGTTGATTAGTGTTGATTAGTGTTTGCTTTAAATTATTAAGTTCTTTGAAGAAGAGTAGTCGAGAGGATGAATTCTAGTGTGCTCTTTTATAGGAAGTTTTTTATTACTGTTATTTTGTACCTGAGTGGGTATTCGCTTTTAAAGTTAAGGAGGCAAGAGTTTTTGCTAGTGGCTTTTTTTGCATAATGATGTGATAAAAGTGTTATTGCTATATTCTACGAGAACATCTAAGAATGGGAGTTTGTCTTTTGACTAAGTTCATAGGTAAAGTTAAGGACGCTCGGAACTATAAAACATTTGGACAGTTTTTACGCACTCTTTGTCCAGAAAAGAAAGCTCTTTTTCGAACACAAGAAAAATCAAATAAAAAACTTAACCGTAGTACCTTGTCTCTCCTTTTTAATGACACACACACACACACACACACACACACACACACACACACACACACACACACACACACACACACATATATATATATATATATATATATATATATATATATATATATATATATATATATCCAAGTGAAATGAGAACGAATCGAATATAAATTCCAACGTTCATAAAATTAATTTAAATCAGAGTTCAATACAAAAGTGGATCTGTATTCTTTATGTTTGGATAATTGCATCAACATGAGAATCAGAAAGCTAAATAAGTGCAATTATGTTTTGATGTGTACCAAGACATCTCATCAGGCGTTAGTGAATGACTGGTTACTAGAATCAGTCATTTACTAACACCTGATGAGATGTGTTGGTACACATCGAAACATGAATGCACTTACGTAGCGTTTTTATACACATGTTGATGTAATTATCTAAAAATAAATAACGAATATATATATATATATATATATATATATATATATATATATGAAGAAAAATATACGGAAAAAACAAACAAAAATCCTTATATGCAATTATGCTGTTTTAATGTTAATATGTCAACGTCGGACGTTTCGGTCCAATAAACCATCTTCAGGACATATTCATAAAATATAATTAACATTATCAATTCAACATGACAAAGACGATGGAAATAAGAACAAGACTTATCCAAACAGATAAATGAAAGTTTTATAAGATCAGCGTTCCGTTTAAACATGGTCACGTTGTCGTCACGTGGGCGACGCCGTGAAAACGTATTCCTAAAATTTGAGTATTTTGAATGAAAAATGAAAAGAATTCTATTTTGATCTAAAATTTATATGTATCGTCTTTGTCATGTTGAATTGATAATGTTAATTATATTATATGAATATGTCCTGAAGATGGTTTATTAGACCGAAACGTCCGACGTTGACATTATATTAACATTAAAACAGCATAATTGCATATAAGGATTTTTGTTTGTTTTTTCCGTATATTTTTCTTCATACTGTCGGATCTATATCCATATATTTGCTTACATATATATATATATATATATATATATATATATATATATATATATATATATAAAGAAATATAGTCTTAAGGTGTGCTATATTTATGGAATAAAGTGCTCAATATCAGAGATAGAGCGTGTGTAAATATAAAAGTGAACATAGAAGTCAACACTCAGAGGCGACAGTCTGTTTCATGCTATATGCAATCGTCAAGCCACGTGTGCTGTTATTTTTCTCGGCTATTTATATATATACGGGTTAGTGGTGCATTGTGGGTATTCTATTATGGCGGTTATTTCACCGGAAGTCGTTTGTTTATCTATTTAGGTCAAATTATATTGCTTGTTTTTATTTTTGTTTCATATTTTATTTATTTATTTATTTATTAACGTAGTAAAAATTTGTTTATATCACTTATTTAACAGTTTTGTTTTGGTTTGGGAATTTAATTAAAACTATTTGTTCAGTTTTGGGGTTGATTGTTGTAGTTCATTCTAAGTATTATTTTGGCGGGAACAGTTTTTAATTGATTATCTTTATTTGGGATTGGTTTGTTTATTTATTTACTTGGATGAATTTAGGTTAATTTATTTTACTTGTATATTTTCTCTTTTCGGTTTTCGATTTTTAAGTAACATAGTATTTCTATTTTTTTTTTTTTTTTTGTTGTTGTTGTTATTTTGTTATTTTTGCTTATTAGTATATTTATTTGTTTTTATTTTATTTTTTCCGTTTTTTAATTTTTTAGGTTACGTAGTAAAAATTTATTTTCATGTCTGCATTTTGAGATGAGTTCGGATCTTTTGTTTAATAATTTATTTTGGTCGGGAAAAGTAATGATAGCTATTTTTTCCTCCGAGCAAAGTTTGCAAGTTTTTGATTGGTTATTGTAGGCTGATGATTTTTTCCTTATCTTCCAATATATTTTTGGTGTGATGTTCGTTTTGCTTTTAATTTCCCAGATATACTTAGAAAGCATTGTACTGTTTGCATATTTACTATTTGTGAAAGATTTTTTGTGTGTATAATTTCTTTGTTTCCAGGGTCCTTCAGTTACTCCTATGTATACTTTTTCTTCATTATCTGGTGATTTTATCGTGGCTTGGTATATTACGTTGTTTTGTAAACAATTTCCGTTTAAGGGACATTCGTTCTTTATTCTGCAGTTGCACGTGGGTTTAATTTAACTGTAACAAACAAAACACAAACAAAACTAGAAAAGCAATAATAAAGATTTTTAAAAATAACGGATTCGACATAGATATAAAAACTAACCTAAACGAAGTAGATTTTCTAGATGTTACCTTCAACCTAAGAGAAGGCACACATAAACCATATAGAAAACCTAATGACAAACCACTCTACATACACACATCTTCCAACCATCCACCTTCTATAATCAAACAGATACCAAAATCGATTAACCGCAGGCTCTCTGACAATTCCTCCAATGAATCCCTATTTAACAAAGCTAAGAAAGACTATGAAACAGCCCTAAAAGATAGCGGATTCCCAGAAACACTCACATACTCACCACAGAATACAAAAAAGGCCAACAGAAGAAGAAATATCATATGGTTCAACCCACCGTACAGCAAGAACGTAAAAACAAACGTAGGGAAAATATTCTTCAAACTCTTACACAAACACTTCCCAGAATCAAGCACCTTACACAAGATATTCAACAAAAACACTGTAAAAATCAGCTACAGCTGCACCGAGAGCATGGCACAAATAATAAAAAAGCACAATAGGAAAATTATCAACAAACCACACGAACAAATTAAACCCACGTGCAACTGCAGAATAAAGAACGAATGTCCCTTAAACGGAAATTGTTTACAAAACAACGTAATATACCAAGCCACGATAAAATCACCAGATAATGAAGAAAAAGTATACATAGGAGTAACTGAAGGACCCTGGAAACAAAGAAATTATACACACAAAACATCTTTCACAAATAGTAAATATGCAAACAGTACAATGCTTTCTAAGTATATCTGGGAAATTAAAAGCAAAACGAACATCACACCAAAAATATCTTGGAAGATAAGGAAAAAATCATCAGCCTACAATAACCAATCAAAAACTTGCAAACTTTGCTCGGAGGAAAAAATAGCTATCATTACTTTTCCCGACCAAAATAAATTATTAAACAAAAGATCCGAACTCATCTCAAAATGCAGACATGAAAATAAATTTTTACTACGTAACCTAAAAAATTAAAAAACGGAAAAAATAAAATAAAAACAAATAAATATACTAATAAGCAAAAATAAGAAAATAACAACAACAAAAAAAAAAAAAAATAGAAATACTATGTTACTTAAAAATCGAAAACCGAAAAGAGAAAATATACAAGTAAAATAAATTAACCTAAATTCATCCAAGTAAATAAATAAACAAACTAATCCCAAATAAAGATAATCAATTGAAAACTGTTCCCGCCAAAATAATACTTAGAATGAACTACAACAATCAACCCCAAAACTGAACAAATAGCTTTAATTAAATTCCCAAACCAAAACAAAACTGTTAAATAAGTGATATAAACAAATTTTTACTACGTTAATAAATAAATAAATAAATAAAATACGAAACAAAAATAAAAACAAGCAATATAATTTGACCTAAATAGATAAACAAACGACTTCCGGTGAAATAACCGCCATAATAGAATACCCACAATGCACCACTAACCCGTATATATATAAATAGCCGAGAAAAATAACAGCACACGTGGCTTGACGATTGCATATAGCATGAAACAGACTGTCGCCTCTAAGTGTTGACTTCTATGTTCACTTTTATATTTATATATATATATATATATATATATATATATATATATATATATATATATACATATAGTTTCCGTAAATAGTCTTCTACAAAACCGCCACAATCTTAATCGTAGCAAACAGCTAACGCAAAACTATCAAATCTCTTCAGTAATATAATAAACGCAGCTAAAAATTGTTACAGAAAAAACGTCCTTATTTATTTTTATTCCTCGTTTCGTTTAGAAATGATAGTCGTATCCGAAAATTCTC
>OZ010591.1:92240913-92273413 GCA_963932145.1 Acanthosepion lycidas | reverse complement strand
ACAAGGAAGAAGGAGAGCTTAAAGAATTTGAGACCCACATGAAATATTGAAAGCAAGATGATTAGAGAGAAGCAGTGAGTAACTTTTCTACCGAGAATCTCTAAATGGATGTAATAATAGGAAGTTGGAGTGAAAGTAAAATGACAAACATTGGTTAGAGCTAGAAATAGCAGGATGTCGTGGCAAGTCAAGGTTGACCACATTCTGAATGAACACAGGCCATGAAAGAAGATTATTAACGACAAATAGTCATTAACTGACGCTCTGAATCATCTCTATTGATTTTAAATTTGCTGCTAAAGGGAATTATTCTCTGTGGGCTTTCGTTTCACATTATATACACCATGTTAGATATCGGATTTTCATTTATCGCTCACCTTTTTCTCGGGACTGTAATATATTAGAAAAATATCTGACAATACCGAAATGGTTGTCTTTCTAAATTCAACCGCGAATGTCATTATGTTTGTTGATTGTAATGCTCATCTTGTTAAGTGGTTTCATCAGTCTAATACCCACTAATGTTGTTGGTGTTCAGACTTTTAATTCTTCTGTTGCTCAATCAGTTGAATTGAACACATTTTCATTAATAATTCTGTCCACCATGCCTCCTGACTCGATTTGTTCTTCACCGCCTGTCTTGACTCTTGTTGTCATTTGCAACTATGTGATTGCCCTCTGAATTTCATTTAATCTCAGTAACTTCTTGTATCCTCGTGGCCTTTATTGTCTTGCTTCAGCAGAAATGATTAAGAAGAAGAAGAACAGGAAGGAGGAAAAATAAACTTTTGAAGTCTTCTTTCAATAACAACAGGAGCATAAATGAAGCTGTTTATATGCTTAAAAAAAAGATGAAAGAAAAAAAATATCTTTTCATCGATTATGAAAAGTTGAAAACGAAAACAAAAAAAATGGTTAGGATCGTCAAAACGGCGAAACTTTGAAGACAAGAAAAATGGCGTGGTGATAAAGAAAGGAAAAGCAAAAAGTGTGAAAAGATGAAAAAGAAAAAAGTGAAAGATAAAATAGAAGTAAAAAAACATATAGATAAAGAAATTGTGCCCCAAATATCAATAGATAAATCACAGAATAATAATAATAATAATAATAATAATAATAATAATAATAATAATAATAATAATAATAATAATGAGAAGAAGAAGAAGAAGAAGAAGAAGAAAAGCAAAAATCTACATGGTCTGATCAAAAATTAACGACAGCAAAAAGAAAACTACAACACGTATGAATTCGACATTTAATCTCCTTCGAAGTATCCCCTTTCTGAAGCTACACACTTTATCCAGCGTCATTTCCATTGATGGAAGAATTCCTAGAATTCCTTTTTTGAGATAGTAAACATTTTGTTTTGTTATCTTTCGTAATCGCTGTTTTGCCAGAGATTTACACAAGCTTGTGAGGGTTAGGGTTATCCGTAACTTTTCTCTGCACTTCTTGCCTTCAGTATCTCTTGTGAGTCTTGAATTCTCGAAGAATATTTTTCTCGTTATATGCCCTAGAAATTTCAAATATCTCTTTCTGATAATACGCAAGAGTGGCCTTTTTGTTTCTATTTCCCTAAAGCATTGTTCACATATTCAATCCATAGTAGTTTCAGCATCCTTAGTAAGAATGGCATTTGTATTTTTCTGAAGTCTCTTCATCTGTGATAAGATTGATGAGCATTCACTGCCATATAGGAGGACCGATATTACGCATCAGTTCAGTAGTCTTTTCTTCGTTTCTAACAAAACTTTCTGTTTCTTAATACTTTGCTTGGCTTTCGGAAGGCATGTTTTGCTATCCAATGCGCCGTGGGATTTAGTTGTCGCGTTTTCAGTCCTCTGTTTAAACACT
This sequence comes from Acanthosepion lycidas, assembly GCA_963932145.1. Classification (NCBI taxonomy): domain Eukaryota; kingdom Metazoa; phylum Mollusca; class Cephalopoda; order Sepiida; family Sepiidae; genus Acanthosepion; species Acanthosepion lycidas. Next base: position 92,271,559 of record OZ010591.1, on the reverse strand, counting down.
GAATATTTTAAAGGTGGTAGGTTGCGTCACTTAGATTATTGTTTGGTATAAGGAACTCTCGATTAAGTGGTGGATATGATTTCACTGAGGTCTTGAGGGAGACTGATTACGAATAGGTGTCCAAGGCACGGAGCTTCATTGAGAGTAAAACTGTAGGTAATTTTATAAGTGTAGTATGGGACACAAAGTGAGAATCGAACTCAATATTCAATCATAATTGATCTAGAGAGGCAAGCTTGCTTACTATTAAACCACGTCGAAGTGTACAAGATGCTCTAAGCGTACCTTAGATGTGGCACGAGGCCGGAAGAATGGGGCCCCTAGTGAGGATCGAACTCACTATTCAGTCGTAATAGATCTAGCGACACAAACTTGCTTCCGATTAAACCAATTCGAAGCGACCAAAAATGATTTTCTAAGCGTAGCTTAGATGTGACATGAGGCCGAAAGTGTCGAGCACCCAGTGAGGACCGGACTCACTGCTAATTCGTAATTGTTCTAGCAACACGAGCGTGCTAACCATTACGCCAAATGCCCGAACAACCGTTCGTGGAAAAAATATCAGTGTTTGCTCGTTGGTGAATTTGAATCATTTCAGATTTTCTGTTTTGAACATTCCAATTTGTAATTTAAACACGCTAATAATAAAAGTCCAAACTTTAAAACGAAACAGCTAAATAAGAATTAAAAAAAAAGAAACGAAACAAAAACAAGTACGAATTAAAAAAAGGGCCAATATAAACGGATGTTTTATAGGTTGTCCAGTTGTCATTTAATTTCAATCCAAGTTACATTCGGCGCCAATTATCTATTCACGGACCAATGCTTGCATTCCGAACGTATTAGATAGAAGGAATCGTAAATTAAATTTATTGATTATCACTGAGATAACACCAGAACGTTGCTTCATGCAGATAAGAACGCAGAAAAACAGGCAGACATTTTCAGCGCCAACATGTAATATTGGGTAGGCCATAATCAATTAGCTATTAGTGAGTAGAAGCAGTTATCTTATACCATTGTTAGTCATGTTTTTCGAGAGATATAAATTTAAAACGCAAATAAAGTTATATATATATATATATATATATATATATATATATATATATATATATATATATATATATATATATATGTATAGGCTAGAATAAATCCTAAGGAACCAGAAAAATCTCCCTAGGTTTCACCTAAACGGATCTTCAGGGTAAACTGTCTAAAAGGGATATGACGTATTTATTGATAAAACCATTAAAAACATTAAAAACTAATGAGCATAAAACTACGTGACAGTAAAAAAAAAAAAAAAAGAAAACAAACCCAAAGCCTCTATTCTATGTCTACACTTATTAAGAATCTCCGATCTTTGATTTAATAAATTTTTAGGTTCCTTATCGGTAGCGATGGCTGATTATTCCTCCATACATAACAAAAAAAAAACAAAAACAAAAACAAAAAACTGTCTTATATTTATGGCGTTTTTTAAAAAGATTTCCCATTTCTAAATGGGGTAACTGTTATTTCCTAGTTTTATATTCCATATATATGTGGACAGTCTGGTACTATGTTTATAGGTTTTTTGATTAAAACTACTTAGGTGGTTGTAGTAACGTTTTTTGAAGCTACCCTGGGTGGATCCTATGTAAACTTTGCGGTTCTTATCAGTATTATTCGGTTTATTTCCAAATGAGTACTACTACTACTATTAGGTTGGTGCAAAAAAAAAAAAAAACGTCGGTTTCTGACGTTAGAAAATACGTCAAAAACGACATTATTTTTTCACCAACCTAAATATATATATATATATATATGTGTGTGTGTGTATGTGTGTGTGTGTATTATAGGCGCGGTACTTAGTGGAAAATGCTCAATATCTGTAATGTAGCTAACTGACGTTTCAGTTGTATGGTTATGAGTTTGTAACCCTGGGTCATAGGATCCTTTCTACAAGTTGAGGGTGACATCAGTTTGTCTAATGATCACAAAAGCGTGAAACTCAGGGTTACATGTATGTATTGTCCTGATACTTAGCTAGTTGGCGATAGCTGCGTATTATCACAATACCGTTTTGTTGAACAAAAGAACGGAAAACATGGCACGTGGGCAAGAACGTTTCCGGCCCCTACGATTCTGGATGAAGACAAATAAATAAATTTTTTTCTTTTGTTTCACACCTCCTCCGCTTCTTGACTTCCGGTGTCGTAGCGGGATAAAATTGGTGTGCGTTGAGTAAAATTTGTTACATAACCACCTGACGAGAACTCACGGTCGAAACCAAGGTTGTGAGATAGGATATATTCTTTTACCTCTATGATATATATATATATATATATATATATATATATATATATATATATATATATATATATATATATCAGATTGAAAAGAAAATGTAAATAGGCAGTGTGAATAAAGACAAAAGAAAACATTTTCTTTATTGACGCGTTTCGTTCCCTGAGGGGCCTTGATAAACTCCCCAGAGGAGGATTAACACGCAGAGGAAATGTAGCACGGTAGCGTAGATTATGTTTTATTTGCATACAAAATATATCAAATTAAACAAAAGTAATTGCATTTTTCCTTCACATTTTCCTTGTATATTTTGATTAAGTTGTTTCTATACCGTATTAAATTGACTGTTTTGTATTTTATTTAATGCTATGTCCTTGCCTTCTTGTAAAACAGAGGATTGGCTTTCTGTCTCCTTCTCCACAATTATGAAGTCAGAGGTTTGAAAGAAAATTTACTCTAAGTGTATGGTCACCATTAAAGTGATTGTCACCCAATCCAATACGCAAGTTTGCATTCGGATTCACCCCGATAATAATGAACTCCTGTGTCTTACAATTAAATGTCATGTCTCTTAAAGATTTAAGAGATCATAGTTCAACAGGTTTTTTCTCATATTTCTTATAATTTTTGATTTCTCGTTCAACAACATCGAATTGTGCTGATACGTAGGTAGTTGACGATAGCTATGTATTGTGAGAATACCGTGTTGTTGAACAAAAGAACAGAAAACATGGCACGTGGGTAAGAACGTTTACGGCCTGTACGTTTCTGGATGAAGGCACATAGAGTATATTTTTTTCTTTTGTTTCACGCCTCCTCCGTTTCTTGTCTTCCGGTGTCGCACCGGGATAAAATATAGTGTGCGTTGAGTAACACTTGTTGCATAGCCACCTGACGAGAACTCACGTTCGAAACCAAGGTTGTGCAGTAGGCTATAGTCTTTCACCTCTATGATATACTATGATATATATATATATATATATATATATATATATATATGTGTGTGTGTGTGTGTGTGTGTGTGTGTGTGTGTGTGTAAGTTTTTCTGTCTCAGTTTCTGGATGATTATATTCATTGTTGACTCATAATCTTTGTGGTTATTATCATATCTTTTCCCGCCTTCAACAAATGATTGCCGATCCAGGTAACCTTCACGAAATTTCGAGCTGAACCCTTTAATTAGGTCTATGGGTTGGGTGGGGGGATTAGACCGTTCTCATTCCACTGTCCATATCCTGGCATATATCATCTCGATCTTGTTTAGTAATTTGTCAAAGCGCATCCACCAAATCAGTGTACGTAATGCTCAGTCCATGGATTAGCACTCAATTTATTATCAACAAATTCACGAAACAATAATTTAATCTACTATCCACACACACACACACACACACATATATATATATAGGATGACGATATATCAATTTTATATACCAAGAACAATTTTGAGTAAGAACGTATGACAAAGTGAAAAAAATTTTCGTGTGAAAAAAAAAAAAATGAAAAATGTATTTTTATTTCTGTTCGTACTTTTAAGCTTTTTGTGTATCGTCCTTTTAAAGGAAAATTGTGATTGCTTTGTATATTTAATTTTTGTCCGCCTTTTTTAAAGTTCAACGTTTTCTCTCGTCCGTATTTTTCGTAATTTTTGTCTTTTGCACGTCCAACTGTCTTATTGTATCTGTTTTAGTGATTTATTTATCCTTTTATTTCTTTATACATTATTTTTGTAAAAGTAAAAACGAAAGGGAAAAAAAGTTTCAAGTGTTTTAAAAAATGGCTCCCAAGAAGAACGTTAAAAAACTTAGTCTGTTTAAGAAAATAAAAAAACTGAGTCACCTGATAAATATGACGAAAATAAAATTACGGAAATTTGTAATGAATCTTCAAGTATGGTGGCCGGTAATGGCCAAAATGCAAAGGAAATGTTTTAGCAGAAAAAAGCCAAACTTCTCACATTTCTGTTGAAAATATGGGGTCGAATCAGGCCAAAGTATCCAAAATAAGGAAAAATAATATGGAAGCCGAAACAGGCCAATGCTCTTCCACAAGAAAAGACCTTATCACAGACAATATGAACAAAGATGACAAAGTAGCGGTCGGGGAGATACGCATTTTGGTGGTCGTCCCCACCAAAATGCAGTATCAACATCACAGCGTTCCTTGAGAAAGCTACGCACATCTTTTTTTACTAAAGATGGGCTCTTGACAAATCTTGAGGAACTGCAGACAGTTGAGAAAATAATTGTGTCGGTCTTTGTGGTGGACAAGCATTCGCGCCTAATTTGTCGCTCTACTAATGACACAGTCATAAAATCGTTGACGTTCCTGGGGATTAAACCACAGAGAATCATAAGAGGCAAAGGCTTCTTCATATGGGACATACTGTTACCCACAGCTGCCGATTGTGAAGCGGTTGGCACCCGTGAACTTATAACAAAAGATCTTATATTGTGGACCGTACATCAAGGTAGGCGTAGGACCATCGTTTCAGTATATGAGGTTTCTCCCCAGTTTTGTCGGGGAACCCTTGGCCGCTTATCTGTGCCAATTTGGCCAGATACTCTGACCGGGGAATGGAATTTTGAATTAATGGTAGATCGTAAGGCCTTCGTCTCCATCCCAAACTACCTAGATGTAGAGGGCCAGAAGATGCCGATCATAGTAACAGGTTGAAGACCGGTTTGCTGGAAGTGTGAGCAACCTAGTCACCTGTCCTCTTCCTGCTCCGCCGTCCCAATCCCCCCTCGGGCTGAGGCTGTTGTTTCCGTCTCACCTGTAATAGGCATGCCAACAGCCGGGACCGGTGTGGTAAAACCTCCGGTTGGGTCCGTCTCTCGGCCCCCATTCCCCGATAAGCCTTTGCCCGCCGCTAGTGCGTTTGTGGAGGAGGAAAAGGGGAATGGCAGGTTGTTGTTAAGGCTAGAGGGAAGCTCCGGGCAGCGTGTCCTCGTCCGAATGAAGCCCCAAGGGGAAACGATTCAAACAGTCTCAACCCCTCTAGCAGTTCTAAGAGTGACACTGTCACCAGCTCTTCGGAAAAAAACTATGACAGCAAATGCAAAAGTACGCGGGATTGTTTTAGAAAGCAGAAAAATTGCAGCAACTGAAAGATTTTCTCAAACGGAATGATCATGGGAAAAAAATCTGGCCTTAACTCCTCGGCAGCGTCTTCCCCGTCAGCTAAACAACATATTATGACCCCTCCTCTAGTCCTAAGATGCTCATCTCTCTCTCCCACAAAAATGACAACCTTAAAAAAGGCCCCATCACAGTTTCACCTGCCAAAGACCACCCTTCTACTATTGCTATTAGCCCCAAACAATCCCCTATCAAAACTCCTGCAGCTACATCGAAAAAAACTGACAATGCCAAAAGGCAAAGAAGCACATCACCTGAAAAATAGATCCTTCATCTCATAAAAAAACCTAAACCCATCTTTAACACAGAGGAAGACGTATGCCGAATACCTAATCAACTAGAGGACAAGGCCCTACAATATTCCAAATAAATGAGGAACCTAGATATCGAAGACCCAAGAAATTTCCCCAACGCAAAAAGTCCTCGGTATGTTTCCGCCCATGTCCTGTTTTGATAATGATACAGTGAAAAAATAACAACTATTTTGTTCAAGGAGGTTCACGCTTTTTGTTAAACCCTCCCTGTATAGAGCGTTAAAGCTAACTTTCCATCTGGACATTAGCGGCCTGTCTTCCGACGGCACCATCAAAACTGAGATGAGAACAGGTTCACTAGGAGATGCCCTCGGTGTCCTTTCCTCGTCCATAATGCAGGTGAGCAACCCTAACCGGCTTCATTATGGTTCTCTGATTAGCTAGTCTAAATGTCCGAGGCCTGAGGTCGGAGTCTCGCAGAGTGAAGCTGTCTCGTGACCTTCAGTGCCTCGGAGTGAATGTTTATTGTGTACAAGAGACTCGTTTTTCTACTCATGACTATGAGGACATTCTGTCTAGAGGGTTCTCCCTCTATTCAGCATGTTTTGATGGTCGTTCGACTGGCTGAGAAGCACGTCTTTGAAGGTTGAATGTACTCTTGTCTTTGCAGATTCGGCGGGCAGGCTTTGCGTGTTGGATGTTATCATAAAGGATAAGGCTCTACGTCTCACGGGTTTATGCGCCCAATGTCCATTCTGAGCGGTCTGCTTTGATTCAGCAGATCGAGCCGTTTTTGACGACATCTCGTCGGGTAGTTTTAGCGGGGAATTAGAATACCGTTCTTGACCCCGGCATAGATCGTATAGGGCCAAATTCGGGTGCTTACAACCGGGACGTGAAACCATTTCAGGACTTTATCGACAGGTTTGATCTTGCTCATCAACACCGGAATGAACACCTTTGGCAGGTAGTTTGGACTTGGATAAATAGTGGCGGCTCGGATACTGGGGTGGTTTCTTGCTACCTCGACCGAGTCTTAGGAGAGTCGATGTAGGGCTCATTATATAGTATATTCGGATCATAGCCTTGTCCAGTTCCGTGTAAACTTAGATAAGCCTACGGTTAGGTTGGCTGGCTACTGGAAATTAAACTGTTCACTGTTTGGTGAGCAGGATTTTCCGGGACCAGCTGCTACTAATGAAACAGAGGGAATTGATGGGGCAGTTGTTGGAATAGCCTGGTGGGATAATTTAAAATAAAAAAATTAGAACGTTGTGAGCAAAGAATAGATCGGGCAATGAAATCTCGTGATAGTGGGAAATAGCCTTGTCCTCCTTGATTATCAAGAAGGATCAAGCTCTGGTAGTTAGGACTAGGTAAAAAAGACTGTCCTCTGAGGCAACGAATATGACCGCTGATTTGCGCGCAGAGGAGTTTCGGAATGAATTTCGGCGACATATCGCATGCGTCACATTGCCGGATAAGCGGACCGTGAGGCTTTTCGTGATTACTTTCAGGAACTTTTCAACAGGGAGTCCGGTCTGACTTATAACAGCGGGGTGAAGCAGAGGTCTATACCTCAACCAGAGGTGTGATCAAGTTGCTACGCAAGGACAAGAACGGTGGGGATCGGTTAGGTAATTTTCGCCATTTAACTATATTAAATACAGACTTAAAGATTTTGACTGTACTGTCTAGTCCTCTTGGCTCCAAACAGACTTGTGCTGTGAAGGGTAAGACTATTCAGGACAACCTTCACATGGTACGCTTGATCATAGAGCAAGTTGTCAGTGAAGCCGGGCTGATCAATTTAGATCAGTCCAAGCCCTTCGATAGGGTTGACCATCGATTCCTGGAGCTTTTTACTTTCGCGACTGGATCCGACTTCTGTATGCGACTCCCGGTGCGCTGGTGGAGGTGAATGAGGTACGATCGGAGCCTTTCGTATTGTCTCGCTCCATTCGTCATTTCCTCTGGACGGATGGGTCGGTCAAGATACTCGGCGTCTGGTTTGATCCTGATATCCAGTTGGATACGAATTGCTCAGGGGTACAAGGGAAGGCCGAAATAACAGTTAATCTGTGGTCTTGGAGGAATCTTTGCTTGAAGGGGAGGTCAGAAGTATGTGTTTCACACATCTACACGATTCGCATTTACCAACTCTCTGTACTTCCACTTCCGTATGCCACACTAATGTCATTAGTTAAGCTCTTGTTCTCTTTCTTGTGGAGAGGCAAGGCCGCTATGGTATCTCTTAAGATCTGTTGCCTTCAACCATATGAAGGCGGTCTGGGTATGCCTAGCATTGAGATTCGTCAATATATGCTTCGCATCGTCTACCTAGTCCGAATGTATCGCGAATTGGATGAGGAGGGCGCCTTCTGGAAGGAAAACGCCCGTAAGACTTTCCCATCCCTAAGAATTGTGCACTCGAGCGAGGAGGAGGCCCACCGTTTACCACGAGCCGAATGCACCTTCTACCGCGAAAGTCTTCGTGCTCTGAAACGCCTCTGATAGACGTCGGATGGCCTTTACAACGTCCAGGTATTGTCTCGTAGGGAATTATATCAAAGTTGGGTGAATCTTGCGCGTTTGTGCCGAGTAAACGGGGCTGACCTGGAGCGGCATTTTGATGCCGGTTAGGCATCAGGATATTATTTTTCCTCGGTTGAACTTGGGCAACCATCCCTGAAATTAGGCTAGTGTTGGTTTTATTTTTTGATTGTTTAGTTTTTCTTTTTTTACCCAGTAAACTTAGCTAGGGTGTGCTTTTATTTCTGTCCCTATTTTTTCTTTAGTTTAATTCCCCAGCCCTCCCTCGTTATGTGGTCAGTGATGTCAGTTCTCTGGTGGATGCGGGCCGATTTTCGTTTTTCCGCCAGTGGGTGTGTTTCGTTTTTGTTGTCATGTGTGAATGTGTCTGTGTGAGCGCTAGGGATGAATGAATGTTTGATTTTTTTTAATATTTTTATAGTCCCGCATTCATTTCGAACAGTTAACAGATGTATCTGCCACATTTAAGGGTTGTGGGGGAGTTAATACTCGGATTTTCCTACATTAAATTTGGCCTTGTGCCGCGTCCTAACTTGTCGGGAGGCTGATAAATATCGTAATATGCTCTCTATGTAGTCCACCAGTATCAGTGGCTTACCTACTTCACGCCGCTGGCGAGTATTGTATTTTGTTGATGTTATAGAGATTAACATTTTACTTCCAACCTCCCTTTTGGTTATTCCAAATTCAGTAATCTTTTCTAGGTTACAACTCTAATCTTGATCCGAACACTAGAGCCATATATATATATATATATATATATATATATATATATATATATATATATATATATAATGTGAATTTAGGCAGCATTTTCCAATGATGCATGTTACATTAAATAATATACACAAGTTTATATATTTATGAAAGAAATTTGCTTAAAATAAATAGACAAAACTTCTCTATATTATTTAATGAAACATACATCAATATATATATATATATATATATATATATATATATATATATATATATATATATATATATGTGTGTGTGTGTGTGTTATTTACGAATTTAAATGCCCATTAAGAAATTGTATTCCTGATCAATCAATATTCGTAAATAATTATATAGGACACACTACAACATGTTTGACACGCAGACTCACTCTACACCTTTCTGACCATATCTCAATTACAGCTCATTTACATATTCACGGAGACCTAATGGACACTATTCATAAGACAAATCTTGACAAAACTAATATATTACATCATCCACATGCAAAAAAAGGCTAAAAATAATGGCAGCTTTATTAATAAAAAGAAAAAAAAAACAACAATTAATAATATTAACTTTGAACATGGACAAAATATCCTGACCGTGTTTTGAAAAATTAAAACATTTTATAAAGCATACATACAACAAACTATTTCTTATTTAACAGCTAAAATATTTAATCCTTGAAAATGGCTAAATGTATAGCCGAAAGTGCTCGGATAAAAAAAAAACATTGTGACAATTTTTATATAATTTATCACCCGAAAAGAAAAAATTGTAGATCGCATGAGAAATTGTATAAAAAATAAATAAAATTACCTTCTCTGTCGTATTCAGTGAAATGCGTATATATATATATATATATATATATATATATATATATATATATATTGATACACGTTTCATTAAATATTATAGACAAGTGTTGTCTATTTATTTTATGCAAATTTTTTTCGTAACATCTGATAAGTTTAATAACATTATCATTGAACGAAGAAAGAAATTGACAATATTGATCCATATTTTTTTTAATACAACCTAAGCTTTCGGCTTACTTAAGCCATTACTTAAGCCATTATCAAAAATGTCAATTACAACATATTAAGCAATATACGGACACGACAGTGATGATAGTCTGTCAATGTTTACATAGATGATTTCTAAGCAACGATAAACACGTGCATAAAGACGCTAGAAGCGAAAATCGCACCGCATCTTATGACGTCACACATGACCACACGAGAGTAAATTGTAGAAGTGTGGAAAGCCGTTGGTATAAACCAATGGCTTCTGTTACCAATTATAGACATTTAAGAATATTTGTAGAGATGCCATAATTGATTTTGTTTAGTTGGGTTTCAAATGTTTGATGTATAATGCTTCAAGGATTTTTAGTTTTTGTCTATTGTTTTCATGTCGAAGTATAATTGTGTTTTCGACGAGTATTTTACGGAATTGTGTGTGCGGGCAAGCATGTTGTTTTAAATGCCTAAAAATGTTAGAGAATGTTTCTAATTTTAAAACTTTCGACACACCATTCCCACTGTTGAATAAAGAGAGGTTACTAAATAAGAGGTCGAAAGTGATTAGGACAATGCAAAATGTTTGGACTCCCTTACACTCACCAAACGAAAAAATTTATTACGTTTTACTTGTTTGTCATATTCAATGATATATATATATATATATATATATATATATATATATATATATATATATATATATATATATATATATATATATATTTATATATATTGATACATGTGTCATTAAATAATATAGACAAGTTTTAATTTCAAGTAAGTTTCTTTCATTTTGTCTGATAAGCTTAATAACATTATCATTGAAGAACGAAAGGAAATCACGATATTGATACATGTTTAAATCCAATCTTGTATATCCAACTTATTTTTTAGCGATGATTGTTCCCGCCTCCCCGTTAGCGATTTGCAAAAACCAACATAGTTTACAAATTCAAGTGCCCTTTGAGAGATTATATCTCCAATGGATTAAATAATATCTATGTTGGTCACACCACAAACTCGCTTTTACGACACTTGACTCTACATTTGAATGATAACTCTAACATTTTTTAAAACAACATGCCTGGCCGCGTACACAATTCCGGAAAATCCTTGTGTAATTTCCTTTCGTCTTTCAATGTTATTAAGCTTATCAGACAAAATGAAAGGAACTTACTTAAAATAAATAAACAAAACTTGTCTATATTATTTAATGAATATTAAATTAATATATATATATATATATATATATATATATATATATATATATATATATATATATATATATATGTATGTATGTATGTGTGTGTGTGTGTGTGTGTCTGTCTGTCTGTGTGTGTACATCTATACGCCCGTATATTTTTATAATAGTATTATCATGAATATTCTTGACTTAAATTCTATGTCCCTAAAAGGTGCATTGTTTTATGGTCAGGAATTTTATCATCAGCATCCCTCGTTCTTTATAGATTACGCAAGCTACACAGAAAGCACAGATCTGTGGCTGATCAACAAAGTTAAGCAACAAAGTATCTGATCAGTGCAATGGTTAACTTTTTCAAGTAAACCTCTGAATTAATCAGAAAAGAATCGGAAAATATTCCTTATCATATTCAAGGATTTATATGTTATTCATATTTTTGAAAACAAGTGGAATCTCATATTGTTCTATTATCTATCTAAATTTTTCATTTTCTTTATCTCTCTATTTATCTGAATTTGTCCTTTATCTATCTATCTATCTATCTATCTATCTATCTATCTAAATTTGTCCTTTTCTTTACTTCTCTAGCTATATATCTACCTAAATTTGTACTTTCTATCTATCTATCTATCTCAGCCCCTTCATTATCTGTTTATTCTTTCTTTTTCTATCTATCTATCTATCTATCTATCTATCTATCTCAGCCTCTTCATAATCTATTATCTGTTTATTCTTTCTTTTTCTATCTATCTATCTATCTATCTATCTATCTATCTATCTATCTCAGCCTCTTCTTAATCTATTATCTGTTTATTCTTTCTTTTTCTGTCTATCTATCTATCTATCTATCTATTATCTAAATTTGCTCTTTTTTCTTTCTTTCTTTTTTTCTTTCTTTCTTTCTTTCTTTCTTTCTTTCTTTCTATCAAATTTACTCTTTTCTTTTCTTTCTTTCTTTCTTTCTTTCTTTCTAAATAAAAAAAAAACTGTTTATTTCTGTACGATTTTAATTAAACTCACATAAAAAACAAAAGTTTTTTCATTTTGAAACTCATTTCGTTTCCTGTCAATAAATTGCTTCGTTATTTTCCCAACCTTTTCCTTATCTCTTAATGATAAAATTAAAACTTTCAAATTGAGTCGTAACCCGATACTTCCTTTCTTTATTTATTCCTAAAAAAAAAAATTCAGTTGAGATCACATTCCATTCTATTATCAAATTATTACGAACCGAACTTAACTTCTCATTTTTAATATAAATGTAAGTAAAATAATACATTTTCATTTGTATCAACGATATACAATATTTTTTTTATATTAAACATTGAAACGAAAGATTCGTTAGTATGAAAACCTGAAAATAAAACTGATTTTAATTTATGCGATGATGAAGTGAACGATGACAAAAGGATTTTGATGAAGTTTAATTAACATGATGGATGTTAGCGAACTTATCGAAGAATTTAATAGCCAAATAAGAACTATTGAAAAGAAAGGTTTTGGAGAACATCATTCAGAATATGCCTTGGAAAATGGGAAACAATATTTTATGATTGTATTCTAATAAAAAATGTTTCAGGGTGAATTATAACTGAATAAACAAAAAACACAAAACAAAAGAAAGACTAAAAAACACAACTTGAGTAAATGAAGCTATAAATCTCAAAAGGTGTTAGTGTGTTCGTAAAATGATTATGCTTTACTAGAGAGGATATAAAAACAAATACCCAAACTGCATAAATTTAAGTGTATTACTAGGTTGGCATCTCGGTCCCATCATTTCACTGCCGCATTTCCAGACAGTGGAACTCCCTTCCTCTTACTTGATCCCTGAATGCTATAATCTTCAAATATTCAAATGTAATGCCAATCAACATCTTCTGATGCCTTGATCTTGATCCCCGTCCTTCCCTCAAATAACCCTCTTTACTCTTGCTCCCAATGTCTGTAACCCCTTGCATGCTAGTAGCACTCCTGCCTTGTTTGGAGTTATATGCTTAAAAAAGTTTATTATATATAATATATATATATATATATATATATATATATATATATATATATATATATATATATATATATATATATATATAAGAAATATAGTCTTAAGGTGTGCTATATTTATGGAATAAAGTGCTCAATATCAGAGATAGAGCGTGTTTAAATATAAAAGTGAACATAGAAGTCAACACTTAGAGGCGACAGTCTGTTTCATGCTATATGCAATAGTCATATCGAGCATATGTGGCCTGACGATTTCATATAGCATGAAACAGACTGTCGCCTTTAAGTGTTGACTTCTATGTTCACTTTTATATATATATATATATATATATATATATATATATATATATATATATATATTAATTTTAATCATTTCACCCCAAGCAAGGCGATAATGCCACTTAGATTCAAGTGGTTACTGGGAGTGAAACTGTCATGAAAGATTGATTTCCTTCTTATTTTTTAGACCAGAGATAGTTGTTAAGCTCGAGTATCATATTCGATATTTACTAGCCGCCCCACGCAGACAAGATGTAACACATGGTCAGTATAATGTGGCGAGCTTGAGCGCGTACACCCGGGCTAGATCCCATATTAGCCCAGTCCCCGCAAGCGTCGGTTACGCAGGCATCAGTATTATTACTGACCTAATGTCTTCCATGCAATGCGGTCGGTATTGCCGTTCTCTGGAAACGGGCACTTCTCAGTCTTTTTGATTGCGCTTTGCTCGAAGACGAAGACACAGCTGAGAGAATATAGACGAGAATACGATAAACGGAATCTCGCGAGTCCGACTCGCGTGATTCGCTTATTATATTCGCTATTTTGACGCACGCCCACGACCCAGGCTCACAATAGCAACCGTAAAGGTCGAGGTTGATGTGGTTTATCGACAGTACTGTTGAAAAATTCTCGCCCACGCTCGGTCTTCACTATTTTGGGGAAGCTTCAGGAGCCGCGCAATAATCCTAGCCCCCATGCCGAAGAGGAAACACTGTCCGGGGGATGACCCCCGCGGGCTCGAGTCAATCTTATTGGCCACGCAGCGAGCTCCCGAACCAACTGGTAGATTAGCGATATTCTTTGTCGGCCAGAATACAATTGTCGCGTATCATATTCTGCTCCCCACTTATTACTTGGATATATATATATATAGTCTCTACGCCTTCAGTCAGTCAGTTATGTGCCATACATGATACATGACTGACGAGGCAGATTTCTTTCCCGCCGTTTGCTATCAAAGGCTATAGAACTCGGTCTGTGCTGCTATTTACCCATTGCTGGGGGAGTAGAGGATGAATACTTTTCCCAAGGGTATTAGCACGTAAGTGAATGTAATGGATTCGACTGGAATTCGAACTCGGCTCTCCTATTCCTCAATCCGAGACGCTATGCATTATTCCGCCGTAGGCAAAAATACAATAAAATAATAGAATTCAGGAAGACAGAAGTTGTCGATTAAGGTTGTATGTAATTTTTTAAAGATTGTATGTGGCAGAGGAGCATGAAACTGGAAGGGAATTCCGGAGATGAGATGTTCCAGAAGAGAAACTGGAAGAAATCTGTGGGTTTTTTTTACGGCAAAACACTTTAAAAGAATGTCTTCAACTTCCTGTTTCTGAATATTCTTCCTCTTATAAACTGATAACATGACCAAAATAAATGAAAATTTGTAGATGCTTGTAGCTTCTGTTATTTCCTGCATTTTTCATTGTAACCATTGTTGTCGTCTGTCCTTTCACATTATCCCAAATTTGTGTAACATTGAGGATTTTTTTTAAAAAATAAATTATTTAAAAAACTAAAAATCATCCGATTAAGTAGATTTTCTTAAAACTGTACTGAATTATCTGAAAAAAGTGCATAGGAAGACGATATGTAGGATAGATACCGGCTGACACTAAACATTAAGAATTTCAGAACGTTAGAGATCAGGGAGTCATTCTCTAGAGAGTGCGTTCTACAACGTAACAGTTCTTGAATATGGGTCGGAGTGGATCTTTCTCATTACCAATGGAATACGAAAGGTTCGAGTATAAGTCGACTCTGGATGTGGTATAGTGGGCCATTGTAGTGATTGTCTCTATTGGTGATACTAAGGAATGTCTGAACATTTGTTATGAAAACAACGATGGATTAGTGAGAAGCTACCGATATTTTCTTAGTGAGAAAGTGGTTGTAAAATGAAAAATGTTATCACCCACAAGGACGCACAAACACGCCTTTTCTTTTTAAAACATTTCACCCTAAGCAAGGCGGGAGTACTACTAGCACGGAAGGGATTACAGAGAGTGAGAGCAAGGGTAAAGAGGGTTGTTCTAGGAAAGGATACAGTGAAGGACGAGGATCAGGATCAAGGTATCAGAAGACGTCGTTTGACATTACATTTGATATTTGAAGAGAAGCAAGTAGGAGAAAGGGAATTCCACTGACGTGAAGTGCGAGAGAAGAAGCTGCTGGAGTAGAAGAGGTTGTTACATTTAACAGTTTCGACAGTGAAAGGGGAGGAACAATATGTCAACCTAGTAGCACACTAAATTTCTTGCAGTTGCTAGGAAAATACTTGTATTAGGTTGGTGCAAGAATAATGACGTAATAATGTCGTTTTTTGACGTTAAAAAATACGTCAAAAAACGGCATTATTACGTCATTATTTTTGCACCAACCTAATAGAAGAGCCAGTTTAACTCTCTTACGGTTGGACAGTGAGTATTGGGTAGTTGGATTATTTAAAAAATTTATGATAGCGATCGTGGAAGCATTCTCTCTGGAGTTATATGAGTGGAACTTCATCCTTACCAATGCAATATAAAGAGAATAAGGAATAGTGAATCCAGTCTACGTGGCATTGTGGATTCTAGCTGTGAAGGTTTGGTGGAACTAAGGAATACTGCTAAATTGATATTTTTTTACTGTTTGCAGTTGCTTATCCAAAATTTAGGCTAGTGAGGTTCAACATGATATGGAGCATACAAGGAGGATTCAGTGTGGATCGAACTCACTTTTATTATTGCCTCGGGATTAGCTTGATAAGTACAACGTTACTTTGATAATGGTTGTTTGAAGTGCACACGTTGAAGTTTTGTGTTGTATTCTATCTTGTTGGTATGTCCGATTTTTTTGAACACGATAAAAAAATAGTGACTAATTCGAATACGCACGAATATGTCTGACCTTCGCTGTATTATCCAAGTAACAATAACCTCTGTACTTTTTTTGTTCGCTTTAAAGGAATAATCAGATTCTAATTTGCTATAACCCAAAAAAGAAGAGAAAAAAGATTATCTGCACACGTTTTTTTGGTTAAATTTTCGATTTGGCTGGCACTTATGGAATCCGATAAAAAAAAATGACAAGCAAAAAGAAAAGAAGAGGAAAAAAGAAAAAATGATAATGCAAAAAAAAAAAATAATATAATTTACGTTTTATAGAATCCGTCTGCAAGAGAAACCAGCAAGCCATCGCACCACGGTTAGCTTCATATCATCTTACCATAAAAAGTATTATTTTTTTAACGTTCCTTAGTCTTGGCACAAAGCCAGCATTATCAGACACCTACTGAGAATCGAACTCACTTCACAGTATTAATGAAGCCCAAGGCCACCTTATCCAATAAGGCGGTCAAGTCGTTATTTCACCCGTGTTTATTAGTGTTTTTTTCTTTTATGCATCCACAGATCTGTACTCCAAATTTCGAGGAATTTGAACGCGAATCAAATAGAGTATAGATCTTTGCTGTTAACCTTTGTAAACAGGTGTGCCGATTAACAGAATCATTACTAGGAAGGAGACAGCGATAATATGTATTAGGTTATGTCAGGGGTTCTCAACCTTTTTTTACGTCATCGCCTACTTTCACATGGAAAAATTTCCCACCGCCAACCTGTATAGTAAATATTCAAGAGCATACCAAAATTGTTTGGTAAAAGTTTGTGACTGGTTCATAAACTGAATTTATGATATAGTAAAAAATAACGAAAAGAGGTAAGAAAAAACTCTGACTTATGCGGCTGCTACTGTGATACTATTTGTCGTTGCCGCGGTCAAACGGAAGAAAGTTTTATTAAAACGTAAGAAACTGAAAAGACATTGAAACGAGAAGGATTAATACCGAAAACTCGTGGGAAGAATTTAGGGTTTAATTCATACATAAACGACTTGAATTGTATATCAAGTATTTTGAACACTAGAAAAGTGACCCAGACTTAGGGGGCAATGTTGATAGACACACAGCTGCAAATGCAAGCTGTAAAGCGATAATTTCATTTTTCGTAAACAACGAATTTGGAGTTGATTCCCCTGGTCGAAAGTTGAGTTGAAATACCAGGAGGAGATTTAGTGAGAGGTAATAATATGAGAGAAATGAAGAATGGAATTTCCTAGAATTATCGAATTATCTTACTTCGCTAGTTTGGATGAATGCCAATAAATACGAATGCGCGAAACGAATTTTGCAGTCGAGTCGCAGAAGAGAGAAGAGAGGCAGAAGAGAAGGAGACAAAACCAGAGACAGGAGAGCGGCCCACGCGATTATCTGCCGACGAAATCTCCGACTTTAGCCTTGTGCCAAACTTTACCAAAGCAGCAAACCAGATTTGGCCAGGTCAACAATAATATCACTTTACCATTTAGACGCGGGTTTAGCATGCGAACTCTGATAAACCAATTATTGCAAGGAGGGCTAATATTAAAAAAAAAAAAAACAGTATTTACTTTTGTTGAATTTATTCGAGTGTTATTTTCCCCCTGTACGTCATCACCCTGCTTGGTCAAGACCAACACGAAGATGCCAGTGACGATTCGATTTTGGCTGTCTTATGATCAAACTTAAATCACAACATAGGATAAGTAAGGTTATCTCGGGATTGAAGCAGTCACTTCAGCGACCAACCGCTGTTGGAAGTCTTGGACGAACGAGGAGGGTGCCGCACATCGATTACACTATTTTGTATTAAAGAACAAACGAACACAAACGTTGAAACTATATATAATTTAGTTTATAGTTAAATTCCCAGATCAATTCTGTGGGCAAGTCAAATTGGTATAAAATGACAATTGGAAAAAAATCTTAGATTTTGCCGACGCGTTTCGTCTTCCGACTTTTTCAAGGCAAAAATGAAATCGAAATGTCTTTGTTGTTATAGTTACATTAAAAAATCCAAATTTAAATTTAAGATTTTTTTCCAATTGTCAATCAATTTAGTTTATATTCGAGGTTCGTTTAAGGTTCAAGGTTTGTTTCATGGTTAGGGCTAGCGTTGTAAGAGTTCATAAAATATAAAATTAAAAAGGACATACACTATTAGTACCTAATATAAATTCACCGGATATTTTCTTCCCTTCTCAGATTTATATCCGGGGAAAATGTTATTTCGTCTGAAGACCCATGTGAATGTTAGTGAACCTTCTGAAAACTATAGAAAATGCCAAAATATTTCTTGTTTATTTAGATCCTAGATAAAATGTAAATATCTTATCTAGCAATGTGACCCAGATATTTCCCACTAGCCTTCTGTTAATATATCTCTTTGGAACGTTCTTTCCAGGTAGTATATGTTGAAATACCTTCTAAATGCTCAAAATCCTATATTTCCCACCAAAATTTCCAATCGCCCACAGTTGATATTTCCCACCGGTGGGCAATATGGAAGTAGCGATAGATCAATGAGCGGGGTGGCAGCTCCCGCCCAAATATGACAACAGTACACCATATTTTTTATGTGATCTAGCTCTTGTAAAGGTAGAGGATAGCATAAGGTGCCAGGTTCTTACTGAAGCGTTACAGGGAACCGACCATTTTTCCTACATCTTTATCGACAGATCCTGTCTAAGCTTTCAATTTGAGGCCAGATGTGAATTTAAGACACAGTAGTCTCTCAAGGCATGATGCATCTCCAGTGGGGACATCCGCGCATCGTGATTGCGGTGGTTCGGTGTCCGATCGGCGACGATGGAATGTAGCCACTTTGGTTTTCCAGATATTGAATGTAACCAGCCAGTATTTCCCCTACGGAAAGGTAGTGCTAGATCGGATGAGATATCAGCTGCCAATATTTGACCATGAAGAGTTTTCCCATATATATTATTATAAATCTAATGTCTTCAGCAACCATTTTTATCAGTGCTCATATTGCAATTTTTGCTGATATCATTCCATGTTTTTACCAGAGCTGATATTGCAATTTTTGTTGTTATTATCGCTTTTCTCTGGCATTCCTTATTACTGGTTCCCATATTGTATTCATTTCTATGCTTGGTCGGCTCATGGGATTTTTGTGGCCTAGAATATATGCTGATTCCTTAAGTTTACGAATTTTCCTATGATGTTTTTTTGTCTATGATCTCAACCTGATCCCACAGAGGGCGGTGATCTCCCTTTTCTATCCATATGTGGTCAGCGACGCCTGAATTTTCCACTTCCCCTCGTGTTACAGCTTTTTGGTGTTCTTGAAGCCTTACCTTAAGGGAGTGGCCTGTCACCCCTTTATATTTCTTTCCGTAGCTGCACGAGATAGCGTACACACAGGCTTTAGTCCTGTTCTCCTCTATGGGGGAGTCTTACTCGGGAGAGACAGATACTGAGCCACTACAGTTTTTAAATTCAGAATTGTATTTCGTCTTTTGGCAACGATATAATCCATTTAATACATAGTTGGGGGAGTGAAACATTGTTTATTCTTTTGGCAAGTATATTTGCACGAAAGTAATTTCAACAGACCAGTTCAGTATTTGAAATCCGTTCGGCGATTCCATGTACAACACCGATATACGTTACACTAACAGCACCTCAAAATATTAAAATTATTGATTTTTATGAGTAAAACATTTTATAGCTTCTCCAGTCACACATTACAATTTAGTAGATTACAATGTTAATGGTCAAACGGAAACGAATCTAAACTAAATCTGATGCAAAAAATATTCCCCGTTTTTTAAAATATTTCCTAACATATCGTATCTGTCATTCCTTTCAGGCTACCAGTTTTTTCCTTGACTAAGAAGTAAATTTTTACAAGAACTTATTAACTAGATAAACTTTGATTAGATGAACTAACTAGCACTAATTACAGAATCAGAAAGTATACTAAAAGACCTGTTTGGCACTAAATGCGACCAACGGACACAAATATGTAATAGTAAAAAAGTTTTAACATTGTTTCGAAACAGCTCATTACCAAATTACTTTAAAATCATTTATTACTCTACTTCCTATCTGGGGAGACTTAGCCAAATTTCATTTGCCAAAGAGTATTCCTTGAAAGGGTTTTAAAATGTTACCATTGAATTAACAGACGTTAACCCAGTTAAATGTTGTTCCCACACAGAAAAACTGTTTATTTCTTCCTTGCTTGTCAAGTAGCCTCATTTACGAACGTGATAAGGTGTCCCCACGCAGCCATATCCCAACTAGAAGTGCGGGAAGATGAAAGTACAAGTGAAGATAAAAAGGCGGGAAAATGAGAATGCAATGGCAAGTAAATCACTTGAAACTTTCTGTTCCATCATGGCGAAGAATGAAGGAAAGCGATCAACACTGTCATCAGTTTCTGAGTTTTCTTTTTCTCCTTCATTTTTTTTTTTTTGCTGATATTTCTTTTTGTTTTGTTCTTCAATTCACTTTACACTTACGATCAGTCTTGTCGTTAATGTTTATCCCATCCCCGGTTAATGACCCACTATGGACCAACGGCGCAGCCTGGTTCCGTTGTTGAAAGCCTTTGTTACGTTTTAAGCACTTAAAGCGTGCTAAAGCGATATTGCCACCATACCTTTTGCGCTCGCTTAGGTGGATTGTACTGTGCTGCACAAACTAAGGCCAGATGATCAATCGAGAGTATATGATTCGGATAAAAAAAAAGAAAAGAAAAAGAAAGTGAGACAAATAACGAAAAAAGAAGGAAAAAAGCAATAAAAAAAAAGAAACGACAACAAAAAGCGAGAGAAAAGGCAATTGAAATAGTCGTATTAATGCGGAGAAATTGATATTAAATTTAAGATAGAAGTCGCAGAAGAGATCATATTGAATGAAAGAGAAATGAAGGAAGTGCAAGTAAAAAGAGGAGGAACTGTCAGATAAAAATGAGAATAAACAGAAAACGAGTAAAGAAAAAGAGGGAACAAAAGAGAAGGAAGAGGGAGAGAAAGAAAAAAGAAAAGAAAGACGCGAATCGTAAAGCGAGTAAAGGAAGAGAGAGGACGAAAAGAGAGGGAAAGGAAGAATATGAGAGAAGAGGAAGAAAAAAAAGATTTGAAATGTAAAGGAAGAGAGAAGGAGAGAGAGAGAGAGGGGAGAGAGAGAGTGTACCAGAGAAAGAGAGAGAGACAGGCAGTCAGACCTAGAGAGGGAAAGGAAGAATATGTGAGAAGAGGAAGAAAAAATGAAGTGAAATGAAAAGGAAGAGAGAGAGAGAGAGAGAGAGAGGGAGCGTGAGAGAGGAAGAGGGAGAGAAGGAGTACCAGAGAGAGAGCGAGAGAGAGGGAGACCGTGAGAGAGGAAGAGGGAGAGAAGGAGTACCAGAGAGAGAGCGAGAGAGAGGGAGACCGTGAGAGAGGAAGAGGGAGAGAAGGAGTACCAGAGAGAGAGAGACAGACAGACCTAGAGAGATAAGAGAGAAATGGAAAAAAAAAAGAATTGAAGTGCAAAGGAGAGAGAGAGAGAGAGAGAGAGAGAGAGAGAGAGAGAGAGAGAGAGAGAGAGAGAAAAGAAGAATATGAGAGAAGAGGAAAAAGAATTGAAGTGCAAAGGAAGAGAGAACGAGAGAGAGAGAGAGAGAGAGAGAGAGAGAGAGAGAGAGGAAATATATGTCTGTTTGATATATTGGCATAATTTTAAATTTTCCCTGGTTACATTTGAAGATGTGTTGTGATACAAAAAGTTTTTTGCTGTCTGGTAATTTTATGTTGCTTTTGTGTAGGGAGACCCTGTTGTTCAGTTGTTGACTGATACCTATATATGTACTTGTGAGTAAAATTTTTATATTTCTTTAAGGCTTGGCGTAGCAGGAATCCCTTCAATGAGTCTATCAGAACCTTTTCCAATCAATCTGAAGGCTCCAATTACAACTAGAATTATTGATAACTTCATGAGCCACATTTTTGAGATTTTGATTTCAAGGTCTTTATATTTTGAACGTTTTTGAAGATCTTCAAAGATATATTACATTCTGCAGGGACTGCCATGTTAATATGGAGGCACATTTTGTTTCTGCGGTATCTGATTACAATGTCTGGGTGATTAGCTTTGATTGCCTTGTCTGTGTTTTATTGTGAAGTCCCATAAAAACGTTATAGATTCTACCTCTGTAGCCGGGTTTGGGTGATGTTCATACCAGTTTCTTGCAGTCTCCTTTCCGTAAAAGTTGTAGATTTTCAAATACAGACATTGGCCCACTCTATGATGACGTGTTTTATATTCAGTTGGTGCCTACACTGTGCAACCTGATACAAGATGGCCAATTGTTTCTGGATATTTAACACAGAATCTGCATTTTCGGCTAATACAATTTTTAGTGTGTGTTCTTGGTAATTTCTAGTTAGCAAGCATTAGTCCCTTGAAGCAATAATAAAACCGGTTTCAGCTTTTAACCCTGCACTACGCTGATGAGCATGGGGTTTGCCTACATCACCTTGTTTGGTCCAGGCAGAATGTATTATTATTATTATTATTATTATTATTATTATTATTATTATTATTATTTTCTTTGATTTCTGGCGTTTACACACTTCTTTCCGGGTTCCGCCCAGGGACCTAAGGTTAGAAATGGCATCATGACACTTTCCACTGACAAAAAAAAAAAAAAAAAAAAAAAAATTACATAGATAAAGCCATTCGTAAAGTGTGGGCTGTACTTGTCAGAACAATTTTTTGTATCTCCTTGAGGCATGGACTTCCAGGAATCCCTTCAATTAGTCTACTGCAATCTTTTCCAACCAATCCTAGGGCCCCAACTACAACAGGGATTGTTGATGTTCCCATATGCCACATTTCAAGGTTCTTGTATTTTGACAGCTTTTTGAATATCTTCAAAGATACATTGCAGACTGCAGGGACTGCCATATCAATAGGAAGACACTTTTTTTGTTTGTGGTCTTTAATAACAATGTCTGGGCGGTTGGCTTTGATTGTTCTGTCAGTGTGTATTGTGTAGTCCCATAGGATTTTATTATTATTATTATTATTGTTATTATTATTATTATTATTATTATTATTATTATAGGTATTATGGGATTTCATTAATTCTCATTTTCAGTTCTAATCCTGTAAGTATATATGGCCTCATTTCTCTTCTAGTTCTGATTTCTAGTTGAGGATTTACCCTTGTTATTGCTACTTCCATTTCTTTTCATTTCTATGTTGTGCAAGCGAATCGTAAAATCATTGTGTTTAGGCTTTCATTGTAACTAACTTACTCATTTATTAAGCGAACTGTCAGTTATTAATAAATTAATTAGTAATTAGAACTGTCAATTAGTAATATATTAATTGATGCAATATCATTGTTTCCAGACGATATAATTATTTCCTAGCTGATAAATATTAATTATCGCAGTATGTATTCTCCGATCAAAGAAGCGGTATTTTCTCTATCATAAAATTGCAAATGGCTGTTGCCGGAGCAATATGTCTTCCATAACAAGATGGCTGCTATCTGTGTGTTTTAAAGCTTTGCTTAGTCTGCTATACACATAATGTTTCTATTCATCTACCTGTTTAGTAAGTGCATGTTGAAATTAGTTAACAAATGTTGCGACATTACTTCTAGCTAGAATAAAAGCAGTTGCAACAATATTTTGCACTATCAAATGACAAGTATAAGAAAATTGAACGAATTCCATCAAGGCGATATTTTATATTTTGATTTTTATGTAACTGAGTAAAAAGAGAAAAAAATGCAAGTACAGTGTAACCCGGATATAAGAGACACGGATATAAGAGAAGCCCGTATATAAGAGAGATTTTCTCTGCTCCCAAATTAGAGCCTGTGTTAATGTATATAAATTAGACCAAACCCGGATCTAAGAGAAACCCGGATATAAGAGACTTCTTATCCGGTCCCAACAACTCTCTTACATCCGGATTACACTGTATATGCATGGAAAAGAAGGAAGGCATTATGTGGGTGATACACGTGTGTTTTGTGCGTGTGTAAGAAAGTTTAGTCACTAAGGGGAAAGACCCGAGAAAATGGTTAAGGTAAAGTTTTCACTAAAGCATGCTGGGAGAAAAAAAAAAAGGAGAGACAAGAGGCAATGTTCCATTTTTATAGGTGCTTATATCGCCCTCTGACGACTCCTTGACGTAACTAGCGAAACTATGTGGAGATAACACACATATTTCGCTAATAATCTGGTTTAAGGTTATTTAATGATAGGATGTCCGGTGTTTTTATCGGAATTTCACCAATTATGTAATGATTATTCTCTATGATTATTGAATCGAGAGTAGAAGAAAAAAATCAAATACATTGAAGAGTTAGAAAGATTTATGGACTTTGCCAAAGAGCTGAAGAAATGAACGAACATGAATGTAGTATCTGTCTATATTTCTGAAATGAGGTGTTGTGCACACTATTTACATTATTCGGACTATTGTCCTCATTTCTGTCGCCATATTTATCACTACATTTCGGCCGTTGTATGCTCCGGCCTTCAGGTGGTTAGAATTTCGAACTGAACCCTTTATTTCGCTTGTTGGGGTAGACTGTTCTAGATCCACATGCCATGTGTTCTTAAAGAAAAAAACAGACCACTTTAAGGCTCCATTAGTTTTAAAGAAAAAATCAGACTACTTTAAGGCTCTATTTAAAGGTATATATATATATATATATATATATATATATATATATATATATATATATATATATATATATATATATATATATATGTGAGTGTGTGTGTTTGTGTGTGTGTGTATAATTAGATTTTTTATATAATTATAATTTTTTTTATTTATGTGTATTTAGGTAGCAAAAAACAAACTGCAGTAACTTCCTTGTTTTTAATGAAACATTTATAAAAGAGGGACAGCTGTCCTAATATAGTTATTAAATTACATGATCCAGCAGCCAACAAGGAAAGTAGAATTAAATAAAAAACTTAACCGCAATATCTTGTCAGTTGTTTTTAATGAAACTTGGATAAAGCAGGTAATTAGAGAGACTTTCTAGATGTTTGTACGTAACGAATGTCTTCGTGTACAATCTATCTATCTATCTATCTATCTATCTATCTATCTATCTATCTATCTATCTATCTATCTATCTATCTATCTATCTACACAAACACACGCACACAGGTTAAGGGGGCGCTACTTTTAATTAATTTCCGACAGAGCCTTTTAGATAACAATAACCAAATTATGAAATTTAACAAATGATGTAAAAATTCGAAATCTTTTATATTTATTTTTATATCTTTATAATTTAATGAATTCGGTGTCATAAAAAAATTATATTATAAAATAACCTGGAAATTTGATTATAATAAACAAATACATTTAATTCGTTTTAAATAATGTCTTTAGGACAAACTGATTTTTACGACAATAGCTATTCAAAAGATAAAGGTTTTGTAAATTTCAAGCGAAACAATACTTACAGTTTCGGTCAATAGATACCAAATGTTTCCTTATAAGGATACGGTTATTATTACTATTATCCGACGGTTAATATTACCGTTACCATCGACGCTTGTAATAAACGGCGTCCCCTATCTATTTTTTATGTAAAACTCTTCCCTGAGCGAACAGATACGGCAAAGGTCCGCGGATCAACATTTTTATTCGAGGCTGAGTGCACAAATCTGATTCAAAGTTAGAAATTCTGATGCACATATAATTAATTTCTTAAATAGAAACATTGTTCTCACTTGATATTTTTATAGATGCTCCATAATGTTGGCCTTGTTTCATACTTGTCGCTGCTAATAAAAACTGTTGGATATGATAAACGAATGCGTACATAATCCAAGAGAGAATTCTGTGAACCGAAAAAGTTGTCGGCTTTTACTGCAGACAAACTGAAACGCAATATCTGAATGTACTATTATTATGGCTGACCCGAACTGCCCTTGCAGTATCGTGACGTATCGATAAATGTCACGGCATTTTGATTCCCTGGGTTAAAGTGTATAAGAATCGAGATCTGGTACTGAAGTTTTGACAGTATTTAAAGTTGGGTGCTTTATAAAGTAACATCCACTAGTTGGATACACATACGACTGAACATAATCTGCAATTTGGTGCACATACTGTCGAACAGGTTCCTATATTTCGCAGGATTTGGTATTTGAGCCCGTGTAAAAGCCAAGGTTTCGATTGCTAATTTTCAATAAATAAAAAGAGAAATAACAGTACAGAAAGAGCAGTCGCCACAACAAAACAGAGAAACCTTACTGGACGAAAGAAGCAACAGGTAGATTAGATTTAAGGCTCCAAGATCTCAGCCCGGAATTATCCCGAAGCACAAAGATTATCAGATTAAAGCTTTTGTGACTGATTACACTGTTGTCCTCATTTTTATTGTCATATTGTTTTACGCCATTACCTTCTTCATGTAACATACTTTGGAATTTCGAACTGAACCCTCAATTTCGTCCACTGCATTCAGGTGATATACTATTAAAGTATGCGAATGCCAGGACCAGAATGGCCAGTGATTAGCCGGAGTGCCATGTGGGTGGGACATTCTGACAGTGATGGAGTGCCTTTGTCTAAGTTTTGGATATAAATCCAAAAAGGCACGAAATCAACAGATGGCCTCAAGAATTCTGAAGCGTTGATATGCCTCCAACACACAGATTTGCGAGTGTCTAATATCACCCGCGGAGGGACGCTGAGCCATCTTGTAACATGCGTTCCTGTGACGTCAGTCGTCCTACTGCCTCTTAGGATGCAAGCTGCCACTCTTAATAAAACGAATATGACAAAAGTATATGACCTTTTTCGTTGATACCGTTTCATTTAGCAGGGTGGGGGATCCCGAGACGACACAAAACACAACAATACGAAACCTTTATTTTGACCACTGCTTTCTGGATACCTTTCTGAATATGTCTTTTTAGGATGTCTCAATTTCAGTTATTTTCCTTTAATAACTCAAATCTCTAAGTTTTTGTTTACTACTACTGTGGCTAGGTGTTGAACTCGTAACTCTTTGGGTTAAGTCACTGGATTACTTGAACCAAAGCTTTCATACTCTGGTCATGAATATGATTGAATTTTGGGGACTTAAAAACCAAATTTCTTAGTAACAATTTTTACCAGGTCTCATATTACAATTTGTTGGCAGGTTTGGTATTGTTGACATCAGAATTTGATTATGCACTTTCTTATATTCCAAGTGTACTGCGTTGAATTATATATGGCTTATCTTTCTATTAGGTTGGTGCAAAAATAATGTGGTTTTCTCACATAGTAACATATGTGAGAAAACGACATTATTTTTGCACCAACCTAATATTTGTACGATTAATTTGGATTTATTATAATTTTGTACTAATCCCCTGTTAGTATTAGTAACTTCATGTATGTATGGGTATTTCGTTGTTAATTTGACATTTTACATTGATTCAACAGTTGCATATTAATTTACCGAATAATACTCTACGTTTAAATTATTTACTAGATTCTTAAAGCAACTATTTATTTATCTGCTATAAATATATATATATATAGGACAGTCAAAAAGCATCGAAATATATTTGGAGTTTGAAAGATAATAATAAAACTCCTAAGGAGAAATTAAAAATTTAAAAAATAACAAGGACATGTAGATCCTTATATGAAATTTGTTTTCTGTGTTTACGTGAAAAATTGAAAATTATCATATTCTTTGATAAGAATGCTTTATTAAACCAAAGATCCAAAGAGTTAACGGTAAATTGTAAACACAGTCTACCTTTTACGTTACAATTCAGTTAGTCTTGGTATTTGACAATGTCTTTTCATAGATTTTAGTTGAACTGTGCTGCACCATATATGGCTTATCTTTCTATTTGTTTGTTTGTTTGTTTGGGTTTTATGGCATATCAACCATTGTGGGTTATTTAATGCCAAATCCAGTTTATATGAATTTTAAATGCCTGTTTTGTATGGAATAAAAAATGTATAGCTGGCAACACTATTGTTTAAAAAAAAAAAAAAAAAAAAACCCAAAAAAAACCTTAGAGCTGGCAACATTATTGTTTCAAAAACTTAGAGCTGGCAACACCATTGTTCCAAAAACCTAGAGCTGGCAACATTATTGTTTCAAAAACCTAGAGCTGGCAACATTATTGTTTCAAAAACTTAGAGCTGGCAACATTATTTTTCTGAAAACATTATCTGAGACCTTGCTGTTGGATGCAGTTTATCGCCATACCCAGGACGCGGATGTAGTTTACTGTCATACCCAGGACGTCTTTCTATTTGTAAAATTAATTAGGATTTAATATAATTTTGTATTAATTTCCTGGTAGTATTAGTAACATCTTGTACGGATGTATTGTTATTGGCATTTTAAACATTTTACATTGATTGGTTAGTGTTATTAACATCTTATATGAAGAATCTTTATTCAACAGTTGCATATTAATTTACCAAATAATTCTATACGTTTAAGTTACTTACTAGTTTCTTAAAGAACCTATTTATTTATCAACTATAGAAAAAACTTAACTTAGGAAATTCTCAAAGCATATAACTTGTTTATCATTTTGTTACATTACCTCTTCACCCGATTATTATTTATTAGGAAAAGATATTGTCTTGTTTGTATAATTTTTGCAACCATTTAAATCCGCTCTAGTTTATTTCTGACTTCCATTAGCGGCGAATCTACGGGTCATGACGAATTTATAAGAAATAATTTTTCATTTTTGCTTATTTGCTTAGTAAAAATTTAATGTAGGTCATATTTGATTGGTTAATCAGAGTGAAGTCCACAAACCGTATAAATGCATTTTGCTCTGATGAGTCACATTGATATGCGTTGACACACGACTGCAATTGTGTAGCGATTTGGGCATGTTTTTGGTGTAATATCCTAAAATAAAAAAAAATTATATATATATATATATATATTTAAGACATTTTTATGTTTATACATTCTTTTTATAGATACAAATATTTAAGTAAATGCTCTGTTTAAACCGTATTAAACAACATTTGCCGGCCTGAATGTCCGAGAAATTTTCATAGAAAATAATTCATCCTCCGACAGGAATCGAATCTGTATCCTATACGGAACCGCCATATAAACTCACGCACCTTTAACCGATTTGGCCACAGAGGAGCGCTCGGTTAGTAACGTCGATTTTACTGTCTTTTAAACTACAATCTTCCATGATTCTCTCGCATACATTGATATCTGCTCATGGCGTATCCAAATGTAAACAAATGACGTCACACATTATGAAATGGACAAAATCCGACAATTATTTTAAGACATCTTTATGTTTATACATTCTTAAAACTATTTTACACAAGCAATCCACTGCCAGAGTGGCTCGTTAACCAACACTCTACACCCCAAACGGAAAACTGAAATAACAGTCTTTCAATATCCGAGCAAATTCGAACTTGTGCAAAATAAATGATTGAAGTAATTTGACACTTTTGTAACCTGACTTTCCGTCTTTAGTATAGAACCCGTGTTCTCTCAAGGAGGCCTCATTGCCTTGAAAGCTTATTGAAACTCAAACTGACTTAGGCTTCAAATGGAACATATATACAACTCATCGTTTAATATGCTGGAAAGATGGCTCTTTCCCTGTACCGATCCAGTAAGTGCCTGTCTCCTGCTATGCGGTAAAATTGCAAGAGCCAGATCATGCCGAAAATGGAGAACCGCTGCCTTATCTGGGTTGGAGCTGTCTAGTCTTCATTTTCCAGTCTACGCGATTGATGAATTGTTTTCAACTTTACAACTCCTTTCGTACAGAGGAAATCTTGCGACCCTCTCGTTACTCTATTGCTGTTTCTGTGGAAAGTGCTCAGACGATCTATATTGCGCCGTTCATCCAAATATAACAGTCCCGCTTAAGACCCGCTACGCCGCGGATATTGAAGCAAATTACCCCCATTCCCTTCGTATTCCATTAGTAAGGAGTAAGTTACACACGAATTGTTTCTTTACAAGAACTTAAGGTTTGTGAAACAGAATCTCAGGAGGACAATTCTCCGACCACTTTAATCGCACTTGGACTTTGTATGAGGTGAACATGAGTAAAAAAAAAAGATGTATTAAATGTAAATACTCTAAATACTCTCTTCACGTTTCATGATACCATCACTCTTAAGAGTGGCGCAACATTATCTTCTCGGATTTATTTATTCGAATTCTGTCGTATGATAGACCTAGTCATTTACAGCAAACAAAACAGGCAGCGAGAAGATAGAATGGAATCTAGAACACACAAACGCATTATATAAATTAAGCACTAATCGCATAAACACATTAAGGGAATATATATATCTGCACATC
>OZ010591.1:92173413-92235913 GCA_963932145.1 Acanthosepion lycidas | reverse complement strand
TACCGGCGGATATACCTATATATCTTTTTTTCTCGTTTATATTTTCCTCGGGAAAGATAGTTGCCTCGTATATTACATTTTTGTAGTTACATTTACCCCCGATTGGGCAATGATCTTTATTCCTACAATTGCAGGTAGGGTTACTTGATTGAGTCGCATTACA
This sequence comes from Acanthosepion lycidas, assembly GCA_963932145.1. Lineage (NCBI taxonomy): Eukaryota > Metazoa > Mollusca > Cephalopoda > Sepiida > Sepiidae > Acanthosepion > Acanthosepion lycidas. The sequence goes on along the minus strand of OZ010591.1, from coordinate 92,235,750 downwards.
ATGGTAGTTTCTAAGTATTCTGCAATTATGGGAAGATATGATTTTCTCCATATTTCTAACGCATGAGTAACTAATTTTCAGAGTCTTCCTATTGAAAATTTTACTTAATGGATGTTTACTGTGAAAATGTTTATCAATTAATTTCAGAAAAAAACTTCCTCTATCAATATTAGAGAGCTTGCAATATGGTGGGTTGAACCATATTACCTTCCTCTTTCTATTTTTAGATCTGTTATTGTTCTGATTTACAAGTTCTCCGTTATAGTTTAATTCCTGTCTAAAACCACTATTTTTGAGGGCCTGATTGTATATAAATTTATTATCATTAAAGACTTTTTGGCTAGAAGATAGCTTATTTATTCTAGTATTCACAGTTTTAGGGATGTGGTCTATCACATGTTTAGGGTGGTTAGAGTGGACGTTGATATATAGGGGTGTTTGATCAACTTTATGGAAGGGTTTAAAGGTATCATTAGATAGATTTAGTGTAATATCCAAAAAGTTGACTATTTTCATGCTGGAAGATATTTCAATTTTAAGGCCTAAGTATTTGAAGGCCCTAATTATCTTCTTATGTAAGCTAGAAGTCAAGAGGCCATTGCTATTTGGGACAATAATTAGGCCGTCATCTCTATAAATTCCGACTTGGCTAAGGTTAACTACTCTACTCAAGGTGTCGAGAATATATATGCCCACCAGATCTGCAATTTGGGCGGAATCAAAGGTCCCCATAGGTACATCGAAACTACCATTATTCTTCTTCACCCAAGTAGCGTCATTGTATGCAAGAATTGATCTTCTTGACGCTCAAATGATGTTCAGATCATTATCCGTTATTTCAGTATATCCTTTGGCGAAATTAAGGCTGCTACTTAATAGTTCCTCCGAAATAGAAGGGTAAAAATCCAAGATGTCAAATTGGATGAAAGTGGCTCTTCTTTTGTTAGAGATCTTTCGGAACCATTTGATCGTCTCGGCCGAGTCTTTCCAAAGGTTAGCAGGGTATTTCTCCAGGACACATGAAGTAATTTTCTTAATAATACTCTTAGAAATTAATCCCAACTCAGATTTGGAGGGATTAATTAGACGGGACTGCAAGCTATTGATGAAGTTCGGCTTATGATCTTTGAAGAGAATGTATGCATCTTTCAAACCAAATTTGCCTATTCTGTCAGCAACTCCACATTTGTTAGCAAATTTGCAGATGTCTTCATTGATAGATGATAAGGTACTATTGTCTTTGTCTTTTTTATAAGACCTGGTAATTTTGTCAGTGACGATTTTGTCATATTCAGAAGGTGTAACTTTATAGAAATTTTTAGATTTGTCGGCTTTAATCCATAATTTATTGGATTTTTTTATGTTTTTAATGTCTCTACCAATTTTTAGTCAGGAAGTAGTTGTTATAATTCTTGAACTTAATCTTTTTAATTAAATCGATCAGATCCCCTTCGAACGGTATAAGTAGCTTGTCACACGGTGGAGTTTTTTGGGATTTCAGGTTAAACGTTTCAAAATTTAATTCTTGGTCATTTTTGGGATTGTGGTAGAAAAAAGTTTTACACCTCATTCTTTTAATAAGGTCAATGATTCTTTCAGTAAGGCAGACAGAGAAAAGGTGCAATGAAGGGTAAGGAATGTTTTTCAAGGAATAATCCGGAGTAAATTTTTCCATTTCAATCTAAATAGGTTCGAATAAAAGCAGTTTAACTGGAAGTATACCAAGGAGAGCTCAACTTATAATGGTAAGGAGCAATATATTGATAATATTAGTGGTAAATATACATATATATGCAAAATCCACAGGTGCATATATACACATGTATATTTTAGAATAAAAAATTTTCCGAAAGGATAAAATCCAGGTAGAACTCAATGTCCAGGACAGAGTAAGGATATAATAAAAAGGCTTAAACACTAATATTCCATGGTCATAATTTATTCCATTGGAATCGTAAATACGATCCAATTCATCAGACCTACAAATTCAAAAAGAAAACAGAAAAAAACCCACTCCGGAAATAAAAATAGAATTTAGAGAGAGTGTAATTATGAGAGTGTGGGACGAATGTTAGTTTATAAGAGAGGGGTTTAACAGAGAGAGTTTTATTTAAAATTAGGTCTGAGTGGAAGGGGGAAAATGACTGTTGTCGGATGTCTAAAACATTATAAGGATACACTTCGAGGTGATATACACACACCATGGCGATCAAATCTTAAAGAAGGAGGGATAGGTACATATATCCATGTACACATACACATATATCTACATATTCACACATATTCACACGTCTGATGAATTGGATCGTATTTACGATTCCAATGGAATAAATTATGACCATGGAATATTAGTGTTTAAGCCTTTTTATTATATATATATATATATATATATATATATATATATATATATATATATATATATATATATGGTAGATTCTCCCGTCGTATTCGATGTATGAGGGTTAGCAACACAATTCCAGACACCAGCATATATAACATTATTTTAGTGGTGAAGGCCTTGTGCAGAACCAACCACACTTTTTGAAGGGCTAAATGCAGAGACCTGGTGAACTTTCGCAGGTTTTGAATTCAGATTTGTCCTTCTCCTAGACCAGTTGCCATCCAAGACTATGAAACCCAGTCTGTACTTTTAATTTTTAAGTAGTAGAGAGTGGCTCGGATTGGATCTGTTACATTGTTACATTCCGTGGGAAAGGTATATATATATATATATATATATATATATATATATATATATATATATATATATATATATATATATATATATAAGTGAACACTTAGAGGCGAGAGTTTGTTTCATGCTAGATTCAATAGCCAGGCCTGACGATTGAGTCTAGCATGAAACAGACTGTCGCCTCTGTTGACTTCTATGTTCACTTTTATATTTACACACGCTCTATCTCTGATATTGAGCACTTTATCCCATAAATATAGCACATCTTAAGACCATATTTCTTCATTCATATATATATATATATATATATATATATATATATATATATATATATATATGGAGAGATACACAGATGTAGAAAGATCGTGTGGAGAGTAGAATGTTTAAGGAGATAATCTGGCTGGTTATCGCTCGTGATGTCATTTTGTGCCATATACGATGTTGATTATATATAGTAACCTATATTAGTCGTAAATAATTTAAACCACACCAATTAAATTCGAATAACCTACCTAATTAGCTTGTGTGAATGATTGGCAGATCAGAGATTACAAGAGATCAAAAATACAAACATTGCTATATTTCAAGACTCTCCTATCAGTCAAAGTAGACAAACCAAGTCGGCCTTTGATATCAGAGCAATCAGAGAATATTGCTTGATGTTATTGGCCTGGGGGAGTTCGATCCCAGCGAGCGGCACCTTTGTACAGTGTCTGTGAATAATACCACTAGCTGAGCCTAGTTTTGTAAGTGAAATTGTGGGTGGTAGGCAGTGTTTTTGCTTTCACAAAAACGTAAGTCATCATGTTCGACTGTTTGAGCGTCAGTCAGTCAGTTATGTGCCATGCGTGATACACGCATAGGCGATCATGTATCTTTCAATACATGATTGACGTGGCAGATTTTCCCCTCAGTAGGTTGCCATTTCTTTCTGCGGTAGACCAGTTGCCATCCAATGCTATAGAACCCGGTCTGCTATTTACCCTTAGCTGGTGGGAGAAGAGGATTCATACATTCACTTACAGGCTAATACCAAATAGTATTAGCATGTAAGTGAATGTAATGGATTCAACTGGAATTCGAACTTGGCTCTCCCATTCCGCAATCCGAGCCGCTATCCATTACTCCACCGTAATTTCACTCGGCTTTGTTTAAACTGATGATCATGCTAGATAATACATTCCCTCCCAGAAAACGGTAATTAAGGCCTACTCAGGATAGTTGCAGCATAAAATAGGTAGAGATCTGTGGGGTTTGATCAAACTTGAATGTGCTTGAATTGGCGTCTACCACAGGGATAGGCTAGCTGTAGAGGGCGTGTGTGAAATTAATCGATCATTCCTGCGTTTCTGTTTGCCCATGTGTTTGGGTGTACACAAACATGCAGCAAATGACAAGTGCTTTTGTCACAGAGGCATGCTTTGCTATTTGGTTTTAGAAATATTCAGACATGCTCCACGACGATGGTCTTGTGCCAGACTAATTTAAACAAAGGAAATATCTCGCCTGTCCTGTTCATTCGCTCCATTCCGCTTGTCTCAGAGTTGTCAGACGATGTTAAGCTTCTGGTCTATCTGCTTGAGAAAACACATGACTTGCACGAATCTCCAGACGTGTAGATACCTCTTTCCAAGTGTCTTGAGGTGAAAGCAAAAAAAAAAGGACAAAGAGAAAAATCAAAATGGAAAGAGGAAAGGGAGGAGGAAAAAGAAATGAATGCACAACAGAAAGATACAAACAAGTAACGCACAAAAAACCCCCAAAAAACAAAAGCAAAAAACAAGCAAATATAAAAAAAATAATCGAAAAGAAAGATTTTGAATCAAATAAATTTTTTTTCTGTCTTTAATGTCAACCGTTTATTGTCAGGGGAACAAGCGTAAAAAAAACATTGATACGTCTTGCTTGGAACATTTGACGCATAAGAACCTCTTGTCAATCAGCTATGGTCCTTGGAAAGATGATGAGTATTTGATGAGGTTTACTGCCATTGGAGTTGGCCACCTCAACGTAAGTGACTAGTCAGACCAGCTATTTAACCCATAGCTGGTGGGTGAGAAGAGATCGATTCATACCGTTCCTAATGTTATTTGTGCAAAAGTGAACGATAGGAACTCGGCTCACCGACTTTTTTTCCCGTGTCTTTAATCCTTTATATTAGGCTGGTGCAAAAATAATGACGTAATAATATCGTTTTTTGACGTATTTTTTAACGTCAAAAAACGACATTATTACGTCATTATTTTTGAACCAACCTAATAAATATATATATATATATATATATATATATATATATATATATACAGTGTAACCTGGATATAAGAGAGTTGTCGGGACCGGAGACGAAGTCTCTTATATCCGGTTTTTTCTTATATCCGGGTTTGATATATTTTGTTTACATTAACACAGGTTCTAATTTGGGACCAGAGAAAATCTCTCTTATACCCGGGTTTCTCTTATTTCCGGGTTAGACTATATATATATATATATATATATATGGGGGGAAGCAAAATTTACAATATTTTGAGACAGGAATTGAAAGACTTTCAATGACCAATTAGTTTATTGAAACTTGAAGGAATTTATTTTCCACAAAAATTTACACTCTAGAAACTCTTTTTATTCCATGTGTCCTCCTTTTTTTTCTCAATAACTGCTTCCACATGTCTCCTGAAACTTGCGGATGTTTTCACAATGAAGTCGGGAGATAATTTCTTCCTCTTTTCTCTGATAGAATCTTTAAGAGAGTCCACATTGCTGAATGATGTTCTGTTGGTAGCATGTTCTAAAACGCTCCAAACAGCATAATCCATAGGGTTCAGAACTGGGCTAGAAGGCGGCCATAAACTTGATTCCACAAAATTACCAAAGTTGGATTTGCAGAAAACTAGTATTTTTCTAGTTATGTGGACCGGAGCACCATCCTGTGTTCATAAATAATTTCTACTGGGGTATTTGCCTTTAAGCCATGGCAATACATTGTATCTTAGAGTTTTGTAATAAGTATCAGCGTTGATTTTATTACCAGGTTTGTAGAACTTTATAGGCATCGTTTTTCCATCGGAAGCCACAACACCAAAAGCCATAACTTGAGCAGGATATCTTGTTCTGAATGTCCCCTTACACTCAGCTTTTGACTTAGCAATATATCTGTCATTTCTGCGGTTTTGAACAGTATCAACAGTGAAGATCTCACCTGAAAAGATTTTCTCATCTGAAAAGATCATCACGATTGAAGGTTTTTTCTTGAGCCATGTGATAATTTTCTTGCACCTTGCCAATCTCTTTTTCTTCATTGCTGTTGTTAACAAATGTTTTGGTGTTCTTGTGTAAGATTTCAACTTCAAATCAAATTTTGCTGCATTTCTGATAGTCTTGTTTTCTACTTCAAGTTCAACTGCCATTTTTCTCATGGATTTGGTTGGATCCTTTAGGATTTTAGATAAATCTTTTGGTACATTTTTGTTACTTCATCCACTTCCAGAGTTTCTCTTAATAGTTTAACGCATAGTCATCGTCTTCTTTTACATTATAAACAGTCTTTAGGGACACTCTTGGAATCACCTTTAGAGTAACAAGTGCATTTGGAAAATCACAGATTCTTTCACGTTTGCTTTCTTGATTACTCATATGGCTAAAGGTTTCTGAAAAGATATAAATAATAATATTAAATATGATTGTGGCATCAATATATAGTAGGTTTACAAAAAAATGGCGTACTACTTGCTGAGAAAAAGCAACGAAACTTTCTTTGTAAATTTTGCTTCCCCACCCTGTGTATATATATATATATATATATATATATATATATATATATATATATATATATGTATATATATATATATATATATATATATATATATATATATATATATGTATATGCGTTTCATTGTCTGAACATGATCAAGCCGAATTTATAAATAATTACATCGGTCACGCATCTACATGCCTATCCAGACGCCTTACGTTACACCTATCTGAGTACAGCTCTATTAGAACACATTTAAACACACACACAAAATTACCAGACTCCATCCGAAACATACTTGTAGAAAATAAAAACATAATAGCCTCATCCACATGCAAAAAATGATTAAATATAATAGAAACCTTAGTAATAAAAAAAAAAGCCAACACTTAATAATATTAACTACGAACACAACCACAATGTGCTAACCGTTGTCGGAAAATAAAATATCCCTATGAATCTAGAAAAATACACACAACCCATACACCCAATTAAAAAGCAAAAATAAAAACATCCTTGATAATGGCTAAAAGTATAGCCAAAAGCTTTCGGGATTACAGGACATTTGAACAGTTTCTACACACTCTGTATCCAGAAAAGAAAAGACTTGTTCTAACATAAGAAAAAAATAATAAAAAGCTTAATTGCATTACCTTGTCTGAAACATGTATAAATGAAAGATTATTATCTAACTACACAATATATATATGTGTGTGTGTTTGTGTGTGTGAGAGTACTCGTAAAGTGCATATAAAATTCTGAGACTTCCGTCCGTACATCCGTCCGTCACGCCCTCTAAAATAACCATACATTGACTGATTGAAACCAAATTTGAGGGAGAAGTGCAAACAAGTAAGCGGGAGGTACAAAGTATAGTTAATTTTACTAGGGTGCGTAGCTTAGTATAATAAATTTTCATTATTTTTGGGAGAAAAATAAAACTTTCATTATTTAACTTGCAAAATGCTCTGACTATTTAAAAAACAATTTAATTATTAAAATAACAAATACTTATTTAATGAAATTCATAAATTTCTTCAAGTTTTTATATGTATTAAATTCTGGTAAAATATAATTGACAGTAGTAGCGCTAAAAATATAAACACATTAGGGAGAGTTTCAAATGGGCAGAGGAGGCGATAAATTCAACAATACGAAATACTAGTTAAATAAATAATGCAATTAAACAAGGAAAATTGTGTGGTTCACTAAAGACATATTCAAATTGTTTAACAAAATTTTACGACCCTCTTCTAAGCTATCTGGTAAACTAATTATGATTTTCTAAGTGTAGCTTAGATGTAGCACAAGGTCAGAAGCACGAGTCACCCAGTGAGGATCGAACTAACTACTAAGTTTTAACTGATCTAGCGAGACAAGTTCGCTGACCATTACAACACGTTGAGGTTACGCTCATGCTTTTCTAAGCGTATCTTAGATGTGGCAAATGACCGAAGTTGAGGACGAACTTACTCTTCAGTTATAATTGATCTCGCAAGACAAGCTCGTTAACCATTACACCACGGCGAAATACCTCTACCTAGCAAGCTAATGTTTCTACCCAGGTGTCATAGACTGACGGTACTTGCACCAACTCGATTGTGTAGTATGGAGGAAGGGTTGTATATACAATTAAAGAGATGAATACTTTTAATATTAAATGCATTTTCTTGAATTCAAAAATGATCAGAGATTTTTTTAATCTCTGATCATTTTTGAATTCAAGAAAATGCATTTAATATTAAAAGGAAAATAATATGGTTTATTAAAAGAATATATATTAAAAAAATTTCATAGATATTGTATATAAAGACGAGGTATCTGGCACGAAAATGTTGCCCAGATGCACAGATTACCAGTATTCGATTATTTTAGCTTAAATCTAATCAACTTTAATATGTACCACCGACCAAAAGTTCGGAACCACATTCATTTTTTCCGCTAAGTTTAAAATGAATCATTTCATGTCTTTAAAGATATATATTTCTTTCTCTGTTTTAAATTTCTATCCTACGCAACAGATGTTTTAAATTCCTATCCTCTGCACCAGATGTTACTCTGAGTCTCCCAGATCTTTTTTCTGTCCATATTTGCGCCAGTTTCTGTATGTCACTGCAGGCCATTTTTTGATATCTGTAATTTCCTAGCCATCTGACATCTGGGATACCCGTCTATAGGAATAATTTCTACTTGGGTTCTTATTTTTTCAATACTAATCTGTTTAGTTCTTGGAATTTTAACGGTTTCTGAAATTTAATTTCAATCACATTAATTTAGTTGGGATTGAACCTTTACCAAGCACTGGAGTTGAACTATTTGTAAATTTCTGCTCTTCAGTTCAAAAACATGTATCATATTGTAACAAAATTTCTAAAATTTATGCAAATAAATTTATAATGCTTGTAGAAAGATTTGCTTGAATTTTATATAAGCGTTTTCATACATACATATATATATATATATATATATATATATATATATATATATATATATATATATATATATATATATATATATATATATATACCAATAGGTGAGTTTATTCATTCAAATATGCAAAATTTGCCATTTTTATGAACTTAGAGAAACAATTCAGTGTGGTCTCAAACTTGTGATCAGTAGTGGATATATGGATATATATATATATACACACACACACACACACACATATATATATATATATATATATATATATATATATATATATATATATATATATGTGTGTGTGTGTGTGTGTTAGGTTGGTGCAAAAATAATGACATAATAAAGTCGTTTTTTGACGTTAAAAATACGTCAAAAAACCACATTATTACGTCATTATTTTTGCACCAACCTAATATATATATATATAATCCATAGCTGATTACTTTGCTTTTTTAAGTGGGTGGCAGTGGTTTAACATATTGTCATAAACTGTTCCCGTAAGAAACTCTGTATAAAAATTAAAACTACTTATTAAATTTGGTACTTATTTTTCTTTTTGAGGTTCTAATTCTTTTTTTTTTATTATCTCTTAACATGCTATTAACTTGAGAATTCATTTTTAAAAGGGTTTCTCTTGAGATATGATTTGGAAGAGAGAAAAAAAAAAGTCTATTTTGATAGAAGTCACATTAGTTGCCCGATTCCCTCTTATTTGTTTTTCTTGACATGGACAGCTATTTATAGAACTTGAATGAAAACACCCTTTCTTTTTCTATTTTTTTTTTTTTCCTTTTTTAAAGATTGCATGATATTAATTTCAATGACATTGATTTAGTTGGGATTGAACCTCTACCAATCACTGGAGTTGAACTATTAGGTTGGTGCAAAAATAATGTCGTTTTCTCAAATTTCTGCTCTTCAATTCAGAAAAATGTATCAGCTTGTAACAATATTTCTATAGCTGATGCAAATAAATTTAAAATGTTTGTAGAACAAAATTGTTTCCATCTAATATAAGGGATTACATATATACACAATAGGTGAGTTTATTTATCCAAATATGTAACATTAACTTTTTCATAAACTTAGAGAAGCAATTCAGGGTGGTCCTAAACTTTTGATCGGTAGTCTACCGGCAATAAAATAGACACTATATATATATTGTGTTCCTTCAGAACCTGGGTGATCATGGCTCTTTGCAACCACCTATCACTTGTAGCCCTTAATTAAATACACATTGGAAAATTATTTCCCTTTTTAAGAAAGTTTTTTTTATATCCCCACTTTGTTAGCAACATGCTACACAATATCGAATATTTCTTATATACAAAGTTGAGGTTTTTAGTCGCGCAATGTTTATTTAGACCCAAACTATCAGTACTTGTTCTTAGCCTAATATTAAGGGAGGAAAAACGATATAGCACTTTTTAAGATAATGAAGAAATAGGAAACGTTTATCAATCTAACCTATTTCATTTTTAATAAAGCTTCACCCGAGTATGAGATATGGAGAAAAAGAAAGAAATTATTGGTAGTTTTACTTTTACGTTGTTTGAATTTCATTGGTTAAAAATGTTTTATGTGCATTCGACTTGTTAAATAAATATTACTATAATTTGTAGCCTTTTAAATTCAAGGAGAGATGACACGTCCATTCAAATTTTAGAAGAATTACCGGATTCCAACCTAACTGAAAAAACCGCAAATATTGTTTTATGTATATAGATGTATAAAACATCGCTCTTTACATTACATAAATCTCTATTTATAAAAGGCAGGATGTGTGTTGATGTGTGTGTGTAACGAATGCACGGCCGCAATTTTGGACGGATTTGCACCAAAATTTACATGCACATGCTCCAAGTTAGCGGAAAGGCCAAAACCGATCTTGCATTTCCCAACTCCAACCGATAGTGGAAATAATCGATTTTTTTCATGCTTCTACGGCAGTTTTCATGTAGTTTGCGGCCATTTTCTAGAGTGAGAGCCTATAGCTGGCTGCCAGGAATAGGCAGGAAAATTGTATTGGCCAGCGTTAGAGCCAACAGCTGACTGACACGAATGTTAACTAGCATTCTAGCATGCAAAAAAAAAAAAAAATCGATAGCTGCATTCGTCACAAGTGGGAAAAATTTAAATCTGCATGGCACTTTACTCCAATTGGCTCATTCGCTTGCTTAAACTCAACGCTGATTCTGATTCCGCAGAACTGTGTTGCGTGTGAAAAAGTATGTGTTGTTAACATTCTTTTTTCATTCGGTTTTTCCAGTTACGAGTCCTTTTTTTAAAGCTGATCGTTTTGTGTTCATTTTGTTTAGTTCTTTTTTCGTAACAGATTTAATATTTAGTATAGAGCTTAGAAAAAATTCTGAGTGTGAAATAGGCAAAAAGTAAGGCATGTAGCAACATCAGCACGGCAAAGGGCAAAACTATTTTAAGTCAAGTGATAGCGATTGCTATATGAGTCGTACGATTTTTGAATCCAGCCCGGGCAACGCCGGGTCATGCTGCTAGTACATGCATACATTATATACATACATTAAAATCATGCATTACATACATATATGGTGGACTCTCCCTTCGTATTCGACGCATGAGGGACAAGCAGATCAGTTGACAGGAAACCGACCGCCAGACACCGGCACATATGATTTGATCATAGTGGTGAAGGTTTCGTGCAGGACCGTCCACACTTTTTGAAGGGCCGAATACAGGGACCTGGTGGACTACGTGCCACAAGGTCCCCAAACGACCCTCCGTAGGTTTTGAATTCAGAGTTGTCCTTCTCCTAGACCAGTTTCCATCCAAGGCTATAGAACCCAGTCTCGCCTGTTATTTATCCATGGCTGGAGGAAGAAGACGAGAATTAATACATTTCCCAAGGTTATTAGCACATAAGTGAATGTTATATAATAAGTAAGTAAATACAATAAGTGAATGTATATATGTGGATGTACATTCACATACAGACAATCGTCCTGGGCATGACGATAAACTACATCCACATCGGGAGTAAGATGATGAACTGTATCCAAGAGCAATGCCTCTGACCAGCTGGTTTCCCTAGGTCCACCTGATCCGGGGTGGTAGCACCTGTTAGAATCCCAGCTATGGGAAAATAGTTAACCTCCAAACTGGGGTCAAAACCTATGAAAGTGTAAAAATAGGTTTTATACCAGAAATAACTTGTAAAAAATATTACCAGCAATAAAATTTTGTCAGCATGAAATAACCAATTGAGGTTGATATGCCATAAAACAAACCAAACCAAACCAAACATACATACATACATACATACATACATACATACATACATACATACATACAGATGATCAAATAAAGAACAAATAGGAAATGTTTATCAATCTAACATGTTTCATTTTTAATAAAGTTTAATCAAGAATAAGATATGGAGAAAAAGAAGAAAGAATTCTTGGTATTTCTACCTTTATATTCTTTGAGTTTCATTATTTCCTTGATCAACGCAAAAGTAAAAATAACAGAAATTCCTTCTTCTTTCTCTTCATATCGCATTCTCTAAAGAATCATACTTATTATAAAACCCAGGTTGTGTGTGTGTGTGTCTGTTCGTTTATATATTGGATCGGATTTCCTACATTTTTCAACCGATTTCAACAAAACTTCATAGGACTACGTATGATTACCGTGCGGTGGTTCTGACAGCGCCAAAAATTAGAAAAACATAATTGTTTTTGCACGAAATCAATTTGAAAACGCGATTAAGAGGCATCGCTGTCACGAGAATGGAAGGGGGACAACTCATATCGAATTATACTTATTATAAAACCGAGGTTTGTTTGTTTGTGTGTGTGTGTGTGTTCGTTTATATATGGGATTGGATTTCCTACATTTTTCAACCGATTTCAACAAAACTTCACTTTTTTTTGGCAGGTAGTGTTTCTTATTGTCTTGCACACTTTTTTCTTTATTTTTACATTCAGAATGCTTTAAAAATTCCATTTACAAGACAATTGTTTATAATAAAATTCTATTCAATCGGTAGACTCATAACGATTGAAAACAATGTTTTTGTTTGAGTTTGGGTTTGGCTAATTCTTAAAAAAAAAAAAAAACTAATTGAGACATGCGTGTCCGTCAACCTTAAACAATAATCTTTGTCAATTTTATTTTTCTGTCTTTATGATGGTCGATACTTGATCTATCTCTTACTGTTACATCCCCGGGCACCGCCGGGCTCTACTGCTAGTCTTTAATAAAAATGATTGATAACCGTTTCCTATTTGTTCTTTATCTTAAAGAAAAATGCTATACAATTCCTGAAGGAGGAAATCTAACTCGAACTGATTTCGCTCATATTTTTTAAGAAGTGAAGAAATAAATAAAATTAAATTAAAAAAATACAATACACGTCCGGAAAATATCCAGCCATTTTGGATCTTTGGAGAAATTTGCTGCTGGTACTACTGCTAAATCTGCTGTCATGAAAGCTTTAAGTGACACGAGAATCGGCTAGTCCAAGATGTTGGGGAGAGCGTCGGAACATCCACCAGAGGCTGAATAATTCTGGCATAATTGTCCATTAAATAAGCGTGTCATGAAGATTTCTAAACTACAAAGAGATGAAGTAAGAAAATAGCAGAGCCAAAGAAAGAAGCCCGTTTAGTACTGCTGGTAATATTAGCCGTTTTCCTTATAAGAAAACATTCAGGTAATTATTGAGTACCACCATCGGTTGAAATTTATAAATTCTTTCTCTGAATACAATTATCCTGGATATGAATTGTGATAAAGATAACAATGAAAAGGAGTATAAAATGAGTATGGGATTTATTTGTATTAAATCAATTTTTTCTGTTTTCTATTTATATTTACTTATTATGCATCTGTATACTGTTAATTATTGAATTATATGAAAAGTATGTTCATTCATTAATTGGAAATACAAAAAATACAAAATTTGTATGTGTATGAATATTTGTTTTCCCCACACTGTTTGTATATATATATTTCATATACATATATGTATATATATATATATTTCATATATATATATGTTTCATATGTTTATATGTATATATATATATATTTAATATGTATAGATATATATTCATATATATATATATATATATATATATATATGTATATATATATATTATGTATATTTCATATATATATATATATTATATATACATGTATATTTCATATATTTCATTCAAAACTCGAAGACATACATACATACATACATATATATATATATTTCATATATATATATACATATATATATATACATATATATATTTCATATATATATATGTATATATATATATTTCATATATATATGTTTCATATGTATATATTTATATATATATTTCATATATTTAGATATATATTAATATATATATATATATATATTAATATATATATATATATATATATATATATATATATATATATATAAGTGTGTGTGTGTGTGTGTATTTATATGTGTGTATATTTCATTCTGATCTCGAAGATTGCGTTGGGCATGGAATGAAGTTGTGACATCGATGAGGAGAAAATGTATTATATTTTTTATTAATATATAATTTATGTCTTTGTTATTCGACATTGAGCACGTGTTTATTAACACCTGCTCACAAAGGGCGATATCTTGTATTCATAATAGTCTGAAGAAAATAAAGCAAATAAAAAGATAGATATGAAAAGACTAAATTAAATAAATATGGATAGATATAAACAGATAGATATGAAGAGACTGAAATAGATAGATAGATAGATAGATAGATAGATAGATAGATAGATGTGTACAAAATGACCTAGATATAACGATACTGAAATATATAGATATGTACTAAATGAGATAGGTGGATGTATAGAGATAGATAGTTATGAACTGAATCACACATACACACACAAACACACGCACACACATATATAGTTATGAACTGAATCACACAAACACACACACACACACACACATATATATATATATAGATATAAAGAGACAGAGATGAATAGAATGAGATAGATAGATATGAAAGAACTGTAATAGACAGAAAGAGGAATAGACTGTAATAGACAGACTGAAACAGATAGACTGTAATAGATAGACTGAAATAGATAGATAGATAGATAGATAGATAGATAGAGAGATATGGACAGAATGTGTCACATGATAAATATGTACAGATAGATAAATAAATTTGTTATAAACAGAATGATATATATACATGTATATATATATATATATATATATATATATATATATATATATATATATATATATATATATATGTGTGTGTGTGTGTGTGTGTGTATGTATGCATATATAAAGAGAGGGATAAATATATATGAATAGAATGAGATAGATATGAACAGACTGAAATAAGGAGAAAGGTGAACAGACTAAATTGATAGATATGAACAGAATAATACAGATATGAACAGCCTGAGATAGCTAAATTGATAGATAGATAGATAGTTAGATAGATAGATAGATATAAACTGGTTGAAAAATAAAGAAAGAAAAGAAAGAAAGAGAATGACTGAGCATAGATAGATAGATAGATAGATAGATAGATAGATAGATAGATAGATAGATAGATAGATAAGGAAAATCGAAAGAGTAAAAAAAAAGGGGATAGGAAAGATGAATAAGTGAAATTAAAAAAAAAAGAATGTCGGCTTTGGCAAAGAAAGTTAAAAAGTGTCGATAAGAGAAGGAATTATTCATATGAGAAGATATAATAGCAAGAGAGAATGAGTGAGCGAAAACAACGAACCAGAAAAGAAAAAAAGAATAACGTAAACGAGAAAATGCGAGAATGAGAAAATAAAAAAAAAATGTGTTAGATTGCAACGAGAGGATGCGAGAGGAAAGAATAAGAATACAATTACGATTATGCACCTTGTATTTTTATTTTTAGTACTGACTAATTTACTGTTTAATTAGTTTTCACTAAATTACTACCTCCTTCACTGATATTATTAATCACTTTTAGAGCCAACTTTATCAATTTCTAATCTTTTCTAGATTTTTACTTTTAATGACTAAAACAAACTCACTTGTCTCCCTTTTCAATTCTCTCATCATTTTGCATTTTAAACCTAACGTCAGACAAATCCTTGGGGTATTTAATATTGAAACTCTAAAAGCAAAACCATTTAAACATAAAATGAAGCAATATAGAGAACAGAGTTTAAAACAATTAAATACTAAAATTCCTTAATACATAATGTTCCCAAACCATTTAAGCAAACAAGTAATTTGAAAAAGCAGAAATATCAACGAATAAAAAACAAAAGCAAACTGCAGTCATGCAATTATGTGAGGACTGGCGTTAACATCAGACACGGCTCATTGGGTAGTGGCGAGGACTTGAATGAAAAGTGGGTAGCATGAAAATCGATATTATTCAAGAAATGAAGATATTGAAACGGTTTCAATTTGAACAGCGACAATAAAACACAAACCGAAAATTATTTTGCTTGGGTATTTTTATCAATAATTTCCATTTTTGGTCTCTTTGCTATGTTGTAGTAAGAACGAACTATTTACCCTCCTTATTATCATGAATGGACTGATTCATTCTTCATTCAGTCTTGGGTAATTGTTAATGAAATAAGATAATACTATTCCAGTGACTTGTCTAGCTTAGTATTGAATACTAATGTCACTGACTCTGCTGAATCTGTCTATATTTTTGAGATGAGGTATTATGTACACTATTTACATTATTCGAACTATTGTCCTCATGTTTGTCGCCATATTTATTATAACGTTTCTGCCTTTCAGTATTTGTCTATATTTCGGAGATGAGGTATTATGTACACTATTTACATTATTCGAACTATTGTCCTCATGTTTGTCGCCATATTTATTATAACGTTTCGGCCTTTCAGTATTTGTCTATATTTCGGAGATGAGGTATGTACATTATTTTCATTATTCGGACTATTGTCCTCATCTCTGTCGCCATATTTATTACAACGTTTCGGCTGTTGTGACCTCCGGCCTTCTTCAATATTTAAATAGTTGGAATGTCGAACTGAACCCTTTATTTCGCTTACTGGGGTAGACTGTTCTAGTTTCACGTTCCATGTTTAATGGATATCAGTTGTCAGTTATCTTCTGTTAATTATCCTCTCAAAGTTCTTCACTGCCTTAACCCGCTATTGAACTCACACTCTTTGGGCCCTGTCACTGGATCTAACTAACACCTTTATCCACTGTGCCATGTGTCCTTGAGGCGACAAACATAAGGACAATAGTTCGAATAATGTAAATAGTGACTCTGCGAGTTAAGTGTTGTGTCTTGTCAGACCCCACCTCACATGTTTTTAATCATTTCATCCCAATCAAGACAGTGAAGTTACAAAGACGCAAGAGGTTACTGAATGTTAAAGAATATGAGGAAAATACTATTAGCGAGAGAGAAAAAAGAAAAAAAAGTATTAAGAAGACGGAAGATAACGTTTTACATTGCATTTAAATTTTTGAAGATCCAAGTTTACTGGAAAGTAATGGGCTGGAAGAGAGTTTCACAATTGCGATAGAAGAAACATTTAGTATAGAACTTACGGTTACATATCCCGATTTCCATTGTAAAATGATGAAACCTTGTCACCAATCTACACTGCACTTAAATTCCTAGGTACCATAAAGGAAATTTCATCAGAACAATGACCATGAACGTATTTATAGAAGAGACACTGGGAAGCGACTTTACGGCGGTAGGAAAGTGACTGAAATCAAGATGCTAGATTCATCTTTGGATTTTATCGAAAATCGATAAATATATAGCAAGTTCACCAGACCCAGATGTGGCACCACTATCTACAGCAATGGCGAATGACAGACTTAGAAATATGTAGGATTGATTCTGGCGAGAAAAAAATATCTATCACGACATAAGCAACATTCCTAGCATCAAACATGGGGATTGGTTCAATATAATTTTTCCACTTCATGTCAGTGAAATATGTTAGTCTGAGAAAGCGTAATAAGTTACTCTCCTGGAGGTTAGCATCAGCCATCATGATGGATGTCAAAAAGGGTTTTCTCAGACAAGTAGAAGAATGAATTTTGGGGTTTTTAAAATTAACAAGAGATTCATGCTCCAATTAACTGCACAACATTCGGTCGAATCAAAAATAATTATTTTGCAGCAAAACTCTACACTTTTTACATGTAAGTTAGCACTCGTCTGTCTATTTATCTAGTGAAATGCAAAATATAGATTAGAAATTAATCAAGTACAAAAAGATAGAAAGTACGACACTGAAATCCGGAAGCGTTTGTATAGCCAAACATGTATTCCAAAAGTTAAGTGCTAATAAACAGAAAAATTTTGTAAGAAACAAAGAAAAGTGCATTGAACTCTTACGTGATACCTGTTCTCCTATATGGGAGTGAATGCTGGACAATCTCCTCAGAGATTATGAAGAGAATTAAAGAAACAGAATTGTTGTCCTGCAGAAGGATACTGAAGATAGCATGGACGGAAAATGTGAGTAACGACGAAGTTTTAGAGAAAAGGAAAACACATAAGAAACTTATACTTAACATCAGGAAGATACAGTTAACATTTTTATGGTACATAATGTAGAAAATAATGGATTGGAAAATCTGATACTCACAGGACAGATTGAAGGCAAAAGAGACAGTGAGCTTGAGTAAATGGGTGGCGAAACAAGTTTTAGGAGAAATAACAAAAAGACAAAATTTAATTAGCGCTTCAAGGGACAGGAGATTGTGGAGAGTCATCGTCGTCTACGTCCTGACGGGATAGCCCACATAAAGAAAAAGATAAATGACACACACACAAACTCACATATACATTATAAATTAACTAATTTAAAAATATGGTCCGATCGCTCTACAGGAATTACTATTTTTCTAAAACAGAAACTAAAACTTTAAATTTAATGAGAGAATTAAATTAAAATCCCTATTACTGTTTTATTTTCAAAATATTTATCGAATAAAAAATATCCAAAAATCGCTTGAAAATGAAACAGTACTAGGGATTTTAATTTAATTCTATAATTAAACTTAAATTTTAAGTTTCTGTTTTTAAAACATGGTAATTCCTGTGTAGCGATGAAACCATATTTTTAAATTAGTAAATTTATAATGTTTGTGCTCTACAGAATTGTACTGAGCACTGTTTTTTAAAAATAAAAATAATTAATAAGCACACCGGATTATAAATCTTACTGCTCTTTCTCATTATATATATATATATATATATATATATATATATATATATATATATATATATATACCACAAGCCTTGTGAGTTAAATTGGGTAGACGGATCACTTAGGCAGCCGTCGGTGATGAAGTTAGCACGAAGTCATATCAGGAAGTTTAAATTTCTTGTGCACATAATGAGTAAAGAGATCTTTGAAAACTTGTTGCTCACAGCACAGATTGAAGGCAAGAGGGACAGAGGAAAACAACGCATAACCGACCTAACGAGATTGTGTAAATAGATGGTGGAACAATGTTTAGGAGAAATAAGTGCGAAAAATTTGCATGTCTGGGAAGTTTTCTAACGGGAGATGGAAAGTGCTACACTGTGATCGAAAAACGTATTGGGATGTCCAAAAATGGCTTCCAAAAGCTAAGCAGAATATTAAGAAACAAAAGAATACGGTTAGAAAAATAGAAAAGCGTATTGAACTTTTACGTGATATATGTCTTCCTGTATGGAAGCGAATGCTGGACAATCTTTTCAAAGATGAAGAGACTTGAAGCAACAGAAATGTGGTTCTAGAGAAAGATGCTGAGGATACCCTGGACTGAACATGGAACCAACGATAAGGTTTTGGCTAAAATGGAAACTAACAGGAAGCTTATACATCAGGCAGATACAGTTGAAATTTCTCAGGCAAATAATGAGGAAAGAGGACTTGGAAAATCTGATACGTACAGGACACATTGAAGGCAAAAGAGACAGACGAAAACAACGCATAACATACATAGTGAGCTTGAGTAAATGGATTGTGGAACAAGGTTTAGGAGATGTAACAAAAAGACAAAATTTAATTAGATCTACAAGGGACAGGAATTTGTGGAGAGCCATGATCGCCTACGTCTTGA
Source organism: Acanthosepion lycidas (assembly GCA_963932145.1). Lineage (NCBI taxonomy): Eukaryota > Metazoa > Mollusca > Cephalopoda > Sepiida > Sepiidae > Acanthosepion > Acanthosepion lycidas. The sequence goes on along the minus strand of OZ010591.1, from coordinate 92,215,794 downwards.
AGGGACTCGACACGTAATGAAGCAGAAGTATAAATATCGAAAAAAAATCTGCCAATCAAAAAAGTCGCTTTGGATACCAGCAATATATTTTAACGCATGAATAATTTGAAACAAAATCTATGGTAATATAAAAACATGTTACATGAAGAATAAGATGAGATTGAAATTATCGGATAACACATATCCGGTTACGTTTGGCGATTGATTCATATTAAAATTAGTTCAGAATATTATAGAAAATCATTGTTTCAATTTTGGCGTTTTGGAAGATAGTCAAGAGAATGTGATTTCAAATTTAAGGGAGATTATTTTAATGCTGATACGAGAAGATAATATAAAAATTGAGGGAGTAGAAATTCAAGAGGCGGATAAAAATTTTATAGGACTTCAATAAGGAGATGCACTCGTGAAAACATAAATGTTTTTGCATATCACCAAAACGCTTCTTTCCCTCAGTCGATTAAACGTCGATTAAACATACATCTATCTATCTATCTATCTATCTATCTATCTATCTATCTATCTATCTATTATATCTATCTATCTATCTATCTTTTTTCTGTTCTCTATCTATCTATCTATCTATCTTTTTTCTGTTTTATCGCATATTTTTCTATCCTATCCTACCCTATTCTATCCTACCCTATCCTATCCTATCTATCTATCTATCTATCTATCTATCTATCTATCTATCTATCTATCTATCTATCTTTTTTCTGTTTTATCGCATATTTTTCTATCCTATCCTACCCTATTCTATCCTACCCTATCCTATCCTATCTATCTATCTATCTATCTATCTATCTATCTATCTATCTATCTATCTATCTATCTATCTATCTTTTTTCTGTTCTCTATCTATCTATCTTTTTTCTGTTTTATCGCATATTTTTCTATCCTATCCTACCCTATTCTATCCTACCCTATCCTATCTATCTATCTATCTATCTATCTATCTATCTATCTATCTTTTTTCTGTTTTATCGCATATTTTTCTATCCTATCCTACCCTATTCTATCCTACCCTATCCTATCCTATCTATCTATCTATCTATCTATCTTTTTTCTGTTTTATCGCATATTTTTCTATCCTATCCTACCCTATTCTATCCTACCCTATCCTACCCTATCCTATCCTATCTATCTATATATCTATCTATCTATCTATCTATCTATCTTTTTCCTGTTCTACAATAACAAATAAAATAAAGCAATTAATCAACAGTCCACAAATTTATTATCAAAATGGTTCCAGTTAATTCTGCTTCATAACAATAAAATGCTATGATAAATAATAGTAAATTACCGATATTTTTCGAACTTATATATATATATATATATATATATATATATATATATATATATATATATATATATATATATATATCTTTCTTAGAGAGAGAGAGAGAGAGAGAGACAGAGAGAGAGAGACAGAGAGAGAGAATACACCCCCCCATTTGTTTCTTGATGAGTGTCAAATATCATTTAAAATGATACCATAAAAAATAAACTTTAAAAAATCGAGGTAATGTTTTGAAGGAAGTAGTTACTGTCATCTAAAATCGATGGTTTGTCATGAAAGAATTTTTATATTCCTTAGTAAAAACGGAATCAGGCATAAAAAAATATTTTTCTTCAATGTGATCTTGTGCAACGTCTTTTATTTGCGCGTTAAAAAACAAAAACGGTGTTGGGTTTTAACTGCAAATAAAACTCATTAAAATTTAATGACATTTTACTCCATCAAAAGTGTTAACAGAAAAGTCAACACGAAAAGAAAATAAACATTGCGAGAAGACACTTGGAAAAGAAGTGTAGAAGTAAAGAGTAACAGATAGAGAGAGCAAAAGAGAGAGGGAGAGAGAGAAAAGAGAGAGGAATTGGTACAGAAAAAGAAAAAAATAAACGAGAGAGAGAGAGAGAGAGAAAGAAGAAAAATAAGACTCTGGAGAGGCGAAAGAAATATATACAGAGAGTGAGAAGGTAATCAGAGGGAATGTAAAAGAAATAAAGAGAGTAAGTGAGAACTGGAAAAAGAAAGATTGTGAGTGTAAGGAAAAGAAGCAAATATAACAAGCGAAGACTGACAGTGAAGCAAAAGAAAGAAAGAAAGAAAGAAAGAAAGAAAGAAAGAAAGAAAGAACCAAGAGAGTATGCTAAGAAAAAGAAATAAAGAAAGAAGAAAGAGAGTCAGATGGGAGAAAGAAAGAAAGAACGAAAGAAAGAAAGAACGAAAGAAAGAAAGAAAGATTTAAGTGTGTATTATAGGAGAAAGAAAGAAAGAAGCAAGAGACTATGTTGGAAAAAGAAAGAAATAGAGTATACTGAAAGAAAGACAGAAAGAAAGAAAGAAGAGACTATGTTGGAAAAAAGAAAGAAAGAAATAGAGTATACTGAAAGAAAGATAGAAAGAAAGAAAGAAAAAAACAAAGGTATGCTAGGAAAAAGAAAGAAAGAAGCAAGAGAGTAAGATGGGAGAAAGAAAGATAGAAAGAAAGAAAGAAAGAAAGAAAGAAAGAAAGAAGTGTATTCTGGGAGAAAGAAAGAAAGAAAGAAAGAAAGAAAGAAAGAAAGAAAGAAGCAAGAGACTATGTTGGAAAAAAGAAAGAAAGAAAGAGAGTATGCTGGAAGAAAAAAGAAAGAATAAAAGAAAGAATGAAAGAATGAAGAGAGCATGCTAGGAAAAAGAAAGAAAGAAGCAAGAGAGTAAGATGGGAGAAAGAAAGAAAGATAGATAGAAAAAAAGAAAGAAAGAAAGAAAGAGAGTATGCTGGAAGAAAAAAGAAAGAATAAAAGAAAGAATGAAAGAATGAAGTAAGAGGGCATGCAATAGACTATGTTGGAAAAAAGAAAGAAAGAAATAGAGTATACTGAAAGAAAGAAAGAAAGATAGAAAGAAAGAAGCAAGAGGGTATGCTACGAAAAAGAAAGAAAGAAGCAAGAGAGTAATATGGGAGAAAGAAAGATAGACAGAAAGAAAGAAAGAAAGAAAGAAAGAAAGAAAGAAAGAAAGAAAGACCGAACGAAAGAAGTGTATTCTGGGAGAAAGAAAGAAAGAAGCAAGACACTATGTTGGAAAAAAAAAGAAAGAAAGAAAGAAAGAAAGTATGCTGGAAGAAAAAAGAAAGAATAAAAGAAAGAATGAAAGAGTGAAGTAAGAGAGCATAGGAAAAAGAGTGAAGTAAGAGAGCATAGGAAAAAGTGAAGTAAGAGAGCATAGGAAAAAGAAAGAAATAAGCAAGAGAGTAAGATGGGAGAAAGAAAGAAAGAAGCAAGAGACTATGTTTGGAGAAAGAAAGAAAGAAAGAAAGAAAAATGAGTAGAGTATGCAAGGAAAAAGAAAGATAGAATGAAAGAAAGAGAGTGTGCTGAAAGAAAGAAAGAAAGAAAGAAAGAAAGAAAGAAAGAAAGAAGGAAAGAAAGAAAGAATAGAGTATGCAGGGAAAAAGAAAAAAGAAGGCATCCTGTATGCTGGGAGATAGAAAGAAAGAATAAATGAAAGAAGCCAGAAAGTATGCTGGAAAAGAGAGAGCAAGTAAGAAGATAATCTGAGCTCAATTTTCCTGTTAAACAGAACTTGTTAAAATTACTATTAATTCCAAATCGGTATTGAAAAAATATCATTTCATACTTACCTCATTTCTAGAATGCCTAAAAAATATTAATTTCAGAAGCACGCCTGAAATGTCGAAGGTTACATTGGAAAACTGTTATTGAAATAACGAAACATGTTTTTCAAAAGTTAAGCAAAGTATTAAGAAACAGGAAAATTTCGTTAGAAACAAAGAAAATCTTTAACTGCTACGTAATATCTGTCCTCTTAATTGGTCTATGGTAGTAAATACTGGACAATCTCCTCGGATATGAAGGAAGTTGCCAAGAGAAATGTAGTTCTACAATATTCTCCGGAGAAGGGTCTGGATTTAATATGTGGTGAAAAAAGAAACTTTAGAAAAAATGAACACTTTTAAAATCTGAAAGTGACAATTGGAAATTCTAAGGCTCAAACTGAGGAAAGACAGCTCGGAAAAATTAACACTCACATGTTGAAGACAATAGGGGAGGTGAAAAGCAGCGAATAACTTAACAAACTTGTGTCAATGACTAGCAGAACAGTGTTAATTAGAGATAGCAAAAAGAATAATACATTTTCAGGAATTTGATGGAACAATGTTCGACCAACTCTTGATAGGACACGACGCATGCTTCTTGTAGTTTCTGGTATTCGTGTCTTGAGGTTTTTGATGACACAGACACGTCCGAGTAGATTATCAATGACTTAGCTTTGACCAATGCATTACACGTGTCACTTTCAAGTCTGGTGTCGGACGATATAACGTTAACTGGATAGACCATAACTTCCCTGAGTTTTGCAGGTAAAATGGAAACGGAAAAAAGGGTGATTGTTTTAGCTTGATGCAGGTTGGTGAAGAATAACCATCATTTGTGTTCGATAATCTTTGCAGAACAGACATTTACCAGGCGGAGAGCAGTTTATCTACCAGTTTATCTACCACCAACTCAATTTTCATAATCTGCCTGCAGAATGTTTTTGGTCAATTAGAGTTCTATTCTGTTTTTAGGCGTATTAAAGTAAATATTTTTCAGTCGTCATCGCATGAATAACATCAGGAAGAGACATTTTAAATTTCTGGGAGTCATAATGAAGAAAGAAGGCTTAGAGAATTTTCCACTCACAGAACATGCTGAAGGGAGGAGCGGCAATGGAAAGAAGCGAATAACTTACTTAACGAGTTCGTATCAATGACTAGAAGAACATGGTTAAGGATAGATAGCACAAAGGCAAACATTTCTAAGAGTTACAAGTGACAATAATTTGTGGGGGAAAATGTTCGCCCACATCCTAAAGGGACACTGGATATAGAAGAAGATATTTTGGATGCCATACTGGTGTATTTGTTGAATCGCCTACTGTTTGAGGATGTTGGACAATGGAAGCACTTTCAGAGGACTACTACAGAAGTAGTCACCGTTAAAATTCAAAATGGAGTTACATTATTACATGATGATTTTTTTAAGCGTTTCATCTGGGAATCCACTAGCACGCAAGGGGTTACAGAAAGTTGGAGAGAGAGAGAGTAAAGAGGTGTGATAATGGAAAGGATGAAAAGAAGGATAGGTTATAGATCAAGGCATCTGGAGACATCGATTGACATTACATCTGAATAGTTGGAGATTACAGGCGAGAAGTGCGAGACATCAAGCCAGAGAAGTAAAAGAGATGGCTATATTTAACAGTTTCGACAGTGAAAGGGTGTGAGCGAGATGCCAGCCTAGTAGAACGGTTAAATTCATGAAATATAGGAACCAGCGAAAGCAGCTCATCGGAGCAGTTACCGTGAAAGTATTTGTAAAAACGACAGAGAGAGGCGACTGCCAGATCAGGGCCAATTGCATTGCATATCCGTCTCTGGATTTTATCAAGGACCTTGAGACAACCAGAAAGGGCTACAGACTATATATGGCAGTAATACTTCATGCAAGGGCGAACGGTCGTTTTGTAGATTTGAAAAATCGACTCCGGCGAGAAAAATCTCCTGGCATGGCACAGGGAGCCAACTTTCCTTGACTCAATGTATTTGTTCCATCTCAGGTCAGCAGTCAATGTGAGACCGAGCAGTCGCAAAGAGGTGCTCTCGTGGAGTTGAGCGTCAGTCATTCTAATGTGGGGGTGCAGGGATGGTTCTCTCTGGTGAGTAATAGAGAGCAGTTTTGTTTTTGAGGCGTTAACGTTAACCAGCCAAATCCTGCCCCAGTCCACAACCGATTGGAGGTCCTTTTCGTGACTAACGGCCAGATTAGTTTTGTCAGCGACAATAGATTTGTTTGTGAGGCAATAGTACTTGGGAACCTATGACATCAGGAAGATCGTTAATGAAGATAAGGAACAGAGTAGGGCCTAGGATAGAACCTTGGGGAACACCTACGTTTGTGGGATAGGAGCTGGAGAAGAATCCGTTGAGAACGACCTTTAATAGACGGTTTGACAGGAATGATTGTATTGTCAAACAATCGACCTGAAATTCCATAACCCTGGAGATTGCGAAGAAGGCCGGCATGCAAAACCTTATTAAACGCTTTGGAGATATCTAAAGCCACGGCACGAACTTCTCCGTTATTATGAAGAGCTTGGTAAACAATTTGAGATTTATTAATGTTTTGGAAAACAAAGAAGACCGACGGTAACACAAACGATGTATTAATGCAAGGATTACTGGGAAGTATTTGATGGTTATGTCGAGATATTATGCAGGGAGACAAACCCGTTCAGTAATATTTAAACTGTCAGCTATATACAATAACTTTCTGAGATCAATGATTGAAAATAGCTTGGAGCGTATGAAGCCTACAGGAGAATTCTTAGCGAAAAACACTTTTCTTTCTACTTCACAGACAGGTGCTACAGATTCGCAAACAAAGAACCTTACCAAATAAAAGAAACCGCATCCATTTTATATGTCATTCCAAGGGAAAATAATGAATTTATCAAGGATTTAACATTCCGCACTAATTAAAAAAAGAATTTTTCCGAAGATATCCCCATCAATACTTGAAAGAGTGATAACAGCTTATGTACACAAGAAAACTATTTTTCCTGAAAAACTGTTTAAATAAAAAATATTTGAAAAATACCGACAGATGGTAGCACTATCTGCTCGGCCAATGAATGCTGAATGTCTTTTTTTCATATTCCCATTACCATTACTAATGATTGAAGGAGGTACGGTAGATAGCGGCTAGGGTTGAGAAAAGAGGCTAGATAACGATTGATACAGAACACGAAGAAGGAAGTACACACGCGTCAGTCTGTTTTACAAATTGGTGGTTCATGAGGAAACGTTCCCTGAATGGAATAATGTGGAAATAAGGATATTTGAACTCGTGGAAGCAGCAAGGGCTGTCCAGTCAGATCCATTACATTCACTTACGTGCTAATACCCTTGGGAAAGGAATGAATCCTCTTCTCCATAGCTATAGGTAAATAGCAGAACAGAAAGGTTCTAACTGGTCTACTGTAGAAAGAAATGGCAACCTACTGTGGGATAAAATCTGCCTCTGTCAGGCATGATCGCCTAAGCGTGTATCACGCATGTCCCATAACTGACAAAATGAGTGAAGATGTTGAAAATCAGCAAAAAATGGATTGTCATTGTCTAGGAATATAATTTGCCCCCCTGAAAAAGAAACTGCTTCTTTTTTTTCTTTACTAAATTTTACTGAAGCCTCGAGAGAATTACAATCAAAATAATAACATTAACTGACATGTTTTATACGAAGGGAAAGGAAAATGGCCAGACATTGGGGAATATTATGAAGATAAGGAGGATATATAAGTGTTAACCTTAGATTCAAGAGGTCAATATTTATTTATAGAAAAGAAATAGATAACAGAATACAAATGCTGATAATTTTTGCATACAAATGTGAAGCGAAATATGAGAAACGCTTCAAGCGCAAATACCCACTAAGTTATCGAACAAAAAGGCATATTGATGATGTATTTTGAGCCTGATGTGTGTTACATCCAGATACGTATCCAGTGGGTGCATAAGGCGCGTGGTATGAATAGAAGAGAACACGGTAAGATAAGGAGATAATGAGTATAAGGAGGATAGATAAGGATTGACACAGGACGCGAAGAGGGAAGTATACACGCGGTACTCCGTTTTATAAAATGGCGGTTTATGAGGATTTGGTTTGCTTTGCTTTGCTGTACGGTATGCCAACCCCAATGGGTTATTTAATGCCAACAACTTCTTTCCTTGTAATATTTTGTTTTTTCAAAAATCTATTTCTGGTAATATTTTTTCCCTCAAAAATGTATAGCTGCTAATATAATTTTAAAAAAATGTATTGCTGGTAATATTTTTTTTTAAATATATTGTTGGTAATAGTTTTTTTCTTCAAAAATTCATTTCTGGTAATAATTTTTTACAAAGTTTTTCTAGTATTACTACCTATTTTTACACTTTTATAATGCTTTTTACCTTAGTTTTTGGGTTAGCTATTTGCCCATAGATGGGACCCTAACAGGTGCTACCACCCCGGGTCAGGGTGGACCTCGGACTACAAGCAATTGAGTTCCACGCTCCTCAAAACCTCCTGATCCGAGGCCTTGTTGTTGACATAGTTTATCGTCTTACCCTGGACGCCGATGTAGTTTATCGTCATACCCAGGGCGGTGATTTATGAGGAAACGTTCCCTGAATGGAATAAGGATATTTGAATTCGTGGAAGTAGCAAGGCCTGCTCTGACTGTATTGGTGTTCCGCAAATGCTGTAGGGGTGAAAGCTCCTCCTTACATTTGAAACACGCGGAGGGAAATGAAGCTGATTCGGCTCCGTAGAAGCAGCAAGGCGTGACTTGACTGTAAAGCTCTGAACAAATGGAACTGATGAATGGTAAGCGTATTGTATCACATACATCAATTCTTTTGCCAGAAATGTTAGTCTAGAAGACTTTTGGGTAGAGTGATCTTTAATGTTCCCAAAAGTTAAGTTTAATAAAAATGCACATTCCAAATATTTTCATAATTCTATCATTTCGGATACTGATTTTCAAAGAACATAGACACATTCTAACCTCTTCGGTAGATTCCTATCAAATAGTCTGCTGATGTGTTTCAGAAGACGCAAAATTGCTAAATCTATAAAGGGCGACTTCTTACAGAATGTGTAACATAAAAAGGCGAATGGATTTTTCCATGATATCAGTTCAAAAGTTTTATTATTCATAGAAGCAAGATTAAAGAAATTAACAGTCGTATCAAAAGAATTCAAACACATCCTGTAATCTTTTTTTCCTGGGAGACTGTATGAATCACATACCAGGCACAAATTACGGCATAAACACTTAATAGATACGGAACTAAGTTCAAAATTATAATGATCGAACATTTGAGCTTGCCAAAATTTCCTTCAAGACCAGGGTCATAGAGAGATATAGCGTAAAATTCTTTAGATTTCGATGCAAAGAAACGCACAATACCAAAATCAATAAACTGTTTCCCCCCCCCCACAAAAAAAAATGTTACTCTGATTTGAAAAGATAATAATCCAATGGAGCAAATTTAGAAGATTAAGGAGGATTGGGATCTATATTTGTGCCTTAATCCTATTTTGGGTAATTCGAGCAATATATTCTCTTTCATTATCGTATTAGAGCGGTATGTGTTATTTAGGATTAACATGTGATAGACTCTTTTCGGCAAATCTTTGTGCATTGCCGCTAAATGACGACAATATTTCTTCATATTTATTGTTTCGTTTCAGTTTAGAACTTGCTGAGAGAATGTTAGACGATTTCCTCAAAGATGAGGCGAAAGTGATGTGGTTCTCCAGAAGGATGCTAAGGATATCATGGACCGAGCGTGGGAGCAACGATGATGTCTTGGGGAGGATGCAAATAAGGAAGAGGCATATATATTTAACATCAGGAAGAGGCAGCTGAAGTTTCTGGTACAGATAATGAGGAAGTAGGGTCTGGAGAATCTGATACTTACAGGTCGAATAGAGGGAAAGAGAGACAAGGGAAAACAACGCGCGACATACCTGGCGGGTTTAAGCAAGTGGATGACAAAACGTGGTCTGGAGGAGGAAGCAGAGGGAAGGAACTTGTTGAAAGCTGCAAGGGATAGAGGGAGGTGGAGAGCCATGATCATCTACGTCCTGAAAGGAGATGGCACAGAAAAAAAGACAACATCGTTTATATCCCACGAAAAACAATAAAATTTTGGGGGGCTTATTCTTACCTGGGGATAGATACTACTTTTCAAGCGAAGGTTAACCATTGTCGTTTCACTGAATTTTTATTTTGCTAATGTTCAACCAATTATATGTCCCAAGAGCCACTTAATGTAGAGGGTTACTCTGATGTGTTGTATAAGGGTAAAAAGGGTTAGAAATCATGTCCATGGTTTATGAGGGAAAGATAACGGTTAACCAAGATTGTAGTGTTTGGGAAAAAACACCCTACACGGGAGTTTGTTACACAAAGTAGCAGTTCATGAGAATAAGCTGTCTAAATGGAAATTATTTACTATCCTAATAGAACAGGAAATAAATAAGGATGATTCATCCTTGTGTGCGTGAATAGCGCCTCCTACTGTCAAAGGTAATGCATTTTGAATCCAAAGGATGTAGCTCGTCAGAGGACAGGTCATAGAGTAGTCAGAAACTCGTGATGTTACGCCCGTGTAAAAGTTGTTGTTTGGTAGAAAGTAACAACCCACAAAGCAGCGTAGAGGCTTTTTAATTCTAAATGAAAACAGAGCAGCTTCGGCCCAGATATGCTAGCAATATTCAATTTTTGGTTTGATCTGCCTCTTGTGATATGATTTTAGGTAACGCATGATTATTCTATTCACGAAAGTTTGGTAGCGAGTCTACGCTTCATTGACGGGTAGAGGAAAACTCTTTGAGTCAGCAGACAGGCCGTAAAATGATGTGAAACAATTAAATTACTTAGTTCAAAGTTTCTGAATATGTTTCATCGTCTAAGCGTAACTTTTATTGAACTATTTTGGCTAATTCTCGCGCAATTTCCTTACATCTTTCAGAAGCCCAGTATTGACAGAAATTGGTCGTCCAAATCGTTACGAGTCTTCCAGATAAATATTTTCTGATCAAAATTTGTCAAAATATGTCAGGACAATTAAGGCTTCAATTCCACAGATATAACGAAAATGGCTTGGTGCTTCCTTTGATGATTGTACCATTTATGCAATCAAATCTCCCGACGAGTGTATATAGTTTCAACGAAACCCAGAAAAGAGCCAAGATAAGTGAACATCCTATTATATATATTACTATAAATATTATATCGCTTGATTCCAAGCATTATAATTACAAATACAATTTGTCTTAAAGTCATTATCGTTCAGAAATACATTGAACGGTGATTTGTCTTGGCAAAGCACATTCCTTTTTAATTTATAGAGCTTAGATTGCCTTTAAACTTTTTTTTAAAGGCGAATATCAAAACAAAATTTATCCACTTCGCTCCCAAGAAGAAAACCCAACCAGCAAATATAAAATAAGAGACAAGACAGAAAAAATAGAACTTAAAAATTAATAGTTATTTTACCCTGAATATTTAAAAAGTAACCGTAAAGTGATCATGTAAAAAATGCGATAGGCCTTTATTTTTCTACTAATAAGACTGTTTCGATGACCATTACTAAGAGTGCAAGACATTTTGGTGATGACTTTACCAAACTAAGTCTAATTTAGGATCAACCTATCTCATGCACTACAGTTAGTGTCTTGGGGGGGGGAAATAAAACCTAACATTTTAAATCAGTCTAGCACTTGAAGCATCGATATTAGGAGAGGAAAGAAACGGATGTTTATCTCCCATTAACGTCTGCCTGGCAATATTTACAGCAGAAATTTAGCTGGAAGGAGAGATTGCTTTTGTTTGGTTTGTTAAAAAAAGTATTTTCATTTCTTGGTTAAATTTCTGTCTCTATTTTAGAAAGAAAAAAAATACCCGGAAAGCAGAATAGAATTTTATATATATTTATTCGTAATTTGTAATACTTAAGGGAATTTTATCGCAGAAGAAGAGAAAGACGAATATTTCAATCAGGTGACAGACGATCTAAGGCATTAATCTATTATTGGAATAAATACTCTTATTTACTTTCTCTGAGCTTATGCTTTTTTAAGAACTTTTTTTAATATTTTTATTCGCGTAAAAAAATCGAAGGTGTTTCTCGATGAACGTTAGAAAACTAAAACGAATAAGAAATAGTTTAACAGAGTTTTGTATAATTTAATATTATTATGAGTAATATTTAAAAAAATATTTTAATCGAGTAAATATAGCAAGAAACACAAATAACGAGTTTGAATGCTTCAAGGATAATAATATGTATATATAGCTGGCCACCCGTATTCAAGGATACCAGTCTACTAGGGTGGCTAGCCAAATCCTATTGCAGACACTTGCTCCGGCAATTTTTTACAGATCCCAATTCACAACGTATTCGACACATTTTATCTTTCTTGACTCACTCAATTCCAGCCTTTTATTGACTCACTCAATTCCAGCCTTTTATTGACTCACTCGATTCCAGCCTTTTCTTGACTCACTCGATTCCAGCCTTTTCTTGACTCACTCAATTCCAGCCTTTTCTTGACTCACTCGATTCCAGCCTTTTCTTGACTCACTCGATTCCAGCCTTTTCTTGACTCACTCGATTCCAGCCTTTTCTTGACTCACTCAATTCCAGCCTTTTCAAAGATCTGGGCGCTGGTCCAAAGCGGTTGTTTTGCTGTAACTTGCTTTAGTTTACGTTCATCTCCAAGAAACAAGTTCTTAAAGCCTTTTTCTTTGCTTCGAGTTCTCAACGTACTTAAATTTTCAACAGATTTCTTTACCATTCCATGATCTCTGCAAAGCTTCTTTGATATCACCAATATGGACATTCTCTTACACAATAACTTTGTCATTTTTTTTTGTTTTTCGGCAGTTGTTAGATCACAACATTTGCAACAGAAAACACGAAACAATTAAGTATTTAAAAAATTAAGGATTAATGATATGTTCGATAACATTGGACATGTCACCAACTTCAATTCCCGGTTTCTCAGAAATATAAAATTTATTTATTTTTTCATTTGTAAATAAAATTTTTTTCTTTATAACTAATTTTTTTTTAAATCTCTTTTTTTTTTTTGGTGCTCAAATCTTCCTTGTTTTTTTAATTTCGCACCAGAAAATGTCTCCTTATATCACAGTTTGTTTTTATTTCGGATTATAAATTTTACATATTTTTTCATCTCTTAATCATTTTAGCCCATTTTATTTTTATCTGCACTATTTACGTAAACAATACTAATTTATTTAAAACTTTTTTTTAGAAGCAATCATATGTGTAAATATATAAGTAATCAAAGCTATATGATAATCTAAGCTATATAAGTAATCTAAGCTATATAATAATCTAAGCTATATAAGTAATCTAACCTATATAATACGACAACTACAAGGTATGAGATGAAAAGTTCATCGACTGAATATGAAGGATTGATGCTAGATATGGAAAATCTTATATGCATTAATTTCAACTCCTCTTATTAATAACTGTATTGTTTCTTTCCAGGTAAACTAACATGTGACCGTTCAAAAAAGACGTCAAATTTATCAAGTAACGACTTAACTTGAAAATGAACAAAATTTGACATCGTGGTGTTATGAAGAATAAGAAAGTCTGTTCATAATTATCTATTACTAATTATTAGATTTTTTTTTATCTGTATATAATATATCACTAATAAGAAATGATATTTATTTATTATATTTATAATTATAGTTAATATTAATTGTTATAAATATAAGTGTTAATAAGCTTTTCTAATTTATTATTAAATACTCGTATAAAATGTTCCTTCGGGGGATAAAATGTGACATTTAGCAGTATTTTTAAATTTGCAATTTGATTAGCACTATCTATCTATCTATCTATCTATCTATCTATCTATCTATCTATCTATCTATTTGTTGTACCATACCTACGGACGATAATGGGTATGTCCCCATTCGCATAAATACATTTGTACATATTATATGTTCCTTTGCAGCTGGAGATTCATTGTGGAATTCACGTCTCAGTTCTAGCAGTTGACCACTACTTCTACGCTGGCGAATCTTATATGTGTTGTTCTTGTTCTAAGTATTATCGTTAATTAGCAACCTTCGTTTGATTATTCTATTCAGTAACCACCCCTAGGTTACAACACTATCTATCTCAGCCTATACGTGTCTCTATTTCAATCTATCTATCTATCTATCTATCTATCTATCTATCTATCTATCTATCTATCTATCTATCTATCTATCTATCTATCTATCTATTTATCAGGTCTTTGATAAACCCAGCAGTGGCCGGCCACATTTCCTGGATAATAAGGCCCTGAAGGCGGTCATAGAGGAGGACAACCGTCAAACACGTAGTGACCTTGTTTAACGCTTCCATGTTTCTAACGAAACAGTCAGATTTCACCTTCACCGCATAGGGAATATGTACAAGTTGAGCAAGTGGGTACCCCACACACTATCGGAAGCCATCAAACAACAGCAAGTGGCAGTCTGTTTCTCGTTCCTCTCTCGGCTCCGCAACGTACCCATATTTCATCGAGTGCTCACCAATAACGAAAAGTGGGTCTTGTATGACACTCTCAAGCGTGCCAGACATTGGTTATCACCATGAGACCCTGTGACTCAAACCACAGAACCACCTCTACACCCACGGAAGATCATGCTCTCTATATGATGGATTATTCGGTAAGTGCTACCCTATGAGCTGCTACCAACGGGCCAAACTATCATTGCGAACCTGTTCTCGCAGCAGTTGGAACGGTGTAACAAGCACTGAAGCAGAAGGAGCTAGTATTGGTTAATCGTACTGTTCCTCCTTGACAAGGCCAGAACTCATGTGGAGCGGGTGTTCAGGGATACTAAACGATGACTTGGCTGGGAAACACTGTGTCATCCACGTTGCTTTTCGGACCTTTGCAGTAGGCACTCATAGACTTCTATGCGTCCAAGACACCGGCGTTTTGCTTCCAGTGCACTGGACAGCTGGAAGAATGTTGGTAAATGTCCTGGATGCAGATGGAAATTACGTTGAGGACATACGGAATGTCAAACTAGCTGTATACTTTTTTCCGAAAAATTAAAAAGGAGAGCCTTTTTGGTTAACATCTATCTATCTATCTATCTATCTATCTATCTATCTATCTATCTATCTATGCTTTCCTTCTTTCTTTCTTTTCTTTTTCATTATCAGTTTCCTATCTATCTATCTATCTATCTATCTATCAGCTTGAAAATTACAGTTGCCTAGTGTTACGGCTTTCCGCAACTCAGAATCCATACCCACATGCAATCTGCACTTAACGACACATCTCTCGTTCCCATCTCTCTAATAATGTTACATGCGAACACTCACTCTCACATATATAATAACAGTCGCTGAATTCAAATACAGTTACCTCAAAAGAATTGACAGCTACAGCAACAGGTGGGGTACGAAGCTAAATTACAAATGACTAATCGCATTACCAAATACGAACGATAATGTTGATTACAAGCATAAGAAAATATTCAGAAGCTTATTTACGCTATTACTTACCTAGTACAAGTCTCTAGAGTTATTATACTGAACGCAGAAAATTGGTTCCGCGTTGATTTGGGCAGGCGATTATCAGGCAAGTTTTGTACATCTTACATTTTTTTTTCTTATGTGTTTCTACCGGGGAGGTATCAATATCCCCCTATATTTTTTCAACAAAATGATACAGAAAAAAACAAAAAAAAACAAAAAAACAAAACAACCCCCCCAAAAAAACAACAACAAAAAATAAAAAAACATACAAAAAATAGCTGAAATTTTATAATATATTTTTTTTCATAAAATAGGAATAAAATAATAAAACAATGATTGAGGGATATTACACCGCTTTCGTTATCAGCCGAATTCGAATTTCCACGTTTTAGGAACAAGAAAAAAAGTACTATTGAATTGGCCGACTGCAAAACAACTGCTTTTCGTTAGGGTCGATAAATCTGTGCATCAGGCGAAGGAGAAAGAAATAAAAATGAGTTCGCATTTTAAAATCAATGAGCTTTTTAAAACATCACTTAGCTGCTTCTAGGCCTTTGGCTCTTGCTACTACGTATATTCTCTACTGTCAATCATCTGTGTTGGTGCCTAAACTCACTACAAATGCAATTTGGTGGCAAGATACTCACAGACGCTCATAAAAATAAATGAATTTATGAGAATCCCAAACAAGGAAAATCACAAGATCCATTATTCTGGAAAATGATTTACTGATTGAGGAGCGATTTTAGCAATTACAAACTGCTGATCCCCGGTTAAAACAGATGTTTTCTAGTTTCAAACGCAATGCAGCAACTAATCTTGAAACTGGGATGGGATGTTCTATATGCAGCATCTCTCTGCAGACTTTTTATATTTTCACAATTATTTATTTCGTTCTGTGCAAAGTTTCGTATCTTGAAGCTATTCGAATAAATTTAAAATATTGAAACATTAAAACCAGTATATCAGTTATGACTAATCCCCTCCATGAATATACCCATTTATAGTTTACCCAAATTCAAAACATCCACGGGATATGATTGGGGATAGCCTACTTCGTAATTCGTCGTATAAAATAGCCTAAACGTTTTCCACTGGCCAATTTGGACCTGTGTGTATTATTAGCAGCCATAATTTAATTGTTATATTATTGTTTCACTCTACAAACTGGTAATAATCTGTTATATGAACACATTCAACAGGAATCATATATTAGCTGAACCAAATAAATCTTTTCTACAAATATTTCCGTGTCAACTGCTCTAACGAGATTTTTCCCTTGTACTCCGACTACATCAATTTAAGCGTATTACTAGATTGGCGTCTAGGTTCCCACCCATTTACTGTTGAAATAGCTAAATGCAACAGACACTTCTACTCCAGCAGTTTCTTTTCTCGCACTTCCCGCTTGTAGAACTCTCTTCCGTTTACTTGCTTCCTTGATTGCTACAGCCTTCAAAAATTTAAATGCAACGTCAATCGGCATCTTGAATCCCGTTTATCTTTTGTTCTTTCCTCCATCCTCCCTACACTTAGTCTTTTGTCGTGTTTTCATTCCCTGTAACCCCCTTTATTCTAGTGGCTTTCCCGCCTTTCCTGAGTTTGAAATAATAAAAAATATATCCACAAGTTAGGCCTACTAGTGTGCAAACCAAGGGTCCGGAAGTAAATCGATGGCTGTAGAATGACTACGATATCTGGAGACATGTTATATTACATGATTAATAGTAAACCTATCATTTTTGGATACAATTATATTCATCCTATTACATGATAAAAGGTGGATGTATTTTCTGTCCTTAGTGGGGTATATTCTAGCCTAGTCTTTTTATACCTGGATGTATAACTTTTATCTTGGTTCTAAAACAATTTTGATGGTGTCTACACTCTGGACTGTTACATCTGAAATTTTCTCTTATGGTTTGTTTTAGTTTGCTTTGCTTTGTTTTACGGCATAATAACCTCAATGGGTTATTTAATGCCAACAAAATTTTTATTGCTGGTAATATTTTTTTCTAAGAATTTATGGTTGGTAATATGTTTTTCAAAAAGCATTGCTGGTAATATCTTTTTTTTTTCAAAAATGTATTGCTGGTAATAATTTTTTACAAAAATGTATTGTTGGTATTAAAATCTATTTCTAAATTTTCATAGCCTTTTGACACCAATTTGAGATTAACTATTTGCCCAGAGGTGAGACACCTAACAGGTGCTACATCCCCGAGTCTGGGTGGATCCAGGAACAACAACAATTAAGAGATGGTTCCACGCTTCTCAAAACATTCCGATCAGGGGCCTTGCTGCCGGATGTAGTTTATCGTCATACCCAGGACGGTTGTCTCTTATGACAGAACATGCACTTTTTTTGGAAATTAGTGTAGATTGATAAAAAGATAATATGTTATGAATTTATACGAAGATTTTATCAAATCCGTTGGAAACTTTAGATTGAAGTTAATTATTTCGTGTAGACTATTTGATCGCTAACAGTTTTCACGAATATGTTTGCATTTAAAACATTTTCCTTTCTAACTCTTAATATCGTCAGAAAAATATTTTGTATTTATTCGCTTCCACATTTTTTCCTCTCAGAGACATTGTTTATTGGTTTAAATTTTTTGTCGCACAAAACTGTTTACCCGATGCTTTCATCGCCTTCCCAAAAGATATTTTTCTTCAAATGTTTCTGCTCTTTTTTTTAGCGAGGCTCATACACCATACTTCCATCACCTGAGACATTTTCAGTCGAAGAAAAACCCTGAAAACAAACTAGATCTCTAGCAGCATGTAAAACTTCTAACTATAAATGACCGTTGTTGATTAATAAGTGGAATGGAATATATATATATATATATATATATATATATATATATATATATATATATATATATATATATATATGTAACCGAACGCCTAATCTCACTGATGAGCTGTGATACAGCGAAACAGTCTGTCTGTGGCTGAAAATATATATGCCCATGAAAAACATTATTTTCGGTTGAACTCTCTGGGGGAGGAAGTGTGAGTTTGTAAACAGTAACTATTACTGCTAATAATGCAAGTCTCTTCGGAAAAGCGAACTGACTCCTCTCGGTCACTGTGTGTTTATCTAAAATTATTAAATTCACATTTATCCTTGCCGTGCGCCAACGACTTAGGGGTGGAATCTTCGCCAATGTAGCCGGGTTTCGATCCTACCTAGTGAAAACCGGACGTCTAGACATACTGATGAGCTGTGATACAGCGAAACAGTCTGTCTATGGATGAAAATATATATATATATATATATATATATATATATATATATATATATATATATAATTGTGATATCTATACTAATCTATCTACTTGATCTAATCATGTGTAGAAAATTAAAAAGGTGAAAGGCTTTGATCCTATATTAAAATGGGTGATAATAAATGCTGCAAATGTAAGACCGGCGATAGATATTGCCTCCTATATATGGAGGAAAAATAAGCTCTATCCACTTATAATAACACACAACATGTTACTTAACCAAAGATCGGAAATTCTCAATGGTTGTAGACACAAAAGAGCCTGGTTACTTGCATTAAAGATTAGTGATCCTTTTTTTTATTTTTTCGGGTGGCTGTTTTCCCAATAAAATATTTCTTGGTCGACCCTGTTTGTTTTCGTTGACTATTTTGTTTTGTTTTTATATTAATTTGATTTTCCTGGTTGCCATTTTTTCCCATGTCTCTTGAGCGAACACCCTTTATCGAATAGTACCCTGGAGATCCGTTCGGTGAAACCTAGGTAGGTATTTTCTGGCTCATGAGGTGTTTTAGTTATATATATATATATATATATATATATATATATATATATATATATATATATATATATATATATATATAGTAATCCGTTGGTATAATCCCGGCGAGTCCTATTAACACAAAATAAAATTTGAAATATGTTAAAACTGAATCACCAAAAGATCGCTGTTTATTATATACATATATATATATATATAATAAAAAATAAAACCACAAAATATCTTATATGGGAATAGCCTATGTCGGCAGACGCACATATCGGTCGTCTGTCTCATCAACATCGGTGCGGACTGAATTTGTGCCTATAACGTGAAAGAGTAGCGGAAATAGAATTTAACTGTGAAAAAAACCCACCAGTCTAAAAAGAAATACAAAATTTGTTCATTTCAATGCTTCAGTCAGATAAAAGACACCAGACGAGGGTCAGGTGGAGGATGGAAGTTATTTGTCTTAAAGGAAAGAAGCTTTATCAAATTAAACTCAGATATTACCTTATAACATTAATTTGGGGTTATATGAAGAATAAAATAAAATAAAATATTAATTTAAAATTAAAAAGGAATAAAAATGCGTCTAAAAGTAAATTTAAAATATATAGATAAAAGGATGTAAGGGTTAGTAGGGGAGTGAATATGATGGAAATATGGTAGGTAATTAAGTTAAAGATATATTATGGAAATTTGAATTTGTTTCTATGTCGTCATTTTAAGACTAATTCATTCGTAATAGTCTCAGAGATAGGTGTAACTTAGAAGAAAAGATTAGAATATAAAATACAATAATCAAAGCCAACTATTGATTCTGAGGAATGAATCCCTTACTCCTACAACCAGAAAAACGTAAGGATGCTGGAAAAATTAAATAAAAAATAAATTATTTCTTGCCTGCGTTTTCTATATATATATATATATATATATATATATATATATATATATATATATATAAGATTAAAAAAAATGTAAAAAGACAGTGTGAATAAAGACAAAAGAAAAAAATTTCTTTCCTGAAGGGCCTTGATAAACTCCGCAGAGGAGGATTAACAGACAGAGGAAATGTAGCACGGTAGCGTAGATTATGCTTTATTTGCATACAAAATTTAAAAAAATTAAACAAAAGTAATTGCATTTTTTCCTTCACACTTCCCTTGCATATTTTGATTAAGTTGTTTCTTTACCGTATTGAATTGGGTGTTTTGTATTTTATTTAATGCCTTCTTGTAAATCAGAGGATTGGCTTTCTGTCTCCTTCTCCACAATTTGGAAGTCAGCGGTTTCTTTTATTAAAGTGATTGTCACCCAATTCAATACGCAAGTTTGCATTCGGATTCACCCCGATAATAATGAACTCCCGTGTCTTACAATTAAATTCCATGTCCTTTACAGATTTAAGAGATCATGGTTCAACAGGTTTTTTCTCATATTTCTTATAATTTCCGGTTTCTCGTTGAACAACACCGAATTGTGCTGATACGTAGCTAGTTGACGATAGCTATGTATTGTGAGAATACCGTGTTGTTGAACAAAAGAACGGAAAACATGGCACGTGGGTAAGAACGTTTACGGCCTGTACGTTTCTGGATGAAGACAAATAAAGTATATTTTTTCTTTTGTTTCACACCTCCTCCGTTTCTTGTCTTCAGGTGTCGCACCGGGATAAAATATAGTGTGCGTTGAGTAACACTTGTTACATAGCCACCTGACGAGAACTCACGGTCGAAACCAAGGTAGTGAGGTAGAATATAGTCTTTTACCTATATGATATATATATATATATATATATATATATATATATATATATATATGTGTGTGTGTGTGTGTATGTGTGTGTGTGTGCTGTACGAGGCAAAAACATGGACGCACCCATAGAAAGACGATTTCTGTATTTTTACCAAGAAAAGTGAGTAAGAGAATTCGTTTATCCTGTATTAATAAAAAGAATCGACTTTCTATGTGTGCGTTTATTTTTGCCTCGTACAGAATATATATATATATATATATATATATATATATGTATATATATATATATATATATATATATATATATATATATATATATATATATACAAATAAGAGAAAGAACAAATGGAATAAAAATCCACAGTTCGTAGAATTTACTTTAAAAGAAAATGATCAATACAAAATAGAGCAAAATATTATTGTAATATTTTATTATACGAGTTTATAATAAAGACATTTTACATCGATGCACAAAAGTTTCAATATTATGATGGTACTTCGTCAGGCGATGGTTGGTAATACACACAGACACAGACAGAGACACACACAGACATGCATATATATATATATATATATATATATATATATATATATCTAGTTAAGTAATGAAAATTTGGTCACCCGTATGAAAATTAATTTAAAATAACCACTCTGTATATCACCTTACATCAGATTAATGTTACCCTTCTAAAGTGTAATTTTAAATTCATTTTTTTCATCCTTGGAAGTGAGGTCTAATGACCCCGGAAAAAGCAACTCCCTGGGGAAATAAATTATAACCATGGAACCTTAAACTTGTCTGCTCTTCTTAAAATTAAATTATATATATATAAGAATTTAACTGATTGGTAGTTTACTTATGTATTATTTCATTTGCATATAGATATATAACGGCTGCCTTTAGTGGCCTTTCAGCGACTGTCAGATAGAAAAAGAAAGCTTTTAACGCTTTTATTACTAAATTTGTTGCGTCAGGAAGTATTTGAATCCAGTTAACAACCAAATTTTTGAATGATAATTTTATAGTTAGTTAGTATCTCATCATTTGGAAGAATGGCGCAAAAAATCTTACCTACAGAAAATTCTGATCAATGGACTGTATTTATTGTGAGTTTACAGAAAATATTATACATACACAGGGGTCGATCTTCCATTTAACTGAACAAAAATATTATAAGTATAGATCGGCACCTACTTTTTTTTGTTTTAAATCTTTTTATGTCTAGTGAAGGCAACCAAAGTTGTCACCCCGTCGAATTTTTTTGCCTTCTTCACGAGGTTGTCAATCATGGCACTTCACAATTTCCCCTCTTCTCTAGTTCGTGTCGTTTCGTTATCTCTCCTTTTTGTAGAGACGTCATGAGTAAAGAATTATAAACCCGCACACACACACACACACACACACACACACACACACACACACACACACACACACATATATATATATATATATATATATATATATATATACAAAAAGACTCGTCTAAATGTGAAACGTGGAAACAGAAAAACAAATGTTATTTATTATCTGGTTGTTATGTGGTTTTGGAGACACGAGAAACAATACTACTGAATTGTGAGTTTGGAGTCAAGTGAAGATAAAATGTTGTGGATTCCGGGTTGAAATCCGGTACCAATGAATAACAAACGCCAGGAATGAATATAGGAAAATAATGTATTAACGTAATAATACAAACTGGTAATGCAGGTTAGTAGTTCCAGGAATACGGGTTAGTAGCAAAATATATATACAGTCTTTGGTATTGAAGTATCGCTGTATGACTTCTTACTGAGTCTACATGCTCGCTCACTGTGACTTCTACAACGCTGTTAGCTCACTCTCACTCTTCTGGTTAGCTACAACCTTTTACTCTGTGAGTCTGGACTCGACTCCTCGGTCTTGCTCTCTCGGGTCTTCACTGGCAGTAGTATAAGTATACACTGGGTGAGTCCATTTGTATAAAAAGTGGAGAACCCTCAACATAAAATATGGGTCGAAATCTGACAGAAGGTTAAGATAAAGAAAGTCTATACACTCTTTCTCGTGTGAGTTTTTTTTTTTTTTTTTTATAGATGTGCGTAATGAGTGTTCAGATAATTGAGTTGAAAAATAAGAAAATACCTGCCTGGGACTTTCTTACCTCGAAATTTCTAAACAAAAAAGTGCTAAACAAAAAGATGAAATTTTCAAAGATGAAATTTTCGTTGATGGACGTGTTAACGACCTGTTTGTGTGAACTGCTTGTCCGTTAATGAGCATGTCACGTGTTCGTGTGTGTAGAAGATAGAAGTGTGGTAGATTCTCATTCGTTTAGAATGAATGAATTAATGATAATTATAGTTGTTGTAATTATTTTTGACACAATATTCATTTTTTTATAGCCACGACACCGTGACAGTATAATTAAGTTTTATTTATATATTTCTTTATGGAGACAACACCTTGATACGCCATGCATTTACTCAACTTTGCGAGGTAGGTCATGCATTGTTTACCTCTGATCCTCTTGCCTTCAATCCGTCTTGTGCCCATCGAAATACTCTACAGTTTGTCTGTAGTGATCGAATTGCTTTAAATAAATCTCCATTACAAACTTAAGGATTTTTTGTTTTCTTTTCAATTTATTCAATGCATTTATGGGCAAGTATCTTGAGCCCGAACACTTAAACCTCGATGTGTCTGCCTCTGACACTGCTGATCGTTGGTAGTATTGGAAAACTTTATTTGACAGCTTTCTTTGGCCCAAAAGACTTCCTCGTCGGTGAGATTATCATTGGCTGATAAGTTTAACCTATTGTCTCGCCACCTATCCATGAGGATTTGCACAAATATTTATCTATGCAATGACTATGAAATTGCTGTCGGTACTTTAGATGTTCTTTAAGTAAAAAGATTTCTTATCATCTACTCGTTTTTAGGCAAAAACACCCGGATAAACATTTCGACCAATACCGAAGGGCCATCAAAACAATAAGCCGGAAGTGCAATTTCAAGACATTGACAGCAGAAGAAGAACGGGACAAATTTATGATGGGCGTCTTTTTAACGGGGTAAAGTCTTATTATAAACATTAAGTTCGTCTGTTTTCATTACAGTATGAAAACTCATCTGTTACGAACGTACACGCAGTAAATGTAGATAATATGGAAATACTAAATTTTCAGCCATAGAAGAAGAAATTTTAGACTTCCAAAAATCACCAGCATCTTTGAGGGTTCGTCAAACAGAACCAGACTAAAACCGTAAAAAAAATTCTTTGGAATACTATAACTTACACCAATAATTCTAGAACGAAATACAGAGTGTCTATAATCTTCGTGTGCATTTTAAAAATTTATAACTTTATTTGTATTTGGGATAGAAAAAATCTGTGAAAAGGATTAGAAAGAAGTAAATCTATATATTTTAAGGTTTTATTGAAATTTTATTTAAGTTTCCGCATATCCTCCATCATTAGCAATACGAAAGGTTATTCGATTTTGCAGTTCACGGAAAAAATTTGCCAACTGATTTACAGTAATCCCTGAAATCACATTAGTTATTTTAGCTATACTTAAAACTAGGTACATTGAAATTTATAACACATTTTACAGATTATTTCTATCGTAAATACAAATAAAGTTATAAATTTTTTAAAGTGCACACAATCTGTATGGACACCCTGTATATTTGATAATAAATATTTAAATGTGTATTAAATATTAAGAAAAAAAAATTAAAGTCTAGAAATAAGCCAAAGTTAATACGTAAATACCATGTTGAACACAAACTCCAAAGGACACCAAGAATAAAAAAATAAATAATTACAAAAGAATAAACTGTATTTATAAATCCAAAAAATATTCAACAATAAAAACCAAAGGCTGATACCTTAAGAACCATGTTGAAAACATGAGACTCCTGATGATCCCAAAATTAAAAATATAACATTATAAAAGAAGGAATTACAATTAGCATCAAAATAAATTTTAAGTATAAAACCCGTAAACAACACCTAAAAACCGATCCTGATGACCCCCAAATAGAAAATATGCACAATAATTGGATCAAGTTTTTTTCCGAAGGTTCTAGTAACTCAAAAGAACTGACAAGCATGTTCATTATCGTATAATACTAATCGAATTATAACAGGCACCTATAATTTGGCTGATAGTATTTCGATAAGAAAGAACTAATTACATTTGACTGATGATTCACAGATAATAAAAAAGATTATAGTTACAAAACAAAGTGATATGAAAGTATAAAAACGAGTAGAAGACTGACACCCAGTCAAGAAAAAAGTATAACTGATCTGATCTTTATCAGAAAACAAAACCATACTAAAGTACAAAAAACAGTACAAGACTGACATCTAAACGTGTGCGGCACAGTCGATCTCTCATGACTCAAGTATAAATTATAACTGATCTGATCTTTATTACACATCAAATCCATATTAAAGTACAAAAAACAGTACAAGACTGACATTTAAACGTGTGCGGCACAGTCGATCTATCATGACTCAAGAATAAAGTATAAATGATCTTATTTTTATTACAAATCAATTCCATATTAAAGTAAAAAAACAGTACAAGACTGATATCTAAACATTGTGTGCGGCACAATCGATCTCTCATGACTCCAGAATAAAGTATAACTGATCTGATCTTTATTACAAATCAAATCCATATTAAAGTACAAAAAACAGTACAAGACTGACATCGAAACATTGTGTGCGGCACAGTCGATCTCTCATGACTCAAGAATAAAGTATAACTGATCTGATCTTTATTACAAATCAAATCCATATTAAAGTACAAAAAACAGTACAAGACTGACATCGAAACATTGTGTGCGGCACAGTCGATCTCTCATGACTCAAGAATAAAGTATAACTGATCTGATCTTTATTACACATCAAATCCATATTAAAGTACAAAAAACAGTACAAGACTGACATTTAAACGTGTGCGGCACAGTCGATCTATCATGACTCAAGAATAAAGTATAAATGATCTTATTTTTATTACAAATCAATTCCATATTAAAGTAAAAAAACAGTACAAGACTGATATCTAAACATTGTGTGCGGCACAATCGATCTCTCATGACTCCAGAATAAAGTATAACTGATCTGATCTTTATTACAAATCAAATCCATATTAAAGTACAAAAAACAGTACAAGACTGACATCGAAACATTGTGTGCGGCACAGTCGATCTCTCATGACTCAAGAATAAAGTATAACTGATCTGATCTTTATTACAAATCAAATCCATATTAAAGTACAAAAAACAGTACAAGACTGACATTTAAACGTGTGCGGCACAGTCGATCTATCATGACTCAAGAATAAAGTATAAATGATCTGATCTTTATTACAAATTAAAATCCATATTAAAGTACAAAAACAGTACAAGACTGACATCTAAAGATTGTGTGCGGCACAGTCGATCTCTCATGACTCAAGAATAAATTATAACTGATCTGATCTTTATTACAAATTAAAATCCATATTAAAGTACAAAAACAGTACAAGACTGACATCTAAAGATTGTGTGCGGCACAGTCGATCTCTCATGACTCAAGAATAAATTATAACTGATCTGATCTTTATTACAAATTAAAATCCATATTAAAGTACAAAAACAGTACAAGACTGACATCTAAAGATTGTGTGCGGCACAGTCGATCTCTCATGACTCAAGAATAAATTATAACTGATCTGATCTTTATTACAAATTAAAATCCATATTAAAGTACAAAAACAGTACAAGACTGACATCTAAAGATTGTGTGCGGCACAGTCGATCTCTCATGACTCAAGAATAAATTATAACTGATCTGATCTTTATTACAAATTAAAATCCATATTAAAGTACAAAAACAGTACAAGACTGACATCGAAACATTGTGTGCGGCACAGTCGATCTCTCATGACTCAAGAATAAATTATAACTGATCTGATCTTTATTACAAATTAAAATCCATATTAAAGTACAAAAACAGTACAAGACTGACATCTAAAGATTGTGTGCGGCACAGTCGATCTCTCATGACTCAAGAATAAATTATAACTGATCTGATCTTTATTACAAATTAAAATCCATATTAAAGTACAAAAACAGTACAAGACTGACATCTAAAGATTGTGTGCGGCACAGTCGATCTCTCATGACTCAAGAATAAATTATAACTGATCTGATCTTTATTACAAATTAAAATCCATATTAAAGTACAAAAACAGTACAAGACTGACATCTAAAGATTGTGTGCGGCACAGTCGATCTCTCATGACTCAAGAATAAATTATAACTGATCTGATCTTTATTACAAATTAAAATCCATATTAAAGTACAAAAACAGTACAAGACTGACATCTAAAGATTGTGTGCGGCACAGTCGATCTCTCATGACTCAAGAATAAATTATAACTGATCTGATCTTTATTACAAATTAAAATCCATATTAAAGTACAAAAACAGTACAAGACTGACATCTAAAGATTGTGTGCGGCACAGTCGATCTCTCATGACTCAAGAATAAATTATAACTGATCTGATCTTTATTACAAATTAAAATCCATATTAAAGTACAAAAACAGTACAAGACTGACATCTAAAGATTGTGTGCGGCACAGTCGATCTCTCATGACTCAAGAATTAAGTATAACTGATCTTTATTACAAATCAAATCCATATTAAAGTTCAAAAAACAGTACAAGACTGACATCGAAACATTGTGTGCGGCACAGTCGATCTCTCATGACCCAAGAATAAATTATAACTGATCTGATTTTTATTACAAATAAAATCCATATTAAAGTACAAAAAAAGTACAAGACTGACATCTAAAGATTGTGTGCGGCACAGTCGATCTCTCATGACCCAAGAATAAAGTATAACCGATCTGATCTTTATTACAAATCAAATGCATATTAAAGTTCAAAGAACAATACAAGATTGACATCGAAACATTGTGTGCGACACAGTCGATCTCTCATGACCCAAGAATAAAATATAACTGATCTGATCTTTATTACAAATCAAATGCATATTAAAGTACAAAGAACAATACAAGATTGACATCGAAACATTGTGTGCGACACAGTCGATCTCTCATGATTCAAGAATCTATCTATAAAAGGCAGGATATCTGTGTGTGTGTGTAACGAATGCACGACCGATGTGTACCAAAATTTACATGCACATGCTCCAAGTTAGCGGCAAGGCCAAGACCGACTTTGCATTTCCCAACTCGCATCGATAGTGGAAATAATCTATTTTTCATGCTTCTACGGTAGTTTTCATGTAGTTTGTGGCCATTTTCTACTGGCCAGAGTGAGAGCCTATAGCTGGCTGCCACGAATAGGCAGGGAGATTCTTTTGGCTAACGTGACAGCCAACAGCTGACTGACACGAATGTTAACTAGCATGCTAGCATGCAAAAATTCGATAGCTGCATTCGTCACAAGTGGGAAAAATTTAAATCTGCATGGCACTTTACTCCAGTTTGATCTTTCCTTTGCTTAAACTCAACGTTGATTCTGATTCCGCAGAACTGTCATAGGTGTGAAAAAGTATTTGTTGTTAACATTCTTTTTTCATTCAGTTTTTCCAGTTACGAGTCCTTTTTTAAAGCTGATCGTTTTGTGTTCATTTTGTTTACTTCTTTTTCCGTAGCAGATTTAATGTTTAGTATAGAGCATAGAAAGAATTCGCAGTGTGAGAAGTAAGGCATGCAGCAACATCAGCTCGGCAAAGGACACTCTTTTAAAGGAAAGGAAGGGCAGAAATATTTTAAGTCAAGTGATAGCGATTGCTGTATGTGTCGTACGATTTTTGAATCAAGCACGGGCATCGCTGGGCCATGCTGCTAGTAAAGTTTTGTGGATTCCGAGATGAAATCCGGTACCAATAAATAACAAACGCCAAGAATGAATATAGGAAAATAAATGTATTAATGTAATAATACAAACTGGTAATGTAGGTTAGTAGTTCCAGGAATGTAGGTTAGTAGCAATATATATATATATATATATACAGTCTTTGGTATCGTCGTATCACTGTCTGACTTCTTATTGAGTCTACGTGCTTGCTCACTGTGACTTTTGCTCATTACGATCGTTCTGGTTCGTTCTCTTTCGTCCTTCTTTCTCGTTCTTCTCCCGGGTATTCACTAGCAGTTGTATATGTATACCCTGGGTGGGTCCATTTGTGTAAAAAGGGGTGAACCTCTCAACATAAAGTATAACTGATTTAATCTTTATTACAAATTAAAACCATACTAAAGTTCAAGAAACAGTACAAGATTGACATCTAAGCATTGTGTGAGGCACAGTCGATCTCTCATGACTCAAGAATAACTGATAACTGATCTGATCTTTATTAGAAATCAAATCCATATTAAAGTTCAAAAAACAGTATAAGATTGACATCTAAACATTGTGTGAGGCACAGTCGATCTCTCATGACTCATGAATAAAGTATAACTGATTAGAAATGATCTGATCGTTATTACAAATCAAAACAATATTAAATACAAAATCCAATACAACAATTATTGTATGACATAGTAGATCTGTTATGAATCCAGGATTAAGAATTAATGATAATAAACGCTTAAACTGTTTCCACAAACCAAATTAATATTAAAATATAAAAGAAAGCTGGTCTATAAGTATTTATAAATCATAATTTCGGAGTTATTATTTTATTTATAAAAACAGTCCTGACCTAATTATAGTTACGTGGAAAATTCACTTAACATTATTGTCAGTAATTCCTCTATCAGCTGCTTCGACTTGCATAGAACTTGAACGTAACTGGGTCCACTTATTGTCTATTTCTCAGAGTGGAGAAAGTTTATAACGTTTGACGTTTCATTTTGTCGTAAGCCGGCGCAAAGCGGTAATGGAATATACATCTTGCCAACCTGTGACAGTCAGAATGTTCTAGAGATTTTGTAAATCAGTTTTGCAAGAATTTAACATATTATCCGGGAATATACGTAAAGACAGACAGACAGACAGTGAAAAGGAAGCTTTCAATGAATGTGTGGTCTATATTTGTAAGGATGGCTAATATGTAATATTGAAGTCTGATACAATTAACCGTCGTCTGACCGGTTGCAATCAGTTTTCTGAAAATCGAAGACACAAAAGACTCCTGTGTACGCTTACCATAATACCCAAAAGAACGTAGTAATTTGGGAACGCCTTTGAACACTCTAAGGCCTTAATATTATCAATTACCCTGATCGGTACAAGCCAGTACGAGTTAAACATTTGAATGGAAAGTCGGTCTGTAAGCGTGTGAAACCAGAATTAGACGTAAATTTATGTAACAACCAGTGTACAATTCATGGCGCTAATAGTTATCTAAGCCCAATTATTTAACGGTAACTTAATCTTTTGAAAGATAATTTAGCAAATCTAGGAATTGAACTCTTAACGATTAGGACTAAAACGTATTTGCCAATAAAACAAAATCGACAATGTTTAACCTTAGTGCTTGCAAGTCTCCTCCCACCAAAAAATAAAAATAAATAAATAAATAAATAATTAAATAACTACCTTCACTCCTCGGCAAAGCTTATTACTGAGGAAAAAAGCGATTATTAGAATATTGATAAAACCTAAAAATATGCAAATGGATTTATAAATTTTCTTTGTTCTTGAAAATTAGCTACACAAATCTTAAATTGTAAAATATTTATTTATTAGATTATTTCTTAAAATGGTTGCCGAAACAACAATTACTGACCCGGGGTGGTAGCACCTGTTAGGGTCCCAGCTATGGGCAAATAGTTAACCCCGAACCTGAGGTAAAAATCATTATTAAAATTTAAAACTAGGTTTTAATACCAGAAATACTTTGTAAAGTTCTTATTACCAGGACGAAGAACAACTATTACCAGCAATACTTTTTTGAAAAAAAAAAAAAAATTACCAGCAAAACATTTTTGAAAATTATATTACCATCTATACAAATGTATAGATGGTAATATAATTTTCAAAAAAAAATTGAAAAAAAAAGTGATTATTAGAATTTTGATAAAACCTAAAAATATCCAAATGAATTTATAAATTTTCTTTGTTCTTGAAAATTAGCCACAAAAATATTAAATTGTAAAATATTTATTCATTAGATTATTTCTTGAAATGGTTGCCGAAATATCAGTTACTTGCCAATGGATTGGAACTTTATAGAATGGTAAGTAATAAGGATTTCATAATAGTTGTTCCATATATTTAATGTTTTCGTATTATTTCTTTATGAATTGATGAATGAATAAATAATCATTTCGCCACAGAGGAGCGTCTCGATTAGCATGGCCGATTTGACTGTTTTTAAACACAATTCTCTATGATTTTTTCTCATACATTCATATCAGCTCAATGCGTATCCAAATGTAAAGAAATCGTTAAAAGCACGTCAGGCTATATGACGGTTCCGTATAGGATACAGGTTCCATTCCTGCTAGAGGGCGCATATTTTCTATGACAATTTCTCGGACATTCAGGCCGGTAAATGTTGTTAATACGGTTTATTATAAACAGAGCATTTACTTAAATATTTGTATCTATAAAAAAGTATGTATAAACATAAAAATGTCTTGAAATAATTGCCAGACTTTGTCCATTTCCTATTGTATTAGTTGTAATACAATGGTATTAGATTTGGTTTGGTTTATTTTATGGCACATCAACCTCAATGGGTCATTTAATGCCGGCTACTTTTTTTCCTGATATTTTTGTTTTGTCAAAAATGTATTTCTGTATTTCACTTATCTTTAAAAACATTTTAGGTGGATGAACATAATATATTTTCTCACTCTGTTGCTTTCATACCCACCAACCAACGTTGCGGCCAATATATTCTTCGAGCGTTTTAGTTCTTTAAAATTCACCGAATACTTTTCAACTTTCTTTTTTTCCTGTAAAGATTATCCTTTAGATTCGGATGTTAACAGTATAGATAAAAAAAGCAAAATAAAGCAAAAAAACAAAAAACAAACAAACAAAAAACAGACAAGATTGGAATCTACCTTCTTGTTTCTGCCTGTCTAATGAGATCATCATATCTTGACACAGCGGACGAACAAAAGATAGTCTAAAGTTGATTTCTGATAAAGAATTTCCTAGATTTTTAAGAAAAAAATCCTATTTAACCCAAGCAAGGCAGTAAAGACACTGAGACACAAGGGATTACTTAATGTGAAATAATTAGGAAACAAAAACATTATTAAAGAGCAAGAGAATTAGAAGGGTAATCAAGAAGACAGTAGATAACGATTGACATTGGATTTGAATTTTTGATAATAAAACTTAACTGAAACGCAGGAACCTGAAAGAAAGTTCCATATGCGAATAGCGCGAGAAAATAAAAATGTTAGCATAGAAATTACGGTTACATCTTGTTATGGTGCCGTTCCTTGTATCACGGTGATAGTCCAAGGTAGAACCAATAAAGAAGAACACGAAGGCAGATATGGAATAACACAGATATATTACAACCAGGAATATTTACAGAGAAGTAGAAAGTGGTAGTACGAACAATCAGGTTGAGTAGTAATTGTCTGAACGCGACTCTGTTTCGGACTGCCTCTGACTCGACTGACTGACACCTGACGGACTTCACTCCAGACTTCAGACTGAACTCGGACTTCAGACGGAATAGTATTTAGTCACCCTCCCACCACGAGGGCATCATGTGGCACAAGGCCGGTTTAACGTGAGATCTCCGAGGCCGTGGGATCTCCGAGCCCGTGGGCTCGGCCAAAAATATGCCCTTTGAACCCGTATACACGGGTTCAGGGTCGGTTTACCTCCCCGAAAGAAACCCCACCCTTCGGCGTAGCCTCCTTCGGGATCCTACCCGCCCGAAGGCAGAGAGTTCAACCGGTCAGCCCGTCGCCCGACTTCGGACTGAACGGTATTTAGTCACCCCCCCCCACAAGGGCATCATGTGGCACAAGGCCGGTTTAACGTGGGGTTTCCGAGCCCGTCGGCTCGGGGAAAAATATGCCCTTTGAACCCGTATAAACGGGTTCAGGGTCGGTCTACCACCCCGAAAGAGACTCCGCCCTTCGGCGTAGCCTCCTTTGGGTCCTCCCCGCCTGTAGGCAGAGAGTTCAACCGATCAGCCGCTCAGTCGGTCGCCAGACTTCGGACTGAACTATCTGTTTTCTCTTAAGGCGCAGTATTTATTCCATATAGAATAGTCCATTATGTTATTATGGGTAAGGTCGCATAATAACATCTATAACCAATTCAATTGTAAATTGATCAGAACTTGTTGCAAATCTAGTACTGCGCTTAAATTCATAATGACTAGATACCTTAGCTAAGAGCTCATGCGAACAATTACCATGAACAGAAAAGGCACAGAGAAGCAACTTCCCGGCGGTGGAAAAATGTCTGATGCCGAGACACGAGGTCAGGACCAATAATATTGCTGATTCTTCTTTGGATTTTATCAAGAATCTTCAAATATATAGCATGAGAACCGGGCCTAATGGCAGACGCATAGATCTGAAGGATAGACGCTGGAGAGATAAATTATCTAGCACGACACAATGAATCAATTTTCTTAGCAGAAGACAAGCAATGGAGAAGTGTTTTCACTTCGTGTAAGCAGAGAATGTCATCCTGGGCTGATTTACATGAAACGTTATGCATTTAATACTACTCAAGAAAACTCAAGAAATATTCGTTCGAAACTGTGCTAAAACCTAAGAAGAATGCGGATAATAATTCGAGCTCTGTCCGGAAGCATCTATGTAATGTTGCCAGAAATTGGCCAACCTCAGTTACTGGCTCATTAGCGTCGTCAAAGTTCTCCCCTTAAGACTAATGACAATTATCCCAGTGTCCCTTCTTTCACCTTTCATAGAAATGACAAATACTCCTTAGCGATTGTCATCAGGTGCACTCTTACGCCCACGATATGAAAAGCTTTCATCGGAGGTTTTACATTTTCAAAAAGGCAAAAATCACAAAGCGTCAAACTTTAGAATGTAGGATGGTGATTGCTTCTTGCATTGCGAAAGTAAATTTTACTGATACATCAACCCACACAAAAGTATCAGCACCCTTCTGTGTTGAGGCCATACTGCAAATGATCAAGCAACCCGTCAAGAATGGGATACAATCGCGTTTCAAAGAAATCACTGTTTACTGAACTGGACATAGTAACGTAGGCGTGCCTCGGAAGGCATATACAATTTTTCACTTGCTTGCTGAACAAACTATTGTAAATAAAACAGTTGGTGTTCTAGGTGTGAATGCGGTCCGTATTTTGCTTGTAGGATTTGTAAACTGTTGACAGGGACAGTGTTATGATGAATAGCAATGTAGGACAGAACAACCCTCAGTATTATCCCTCTGCCGATTGGGTAGCTTAGAAAAGTGTATATTTACGTGTGAAGTGTAAAGTCCTCTCTGATTAGCTGGTGGAACGCGCAACTAGTATTCAGCAGCATTCGCATATAGATCCTTGTGCAAATTAATTTAAACTGAAGAGAATAATTCTGTTATTATTTACTTTTCTCGTATTTTTTCCAATGAAACTTGACCCAGCGCATATGTTAGTACTTTGTATGTCCGTTCCACGAAATCGTTTCTTGCAGATTGTTCACAGATTTTCGATTGGATTTAAATCTGGAGAGTTTCGTCGCCTGTCGATATTACTTTGATTTTCTCAATGGTAAGGCATGCCAGTGTCTTTCTGCATCGTTACAATTTTTGTACGCGTCCTTGGTGTAACATCCATCGCAGACAATAGCCGTAGGACAACTAATCAGCAGGCGAGATAATAGTGTCTGGCCGTGATAAAAATCTGATGCAATCACGGATGACGCAATATTTTTTAAGGCCAAACAAATTTCATCATTCCTCGCGAAAGTAGATCTATATTACTGCAAACCACTGAAAATGACCTAATCTGAGGAAAAATAGAAATCCATTACACCCTGTCACCCAAGATGCGTCAGTTAAATAATGCCATGAGCTATATAAAATGAACTATCAGGTCATCCCATAAGTTCTGTCCGAATTTTAACTTTTTCTTAAAATGAACGAAATTTAAAGATTATTTTATAATGTCTAATGGAGCTGAACATTATTTTCATGCTTAGATGCATTTATAATTAATTCAAGTTTATATTTAATATATTTTTACTTTGGTTTCTGCCCTGTAAAAAAGTGGCTAACATTTCAGAGTTGCCTCAATGTCGGTCATTTTGTCACTGGAAAAGCAAATCGTTCAAATGGAGGAAAAAAGAAAACACATGCTCACCACCTCCTATTGCTCTGTACATGACATATGTACATCTTAATGATATACTTACCCGGTAAAATGAGTATCAGCGCCTTCAGCATTGAGGTCGGCGCGCAAAAGACACAACTACAATGGTCAAGCCACATAACAACAAAGGATACAATAGAATTTCAAAGAACATACAGTTTATTGAATTGGCTTCCAACCAAATTATCAATGGTGTTCCTCGGAAGGCATATCATGATTCACTAGAAAGATTCCAGTCATTTGTAGAACAAACTGTTTCAGATAAGAATAAAAAAAAAACGAGTTACTGAATGGTCTTCTTGCCACTACATGATCTTCCGGGAGAACACTACATGAGAAAAGCCTCTCTTTTGTAATTCTACTTGTCTTTCCTTTCATTCGTTAGTTCTTTATTTAGTTTGTTCGATCGTTACGCTTTGCCAATACATTATAATGAAAGGACTATTCGATTGTGACAGCGTGAAAACACGCAGCTGACATATCAGAGACGCTACTTGGTTTCACTGAGAAAATTAAAGAAAAAGATGTTGACCATGTACACCATAGTCTATGAATATAGAATACAGCGCAGTACGTAATCTGTTCAATGAAACAACGTTAAAGATTAATACTCATAAGTCAGACACTCTACTGAATCTGACTATATCGCCAATACCACCAGCAGCAGCTGTTCCGTAATTCTTCAGTCTTCGATATCAAAGGCTGGCAGTGATATTTAGCCACCCCCACAACGAGGGTTACATGTGGCACAAGGCCGGGATTAACGTGGGATCTCTGAGTCCGTAGGCTCTGCCCCCAAATATTCCCTATTCGAACGCGTATAAACTGGTTCAGGGGCAGTCAACCTCCCCGAACGAGACTCTGCCCTTCGGCGGAGCT
The DNA here is from genome assembly GCA_963932145.1 of Acanthosepion lycidas. NCBI lineage: Eukaryota > Metazoa > Mollusca > Cephalopoda > Sepiida > Sepiidae > Acanthosepion > Acanthosepion lycidas. Next base: position 92,179,955 of record OZ010591.1, on the reverse strand, counting down.
TCGTCCGGATTATCAAAGACTGGCAGTGAATATTCGGGCTAAAACATGGCCGCCTTTATACACGTCGCATTGAATATTTTGAGCCTTCTGATTGGTTAACCCTTCTATTGAAGAACTATAAAATGAATCAGCTCATTTTAGCTGGCTCACTAGTACACCAAAGTACCAAGCAATTCCAACAGAATGTGCCCCTCCTCTTTGGTTGTATCTTCTTTTAACTCAAGGTTTGCGTCTGGTTTTTCCTCGTCTATATCATCTGGTATATAACACCTTCCTTTAATTGTGGATTTTGAACGGGTTTTCTACTTATAGGCCCTATCTCATAATTAGGCCATAATAGTTCGTGTTGGACCAGTTCCTCGCAGTTAATGTTCTTTTCTTCGGGATTCTCATCTTGATCAAAGGAATCTGACGCATTTGATCTTCCTTATTATTATTTTTACTTTGTCCGGCGGACTTGTTTTGTCATAGCCAATGAACATGCCTCTTTCACTTTTTGGATCTAGTTTTGCCCTGTGGTTGACATATGTGAGCAAAATTGTACCAAAAATATACTTTCGTTGGGTTTGTAGTTCGTATAAGTCTCGTAAGGATTTTTTTTAATATTACTATTATAGCAACGGTTTTCTTATATATACGGCTGTATTTAATGCATAGACCCACAGATTTTTAGGTAACTTAGATTCTATTAGCAAACATCTAGCCATTTCGAAAAGAGTCCGCCAACTACGGTCAGCGATTCCGTTCTGGTGCGGGGAATAAGCCAGGTTTTCTCATCTTTAATGCCTTCATTTATTAGGTTTTCGTAATCATCAGAAGTAAATTCTCCACCATTATCTGTTCTAATTATTTTCATTTTTCCATAAGATGAAATATAGGATAAATACATTCTTGTAGCTTGTAGGGTATCAGATTTGTTTTTCAGAAAATATATCATAATAACTCCTATAGAATACAGCGCAGTACGTAATCTGTTCAATGAAACAACGTTAAAGATTAACAAAAGAAGGGGGAGATGAAGTGTTTTACGTCTGTTTCAAGGAAATGGAAAAAGTTGTAAATTTGAAATCTTTTCATTTGTAAGCACTTATGAATAACGTTATTAAAAAATGAATGTAAGAGAAGTTTTCGGTTAATTGTAAAGATATGTTTCCAGCAATCACCGTTTCTGCTTCTTCTCCGACTCCGTTAAAAAAAAATCAGTTCTCGTGTCGGTCTTGTCAATCACTGGAGTTTTCGCGCCAGACGTGATGTCCTCCCGAATTCCTGTACATGAAACCGAGCTACGTTGATGAAGATAAACTCACTGTCTGCCTCTGATCATCATTAAATATAATTATTTCGATTCAAAACAATAACCCCCAAAAAAATTACAAACAATTAGCGAAGTTTTAAGAAAGTAATTAAATTTATCAATGAATAATTAAAGCACTTGTAATGAGAAAAGTGATAATGAAAACTAATTATTTTCGTCCTTTTGTAGAATGCTTCACTAACTTCAAATCATTATAGTCACAATCGCAATGCAACGGGAAGGTAGAAACTAACTACAGAGCGCAACAGTTAGCAAAGTTGTCTCACTGACCAATTCTCTAGTGTTCCGAGTGTGATCCCCACCAGGTGCACCAATAACTAGAGCTTTACCAGACTAAGTTAAGTTTAGTAAATTTAGGAACCTAATTTAAAACCGATGAAAAGGATTCCGAGAAAAATATGTTAGAGTGAATTCGATCTTCAGTTCTGTGATTGATTAAGCTAATAACAATAATAAAAAAATTGAATTCATTATCTATCTATCTATCTATCTATCTATCTATCTATCTATCTATCTATCTATCTATCTCTATATATATCTATATATATATCTATCCTAGTTTCGTCATTATCTATCTATCTATCTATCTATCTATCTATCTATCTATCTATCTATCCTAGTTTCGTCATTATCTATCTATCTATCTATCTATCTATCAATTCAAGTCTCGTCATTATATATCTATCTCAATCCGTTTCATTCATCAGGATGGTCGCATAGATATTTTTGTCATATTGCAGAAAATTATCATCAGTTTTTAATTGAGATTTAAAACATATTTCTCATATTTTTATTTTTCTCTGAATATATTTATACCAGAAAATAGCAAATTAAAAAAAAGAAAGGAATAATACGCTATCAACAAACATAATTATGGCGACATAACTTTGCGACGATGTATATCATTCAAAGAAATAACCGTGAGGTTAAAGACTTTTTCACTAAAGAAAAAAACAAACAAAACAATTTCGCCTCATTAACAGCATTTTTCGAGACTTGACCTCTTTGAAAAAGGTCATATACCAAATATATATATATATATATATATATATATGTTGAAACGTTTGAATAATGATCTGCTGTCTGTAGACACTATCTATCTATCTATCTATCTATGTGTATGAATTTTATGTATGTGCGTGTGTATGTGTACTATATGAGTGTGTCTTGTGATTGACAAACTAGAGAGTATCTATCAATCTATCTATCTATCAATCAATCTATCTATTAATCTATCTCAGTCTGTTTCATTTCTCGAGTCATGACCACTTAGTTCTTTGAAAAATGTCCATATACTGATATATATATATATATATATATATATATATATATATATATATATATATGGATGTGTGTGTGTGTATCTGTGTGTAATATATGAGCGTATCTTGTGAGTGAGAGAGGGGAGATTGACTATCTATCTATCTATCTATCTATCTATCTATCTATCTATCTATCTGTCTGTCTATCTATCTATCTCAGTCTGTTTGATTTTTCAAGTATTGTGCTCTTTGAAAAATGTCCATGTACCGAATATATATATATATATATATATATATATATATATATATATATATATATATATATATATATATATGACCGTTTCTCTTGTGTAAGAGAAGAGAGAGAGGTATATATGTGTTCGGTTCTACGTTTTCATGTGGGAGTGCGTGATTTTTTTAGGATAAAAATTGCGTGCGCAAGAGTAAATTACCGGCGGTTTGCGCACACACAAGGGACGTCGCATTAGCCGCCGCATTACTCGGGCCACCCTTAAGCCTGCACGTGTTAGTGTGCAGTAAACCAATACGCCCATGATTTACCATAAACGTTCAAATATATTCAGAATGTGCGACCGCATCTGCCCTCGCGTCATTAGTAAGCAAGCCCACACTCCATCGTCCATTATCATACTGTTTCATACACGGGTGTTACCTTACGACCGAAGACAAACGTGCACTGGCATCTGTGTGTAAAGACTGGTAAATATTTATACCTCTTCAATGTTCTGCCCACGCTAGATGGTCTGTGGGGATGATGGTCGGTGCGCCAGGCCATTATTTAGGAAACGCAATTTAGGGGGACTGGTACGGGTAAATTTCTCGCATATCTATATGCATAAATACAGGATATCTATTTGTGTAAGAAAAACATATATGGGAATATGTATTTATATTCATATACATATATATATATATATATGCACGTAAATGTCTATATGAGTATATAACGACATTAATGATTGAACACACATATGCAGATGTGGGTGTGCCTATGTGTATAGTAAATACATGCATACGCATATGCATAAGAACAGTCAATCGTGGTCAAATGCGTATATAGTATTATGTTTACTTTAGAACAGATGCATGTGTAAAGACACACATACACACCCATACATACATATATTTATATATATATATATCGACACAAATATATATGAAGGGAAACGTGTGAGTGCGGAAAAGTATCCATAATCAAAGGGATTTTATATCCCACTGCCTTTAAATCTATCTATCTATCTATCTATCTATCTATCTATCTATCTATCTATCTATCTATCTATCTATATAGTTCAGTTTATTCATATCTATCTATCTATCTAATAACTATTTTATATTTTATGTTGTCGAATATATATATATATATATATATATATATATATATATATATATATATATATATATATATATATATATCACTTATAGCAATAAGAATACATATCTATATATTGTAGTGATGAATTAAGTAGCTATTTACGTTAGTAAAACAGAAATCAGATGTATATTTTTTACAGGGCCGCTCGTTAGCGGAAGTGAAAATGCGGGCACAAGTGGCGAGGTTGATTTGCATACTTTAGCCTGCTGCCTATGTAAATCACTTGACCTAACAAAAGCGCAAACAGCTAAATTTGAGCATTTCTGCTAGGTACCCCGCGGTTACGTCAGTCGGCGAGACGAAAGTCATAACTGAAACTAATGGACTCAATGATAAGCTATAAAAAGTCTGGTACCTGCTGGGTCAGTACAAGGAACTGAATCATTTTACCAGCATTTTTAGCGATGGACCGTATGTACGAATACTAACTGAGGTCTGGGTTGAGTTTAAGTGCTAATAGACGATGAAAACACGGGTCCTTCCTTGAGGGGAATACTCATCCATCACGATTGCTGAAAGTTCTGGTGACGATCCTGTTCAACCTACGCCCAAATATCAAATTTGCTTTTTCTTCTCGAGCAACGACAGCTTGGGAAAAATAATAAAAGATTTATTTTAAACACACACAAAACTTATAATTTTGTCAAGATTACATACCCATATTAATTATATACATACATACATACATACATATATATATATATATATATATATATATATATATATATATATATATGGGTGTGTGTGTATATGAAGAAATATAGTCTTAAGATGTGCTATATTTATGGGATAAAGTGCTCAATATCAGAGATAGAGGGTGTGTAAATATAAAAGTGAACATAGACGTCAACACTTATATATGTAAGTGGACATAGAAGTCAAAACTTAGAGGTGACAGTCTGTTTAATGCTAGATGCATCGTCAAACCAAACCTAAATATACCTTTTATATATATATATATATATATATATATATATATATATATATATATATATATATATATATATGTGTTTGTGCGTGTGTGTGTATGTGCAAATATGTAGAAAAATAGGAAAGAACTCGTTATGTAAATAATCCGAGTTTCTTTAGTAGCTTTGTTTTTATTTTCCTGACGATTTCATCTAGCATGAAACAGACTCTCGCTTCTATGTTTTGATTTCTATGTCCACTTATATATATATATATATATATATATATATATATATATATATATATATACAGACTACTTTCATTAAAAAGTACCGACAATGTCTGTTTAATTTTTTAATGTATTTAATGTATATTCTGCTTCGATCCAGGATTTCCGCAGTTTATATGCAATTTATCGAAGAGATGATCTCCCGAGCGTGTATGACGTATGCCACTTAACTGAGTGGGTGTCTAGCCGGTTGAAAATATTTGAACATATATAGATATATATATATTTTGAACATAAGAATAAGACAATAAGAACTGCGCTCAACAGCTTTGATCACAATCATCAACAACTTATTCGCAAATTGGAAAAATAAAATAAAAAGTTACGCTTCTCGGTTCTCATTAATCAGCCTTGTTTGGATGAATATTTGCTACCTAAATATACCCGTCCTGAGTAAGACGTTAAACTACATCCGCGTCCTGGGCAAGACGTGAAACTACATCCGCGTCTTGGGCAAGACGTTAAATTACGTCCAGCAGCAAGGCCTGTGATCAGAAGGTTTTTAGGAGCGTGGAACCAGATCTTAATTTCTGGTGTTCCCATGTCCACTCTGACCCGGTGTGGTAGCACCTGTTAGGGTCCCAGATATGGGCAAAAAGCTAACTATTACCAGCAATACTTTTTTGAAAGAAATTATTACCAGCAATACAATTTTGAAGGAAATATATTACTAGAAACAGATTTTTGACAAAACAAAATATTACCAGTAATAAAAAAAATTGTCAGCATTAAATAACCCATTGAGGTTGATATGCCGTACAACAAAATAAACCAAACCAATCTAAACCAAAGAATACATATTCTACGAATCTATCCTAAAAATGTTGTCGGCATTAAATAACCCATTGAAGTTGATATTTCGTAAAACAAAATAAACCAAACCAAACTTATATATACCTTATATATATATATATATATATATATATATATATATATATATATATATATATATATGTGTGTGTGTGTGTGTGTGTGTGTGTGTGTGTGTGTGTGCAAATATATAGAAAAATAGGAAAGAACTCGTTAGGTAAATAATCCGAGGTTCTTTAGTATTTTTGTTTTTATTAAAAAAAAAACAGTGCTCAAAACAAAAGCAGACCCTAAATTATAATTATAATTATTTTTTTCAAAATATGATTTCTTTAGCTACATCAGAGTTCTCATATTTCAAAAACAGGAGCCAAAAACTTCAATATAATTGTTAAAATTAAATTGATTTAACGTATCAAGCTTTGTTTCATCCTCAAGTAAAATTTTTGGAATAACTAATCTTGAAATTTACGCGTTTTTATAAGCAGATTCATTCGTAGAATTAATTAATATGGAAACGGCTGAATCAACCAGTCCAATAAAGGGCGTAAGGGTGAACAA
>OZ010591.1:92085913-92168413 GCA_963932145.1 Acanthosepion lycidas | reverse complement strand
CGAGGGTTTTTGTATATAATTTTAGCCATAACTAGCAGCATGGCCCGGTGTTGCCCGTGCTTGATTCAAAAATCGTACGACTCATACAGCAATCGCTATCACTTGACTTAAAATAGTTTTGCCCTTCCTTGCCTTTAAAGGAGTGCCCTTTGCCGTGCTGATGTTGCTACATGCCTTACTTCTTGCCAATCTGACACTGCGAATTTTTTCTAAACTCTATACAAAATATTAAATCTTTTACGAAAAAAGAACTAAACAAAATGAACACAAAACGATCAGCTTTAAAAAAGGACTCGTAACTGGAAAAACCGAATGAAAAAAGAATATTAACAACAAATACTTTTTCACACCCAACCCAGTTCTGCAGAATCTGAATCAACGTTGAGTTTAAGCAAGCGAATGAGCTAATTTGATTAAAATGCCAGGCAGATTTAAATTTTTTCTACTTGTGACGAATGCAGCTATCGATTTTTTTTGCATGCTAATTAACATTCGTCTCAGTCAGCTGTTAGCTCTCAAGCTGGCCAATAAAATCTTCCTGCCTATTCGTGGCAGCTAGCTTTAGGCTCTCACTTTGGCCAGTACAAAATGGCCGCAAACTACATGAAAACTGCCGTAGAAGCATGAAAAAATTGATAATTTTCACTATCGATGGGAGTTGGGAAGTGCAAAGTCGGTCTTGGTCTTCCCGCTAACTTGGAGCATGTGCATGTAAATTTTGGTGCAAATCCGTCGAAAATTCCGGCCATGCATTCGTCACACACACACACACACACACACACACACACACACACACACACACACACACACACACACATTCTGCCTTTTATAGATAGAAAGATCAAGGCTGATTTTATTTTAATTTTAACAGAATATATGGGTTGTGTTATGTATGTATCTAGAGTTATAGGGATGTTTTTTCCAAAGCCGGTCAGTAAAATTGTGGTTGTGTTCTTAGTTAATTTCATTCGCTTTTTCTTTATTATTAGAGCTTCCATTATTATTATTAATATTTTTTAAAATGGGGATGAAGTTATTATGCTTGTATTTTCTACTAATATGTTTCGGATAGAGTCTGGTAGGTTTGTGTGTGTGTTTAGATGAGCTCTAATGGTTCGATGTTCGGACAGGTGTAACGTAAGTCGTCTGGATAGGCAAGTAGTAGTGTGACCAATGTAAATATTTATAAATTTGGTTTGATCAGGAACACAGTTCCTTAAGTGGCATTTGACCTCTTAAATAATGTTGGTTCCTTCTTGACTCAGGTCGTCTGATGTGATAAGGCAATTTGATTTACTGCCCCTCTTATCGTGAACAATCCGAAGGCATTTTCTTTAAGCACAGTTTTGCCTTTCATTGCAACATCAAGAAGCCTAAAGCACAGACGTGAATGTTCAAAAACTTTTCCACTTTGTCATATTATCTCGGATACTATTTTACATCTTACTGACATGCATATATATATATATATATATATATATATATATATATATATATATATATATATATATATATATATAGAGAGAGAGAGAGAGAGAGAGAGAGAGAGAGAGAAGGAATACACACATAATATATATATATATATATATATATATATATATATATATATATGCGTGCCAAATTATTATCAAGATAACTTTTTTTCTAATATTTCCAAAACCGTCCAATCAATTCACAGAAATTTTCACACAATGTTGGCAACACTGACCTGCGCAATTACTGAAATTTTCATACTGATCTGCGCAATATAAACAAACTGGCGCCAAATTGTTATCAGCACGGTGATTTGAGCCTGCCACATTATTAGAAAAGTGTAAGAATTTAGAGAAAAGATGACCGTAGAAGCAGTTTAAGTCATGCTGAAAATAAAACTATCACCTCAGAAGTCTCAAAAGGTTAATCTACCCTAGAAATTTCTAAAATGATAGGGAGGTGTCATCAAACAGTGAAAAAGTTCACCGCCGACCCTACACAAGTACGTAAAAGGGCAGATAAAGCCAAGCCGAGGGTTATTTCACGTCGTCTCATGCCACGACTTAAACGAGAGGCCACGAAGAACCCTGGACTTACCAGTCCTACTATGTCTAAAAATACTCGATGTCGGTATCTGAGGGAAATAGCAACAACAGTTAAACCTGTATCGAAGCCTCCGTTGACGAGAAATCACATTAAAAATCGATTGAAATGGGCCGAGGACAATATAAAGATTGACTTCTCTAAAGTTTTGTTCACAGACGAAACTCGAGCATTAGTGGGCCCATGGAGAGTACCATATGGCGTCAAAATGACTGCTGATGCATACATAGCGTTTATGAAGGAGCATCTTGAACCGTGGGTGAAAGGGCAAAGAATTGCTCTCAGAAGGGCCATTGTTTTTATGCAAGATAATGCTCCCTCACATGCTGTTCACAAGACTACTGAATATTTGAAACAGTTAAGCTTCGATGGACCTCGAAAAATGAAGTGGCCACCAAATTCTCCGGGTTTGAACCCAATCGAAAACCTTTGGAGCATTATGAAGCGGAGACTGTACACCAACGGACGATAATTCAGGAGCAACACTGAGTTGCGGGAAGCAATTCTTGACATATCTCGCGGCATTACAGCAGATGACATCCTACAATTAACAAATTCTAAGGATCGTCGACTTCTTCAAGTAATTTCAAAACTGGAAAAGCACATTCTCTATTAATTTGTTTATAACTGTGCCTTTGTTTGTATCTGTTATTATTTTTTTGGTTATCTTATTTATTAGGTTCTTTTGATCATAAACATTCACGTACAACATTAATAAACGTTTTGTGTGCTCAATTCTGGGATTTTTACTAAACCTTTCTAATAATTTGGCACGCGCAAATCACCGTGCTGATAACAAGTATGGTGCCAGTTTGTTTACATTTCGAAGATCAGTACGAAAATTACAGTGATTGTGCAAGTCAGTGTTGCCAACATTGTGTGAAAATTCTGTGTGAATTGATTGGAGAGTATTTGAAATATTAGAAAAAAAGTTATCTCGATAATAATTTGGCACGGAGTGTATATATATATATATATATATATATATATATATATATATATATATATATATATATATATATATATATATATATATTGTGTGTGTATGTGTTTATGGGGTGTTTGTGTGCGCATACAATATATGAAGTGTTCGTTGAAACAAACTTTGTAAAGAACTGTCTGTTTAATTTTTTTCATTTAAATCAAAATTGTGCATTGTCTGAAGTTTATGTTTTCTCCCTGTTTCAGTACTGAATGGTGCCAGTATAGGAGACAAGATTTTGTTGGATACATCCCTCTGTCTTTTTGAAAGGCTAGAATTTAAATTAATTCAAATACACGCATATCGTATAAGTGACTTCCTGTGTGAAACGGTTTCAGGGAGCTCCATTCCACAGGAAATGAATGTGCCAAATATTTTTACTTATTATTATTATTATTATTATTATTATTATTAATAATAATAATAATAATAATAATAATAATAATGTATACTCATATTTTATACGCACTTTAATACACCGCCTACTCTGTTGAAAGATATTTTATTTAATGTGGATGTGTGCGGAAGGAGCTGAAATTTCTTAGCGCGATCAAGAAACCTTTCCAAATATAAGCTATTTGTTTAGATTTTGAAGGGTAGTTTTAATCCAGAATTTTTCAGCACCCGTCTTATATATAATATTCGAAATAGCGAAAATAAAAAGAGAAAATAACACTTGAACATTTATTCATTTCTATGTTTATTATTTATCTTATCTCTGCACGACGATTAATTCCTCAAGATGAACGTTTCGAAATAAAGAAATTTTACTGAATCATAATTCAATCGAACATTTTTATTCAAATGTGAATTCAATCTGGATGAAGATAAGAAAAAGATTTTAAAAAAGAATAAACCGAAACCATTTTTTTGTCAGATTTTAAAATTCCAACAGGAAACATTCCCTTTATTCCAGAAAAATAAACCTGTTTTATTTTCGTTAACTGCAAACGACAATCTTTCATTTACTTACGGTGTTATCATCCATTTTGAATATAATCCTATTTTTCTATTTGATTAAATTTTAATTTTTTGTTTCTTACTACGTTTCCTAACACATTTCTCTGCTGGTGACAAATTTTATCAAATACAGATTCCTTGATTTCCAGTTAGTTTTTTTTAATCATTTCATTCCAAGTAAGACAATAACGTCACTAAGATGCAAGGGATTAATGAGTGAGAGAGAATATGAGAAAAAACACTATCAAGGAGAGAGAACAATAAAAGAACAGGATTTAAGAAGATAGACGATAATAATTGATAATATATTTATATTGTTGAAGATCAAATTTGACTGGGAAGCAAGAAGAGAGTTCCGTTAATTGAGAGGGTTGCAGGAGAAACATTTAGCATATATCTTACGGTTGCATCTAGCCAGAACAACTGTAAATAGATGATACCTTGTTGCGCGTCCTGGGTATAACCATAAACTACATCCGCGTCCTGGGCATGACGATAAACTACATCCGCGTCCTGGGTATGACGATAAACTGCATCCGCGTCCTGGGTATGACGATAAACTACATCCACTTTCTGGGCATGACAATAAACTACATCCACGTCCTAGGTAAGACGATACACTACGTCCAACTGCAAGGCTTCTGATAATACGTTTTTGAAAAAATAATATTGCCAGCTGTACGTTTCTGAAAAAATAATATTACAAGCTATATGTTTTTTTTTAAAGAATGGTGCTGACGGCTATACGTTTTTGAAAGAATAATATTACCAGCTATAAGTTTTTGAAAAAAAGAAATATATATTACCAGCGATACATTGAGGTTGATATGCCGTAAACCAAAACAAACCAAGCCAAACCTTGTTGCTAATCTACTAACGCGCTTAAATTCATAATGTCTAGATACAATAGCGAAGAGATCACCCGAACAATTAACATGAAAGTATTTATAGAAAAGACACAGGGAAGCTACATTTGAGAGGAGAGAAAGTGACTGACGCTGAGATGCTAGCTCAAGACCAATAACATGTCAATTTCTTGTTTGGATTTTATCAAGAATCTCCAAATATAATGGCAGCAAAATTCAGAAAAAGGGCGTATTGTAACGAGAGACTCTGCACGCCTCCAAATATCTAACGCGATACAGTGAACAAACCTTCCTAGCATTAGGTCTAATAATTTAGAATTTGAAATAATTTAAACAAGGAAGCCTATATAAAAAAAATGCTAAAAACTTCTCTGTTGTTTGCGATAGTGCATTTTTAGTAAAGAGTATATCTATGATAATGGGGTATTAAGCCAACAGGAAAATAGTGTTAATAATGAAAAGTGTATCTAAACAGAGTGATGAGATAAAAAAAGAAACATTATTAAGAGAGAGAAAAACTAACAATAATAACAAATACGAGAATATATAGGCACAGTGTTGAGATAATAAAAAAGAAATAATAAAATATAGGGGAAAACTAGCATCAAAATTATAGTAATAATGAATAGTGTACATTGCTATAGTGTTGACATAGAAAGCAACAATAATGTAAAAATACGATTTCTCATACATCCTTAGGAGATAATATAGATTCCTTTTTTCTTCTAAGTCAATATTATTACCAGGGTTTCCTAGGAATTTCGTCTCCAGTCCCTTTTTGAGACAACTTAATTGTCAGAGTTTTTTTTTTAGGATACCTGTCTCCATCCCGCCTTTGAATTGGCAAACATAAAATTTTGTTAATGATTTTAGATAATCATAAAAGTAGAGTCCTTTGAAAAACTGACCGCCCATCCAGATTTTGCTTGGTCTATATTCCGCAAAATAAGTGAAAGGATAGTGGGGTAGGAATACATACAACTAGAGAAACGCAGGAAGTCAGCAGTAAGTAAGTAACCAGCAGTAAAGAAGGTATCAGCGAGCAGTAAGAAATCAGTCTAACGGTCAGTGAATGTAAACGCTCCTCTTTCTGCGGCCGGAAGTTAGTGCAATACCAGTCCACTTCTTGAAGCTGAAGGAAGAATACTACGGTTAATTGAGAAATTGTATTGTTGCTATTTCTCAATGAGTGTCTTGAAAATTATTTATCGTTATTCTTTGTTGAATTCGATCACGGTTAAAGAGACAAACCCGTGAACATAGCGAGTAGGGTGTATATGCAGACACAGCCGAAGTCATCACAGTTATACAGTGAACGATGTGCAGTGTACGCCGTCATAATAATAAAATGAAGTAAAACTAGCGAATTGTCTTAGAATTATTTCACTCTAGGAGTACAGAAGGCGTTTATCTCCCTTTGATGGAGATAAGTCACTTAGTGACATTACTCTATACAGCGACGAAAGAAGCACTTAGATTCAGTTCATTTTACAGCAGCGAGGCACGAAGCCTGTCGTCTCAGCAGTTTATAAGTTCATGGTCCATTGGGAATATATTTCGTAGATATATTTGGGTAAATCTAAGAATCGCTGTTTTCTCTTCATGGAAAATGAATCCGGCCCCTTTGAATTTGGAGTCCTAAAAATGGCTTCTCCATCTTTATCTGCATATTATATATAAGACCATTCTTTTTTGTTTATCCTCTGTTTTGTTGTGTAGAGAGTTGTGATATATATATATATATATATATATATATATATATATATATATATATATATATATATATATATAATTATTTATTTAAAAATGATACCATAAATATGTTATAAAATCACTACAAAAATAGCAATTTAGTTTCAACACCTCCAGTGTCTTATCAAGACTTGATAAGACACTGGAGGTTTTGAAACAAAATGGCTATCTTTGTAGTGATTTTATAATATATTTGTGTTATAATTTTTAAATAAATAATTTTATCTGCTCTACTATGTATTGAGCACACTTTTAAGAATAGTAATTGTTGGTTATTGGAATTTATTCCGTATACACCAATCCTGAACTTGCTATATATATATATATATATATATATATATATATATAAATGAAAGACACGCCAACGTCGAAAACGACGGGAGATATCATCATCATCATCATCATCATCATATATATATATATATATATATATATATATATATATATATATATATATATATTGGAAACTTGTGGCACGTAGTGCACCAGGTCTCTGTATTCCGCCCTTCAAGAAGTATGGTTAGTTCTGCACAAAGCTTTCACCACTATAATTAAATCATATGTGCTGGTGTCTGGGCTATCGGTTCCTAGGAACTGAGTTACTTGACCCTCATACGTCGAATACGATGGGAGAGTCCATCATAACTTTTCATCTACTAATTTTGAGTTCTTTATTTAAGTCGTCTTACTTAGTTCATTTGTGTTACCGGTGGTGTCATATTTACTCCATAACAATAATAGTACGGTTATGTAACAAACTTACTTTTTCTCTGTAGAAAAACTACTACAATCCCTAAATATGTCGACGTAAATGTATAACATTAACACCCCAAGCAACACTGTTGAAATTTTTATATTGTACATATCACAAAGAATATATTTGTACAAACAATGCATCATTCATAGCAAAGAGATTTATCTTTAATCTCCACGTTCTTCGTTTTATTTCTTTAATCTTCTCTTTGCTTCCAACAGAATTTTTTTTATTTACAACTGAGATCAGAAGGGAGATTCATGATTATTAAATTTTCTGAATATTAGTAAGCGAATTAGAATTCGGCCAAGTTTCGATTCTATCATATTTCATGTTTTATTGAATTTATTTCATATTATATTTTATATAATAATTTGATTTATTTTCATTTTTTATTCAATTGAATAAGAAAATAAAATAAAAGGTGGGGGTACATGATTTCAGGAATGACCCACAAAGTTTACTTCACTTTGTTTCTCACAATATTAAAAAAAAAACCAAAAAAAAACCTCGTTTCTTACCCAACAGGAATAATCCCTAATTGTGTTTGCTTTGCCCAAACATGCTTACTATCACAGACTATCGTTCAGATTTGGACATGCTGCAGTCTCTTAAGGATTTGTTAATAAATAATAAGAGAAATTATGACGACGAAATTTTAGCGGCTTCATAAAGAAAAAGTTGAAAAAAATAACACTCATTTTTTTTATCATTATAAATTAAATTATGAACGGTTATCTCATGCAGTTGGAAAATTGGTAAAAAAAATGAATGGAGAAAAAGTTTGGTTTTTAAAAAAATCAATAAGAAAAAAAGAGAAAGAAAGAAAAGTTAGAAGAAAATTTACTTTGAGAGATTAATATGTCTCCTTCTTCTATGTGCCATATATTTTCAGGGAGATAATGGCTCTCCACAATTTCCAGTCTTTCTATCTCTTACTAAATTTTATCTTTTTGCTATTATAATATTTATGATTTATAATCCAAGACAAATAGGCATATTTAAGTGTACTTGTTACATTGACTTGTAAATAGTGTATCTCACCAAAATTAAGATACGTAGAATTTTCTTATAATGGTTTTAAAAAATCATAATGTGTTAATTAAACATGTTTTTGAAATTCTTTTTAAATATATATATATATATATATATATATATATATATATATATATATATACAGTTAAATTCCCAGATCAATTCTGTGTACAAGACACATTGGTATAAAATGACAATTGGAAAAAAAGATCTTAGATTTTGCCGACGCGTTTCGTCTTCCGACATTTCGATTTCATTTTTGCCTTGAAAAAGTCGAAGACGAAACGCGTCGGCAAAATCTAGGATCTTTTTTCCAATTGTCATTTTATACCATATATATATATATATATATATATATATATAAATCACTGGATATAATAAAGAATAATGTCCGTTTGTCTATTGATTAAATTTATTAAGGAGTGAGAAAAATAGAAATGTAATAAAAAAAAAGCAGTAGATTTTGATGATCAAAGTTGGCTGGTAGGAGGGTTTCCCAATCGAGAATTACGAGAAAACAAACTGTGAAAGTAGAACTTACGCTTACATCTCGCCATTTCAACGGTAAATAGATGAGACCTTATTGCCAATCTAGTACTGCGTTTAAATTCATAAAATCTAGGTACTATAACGAATTCCTCATGACAATTACCATGAAAGTATTTATAGAGCAAGCACAGGCTAGCGACGTTAGGGTGGTAGGAAACTGACTGACGCCGAGACGCCAAGTTACAACAAATTGCAGATTCTTTTTTGGTTCTTATTAATAATCTCTAAGTATGTAGCCGGAGCACCGGACCATATGTGGCAACAATATTCAAACCATGAACGAATAGTAGACCTATGTAGATATGTAAGATAGATTCAGGAGAGAATCTAGCAAGACACAGTGGACAAAATCTATGACCACAGACCTAGTGATATATTAAATATAGACTTTCCACTTTTCAGCCAAGAATGTTAACCAGAGAAGGCACAACGAATCCATCTCTTGGAGGTTCGCATCAGCCATGCTGATGGGGGTCAAAAAGGGGTCTCTTAGAAGACGTTAAAATTAACAAACCATTCATGACTTTTGGTTGACCTTACCTAACTTATCAGGCTTACTGTCGAGAGAGGAGCAACTAATTATGTTATCAGCATAGATACTAAGGTAGGTCATTGATAAAAAATAAGAACACTATTAGTCCAAAAAGATCTAGATGAGTGGCCGTTCAGGATACCCTTCATTTCATGATTTCATAGGGAAGACTGAATCAGTTCAAAGATTAGTCCGGAGACACCATAAACTTTCAACATGTGACGAAGATCGGTGTGCCAAACCCTGTCGAGCGCTATCGAGATGTTCATAGCAATAGACCAAACTTCCCCATTCTGATCTAAAATTTGATAGAAACTTTCAGAAATAATCGCTAATACACCAGCTGTTGGCCTAGAGAAGTGAAAGCCATATAACTTGCCTAAAAGAAAGCCCTGCGGTGTGAGATTCAGAGTTGATTAAGGTCTCTAGTACTTTGACAAAAATAAGTTTATTTTTCTCTTATATTCATATCTATCTATCTATCTATCTATCTATCTATCTATCTATCTATCTATCAGATAACGATATATAAATGTCTTTGTGTACTTGATTGACCTTAATTAGAGCTACAAAGGACAATAAGTTGTGGTGAACCGTGTTTGCCCACATTCTGAAAGGAAATGGCACATAGAAGAAGAATTAATCCTAACACAAAGACCATATTGATGACAGCTAAATTTGTCACTACCTTTTACTATTTTAAAGTTTAATTTATATTTACAAACAAAACAAAAACAAAAAGAAAGAGAAAATAAAAGAAAAAAATAACTAGCTTGTCACCTAAAATTTCTGAAGAAAATTTAGGTTAGGTTTATTATACTACATGTTGATAATTCATGGATTACTTTATACATTTACTTACATACAATGCCAAATATATTTGTTTACAGACATGTTTTATCTCTATGAAAACCTTGAAATTCCAAGTTTAAACATCTCGCTTAAATCTATATGTGCCTAATATAAAAAGCCATCTGACCTGAGATGGAACAATTACATTGAATCAATTGCTTCATCCACCGCAAGGAAAGTTGGTTCCCTGTGTCGCGCCAAAACGTTTTTCTCGCTCGAGTCCATCCTTCAAATCTACAAATCAACCATTCGCCCTTGCATGGAATACTGCTGCCATATATGGTCTGGTGCCCCCGCTGTTAACCTTAAGTTCCTCGACAATTTCCAGAGACGGATATGCAATGTGCTTTGTCCTGATCTGGCAACTCGTCTACAGTCACACCCTCACAGACGTTACGTCGCTTCCCTATGTTTTTTCTACGAATACTATCATGGTAACTGCTCCGAGGAGCTACTTTCGCTAGTTCCCAAACTGCATGAATTTATACGTGTTACTAGGCTGGCATTACGGTCCCACATTCACTGTCGAAACTGTTAAATGTAGCCGTCTCTCCTACACCAATAGCTTCATGTCTCGGACCTCCCGTCTGTGGAATTCCCTTCCTGTTACTTGTTTCCTTGATAGCTATAATCTACAACTATTCAAATGTAATGTCAATCGACATCTCCTATTCATCTTTTCCTCCATCACACCTCTTTACTCTCGTTCCCACTCTGTAACCCCTTGTGTACTAGTGATATTCCGCCTTGCTTGGGGTGAAATGCTTAAAAAAAGATATGGTATGGATGACCAGAAAGTAAACTTTGTTCGAAGTATGTCGACTACTGATAACCATCTCTGATGCTAACAAATAAATATACCAATGAAGAAAAAAAAAGTAACGATGACACTTTGAAAAATTGCTTTATTTTGCCAGATCAAAAATCATTGGAGTCAAACTATTTTATTACATGTGAATAAGGAAATTATAAAAAGATGATCTGTTTGCATTCATAAAAAAATCCATTTGTTGGCTTCCTTAATAATGAAAACATAGAGATTTAAGTATCATCGGGAAGAAAGTCACTTGTATCGCAAGGCCTAAAGTGAGACACAATTATAAAGCATTTGAAATGTATAAAACTTATTTAGCAAAGTAGAATTTCCGAAGTAGGACAACTAAAATTTCCATTTCTAAATTGTTACCACTACGTCTTATTTCCTGCCAAATTCATTGCTTTTTTATTCCACTGATGGAAAAATATAAAAACGAAATAAATAGCGAAATAAAAACAGTGTCTGTTCTAAGAGAAAATATATATTTCTCAAGAAACAAAGAAAAGAGAAAACAGTTTTAAAGCAGCAAGACTTTGGGGAACTTCGATCTGGCGTATTGAAGTCACTGAGGACTCCTTCACTCTCTACATTTTATTCCACGCATTTTACTGAGGTGACGTCTTCCAATCAACAAGGACGCCTGGAATCTTATAAAAATTCCCGCTTTAGGCAGAAGGACATTGAAACTAAAGATAAGACTGAAATAACTCCTGGGACTCATCAATATGTCGACAATGCTTCTGACTATCTCATTTTCTCTTCGTCAACATTTTTCTTTGCACTCTAGTCTACATAAATCGGTGTGTGGAGACCTGAAGGTGTAGGTGTTTGTGGTGTGAGTTATGCATGGAGTCGACAAGTCATTACTTGGTCGCAAGTTTATTCTCTTGCAATCCATTCTCTGAAAAAAAATATCGCCATTCCCTTCTCCAATCTCGTGCCCCGACGGTGGCTCTGTAGGCATATTGGAATAGAAGATTATCGGATGTTGACATTGCTGATGTTTTAACAACATTTTTTTTGCTTAGCATTCTGCCTGTATGCCATTCGAGGTGAGGACATTGTGGATATAAAATTATGACTTTCAGTTATATGTTATTGTAGACCGCAGACGCTAACACACAGTGTCAAAAAATGTATATGCACATAGATATATGAATGCCGATCTGTACACGATATTTTGAGGTATAAAACATTAGAAAAAAGACGACATGAACACACAGTCAATAGCCCACATATATATATACACACATAACTATTTTCTAAATTTCAGCCAATGCAAATGTTGAGAATGGCACACAAAATCTAGACAGTTGCATGGTAAATAGGAAGGATGAATAAGGTGTGAATGTAGGAGTGTGGAAAAAAAGAGGGTAGGTAGTTGAAATTTGATAAGGATAAACAGCAAATATAACGAATGAATTTTAACAGGATTATATATATATATATATATATATATATATATATAAGGATATTACAAAAAATATGTAAGAATCGCTACATAATTGCAGTCGTATTCCGACGCATAAGAATGCGTCTCCTCAGGCGATTATAAATTACTGGCGAGTGAACAATTATTTTAGTTTCAAAAGCAAAATACATCCTCTCCATATATTTTAAGACATTTTTATGTTTATACATAATTTTTTATAGATACAAATGTTTAAGTAATTGCTCTGTTTATAATAAACAGTATTAACAACTTTTACCGGCCTGAATGTCTTAGAAATTTTCATAGAAAATATTCGTCCTCCGACAGGAATTGAACCTGCATCCTATACAGAACCGTCATATAGCCTGACGTACATTTACCGATTTCGCCACAGAGGAGCGTTCGGTTAGCAAGGTCGATTTTACTGTTTCTAAACTACAATTTTCCATGATTTTCTCTCGTATATTCATATCTGCGAAATCGGTAAAAGCACGTCAGACTATATAACAGTTTCGTATAGGATACAGGTTCGATTCCTCTCCGAGGACGCATATTTTCTAATACAATTTCCCGGACATTCAGGACGGTAAATGTTGTTAATACTGTTTATTATAAACACATCATTTACTCAGATATTTGTATCTATAAAAAAGAATGTATAAACATAAAAGTGTCTTAAAATAATTGTCGGAATTTGTCCATTTCATTATATATATATATATATATATATATATATATATATATATATATATATATATATATATATATATATATATATATATATATATATATATATGGCTTGAGGGCTTAATCCTGATCAACCAATCGAATATGGCCTATGTTAAATTAAAACTAAGCGAAAAAGAAAAAATAGAAATTATCTTAGAAATGTGTCATGACCAACCAGGGGTTGGCATCTAAGAGCAGGCAGACATTAACTTAAAGACTGATATAAATTGTTACATAAAATGTACACATGCTAGACAATTAACTTTCATAAGAAATAAAAGCGGGTGGGTAGAGAGGTAATTTAATCGAATGCCAAACTAGTTATATGCTTTGGTTATTTCCTACATAAAAAATATTTTTGTATTTGACAAATAAGACTCTTTAAGAAACTAGTCAATAATCTAAACATATAGAATTATTTGGTAAATAATATGCAACCATATAAGATGTTAATAATATCAACCAATCAATGTAAAATGCCAAAAATACTAAATACGAATATACCCATATAAGATGTCAGTAATAATACCAGGAGATCAATACAGAACTAGATGAAATCTAAATTAATTATATTGTAACAATATTTAATATGGCGTACGCACGAAAAGGATTAAAACAATACGATTTTAAATTTTATCAGAAAGAGAATTATTTTCCCAAGATATTGGAATAGATGTATGAATTTTGTTGAAAAAAGATACACAGCGTGAGTTTGCTAGAACAGGTGCAGGATCAAAGGCTAGAGGTTAAGGTCGGCTGTTGTGAGATGTTTGGTTTGACGGAGAAAATTATCATCCAAAATATCCTTGAGAAAAAAATTACAATTGTAAACAGATTTAAAACAGAAGATGACGTCAGAAAAGCTGACATCATATAATGGCTCCTCCCGAAGGAGGAGGAGGGGATCTTCCAAAATTGGAAATGTGAAGTTAAAACCAGTTGTTGCTGAAGAAGAAAAACTCCGATGAATAACCTTGTGCCGTCCGTGAAAGTACAAACAATAGTACTTGAAGATTCTTCAAAGAAGCTACACGCAATTTTCGTTCTGTCGCCAGTTATGAGAACGGGTTGGGAAAAGAAGGAAAAGAACAAATAAACACTGTAAATATTTTTTTTAATTCTCATGTAAACATCATATAGTGACTTATTCGGGCGTCGTTTATTTTATTTTTCAATTTTGTATGCACATGTTTAACTCCTTGGTTTAGCGTGGCTAATATATCCCAGTGGAAATTCGATTTTACCCTATTAAAAACAACGTGGGTAAGAAAGGTCACAGTTGAAAACTTCAACTTTGAGACCAGCTGCTGTGTCAAACGCCATCAACCACCGACGAGTAGGCTGATGACTTGTTCTCTAATACTGGGATCGATCCTGACCAAGCGAGCAGATCGGGACTGAGTACGGCCATACCCGGTGACCGAAGCAGATAGGGCCGTGGCCGGAATCCGCCATATTTGGTCGCCGCGGGCAAAATGAAGCACCGGAATACGTCATAATTGGTGCTGTGACCAGGCCGCAGCCCTAAACACCGTCATAATATAAGCACCTGTATATATATATATATATATATATATATATATATATATATATATATATATATATATATATATATATATTACACGTTCATGGATTACTGATTTTGTTTACGTCTTTTATTTGTAATCCTCAATTTTTCTAGAATTTTTCCTCCGGTTGTAAATTTTTCTTCGAAATAAGAATTTTCTCCAAAATTAGAATTTTTTTTTAATATGTATGATTTATATTGAAGTTGCTGTGGTGTGTAATATTATTAATTAAATTTTATAGTATTTATTAATTTGTATCATTAATGAAATTATAATATTTTATATTGCATTTGTTGTATTATGTTGCATTATTATTATTAAAATGACAATACAAATATTTATTATTATGACGACATCGACAGGTCTGCTCTACTTTTGTATTAAGCGCTTTTTTAGTTAGTTGATTACTCGTATCGGTTTTTTTTTTCATTGGGCTTTGGACATGTATGCTTTACGAGTATTTTCAACAGACGTCCATGTTCCTAGTTCTTTCTTTTTTACAACCTTTTTTTCTTCGAAATTGATTTGACCATTAGCAAATCAAGAAACCAAAAATTTTCCGAGACTAGTGTATTTCCCTATATATATATATATATATATATATATATATATATATATATATATATATATAAATAAACTAACAACACCACAAATCATCTCCAAAATGGCTAAGGGAATATCGAAAAAAGGGAGAACGCTAGAAAAAACTACATAAAATTTCTTGTCCTTTTGTCCGAAAAATGTTTAAGAGAAACGTTGGTGGCCATATATATATATATATATATATATATATATATATATATATATATATATATATATATATATATATACTTCAGGACCTTGATGCGTTGATTTTCAAGGAATTTATGAGTGCTTTAGTGTATGTATGCTTTTGTGTATATATATATATATATATATATATATTGTCATCCACAGACAGACTGCTTCGCTGTATCACAGCTCATCAGTGTGACTAGGTGTCCGGTTGTCTCTAGCTAGGATCGAAGCCCGAATGAATTGGCGTCAGTCGGGGATTCTCATTGGCACGCGGCAGGGATGAAGGTGAATTTAAGCGTATTTATTTTTAGATAAAGACACAGTGACTGAGAGAACTCAATTCGATTTACAGAAGAAAAGTGGATATTAAGTTCAACATTGAGGTCATTGAGTCATTATCCACAGTCTCTTCCTCAAGCTATTAATAAATAAATATTTTTCATTTTCTGTTTTAGTTGAAAATGTAAACACTGTTGCTATAAATCTATGCCCAATGTGACGAAAAAAGATAGTTGTTAAAAATTTTTCAGTCTGGTGTGCTGTAAAGAAGGTTATGTTAAATCTCCCGGCAACGTGACGTGTCAAAATGGATGTTAGAAATCTCTTAGCAGTGTGACGAGGAAAGATGGTTGCGATAAATCTGAACAGTGACGAATAAAAGTGGTTGCTAAAAAAAAAAATACTCGACAATGAGATGTGTAAACATAGTCGCTATTTCTTGGCAGTGTGACGAGTAAAGATGATTTGTAAAGATCTCTCGGTAATGTAAGAAATAAAGATGGTTGCTATAAATCACCTGGTCATGCGAGAAGAAACGAGGGTTTCTAAAAGTTTCCCGTGAATATGGCGAGTAATTAATGTTGAAGGTCTCTTGGCAATAAGAGAACCAAATCTTCCGGAACTGTGAGCAGTAACAATACCGTGTGGCGTAGAAAAACCCGGAAGAAATTAATGGATAATAAAAACAGCGTGTTTTTATATAACAAATTAATATATTCCTATGAAATTTTATACGCTGTTAGCTAGATATATAAGGTACAAAATCATTCGGCGGTCTCCCCTTTCTACAGGTTGAACTGGAACTGGAGCAGGATGTATTGATAGCGTCACTGTCCATGATGGTCAGGGCCATAATGATGAGCCTCTTTGTTTTTGTAGGACCTTCTGGTAACGTTTTTCTTTTCTCAAAGATGCCTCACAAAATAGTCGAGAGGATTGCAGTCTGTCGATGAATAATTCGGGCGACCAGTGGCACGGTGAGCAAATGACACTTCTTGAGCACATAAAATTTATAATTCAAATGCTCCTTGAAAATACACCTGATTGTTCGCCTGATGCTACCCATTTCCTTGGCGTTTTTCCTCGGGATTTTGCTGGGGTTCCTTCTTGACAAGTCGGCAACATCGGCAACATCGGCCACGAACTCGGGTGTTCTGGTGGTGCCAGAGCACTTCTTATGTCACTTGCGTTCTAGCCTGAAATTGTCCTTGTCATCTGAGGCCCGATATGCATTTTTTAGGTCATAGATATTTTAGGGTGAATTTCCCGCCATTCAATGATTCTGTTGACTTTGTGGCAAAAGCAAAAGCTCTCCAAACCAGCAGCTCGACGATCGTATTTTGATGACATGTTGATTACTAAACATGTCGTTTGTTATGGTCAGACAACTTCAAAGGTGTAGTAATTTCTAGTGGCGATCTCCAAACCTTGATACGCTGTGACGTCATGACGCTGTTGCTACGTAAAACTTACGCATTTAGCTGCGTCACATAGTAGTTACTATAAAGTTTTGATACGAATAACTGTGCTTTTTTACTAGCACTATTTCTGTATTTCTGTCATTTTATGTGTGAATTGTAATTTTGCATTAGTGTATTTTTGTACTTCCTGTCCATATGATTGTTGTTGCATATTTTTTTATCCTCATGCAAACTGGATATTTTCAAGATCTTTTTCAAACTCTTGTGCAAATCGGATCTATTCATAGCTCATTTGATTATACCCTGAGGACAAATCCGGAGCCAGAGTCACTAAGACAGTCCGATGTTATGTTCAGCATCGTTCTGGGAATACTTACGACGAGGCCGGTGCCAGTCTGTACTGGACTCTAAATTTCCATTGGACAACATCAGTGATGTGAAGAGAGAAAACATGATTCATGGGTCACCGTCGATCTCTCATAAAACCCTGGCCAAACCTGCGGCCAGAAGAGGACGTTCAAGTGTCGCCTCACCACGACGGCAAAACATGGTAATCAACAGTCTACTGATGGGAGAATTCTGATGGTCCTTCTATATAGGCAACTGGCCACCGGCAAGAGGACACGAGGCCCGAGAGAAGCTCATCTTCACTTCAAGAACATGTGCAAAAGGGAGATGCTATGGACATGGACATCGAGAGGTGGGAAGACGTCACCAACGATCTCCCACACTTGAAACACGATTTACACAGAGGACTGGAGCGAAGGGAGAAGAAACGGAGGGTTTTCACCGGGAAGAAGCATGCTAGAAGGAAAGAAAAAGAACATTAACATCGGGGGAGAGCGTCTTCACATGCATTCGTTGCAATCGAGTCTGTCACTTCCGTGAGGGTCAGTAGAGCCATAACAGCTACTGCGTCGCCATCATTAGCTGAGGCATATATCGTGGGCGCAGATAAATGGCTCTATCTTTTGTTTTATCCCCAGGTAAATCGGACCTATTTCTAAAGTGTTTACCTCTCGCGCAAACCGGAACTATTTCTATCTATCTATTGTTTATATATATATATTATATATATATATATATATATATATATATATATATATATATATATATATATATATATATATATAAAACTCCATTTAATTCAGCATTCAGTAACATGGAGAAAATTGATATGCCGTCGACTAAAAAGTAGTAAAAACGTAGGGAACCACTATTTTTTTTATTTACTTTTAAAAAAGATTTGTTTAATTTTCTTTTATGATTTACTATAAACATAAAATCAAAGAAGCCATTCATTCTTTGTATGGTATTACACACTTTTATATTTACATATATATATATATATATATATATATATATATATATATATATATAACATAAACAGTTGACATCATATATTATGAAATGAACTATATATATAACGTCGTTTGTTTACATTAAGATATGCTTCGAGCAGATATGAGCGTCCGAGAGAAATCATGGAAAATTTGTTGTTTAAAAGCAGTAATTCGACCTTGCTAAGCAGACGCTGTAGTCAAAAACACACACACGCATGCGCGCGCACACACACACACACACACATATATATGTATGCATATATATATATTTATATATATATATATATATGTTTGAGAATAAATCTGTTAAAACGTTGTGACAGCATCCAAAGAAACACAATGAACGTGTCTAACAGTATGAACATGTAGTGTTATAATTCAGATTTCAAACAAAAGGAATGATTTGAATAACACTTCGAATAACAATGATTAAACTCGAAATTAAAGATGTTCGTTTTGTTTTTGAAGCTGGTCATCGTAATACAACGACCAAAATGGAATTAAATGCTGGTTTGGAAGTGTTTTCTGTCAATCACCTTCACAAGCCTGCATTCAAAAACCTCTCCACTATCTTGGTTCCAACACCAATAAATTGCACTAATGGAATATACGTAATTCCTTCAGACTTTAGGTCTCTCACATAATAGAGTAAAGAGATTTGAGGTCATTCAATACAAATCCTGTCATCTGTGTAAGAATCAGTATTTAAAATATACATACATATATATATATATATATATATATATATATATATATATATATATATATGTATTTAATCATTTTATACCAAGCAAGGTAGCAATACCATTAAGAGCTGACAGAGTGTGACTGAGAATGAGAGAAGTTTAGTGAGTAGCAAGGACGACAAAAGAAGAGGATTCAAAAAGAGAGAATAGGGCGAATTGTTGTTGCATTTTAATATTTGAAGATCGGAGTTGACATGAAAGAAAGAATCTGAAAGAGATTTTCAGGTTGAGTAGTGCAAGATGAGAAATTATTCGAACAGAAAATACGGTTACATCTACATATTTCAACATTAAAATGATGAGATATTATTGCTAAACTAGTACGAGGCTTAACTTCTTGTGGTCGATGTACCAAAGTTCAAAATTACATTTATTTTTCTTTAATACAAACAAGAAAGAAACAAAGAAAATAAGAAAAGACTAAAACCATCTGTGCTACTTGAAAATAACAAAAAGGCACCGTAATGTCTAGTCAAAAGAAGAAAAAAAAACCCGACAGAATAATCTAAGTTAAAACGTAAAAGTACCTAATACGCTAAGTAGAGCAAAAACTAGAAACTTAAAGAGTCAGATAGATAGGTTCTGGCTCTTTAGGTATATTATTATGGGTTCCACCCCTTTTTCATATAAGTGGACTCGACCAGAGTGTTACTTGGACTGCTTCCGTTAAATACCCAGAGTCAGAATAGAGAGAGGGAGAGAGTGAACAGAGATTGGGATTGAGTTGGGAGGTAGAGTAATAGTGTGAAGTAACCGCTTGTAGAAGTTAGTTACAAGACGTAGACTCAAAGGAAGTCCTACTTCGAGACTATATATATATATATATATATATATATATATATATATATATATATATATATATATATATATATATATATATTATTACGACTAACCGCGTTCCTGGAATTACTAACAATATACCTATTGTATTATTGTGTAAATACATTTAATTTCTTATCTTTATTTCTTGCGTTTGTCATTCATTGGAGACTGAATTTCATCTCGGAATCCACAACATACTTAATACTGCCGGTCAAAAAAAATTTTTCGTTTCACCTTTTGAAAGTGATATCTGAAGATCCAGGGAAAAATAAAAGTCTCTGGTGAAATAAATTATTACAATGGAACCTTAAAGTGGTCTGTTTTTAAATTATTCGCTCTGAATTAACATTGAGCTCTCAGGATTTTATTTCATCCTCCTTGGGATTATCCATACGGATTACCAAAATTGTCGTTACTTATATATATATATATATATATATATATATATATATATATATATATATATATATATATATATGTGAAGAATTCAAACGTTAACCGAAAAATTTGTGTTTTCCAGATTGGCCGCTATATGGCCACTTACGTTAATTCTCTTAATTTTCCGCTCCAGATTTATATTCCCCTATCTTTCCTTCAAATCTCTAAGTCCATCTCTAATTATTACATCTTTACTTCTCCCTCTTTTTCTCCCTATATCGTTTCCGGTGAGTTAACCTATTAAATAGTTCAATGTTTGATACTTAGCCCACTTCCTCATTATTAAGTATTGTAATAAAAATAAATTTAAAGGCATTCCCATATCTCCCTTCCCTCTGTAATTTCGACCATGTCTGTCGCACTTTCTCTAACTACTCCCTATATCACTTTACATCAAATTAATACTGCCTCTCGAAAGTGTAAAAATTATATGTAAATTTAAATTAATTTTTTCATCCTTGGAAGTGAGGTCTGATGATCCAGGGAAAAAGAGACTCCCTGGTGAAATAAATTATAACCATGGATCCTTAAAATTGTCTGTCTTCATTAAATTAAATTAAATTAATCGCTCTGATTTAACACTGAGCTCTCAGGATTTCATACTCGCTGGGATTATCCGTACGGATTACAAAGATTTTCATTACTTAAATATATATATAAAAGTGGTCAGTGAAGTGAACACTCAGTCGGCCTGACAATTGCGTCTAGCATGAAACAGCCTGTCGCCTCTGAGTGTATATTTCAATGTTCACTTCTATATTTACATAGGGTCAAGTACAGATATTGAGTACTTCATCCCATAAATATAGCACACCTTAAGAGTATATTTCTTCAAATATATATATATATATATATATATATATATATATATATATATATATATATATCAGAGATAGAGCGTATGTAAATATAAAAGTGAACATTGAAGTCAACACTTAGAGTCGACAGACTGCCTCATCCTAGACGCAATCGTCAGGCCTAGTGTTGTTTTTTCTCCGATATTTATATATACGGGTCACTGGTTCATTGGTGTATATTTTGGCGGTTATTTTGCCAGAAGTTGTTTAATTGTTTATTTATTTATTTGGGTTAAATTATTTCGCTTGGTTTTATTTATTTTTCTTTTTTTCTTTTTCTTTTTCATTTTTTTTTATTTTATTTCTTATCTTATCTTATATATTTATTTATTTATTTTAATTTTAATCGGAATTTAATTAATGTAGTAAAATTTGTTTGTATCACTTATGTAATAGTTTAATTTTTGTATATAATATATATATATATATATATATATATATATATATATATATATATAACCACAGAGAATAGAAATCGTTTTTTATTGAGAACGCATTTCGCCTTCATTAGGCAGGCTTCTTACGCTCAGGAAGAAAGCCAAGTCTTTGTGCGTGTTTTTTTGTAAATTAAAATCGTTAACATCTGTTTGCTATGCTGGCGTCACAGTTAAAGAAGATCTTCGAGATAAAACCGAGTAAACCGTGAATAAATTATGGTAACAAGTAATTGTGTGATAAAATCAATACATTATGTAAATATTTTTATCTAAGAACATTCGAAAAAAATGTATTTTTCTATAAAGTGAAAAGGTAGTTTAATTCGGAATCGTTCCCAGCGTTTTTTTTTGTATTAACATGACTGCTGTTCTAATGGAAATATCGATATGAACAAAATCCGCCTGTGATTATATTTGCATTTGGCGACGGATTGAAATGTTCCATTTATTGCCACGGTTTCGATTCCCGGACGAGATAGGCTGGCGCTTTGCAAACTAGCAGTATTTCGTGTTTATACTTTAAGTGATATCGAAGACCGTAGGTTGAAAATATTGCCGCTATTTCCGGTACAGATTGTCATCTTGTGGAGACATTACGATCTAAAATTAATGCAAATGCACCGATAAAAATGAATAAAAGCAATGATTTCTTGAATTGGCATTGTTGGAAAGAATTGCAATTAATCAGTTCTCAATTGACGAGGAACGAGAAGACGATAATTTAAGAGAGCATATTTTTATCTATCTTATTTTAGCTGAGAATAAAAGCAGCAAGAAGTGCATGTGTGAAAATAACATATATTTACGGTATGCTGAACGTGTTAAATTGCTCAATGTCAGGGATAGAGCGTGTAAAAGAAAGTGGACATTGAATTCAACAGCTAGAGGTGGCAGTCTGTTTCATGCTAAACGGAATCATCAGACCATCGATTGCTTATAGCATGAAATAGACTCTAGCCTCTCGGTGAGGACTTCATTATCAATATATATATATATATATATATATATATATATATATATATATATATATATATATTGATATGAAAGGACAATATAGTTATTGACAAAACGAAAACTCATCTTAGCCAAGGAGTTTCGTTGTCTGGGGGATTTTATCAAAGCATATTCGCTTTGATAAAGTGCCGCAGAGGAAGAAACCCGTTGGCTAAAACAAGTTTTCCTTTTGTCATTATATATATATATATATATATATATGTGTGTGTGTGTGTGTGTGTGTGTGTGTGTGTATTGATCTCGTTATTTTTTTCTATCATCCGATGAATAATTATTATTTAAAGAAATAAATCAAAATTCGGTAGCCTTTCTTTTAAATCAGATATGAATTCATTCTAACGATTTTTTAAAATTTATTTCTGCCTCTTAAGAGGTAGAAAAAAGTCATTTCTAGTTTTTATGTCTATTTATATATAGTCTAATAGTTTTTTTCTTTCACTTCTCTCAAGCCCTTCTTTCCATCTACGATATTCAAAATTCAACTCCAAACTCCATAATCCTGAATTGTATTCCTTTATTGTTATTTATCCTCACTAGAGATTTTATTCCCTACGTCCTAGTTGCATTATTGCCTTGCTTACGTCACACACACACACATACACACACACACACACACACACACACACATATATATATATATATATATATATATATATATATATATATATAATGGAATCTCTATCGGATACAACAGTTGATTCAGCTATAAAATCTTAAGTGTCACTTAAGGCGCTCAAGTGATTTGCATAGGTTACTGTTAGATTGGCTGACCTTTTATATCTTGCTCTCGCTTCTTGAAGACGATTCAGACTAGCAGATTGAAAACCGCTAAGTCCACCAGACATTTTGCTCTTCAGCACGACTTTGTATCTAAGCCATGGGCGTTCCATATTTCTGTAGCCCTGATCTAACTGGTGTATATTAGGATCTTAGTTATCCTGTCATCAGACATTCTCATGTCCACCACAACCGAGACGGTATGAAGAAAGTCTCGATTCCTCCAATATTA
Source organism: Acanthosepion lycidas (assembly GCA_963932145.1). NCBI lineage: Eukaryota > Metazoa > Mollusca > Cephalopoda > Sepiida > Sepiidae > Acanthosepion > Acanthosepion lycidas. Next base: position 92,144,366 of record OZ010591.1, on the reverse strand, counting down.
CACCTGTAATATTGGTCTACATTGGATGTCCTGTCTTGAAGGCTAATTCCACAGACGCCACGCAGGCGGATCTTATGGAAAATATCCAGCTGGCGTATATGAGCCGTACAAAAAGATGGCAAGTACAAAAGCTCTGTAAACCTGAATTTTCGTATCCAGTAGGATACCCGACTCATCCCACAAGCGATTGCGAATTTTGCCGAAAGCACTGGTAGCCTTAGCAATCTCGATGCATGATTTCATTAGCTAAAGGTCCACTGTAGTTGACCATTGCTACCAAGATATGTGAAAGACCATACATACTTCAGGGCTTTGTCTTCTTTCAATGGTTCACTGGAAATGTGTAGACTGGTGGTTTTTGTTTCACACCACGTAATTGCTTCGGAGTAGTACAAGGTAGGTGTACTACTTCAGTTTTCTATATGCTAAGTGTAAGACCAAAGGCTTTACATGAAGAATGTAATGTCGCAACAAGAGAAGAGTCATTAGTAAACAACAAATCAGGGATAATTTTATGTACGAAGGTGGGTCTTGGCTTTGAAGCTCTGATGATTGAAAAGTCCACGAAACTGAAACTTGACCCCGCTGTGTCGGCGAATTCATATTTCAGCATCACCGAGAAGAAAAGTAAAAAAAGACAGGGGCCATGACACACCCTTGACTGTTGCCATTCGTGACATCAAAGGATTCTGAAATCATACCATAGGACACGATATTAGCTTTCATTCCTTCGTGAAAATAGATGATCCCCTTTAGGATGTTTTCTGGGATGCCGAGTTTTCTCAAGACTTGCCAAAGAGCCTTTCGATACGCAGTGTCAAAGGCCTTCGTCAAGTCCACAAGCACCATGTACAACGCCTGTTTTTTCTCGCAAACCTTCTCTGAAATTTACGAAGAGAATATATCATCTTAGTGGTGCCACATCCCGACCAAAAACCACATTGCGATTCAGGACAGATGTCGTCAAAAAGGTGTATAATGATTCTGTTTTAAATCAGTATAGGTAGGATTCTGCCTGTAATTGAAAGTAGTGATATCCCCCGATGATTATCACAGACACACCTAAAACCCTTGTTTTTGTAGAGGTGTTTGATAGAGTCATCTTTATAATCATGTGGGACACAGCCTGCCTTCCATATCTTCACGAAAAAGAGATGTAACTTTTCTACCAAATTTGGCTACCATGATTATACACATCAGGTGGAACAGGATCCTTAAGAGTAGGTGATTTTCCAGATGAGATCTGCTTTATGGAGTCACTTACCTCTTGATAGGTAGGTTCAAAAGACAACTCCAGAATTTCTGGATTTTACACAATTGAAGAGATGGCTTGTTCATTAGTAACCGAAGTAGTGATTAACACTGTTTCGATGTGCTCTTTCCTGCGATGCAAACATTCCTGACTTATCCGTCAAGAGAGTCTCACCATCTAGCATGAAGACTGGAACAATGCCACCTTTCTGAGGACCGAAAACGCTCTTGAGGCCAGCACAGAAAGCCTTTACATGCTTTCTGTCTGAAGCTTCTTGGAGTTCAGTGGCCTTTCAGACCACTACCGCTCTTTCATGCCGCTGAGAGCTCGTTGGACTTAACTTTTGCACTTCTTGTAAGCGATCTTCTTACTGGACGAGATCTTGTCCTCAATCCAAGCTTTATGAGAAGAGTACATTTGAAATATAAGCTGCTAAACCTCTCTACCACTGTCATCAAATCAGTCTTGGTGTTTTGGATGTGGTAGTCCAAGAACCTCCAAGGATGCAGAATGTGTTGCCTCCCACAGAGCCTTTCAAGACGATACGATATCATTGGTAATGTTTACAGTATCAAATGCAGCATGAAGTTTGTAAGAGAGTTCAGGTTTCATTTCAGTCTTTTTAAGAGGCAGTACATTAATCCGCTTGGGCACTGTAGACTTTATAATCCTTCGATTTTGCAGATGCAGCGTAGATTTACTCCAAAGTAGAGCGTGATCTGACATATAGGATGTTGTGTGGAAAGAACGCGTTATCTTAAAATATTTTATGTCGCTTCTTTTGATGATGACGTAGTCGATTAGATGCCAGTCTTACGACTGAGGGTAAATCCACGTGGTCTTACAACAGCTGGGTTGCTAGTAGAAGGTATTAGTAATACTAAAGTCAAATTCCTTGCAGATAGTGAGACGTCGTAATCCATTCGAATTCACACGACCAATACCAAAGCGACCTAAAACGTCCTTTCAAGAATAATAATAATCATTGTCAACAAAAGCATTGGAGTCACCTGCAAGGATTAATTTATCCTTATGTTGGACTTTGGAGATGACATCCCGAAGGAGATCATAAAAATTATGTTTTTTTGCGCTGATCTACCTAAGGTTGGTGTACTCAAGATCGAGGGTTCCTTTCATTATACGATCTGATACCCTTTTATGTAAGGAAGGCAGTGAGCTAGTAAGATCTTACTTGATGGCGAAGCCAACTCCAGATTGGCGTGGCTCTTTCTCGGTTTTGCCAACACGTATCCACCTTTTTTCCCTAAGTTGAAAATTTCTAGCCAGACGTGTTTCATTAATAAACGCTATGTCGATGTTATACTTCAGCTCGAGAGACACAAGAACTGTTTTACACTCTAGTGCAAAATTATTGTCCTGGAGAATGCGAACGTTATTGGATTCAAAATGAAAATTCTTCTTATATGTCTTTTGATATTTCTTGTTGTTTCAACTGCGTTACTGGATAACCAGAAAGCTGCAGTTGGCTGCCAATCACTCCATAATAGGGGAAGCAGTACAGATCCCAAATAGGGCTGCTTTGTCACCAATGGAGGACACGGGCATCACAATTGATCATGGGTTTGTGAAAGAACGGCCATCACGCATAGGTCTGCCACTATGTAGAGCTCCAGCTCCAGCCTTCCAGTAATATCCTTTATTTGACTCCATCGTCTTCACTCTCTCGTATGAATAAGAACAAACGAATCAAGGTAAACCGCCAGAAAACCCACACAAGTGATTTGATTAAAGTGGTGAGGGCTTGTGCAGGGAAATTTTTCGGAACTATTGATACACATACGAAGCAGGCTTTTCGTGTAAGAGTTTTATATCTCCTAGACCAGTCGTGTCCTGTAACATTAAAGAGACTGGTCCGCCCTGGTGAGCAATATTTGCCCATATTTGGGACCTAAACAGGGGCTACCACCCCGGATTAGGGCGAACCTGGAAACAACAGCAATTAAAATGTGGTTCCACGCTCCTGAAATCCTCCAATATCCCGATCAAAAGACTTGCTTTAATATGATTTCCATCATTTGTGATGTAAATATTGATGCTTTCTGCAAGATTCATATGAACTCGAACCAATAATTCCACATTGACGTCAATTTTTGCACATTCGCTCTTTATGCGTTCAATCAGATGTGCTGCATCTGTGATTTTCATTGAGCACATCTTCTCCCGTAGATTCACCTAGAAACAGAAGGCATTTCTTTCTTCTTTCGATAAAATCAATGTTTAATCTGTGGAAGTAAAAAACATATAGTTAATAAGATTGCCCATGTGTCCAGACTTAAGAGGCAGTTTGGAGATGATATCAAAAACGATATCACGCAGCAGAGGTTCGGTCTCGGTCGAAAATCGGGCACATGCTCCTGTTGAATGTAACGTGTAGTTGGAAGATAACTTACGCGCCCATTCTTTCGGGGCCAACGCTTCAAATTAATGTCCAAATAACTTTACACATTTATCCACAATTAGGATGTTATATCAATTTATTATCAATCAAGCCTTGTAGTACTCAATCCCATCGGACAACGAACTAACATTATCATACTTGGAAAGTTACATTCTATATTACAAAATATATGTCCAAAGGTATATCTCCGGAAGCTATATGCAAAGAGACCTTACTTAATAATATCACTTTTGTTTCTCATTGTAGCGAACTGGAATTATGCTCATTTACATCGGGCGTTATATGTAACGATAAACGTTGAAATATATTTATATTTTCATGTTCGTGATACTATATGGCAGAGAGGTTATTTATCAGTCACGCATTGGATTACAGTCACAAAACGAACCGACACAAAGCCCGCTTAAACAAGATTTTATATACTATAGAAAACCTGTTAAATATGATTCTATAAACACTATTAGCGACACTACACAGTATCAGCTTTGCTTATCTATAAATACGTAAGCGTTAGTGCATTTGAAAACACCTGTATATATATATATATATATATATATATATATATATATATATATATATATATATATATATATATATATATATATATATATATATATATATATTGCGTCTATTTAGGAAGCATTTTTTCATTGATGCATGTTTCATTAAATAACATAAAAAAGTAAATTACTTTAAGTAAATTCCTTTCATATTGTCTGACAAGCGTAATAACATTATCATTGAGACATTTTTTAATCCTATGTAAGCTTTCTTTGATAAGGGCTTATGTAAGCCGAAAGCTTAGATAGGATTAAAAACATGTATAAGTATATATATATATATATATATATGACGTATGGGGGTCAGGCAAATCAGTTTCTGGGAACCGACAGCCAGACAACCTGCACATATAATTTGATTATAGTGGTGAAGTTTTTGTGCAGAACCAGTCACACTTTTTGAAGATCCGGATACAGAGACCTGCTGCATCGAGTGCCGCAAAGGTGCCCAAACCATCCCCGCAGGTTTTGAAATCAGTGTTGTCCTTCTTCTAGACCAGTTGCCATCTAAGGCAGAGTGTTCTGCTATTTATCTTTAACTGAGGGGAGAAAAAGAGGATTCATACCTTACCCAAGGGTATTAACACGTAAGTAAATGCAACGAATTCGATTGGAATTCGAACTCGGCTCTCCGAATACTCAATCTGAGCCGCTATCGATTAATTCAGCGTGCCTCCACATGCACACGAATATAGACACACATACAAATATATAAATATATATATATATATATACAGAATAATTGTTCTATATATATATATATATGTAGAACAACTATTAGATATATATATATATAAATAACAACTATTATATAATATATATATAGAACAACTATATATATATATATATATATATATATATATATATATATATATATATATATATATATATATCAATAGTCTCCCTTTCTCACCTGTTTGACATTCTTGTTTTTTCATTGTATGTTTATATATATAAATATATATGTACACATATATATCATTAATTATATATATATATATATATATATATATATATATATATATATATATATATATATATATCAATAGCCTATCTTTCTATCGTGTTTGACATTCTTTATATATATATCATTATATATATATATATTATTATATATATATATATATCATTACATTTATACACACACACACACACACACACACACATATATATATATATATATATATATATATATATATATATATATATCATTAGCCTCTCTTTCTCACCTGTTTGACATTCTATGTTATATATATCATTATATATATATATATATATATATATATATATGGAGGTTTATCTTATTTGTAAATCAGTTTTCTCGATTTCCAACTGCTGTTTTTAATCGATAACAGATATAAATGAAATGCGACTACACGACTTAATTATGCAAAGGTTGTCAAAGAGATCTTTTCCAGTTCACAACTTTTCGCGCAGGTGGAACTAAGTTATTTTTCTCAGGATCAGCTTACACCTCTGGAAATATTTCTGAATAATTTATTTCTTCGTTTCACTCTGCTCTTCATCGAATAAAACTTTGTAAAAATGGGCTTGACTTACCGAGTTTCTTGGTAATTTGATTACGCTTTAACATATTTGATGCTCGTAGGTACACGATTCGCTCGGGTCAGAGTGGAGCCTATTTTTTTTTCTCTCTTTTAAAAAAGAATCTTTTGAACAAAGTTACTTTTGTCAACCGGAGGGCTTGGGTTAATGCGTTCGTAAAAACAAAAACAACAAAAAACAAAACAAAACAAAAAAACAAACAAAAACAACAAAAAAATAAAAAACAAAGACAAAAGAGATCAATAAAATAAGAAACAATGTAGTGATACGCGAATAGTGAAATGCATTTGCAACTTTTGGCATGTAATGAAATTTGGTCTGACGTTTTATCGAGAAAATCATTCCTACGTTAGGATGACGAAAACAAAAACAAGTCAATAGCTTTAGTTTAGCAGATGTATTACGCTATCTGATCATGTTTATATTAGTTTTCTGTTTTTCATATATCAATTTATATCACCACATATAGGCATCATTAAAAGTTTCACGGGTGTCGCCAAACTTCTTAATATAGAAATATTTTCGTTTTTCATCTATCTATCTATCTATCTATCTATCTATCTATCTATCTATCTATCTATCTATCTATCTATGTTCATTAGCATATATCCATCTATTTCAGCATGGACATTATAATCTATCTATCTATCTATCTATCTATTTCGGTATGTTCATTAGCATCTATCAATCGAGCTCAGCATGTTAATTATAATATATGTATGTATGTATGTATGTATGCATGTATGTATCTCAGAATGTTCATTAGCATCCATCAATCGAGCTGAGCATGCTCATTATATCTATCTATCTATCTATCTATCTATCTATCTATCTATCTATCTATCTATCTATCTATCTATCCGAAAGTGTTTATGTATTTTGGAATATGTATATATATATATATATATATATATATATATATATATATATATATATATATATAAGGTTGAAACAATGGAAAATCAAACACTTTTTTTCGGGCGAAAAAGGTTACATATGTATTTTTCCCATTTTGTTATTAATTTAACCATTGTTAATGTTAAATTTTACACACACACACACACACACACACACACACACACACACATATATATATATATATATATATATATATATATATAGATAAATTCATGGCTTGGATTCGCGGCTGTCATTTCAGCAGCATGGTCTCAATGCTGGTGATCTTCGCCTTTTCAACAACTTGAATACTGGATAGGAAATAACTCCAGTGTATGTTAAGGATCGTGCAGAGGGGCAGCGCTCATGGAACAGTTCAAGGAGTCGCCGGCGGTGTCGGTAAGTGACCGATGATTTTGAGCCGTATAGGAGAGTGGCGATGACTATAGCTCTATGCAACCCGATTTTGTGCCCTTTTTCAGGTGTCTGTTGTACCACACACGATTCTACAGTCTGCCGAATGCAATGTTTGCCCGGGCCAGTCTGTTGCCGACCTCGTTGTCGATCCCAGTATCCGATGTGATGGCACATCCTAGGTATGTAAACCGATGGTCTGCCTTCAGCTCAGTTGCGCCAATGATGACGTGAGGGATGACGATACTCATCTCGAGGTGCAGGCTGGTAGAGTACTTCTTTAAACTGACTTCAACACCCAAAAAGATAAGCAGCCTCTGTGAAGCAGGAAGTTGAGCGCTGCAACGCTCATTCTGTGTGAGCATCAAGGGCAGCATCGTCAGCAAAGTAGATGTCTCAGATAAATTACTCCAGGGTCTTTGTTTGGGTTTTTAATCGTCGTAGATTAAACAGGCCACCATCGAGACGGTAACTGAAGTAGACTTCGTCCTCATCAACAAGCTATTTCATGTCTTGCTTGAGACTCATGCTGAAGAAGGTAAGGAAGAGAGTCGGTGCTAGAACGCAACTCTACATCGTTGGTGATCGAGAAAGGGCTCTGGGAGATCACTGTTGTGTCTAACCTGGCTACCCTGATCCTCGTGCAGTTGGATGATTATCTACAAGAATTTTAGAGGACTGCCTAGTTGCCCCATGATTTATCACATTCCTCTTCTGCTCACTTTGTCAAATGCTTTCGCCGCATACAGCCCTTTATTTTGCTCCCAACAATTTTCCTGCAGCTGCCGGAGAACAAGTACCGTGTTGTGCTCCTGTTTGTTCTGAGGCCGCATTGACTCTCGGGAAGATGCGATGGCGGACACCAGCCTGTTTAGCAGAACCGTTGCAAGGATCTTTACTCCGACGGAGAGCACAGTGATACCTCGGCAATTGGATCTCTCTGATTTGTAACCTTTGTTCTTGTACAGGGCAATGGTGACTGCATCGTGGAGATCTCGTGGTATTTTTCCCTTCTCCCAACAACAGCAAAAGAGCACGTATTCATATGCATCACTGGTTACAGATTTCAGGTGGAATTCTATCAGCTCCTGCTGCCTTGACACACTTCAGCTGCTTTATGACTTTGATAGTCTTTTGAATGGTGGGTAACTCATCCAGTTCCATTTTTACTGGTTTGGGGGTAGGGATAACTGGTGATTCCCGGGGAAAGCGGTTAGCACTGAAGAGGGCCTGGAAATGCTCCGATCAATGGTTTAGAATGAACACCTTTATAAGGAGCATCTGACCGTCTTGCCTATGCATATGACCCTGGAATTGATACATAGTGACGCATACTGCCTTTAAAGCTTAAGAGAAGCCCCTGATGTCTCCAGTGTCTACATACAGCTGAATTCGTTTTTCAGCCGGTTTATTCCACCATTTATTCTTAATCTTTCAAATCCTGTGCTGTAGTTCATGGCATACGAAACGGAACACAACTTTCTTTACAGGACAAGATGGCTGAGCTAAGTGAACTTGATGATCTCTTCCCCGACAGCAGTTCTTGGATTTTCACGTTGCTCTCATCAAATCAGTTTTTGTTCTTGCTTGAATAGAACGCCAGAACTTCTACAGGATATCTACAGAATGCTAATTTTGAGTCTTTCCAAAGTGTTTCAGGTGAGGAATCTGCGGGGATGCTCATATCTTCAAGCCTTGACTCAAGTGCTGCTTGGAAGTTAGATTTTACTTCATCTATTTTAAAACTGCCAACCTTGAACTTTTTTTACAGAGGGGGCCTCCTTTTCTTGGCTTGTATTTAAAGTGAAATGAAGTTTGCAGCGGACAAAGTGATGGTCAGTATAGCATCACACTTGTCAGCATGATGTTTCTTAGGTCACACTCATGCACTATGGCATGATCAATGAGGTACCAATGTTTAGACCTAGGATGCATCCAGGTTTTTCTGTTGAAGAAGGTGTTCGTGATGACGAGCTGATGCTCTCTGAAGAACGCACGTAGCATGCGCCCGTTGTTCTTACAGTTATCAACACCAAGACTCCCAAGCACTCCCTTCCAGGTCGTAAAATCTTGGCCTACTCTGGCGTTAAAATCGCCAAGGATTATAACCTTATCATCTGCAGAGGCGTCTCGTAGTAGGCTGCGCAGATCTGAGTAAAAAAATATTTTTCTACAGGATCTGCTTGTAAAGTTGGGGAGTACACAGTAATTAGTGTGACATATTGAAGATGCGGTCAGAATAACCTGATGGCAGGTTTTCGAGCTTGGAGGCAATGGAATCCCGGGTCATGAAACCTACACCTGAAAGACGACTCTACTACTGAATCGCCTGACAAGTAGAGGGTATATCCGGCGCTGTCCTCTTTAAAACAGGCTTCACTGAGAGCAGCGATGTCAACATTTTCTTGACAATTCATTTTTAATTAGAGCAGAGCGATGTTCTGGCCGACCACTGTAGGGTATGTACAGCATGTTCCTGATAGTCTTTTGATACCCTCTTGTAGACTACGTCTACTCTTTTGATACCCTTACAGGTGGGTGTAAACCTTTTCTTTACTGGAGTTCGACCGCATGAGAAGAGGCCCGTTGAAGGCGGTTTGCCATCTGTCCCTAGAGAAGGCTGCTGGGTCAATCAGGGTGCTGCGGAACGATGTTGTCGTCTCTAAGTCAACATCAGACGACCAATATCCTGACCTGCCTGCATGCGGGATTCGGACTGCGACTTCAAGTGTCAACTTTCAGCGGCCATATTTGCCGCTTTCCCATTGCTTGTGCTTGGAAATGATTGGTAGACGCGAACATCACCCTCGGGCGTGCGTAGTGGATTTTTTAGGTGAAGTGCAGTGTGAGCTGAATTGGCCCCACCCTGTACACCCGGGATACGATCATTGTACAGTTAATATCGTTTCAGGAATTACACTTTTTTCTGTGTTAATATTGCTATTGGTGTTGCTTAAGTATTTGTTTAAAGTTACGTTATTATGCTGTACTATACACTGTACAAGGTTTATAGTGCAGCTTTAACTAATGTTAATGTTGTTTTTTTTTTAAAGATTCTATTGAGTAAAGGGTTATGGCTGAAATGTTTGTAGATTAAATTTAGGAAATCCTACCGCTGTTGTTTTTTAACATTTCTGTTAAAAGGTGGGTTGAACCAAACTATCTTTCGTTTTCTATTCTTACGTTTATTATTGGCACTCTTACTAATGCTTGGAATGTATTCTAGTTTAACTTTGTGTTTACTTTTATTTAGTGCATCTACATATTTAGTTTTATATTTGTCAAAAGTAATTTTGTTGCTGGAGTTTGTTGAAAGTCTGTGTTTTACAGATTTGTGCAAGTTATTTAGAATTCCAGGAGGGTGGCTAGATTCTTTGCTTACATATATATATATATATATATATATATATATATATATATATATATATATATATATATATAATTATAAAGCTCTTTAGTATAAGGACACGGTCACAAGTGATTGTTGATCACGTTAGATAACACGCTCTTTCCCAGAAACTGTAACTAAGGTATGCTCAGTATAACTAGCCGACCTAGTAGACGGGTATTCTCGAATACAAGTGGCCAGCTATGGATAGATCGAAAGTAGTGTCCAGAAAGTTGATCATCTTGTCATTGGTGTTAGCGGTGATATTAAGTCCGTGATCCTTGAAGAATTTGAAGAGCTGTTTCTCTATTAAACTATAAGCTTGCTTTTTTTCTAATAACTCCTACCTACACTATATTTACTCTGTATTTACACCCCAATATCATTTCCACACCCTTACTAATCACTTCTACCACTTTACAATAACTATTTGCTACTACAATTGTTATTATCATCAACCTTTTGACCATTACTACCACATCACAATTACTATAGCTTTATAATTCCGCAATCACCATTAACGTAAATTATTCCTCTCTCCCCCAGCAAAATAAATACCACCGCATAAAAACTAAGTATTAAAAGTTGGAGTTTCTACCATTTTACATATGCGCAATCACCCAAAACAAGCAAATAACCGGCTTTAAAATTATAACAAAACAGCCTTAAGAAAATAAAAATAATAGCAATTTTTACCTTTGATAGTTTTACACAGACCCCATCATATGTAAATACGTGCGTGCGAGAAAATATTATTCAGAGAAGAAAAATAGAAAAACGGTCTGCGTGTTAACATCGCTATAATCAAAGAATATTCGCCACACTATCCAACATTGAATACAGCAATCAAATGCGCACGTATGTGCACAAAGGCACATATATACATATATATGCCAAGTCCCATACTGTTCACATATGTTTATGTTTGTGTGAGCTCCGGTGGGCGAGCGCGTCAATGGGTGTACGGGCGTGTATATATGTGTATGTAAGTATGAGTCCCATCACGACGACAATTTTTCTTCCCACTTCCATAAAAACACCAATATACGCAACCCTATATAAATGCAAAATTTAAAAAAAATCTGTTAAAAAAAATCAGTGTGTTTGATGATCGCAAAACGTGAAACCCAGGGTCACAAACTCACATCAATCCAACTAAATTTATATATATATATATATATATATATATATATATATATATATATATATATATATAGTTAAGTCAAAAGTAATAATTCTTGCCTGATGAGTTGGTAAAATGACGAAACTTGAAGTTGCACTTCGGACGTAGGTATATGTATATTTATCAATATATACTTTTTACATCTGCCTAACTACATTGAACATTTTGTTTACACCTTATATAAAACTGAGTAGCGCGGCAGTGGCTCTATAATACACAGACAAGTCTGTAGTGTTGAAAATGCTGTAGGCGTACGCGAGTCCCAAGAGATTTTAGAGTCGACTATTGTGTCGATCTAATCTTTGTTGCAGACGCCTGCTAAGGCACATATTTCTGTTTCTTCAATACTCACAGAAACAAACTGTGAGTTATACAGCAACTATACTGAGTGGACATTAGTTGCAGATTTGGGGAGATAGAGGTTTAGTACTTGAAAAAAAAAAAAAAAAAAAAAGCAGCGCTCTCAAATTTTCGGTTACAAGGATTTGAGTCTTTGTTGCAGCTCCAAAAATGTGGGCTTGCGAACAGTTTTGTCTATCATTGACAAGCCTTATGTCAAGACAAGATATAGTTGTCAGGCGCTTTAAAAATTTGCCTCATGTTGAAATCATTTTTCTAGGCTGATATTATCAAGAGGTCACCTTGAGATGCGAACTACTCGTCGAAATTCTAACTACTTGGCTATAAGCCCATTTGAATTAGCGACCAGAATACTATAACATCATGAAGTAATATGTTAAATTTGGCTATTCCAATTGCTAAATCTTAGTAAAGTCGGTACATTTTTTATTGTTATTTCTGTATCATTAAATTGTGTTTCTTTCATTCCAATTGAGTGCACAACTTTGCTGACATTGATGAAAAATTTAACAAAGCCATAATGAACTATTTCTTTTTGATATTCTAAAAAGCATTTTACTTTCGTCTAGACTCAATTGGTGTTATGCTTCTAAACTAATAATCACAAGGCGTTCTTTTGTTATTGATTCGAAGTTTCTGTTTCTTCGCCAAAATCTTTTCTTGTTCATATTTTAAAAAAAAAATGCATAATCGATCAAGAAAATAACTTTTATAGCATTTTTTTTTTAAAAAAAGAATTTCAATTTTCGACAAAGTAGAATTCATATCAAACAAAAGACTTTTAGAAAAGTGGCGTATGAGGAGAGGAGAGAGCTGAAAAAGCACGGGTTAAACTCATGTCATAAACACTTGATGCGTTCTGTGTTTTCACTGACTTTAGCTCCTCGGACTCCAACGCGGCTTACGGTTCCGTCAGTTTGAAACAGCGGTTACCGTACAATCACCGAAGTTATGCAACATCGGGCCTGGTCAGTACTTAAATGGATGATCGCTTGGAAATATCAATTGTTGTAAAATCAGATGTACGGGAGGTGTAATAGATAATGGTTTGGAATGTTTAATAATCTTGGGAAAGGTATGTTTGTTTGTTTGTTTTACGGCATATCAACCTCAATGGGTTATTTCATGCCTACAAGATTTTAATTTCTGGCAATAATTTTTCCAAGAATATATTGCTGCTAATATATATAATAATTTTTTTCCAAAAATGTATTGCTCGCAATATTTTTCATTGAAATTGTATTGCTGGTAATAATTTTTCTTCAAAAATGTATTGCTGGTAATAATATATTGCTGTTGATATTTTTTACAAAAATGTATTGCTGGTATTAAAACCTATTTTTACTCTTTCATAGTGTTTTGGCCTCAGTTTGGGGGTTAACTATTTGCCCATAGCAGGGTTCGTAATAGGTGCCTTTTTTTCCAAAAATGTATTTCTGGCAATTTTTTTAAAAAGTGTATTGCTGGTAATTTGTCTTTAAAAATGTACTGCTGATAATATATTTAACCAAAATGTATTGCTGGTAATAATTTTTCCTTAAAAATTAATTGCTAGTAATAATTTTTTACAAAAAAGTATTGTTGGTATTAAAACCTACTTTTACACTTTCATAGTGCTCTGATTCCTGTTTTTGTGAGAGGGTGTCAACTATTTACCCATAGCTGAGACTCTTTCAGATGCTACCACCCCGGGTCAAGGTGGACCTGGAAACACCAGCAATTAAGAGGTGGTTTCACGCTCCTCAAAACCGCCTGAGCAAAGTCCTTGCTGTCGGACATAGTTTATCGTCATACACAGGACGAGGAAAGGTAGGGATACCTTCTCCCCCAATCTATGGGTCAATTGGTAAAATTTGCATCACTAAGTGATTATCATCTTAAAAAATTCTTAAAATCTAAAATATTTCCTGGCTTTAAATAACTAGCAGAGAGCTGTTTAAAGGCAGAAAATATTTTTAGATTGTCAGAAGTTTTTTTTTAAATAATAAAGGTTTAGTGGTAAAGTCATACTATTTAATCCTTAGCTGGGGAGAAAAGGTGGATTTAAACTTTTTCCATCTCGGATTGGATCTCAGCTCTCTAATAAACGATTCCCAGACATTGTCCGTTACAGAACACCGAAAAATGTCTTTTTTTAGTATTAATGATAAAAACATTAAATCTGACCAAAAATGATTCCCAACGTGGGTCACATGCCCCACCAGTGGGGCATAGTAATATTTTAGTGGAGGATGCGTAGGAGGTGCATCCTTCGGCTTATTATACCAACGTGAGCTCAAATTTCATTTTGCATTATTATTTCATGATTAAAATGATCAAAGTATATTACAGAAAACCTTTCAATCAAATATTTCATATTTCTGCCCTTTACGACTCTGTTATATGTTTTGAAACTATATATATTTATCTGTCTTTTTGTTTTTTTCAAATTTTTCTCTTTCATGATCGACATGGTCTTTGGAGGCTTGTTTAGAGACCAAGTTAATGGCCTTTTAAGCTTCCTTCACATAAATTGCAGTAACATTTTTAATATTTAAGAATTAAATATTACAGAGGGGCACCAGAATTTTAGAAATACAAAAGTGGGCCTTGGCCCAAAATCGATTGGAAACCACTGGTATAAAGATTATATTAAAGGTGACAGGTAAAAACTTCAGCTTGTGAATCCGAGTAACCATCAGGTAATTTCGAACTGAACACTTTATTCAATCTACGATAGTTCTAGTTCTTATTTAGAATTGATCAGTTATTTCTCGTCCCATTTAATATAACAAAAGCTTTCTTTATTAAAGTCATTTTTTTATTTCTGTATCAAATTAATCCTTTTCTCTATAAGTGCGTATCTAATATTTTAGTTCTGTTGTTCTTCACGCCTTCATTACAAATTTATACACCAATCCTACAGAGGTATTCTGGGATTTCTTCCTAGCCAATAAAAATGGACAATTCTTCGCCATACATTCTTTCTATAAGAACCTGGCTGTATCCCTTTTACGTTTATTGTTGTTTTGCTTTGCCATAGATTACGTCGTTTTGTATACTATTATTTTGCGTTTTTCTTCTTATTATGATAGAGAACTTTGTCAATTCCGCTTAATCATGCTTTCATCCTCAACATCCTCAGATTCTTGTTGATCCGGGTAACTTTCGGGGAATTTCGAATTAAACCCTTTATTCAATCTACGAGGATAGATTGTTCTCGTTCCGCTGACTATGTCTAAGGGAAATAACTCGTCTAGTTCTTATTTAGCACTGATCAGATATTGCTCACTAAGTTTTCACTGTAGTACACAATACCCGCCCCAGGGATTTAACACGCAATTACTATATCGTCAAATTCCCCATTCAACATTTAACAAAATGGGCAAATGGATGTTTAGGAGAAGGAAACTGATATGAAAACAACTTTTTTGACCCCATGAGAATACTTCAAAATACGACGAAATACAGACTCGTCCATTATACGGTTTACCAATGGATATGACCTTCGGTGCCACACAAGGCCGAGGTTGAAAAAAAACAAAGGTAAACAAAGGTTTAGACGGTCAACTCACCTAACATCAACTAAAAAAAAAAATTACTAAAAATCCAAACATAAAAATAAACATTAATTGGAAGATTGAACCAAATTGCCCACTCAGGATCAAATGATTTTAAGGTGAACTTCCTTTTTACAAAAATGCAGAAAAGCAAACTTTGATGTTGCCTGTATGCAAGAGTTTCGTTGAATTGAACTTAATTGCGCATTTGGGATAACATGTATTTTTGATTAACCACAAGGAAAAAAGACAACATATCTCGTCTAGTTCTTATTTAGCACTGACCAGTCATTGCTTACCCCTTTAAAGGGCAACAAAAGCTTAGTGAATTAAAGTCAGTTTGATATCTGCAACTAATTAATCCTTTTTTCATAAGTTTTCCGTTTGTCATTATTTGTATTGTCCTTTTACAGTTATATTAAGTAAATAAAAACAGACATCTAACTAAACAAATACACACACACAAACACACACATACATATATATATATATATATATATATATATATATATATATATATGTGTATATATATATATATATATATGTATATACAATGCTCAATATCCATAGTATCAAGAAACCCCCATGAAGATCACAATTACCGTGGAAACTCAGATTTAAGGTTCGAGATCACTGTTCCTGTACGCATTCCTGGTTGTATGATATTATACATGCATACATACATGCATACATATATATATATATATATATATATATATATATATATGCATATTGAAGTTAACACTCAGCAAACGCAATCATCAGATCACATCCTGTGTGTGGCCTGATGATAGTGTTTAGCATGGAACAGTCTGTCGACTCTCAGTGTTGACTTCATTGCTCACTTTTATATTTACATACATTCTATCTCAGATATAGAGCACTTTATCCCATAAATATAGCACATTTTAAAACTACATTTTTTCATATATATATATATATATATATATATATATATATATATGTGTGTGTGTGTTTGTGTGTGTATGTATGTATGTGTGTTTGTGCGCGTAAAAATCAGTTAGTTTTACTGCTCTGAAACAGGCTTAGGTTCTGGCTTAATTTTTTTCTCCTCTTTTCTTTTCTCCTCCACTACTAAACCCAAATCTTGTATATATTTATTAGTTGCAGTTAAATCATTTAAAGCATTCACTATTTTTATTTTATTTGTTACACATTAGGTTGGTGCAAAAACAATGTCGTTTTCTCACATATGTTACTATGTGAGAAAACGACATTGTTTTTGCACCGTCTTAATATTTTTATAGAATGATCCCTTTGTAGGTTTAGGATATATATATATATATATATATATATATATATATATATATATATATATATATATATATATAATTGCAATATTTCTGAATTAGTTTTTGTTTGAATTTCTGGGTGAGGAGTCAACATTATTTACAATTAGTCTAAAGTCCTGTCCTCATTCTGCTCTTATAACATTGTGAAACTTAAACAGTTCTCCACGTGAAAAATAAGACAATTCTACATTTAGTCAGGTCAAATTATTTCAGTTTACATTTACTTTTAGAAGAATGCAGGAAAGAAAAACCTTTGACTGTATGCAAGAGGTTCGTCGACTTAGTTGAGACCTAATTGCGCATTTAGGAACACTTTCTTTTGGATTGGTCACAAGAAAACAAAATTGATATTGTAATAGACAATATCGTAGAACTGAGGGTAGCTGACATTGTTGTTCATGGTTATAAGATTCAAGTGAGAACAGTTCATGCTCTGCGTAAAGTGTTGTCCTGGTAAAAGAGAAATAATACACATGGTTTAGTAAAATTTATATAAAGGATGTCCATAAAGTTCGTGTGCACTTTAAAAAAATTATAACTTTATTTGTATTTGCGATAGAAATAATCTGTAAAAAATGGTATAAAACTTAATTTACCTAGTTCTAAGTATAGCTAAAATAACTAATGTGATTTCAGACATTACTGTAAATCAGTTGGCAAATGTTTTCCGAGAACTGCAAAATCGTATTACCCTTTGTATTCCTAATGAGGGAGGACATGCAGAAACTTAAATAAAACTTCAATAAAACTTTAAAAAAATATAGATTTACTTCTTTCTAATCCTTTTTACAGATTATTTCTATCGCAAATACAAATAAATTCATAACATTTTTATTGTGCACACGAACTTTATGGACACCTTATATTAGAAACAAAGAAGAAGGAAATTGTGCATTAATCGGTGTTTTTATTTTACCTCAAATATTTTAAACTTAACTGCGCCTTTGATGCTAAGAAGACATCACCCTTTGATACAGCAATGTAGAACACTTGCTAAGCATTTTATTACTCAAAAGGTTACTATATCATCTGATTTGATCATACCATGAAACATTGCATCACATGGCATAGGGCAGATAATGTAACAAAAGAGATCATTGACTTCAACACCTCAAACCCATGGATTAGGAAGTTTGTGACAGATGTTAGAGTGTACAACTCTTACATTGAACCAGATCACAGATTACTTGTAACTAAACTGACAACACTAGCCAAAAAAATAGCTCGTTCAGCCCACATAAACAGAGAAAAAAAAACAAGTATAACATCGAATCCCATTAAAATTAAAGTGTAGATTTAGAATCCCGTAATAAACTCCCATCAGTATCGGAAAGAGCGATAACAGCTATTGGAGAAACATGTTTTCCTATTTTTTTTTAATAAATTTCAATCGAAAGCACGTTTGGCTGCTTTGTTATTTTTTTTGTAGGGAAACGGCTAATATTACCATTACCATTTTGGAACAGAGTAGAGAAATGGACACTTAAACCTTAAAACTTACCTAACCTAGTTAGTTGATCACTGTTATTGCTTGTCATACTTGACTGCACTCAGCGATGCTCCCTCTTTTGTACTGTGGTGCTGTTGTTGCTTGTTGTCATTTCTCTTTCATTCGGCTCCCATATCCTTTTTATTTCTATGCCCGGTCTAATAAGGGGGTCGTTTTTACGGCAAACATGTATAAATGTGCCCTCAATAAGACGTAAAGTCAAAAGGACGGTTTTATCGCCTATTTTTTTTTAACTATCTTCATGCTTTGGGAATGTTTATTATTTTTAAAAAGTGGTTAGAATGAGAGAAAAATAACTAAATATATGACGAAAGTGAATTTATATATTTTTTTTGTTCTTGAGAATTTAAAACAAAAATATTAAATACTATTTATTTATTAGTTTTTACTTCATATTTTTATTTTGTCTGATTACTTCACAGTCTCACAATAACGAACGAAGACTCGAATTAAAAAGATGAAAGACAGACCAGCAATCAATAACGATTGGCAATATTTCATATTTTGTGAACTCTTATATTTCAAAGTACCAGTTTGTATAAATCGAGAGCAGGCTACATGATAGCGACTCGAGGAAAAGGAAAATATGGATGTTTTTTTTGAGCAACCACTCGCCCTTGGAAAGTCTTCTAAGTCATATATGAAGAGATGTGTGTTAGAAATGCTTGAAACAAATGCTATAAAATCATATTTACAGTCACATGATTTAAACAGCAAAGTGTTTAAACCAAGCAATATGTGCTTTTTTTCCTAGACAAAATTATTGTATTCCATACGAAAACCTCAAAACCGAAATTAAAAAAAAGAAGAAAAAACGAAAATGTCTGTCTGATCGATACAGAATCTACTTTGTTTTATCGAAAGCCATCATATATTTTTCGCATTCATTTTTGAAAAAGATAAATCTATTGTATTTGCTTTGCGTTATTTCTATACTGTCTCGATATTGCAACAGTTTTAATCACTAAAATCAGATAAGCACTATGCCGTTCGACATGAAATCGATAGAAATTTGCATGTTTACAATTTCGAAAATTGTTTTGCATCCACTTAGCATATGATTTGCGTCTGTCCGAATCGATCAATAAAAGTCGGTGAAAAAGAAAATCGAAACTTTTCTCGCAAAAAAAAGACAATGACGAAAATCCAAGAAAAGAATACGCTCTTGGAATGAAACTAAGCAACCTCCTCAAATTCCCAAATCGAAACAATCTCCACATCAGTCATGCCAGAACACAGCCGTCTGTCTTTTTTTCCTCTCTTCCACTGCATGTAAAAAAGACCGTTTCATTTCAATGACACTCTAACCGCTAATCAGGATATGAAACGCCTTTAATCTTTTAATAGACCGTATTATTGAAACTGATGGGTGTACAAGTATTTTATATTTTATTATTTTGTTTATTATGCCTCTTGATTCCTTACGTAACGTAGGCCGTAACAATACCTCTGCAAACGGACGCGGTTCCAGGCTATCCTTTTCAGCCCGATCCATGCAGTGCCGGCTGCCTTCACCTCTGCTTAAACACTTCTGCGTCAAGTTTGTTTTGGTCAACCCACTTTTTGTTTCCCTTGTTGATTCCAGCCAAGAGCCTGTCTAGTGAAACTAAAAGCAGGTTTGTGGAGTGTGTGGCCGATCAATCCCCATTTCTGTTTCTTGATGTCAATCTTGATTGGGGCTTGTCTGGTCCTGTCCCACAGTTGGTCGTTGGAGATAACTTCCGGCCACTTGATATTGACAATGTTCCTGAGACATCGGTTGATAAATGTCTCAACTTTGTGGATGTTGGTCTTGATAACCCACCAGGTTTCTGAGCTGTAAAGTAGAACCGATTTGAATTTGGTGTTGAAGATACGGATCTTGTTGTAAAGTGAGGAAGGCTGTTGATCTCCAGATTGGCCGCAGAGTATTGAAGGCGTGTCGGGCTTTGTTGAATCCTGATTTGATGTCCTCATCTGTCCCCAGATCTTTACAGACAACGTTTCCCGATGTTGACGTGCAGATAGCGTAATGGCTATTTGCACAGCAAATGAAATCATCGTGTCGATTTCAAAATTTCGGAGAAGTTAGTAACATTCATCTTGCAATAATTCTCAGAGAATGAAAGAAATCTCTTCTTTCCAGCCTTGACAGAATTCTGAAGCATCCACGTCGCCTTTCTGATAAGGATTTATTTTCCAGCTTACAACAACTTTTCCAAAGTCTAAACCTCTCAAGCCTCACGCTAATCCATCACAACTAAGACCGCCATGTCACGTAAACAGAATCAAATCATCTTCGTATTCCATTAGTAAGGAAGAAGTTCTATTAAAGTGTATTTTGAAGTCCAAGAAAATGCTTTCTATACCGCTAACCTCTTCAAGTCAAGTGTCAATCGTTATCTTTCCTACATATCCTCATAATCTGCACTTCTTATCTCCTATTCTTACGTCCATAGTTAATTCAGGAACCCTCTACCTTGAGTAGCTCTTGGGTGAACAATATTAGAAAAATTGTACCCTATGTTTAAAAGATCAAGACACACTGAGAAATCTAGCCTTCGTCAATAACAAATCTCGGAGGGGGACGACTTTGAATTCAAATTGGTTGAGAGTAAGGTTCGAAACTATACACTGGGAAACCTACTTACTACTAAAACTGAAGCAGAAATACCTAATGTATTGCCGTGTTAGAATACGCCTCGAGATTTTTTTAAAGAATAAAGAAATTCCATTATCCTCATATCATATTGTATCAGAAGTGCAATATTAAAGCATACATTTTTTCTATAGAAAATAATACGCTTTCAAAATTTACTTTGTTAAATCTTTTTTAATGACTTGTAAATAAATTTGAAATCGGAGAGTATTAAAATGAATTTAGAAGATCATAAACTTTGATACCTAATCAGTTATAAAGTGATGTATTATTTGTTTGGTTGATTGATTTTGTTTAACGGCATATTGAAACTTCTATGGGTTATTTAATGCCGAAATCTAATTACTGAAAACAGTTTTATGGCTTCAACTAAATATATTCTGAATGCAACTGTATGTTTTTAAGTACGGATAAAATTTATTGTAGGTCATTTTGCTATAAAATGTATTGTTGGTCATTTTTGCTATAAAATGTATTGTTGGTCATTTTCTTATATAATGTATTGTTGGTAATTCTACTATAAAATGTATTGTTGGTCATTGTCCTATAAAATGTATTGTTGGTCATTTTACTATAAAATGTATTGTTGGTCATTTTGCTATAAAATGTATTGTTGGTCATTTTGTTATAAAATGTATTGTTGGTAATTCTACTATAAAATGTATTGTTGGTCATTTTTGATATAAAATGTATTGTTGGTCATTTTGCTATAAAATGTATTGTTGGTCATTTTGCTATAATATGTATTATTGGTCATTTAGTTATAAAAGGCATTGTTGGTCATTTTGTTATAAAATGTATTGTTGGTCATTTTATTATAATATGTCTTGTTGGCAATTTTTTTTCATAAGAAATGAATTGATGATATTTTTACTATAAAAATGTATTTTTATAATTTCATAGTGTTTTATTTTTGTTTTGGGGTTAACTATTTGTCCGTAGCTGGGACCCTAATAGACGCTACCACCCTGGATCAGGGTGGACCTGAGAACAACAGTAATTATGAAGTAGTTCTACGTTCCTAATGACCGCCAATTTCCTGATCAGAGGCCTTGACACTAACGTATTTAAATATGTAGACATCAGCATTTACAATATTGTGATGAGTCGTAAATAATTTCATTTATGTTAATTAGACCCTTCAAGAAATTAAGTGCAATGGCATGATTTTATTCAATTATGTGTTCAACATTCCTTGCAATTACTTGTTGTCGCTTATCAGGCAGATCTTCGATTCCTTTTGAGTAACATGACGCAGGTATTGATGTGAAAGAGTTTTCGTCGAAATCTGGTCTTCATCTGAGAACGTTTTCCCCATACAAGTCTTTTGCAGCAATAGAAAAAACGTAATAAGTGGTTGGTGAATATTGTGGTTAAGAATAGATCAACCAAGGTTCAACTCTACACCTATCTTATAACTGCTACAGTGCTGTGCAATAGTAAGTGAACTGCTGCGTTTATTTTTTAGTGACTACTTTTTAGATAACGACGCCAACCAGTCTTTTTCTATAGTTTCTAACAGGAGTGAGCGTTAATTCTTGACTATTATTCATGTCAAAATTCTCAATATACTACCTGGGTTTCTTGTACTGACTTCTTTAGCTTGAACGGTAGATTTTCAATTGGGTTCAGGTCAGGATTTTGACTAGACCATTACAAGAATTGAAATTTCTTTTTTCGACCTCATTCTTTTGTGGATATATCTTTGATGCTTCGGATCATTGTCCCAATGGAAGATCCAGGCCTGACCTAAATTTGACTTTAAAAATGAAGGTAAGTATCATTCGTTCAAAATAGCTTGGTACCTTTCAGAGTTTAGTGTGCCGCCAATGCGTACTATTTTGTCTGTTACAACTGCATCAAAGCACACACAAATCACAGTACTGTGGCCGCCATGTTTAACATCTGGTAACAGATTCTTCTTTTCGCTTCTTGTTCCTCCCCAAAAGCTCTTGTTTGGTATCGGGAAACCTTTTGCCAGAGCATTTCTAGCTTATTAATGAAAGCTTTGACATAGTTCAGCCGAACATATTTGTACTTTTTAGTAAGTAGTGGTTTTTGACTTATCCTGTAGACCAGAATTGTTCAGATTTCGTTGCACTGTCGACGTATGCCCATTAATTTCGACATTGACTAGGGAGCCTTAGAGAACCATAGAGATCTCAGCAGATTTTGCTGGGGTTCTCGAAATAGATGTCTACTTGCTGTGGCAGTTATTTTTCTTGGGAGGCCACCTCTTGATTCCGATGCAGTCATACTAAAGGCCTTTCATTTATAAACACTACAAATACTTCTGTTGCTTTTTGTATCCCTCTCTATCATTTAAAGCTTCAATTAAGCGATTGTTTAAAGCTTCAGGAAGTTCGTTTGAGCTTGGCATTTATTAAAAAATTAATCTCTAACTACACACTTTTTTAACACACTAATTTACATTACCTGACTTCTGTATACACAGCATACTAAAAGAACGAACAAGTGTCGTTTAAAAATTGTTCTACGTGAGCAAAAAATTGTTAGCACTGGCAAGCATGTGAAAAAACATAATGTAAATTTTAGGATTCATTTACTTTTGAACATCGTAATTCTTAATTAATATTTTTATTCCCGCTTGATAACATTTTTGAAAGTGGTTGTAATTTGTTTAATAAAGGCTCTTCTTAATGAATATCTAGTTTAATTAATATTTGCTGATTATTTGGAAAAAAGGAGAAAAGATTTTTTTAATATTATCTTAGGGTTCACTTATTTTGCGCAACACTTTATATGCATCTTTGCGTTTTAATGGAAGATGACAACATTGTTCTTTATGACAAGCATAAAATGGTTGTCGGCCAAATTTTTATGGGTACGTTGCAATTTCTGGACGCATTAATATTAGATTGAGTCATAATTAATTTCAGTTTAATGGGAACCAATTATAAAGATGAATGTATTATTCTAATTTGCTTACATTGCACCTTTGTATACGTTGCACCTTTGCATACGTTGCACCTTTGTATACGTTGTATCCATAAGTTTCACTTTCTGAACGTATTAACATTAGGTTCACTCATAATATCGTAGCCATAGTATAATCCCAAATTTTCCTTAAATATATCATGTGAATAAAAGTGGTTTGTATACGACATTGTTCCACGCCAAGGGCAGTGGATTGACAAAGATCCATCACCACAACTGGCTCCCAAATATAAGCTCTATGTTAAAAAGAGAAACAAAAGATTTTGTTTTAAAAAATCGTATTGCATTCCGAATATAATGAATGAGTTTGAGTTTCAAAAAGTTCAAATATGCATAAATAGGTCTACTTTTATGTTCAGTTCACAGAACTTCTTGAAATTCACTAAAAACGTGATTAAAACTCCTAGCATTTAGTGAACAGAGATATCCAGAATGTTAATGATTAAAATTTGATCTGTGACTTGTAAGATATTAAGGAAAAATCATTTGTAGGCTTTCAAACACCAAACTGTAATAGCGGGGCGTAAAAGAATTTCAAACGAAGGGGACCTTCAGAAAACTCATGGTATTAATGGTGTTTTTTAAATAGTTTTCAAATGATATTAATTAATGTTATTTCTTGTGGATCTGTTTATTACTTAATAACAATAGAAAAATATCTCACTTTATATCGAGTAGCATCTAGGTCATGTCTCTACCCCATTTACATTTGCCTATTGTCTTATTATATATATATATATATATATATATAGAGAGAGAGAGAGAGAGAGAAAGAGAGAGAGAGAAATGGGGAGATAGAGATATATAGAGAAATAGAGAGAGAGATACAGAGATAGGGATAACGGATTCTCCTCCAGTTCCTATCACACTAACTCAAGGCTCCATCCTCGGTCCCACTCGATTCCTTATCTACATAAATGATCTTCCTGACGCCATAAATTCCCAAGTTGGCATATACGCGGATGGTACCACAATTTATTCCTGCCTCAAAAACAAATCTAGTGTCACTGTCAAAACTAACCTGGCCGTGCGTCTCGAAAAGCACCTCCAATCGGTTGTGATCTGGGGAAGTAATTGGCTGGTCAACTTCAATGCCTCACAAACAAAACTGCTCTCTATTAATCAACACAGAGATCCTTCCTTGCCCTCCATTAGAATGTCTGACGCTCAACTTCTCGAGAGCAACTTTCTGCGGCTGCTCGGTCTCACGTTGACTGCTGACCTGAGATGGAACAAATACATTGAGTTAATTGCTTCGTCCACCGCAAGGGAAGTTTGGTCCTTGTGCCGCGCCAGGAAATTTTTCTCCCGGGAATCGATCCTCCAGATCTACAAATCAACAATTCGCCCTTGCATAGAGTATTGCTGCCATATATGGTCTGGAGCCCCTTCTGTTTGCCTTCTGTCACAGTCTTAATGAATGGATTGGAGAATAAGGTCAAAGACGGAAGGTAAAGGGTCAAGCTTAATGTCAAAATTTACTTAGAGAAAAAGAGACGAAATTGGGGAGAGTAATGTTCGCTTACTTCATTATGGGATAACGCGTATAAAAGAAATGAATAGATAATGTATGAAGGAATAAGGATAAAGATGTTTGGTAAGGGGCCAAAAGCTCCTAATAGCAAGAAAATAAAGGATATTGTGAGGGAACATAATCGCCTAGTTCCAAACGGCACACGGTACATGAAACGTAAGTGGATTGCAGATTATGTACAAAGAGGATTTGTAGAAGTTTAAAAGCTATTTAGAGAAACTAAAGAGAGAAAGTTGTGGCGAGCAATGATCTCCTTTGCTTTTAATGGAATTGGTACATGAAGAAGAAAATTAGTGGAATAATAAGGGAAAAGCGGGATGACAGAAAGACAAAAGTTACTTAGAAAAACTAAAAAAAAAAAAAAAAAAGTTATGGCGATTCATGATTATCACTGCAACAAATGACAGGAAGGAAAGTGAGTTCTATTTGTCGCGCCAGAAAGTTTTTCTCACCCGAGTTCATCCTACAAATCTATAAATCAACCTTTCACCTTTGCATGGAATATTGCTGTAATATATGGTCTTGTGCTCCTTCTGTTCGTCTTAGGGTCCTCGACAAAATCCAGAAACGTTTGTGCAATGTGATTGGACCTGATCTGGCAACTCGTTTACAATCGCTCTTTCACAGACGTGTCATCACCATCCTCTGTCTTTTCTACAAATACTGTCACGGTAACTGCCCCGACTAGATATTTTCGTTAGTTCCTAAACTGTATGAATTCAAACGTGCCACTAAGTCGGCATCTCAATCCCATCCTTTCAATGTCGAAACTGTTAAATGTAGCCGTTTGTTCTACTCCGATAGCTTCATGTCTCGCACTTCCCGTCTGGAGAACTCCATTCCACTTACTTGCTTCCCTGATAGCTATAATCTCCAGCTATTCAAATGCAATGTCAATTGACATCTCCAGATGCCTCGATCTATTCCCACGTCCTTCTCTTCATCTTTTCCTCTTTCACGCCTCTTTACTCTTGCTACAATTCGCTGTGAACTCTTGCGTGCTAGTGGCACACCCGACTTGCTTGTGGTGAAAAGTTGAAAAAAAAGGTTGTGGGTGTTCATGAACGTCCAGGTTCTGACAGGACACAGCAGATAAAAGGAATTAATGGATTGCAGAACAAAGAACAAAGAGGAACTCTAAAAATTAAAGCAGCAGAAGACAGGAAGTTGTGGAGAGTAATGATCATTCAGGTCTTTAAGGGAATTGGTACATAAAAGAAGGAAGTTATTCTTTTCTAAGTATGGGGGTAGTAATCAGTATTATTTGTATTTCAAATAAATATGTATTTACTGAAAATTGTATAAGTATATACCTGTTTTTTTTTCCTAATCATTCTTGGCTCTCCTGTAGAAAAGAGCTAATTGATTGTGTTTAAATACCTTATTGTGATAATTTCTACTTTTATATTCTTTAACTTGGAAATTATAAAATTCTTCTTTTTCTTTTTCTGATTGTTGTTGTTTTTGTTATTATTATTATTATTATTATTATTATTATTATTATTATTATTATTATTATTATTATTGTCGTTATTGTTTATGAATAAATTCGGAATTGGATTATCATCCCAGAACTTCACTCTTCCGCTACATCGCGTGTACACTTATGTTACTGCATAAAAAAAAACCCAGAGTCGGTTGAAATTCTGATTGAAGAAAGGGCGACATTTTCGTCTCATCCTGAAACAAAATAAAGGCGATATAAATACAAACCATCATCTCGCCTCCTGCTAGTTTTCGCTTCAGCCATTGGGTCTTTTCTTATTTCCAGAGACAAGGCGAAACGAAGATGTCAGGCCGGGCACTTTTCTCTGACGTGTGAATCGTTCAAGAAAGAAAAACTGCCTTGTTACACGCCAGGTGGCCCTGCGCAGAGTATAAAGCCGAAACAAAAGCCGACAAATGAAATGACTTACCGAAGCGGTAAGGACATAGAAATGAAATAGAAACTGGCGTGCACAGTGGCGGAAATGATAGGAAATACACTTTAGACGTGGATTCATGAAAATCGTACCGATTTTGAAGTGGTCAAATTTTACATTTTCTCTATTTGAAGTGCTGACTGAATTTTTTTTAAATTTTATTTTAATATGTTTCGGACCAATATTTTTTATCTTCTATTTTTTAAAGTAATTATTATGGATTTTATATGAAAAAAATGGCATGATATGTATTTACTAAACATAACTTAGTTTGGCACAAGGCATATATACCAAGCAAAAAATTAATCAAGTTACATGCTCCTAAAATATTAGAGAGTAGAGATGGCGAACCACTGACGCAACATCAACATTTTAGTCATCGAGGCGGAGTCAATGAAATGACGTCATGAAATATGGCTCGCCATGAACTATGTAAAATCAACTACCAAAAATCGGCTTGGAATGGATATTATGGCTGCGTGTGTTAAGCCGAAGACAAGTATGAACCTTGAATTAAAACATTAGCAACGCAGATGCACCAATATGTTTCAATTTATAAAATTATCGGTAAGTATTTGACTTATACCTTTGATTTTATAAAAAATTAAAAGTGAAATTAAAATATGACGCGGTAAATATAAAAGTTCGGCATGTCTGCTGTAGAGGAAGAGGTTTATGATACACTATTTTTATACTAATGATCATCTAATACAATTCCCAAGAGCCAATGAAGGTAGAGTATTACGGTTTGGCGCCGTATGAGTGGAAGAAAAGGAAAATAAAAATGAGGTCATGAGGTTATGCAAGAATGGTAACGTTTAACTCTAGATTTGAGGGATTGGGAAAGCACCCTGACGGAATTATGCTCCACAGAGCATCAGTTCTTGCGAAGTAGCTATCCGAGGGGAATTTATTTCTTACTAATGGAACACGAAAGAGATGAGAATAATTCCTCCTTTTGTACGTGGTATAGTCGGTCTCAGTTACAAAAGACAGTGCTGATGGTGCCAAGTATGTAGCTATACAGTAGTGAGAGTCTTGAAACTTTTCGACGGTGGGAAAAGTGGTTGTATGATGGAAAATAATTTATCACACGCGTTCTTGAAATTGTCAGATAGGTAACTAAGGACTGGGTCACAACAGCCTCTTATCTGGCGCTTGTAAATATAGGATGTAGCAGGGGGTGCCAGGTACTTTCTGAAGCTGTACAATGAACCGACAATATTTACAGTATCTGTAGAAATAGGTTGTATATATGGGATCCATATTATGTCTATAGCAAATATTCACAAAATGGGATGCATTCTCCACCAGTGGAGAAGGGTCATATTTTGTTTGGGCATGGGTAGGATGTGCCTTCTTCTTATTTTACCAACAGAATAAGGGGGCAATTCGAGAATTAGTTATTTACTGTGAATTGTTTTCTTGTGAGTCTGAGTGAGAGTGTTAATGTTAATGTGTGTGTATATATATATATATATATGATGAATATACAGTAAGCATATATAATAATTATTTTGTGTGTATGGACGTACATGTGTAATTGGCATACATGTAAGAATGAAATATTACAGAGGGGAGACCAGAATTTTAGAAATACCAAAGAGGGACATGGCTTCAAATCGGCCTTGAGCCACTGGTCTAGAGTGAACATGAATCCCAATAGATATTAAAAGCAAGGAGCCACCTTTCACATAGCATCCATCCCTTATGTTATGTGAAAGTTCAGGTGGGAGGTGAGACAAGCATGTTACCCGTTGGTTAACTCTTCGACAGAAAACTAACAGAAAAAAATAAGATTATCTTTGTATTTCCGCCCTTGCAGTTTACGCCATCTTTATATTATGTCCAAAAAGAGAGCCTTATGGGATCAAAATTATCTGCTGTATATAAGTAAATAAATAGTTCTCTATAATTATTTTAATATCTCTCTCTCTTGAAAAAAAAAGTATAGCGTATGTTTTATCAGATCTGAAAATAGATTTGGCGTGTCGAGAACAAATCCAAACCAATGTTGTTCTTTGCTTTCGAACAAATAACCTTCGAAGGTTATAAATACATCTCCGTCAAACAACCAATATTTCAAGGCAAAACAAATGAGGTTTAGTTGACAACCAGCATAAGAGAAGAAATCTTATATGAAAAATTGCGCTGGAGACTAGCACCTCTACAGAAACAACAGCAGTAACAGCAAATGGAGTATACAGAGCTAATACATATATTTCAATTGATTGAGATAGCAGATTTCAAAAAATTACAATTCAGCTGTAAATTGGCACGTACTTTTTTCGTTAAGTTTATACCTTTCAAGTGTACATTAATCAGGTACCTCTAGTTACAAAGTACCATTTTGGACGCTGAGATGCTAAGTAGATAAAGTACAATGTAAGAATTATTAATTAGATCAAAAACTCAGGTGTACTTACATTGCAATATCAATGCGAACTTGAAATGCATTTTAACACTAGACTCGCTCGCCGCACGAATTATTGCTGTTTGTTTTCCTTATAATCTAAGTTTTTATAAGGTTGACATCCTCGTGCTATGGCTGACCTGTTTGGGAATTCAGAACCATTCTTCTTCCAAACTGGTTTCCGATCAAAGCTAGAGAACCTCACCCTGACCAGCTCTTAACTTCTAACTGGACGAAGACGGATTAATGCATTCTTTAAAATTATTTAATTCCAACAAAAGCCACTAAGACGCAAGGGAGGGTTCCTGAGAAAAGAAAACTGAGAAGACGTTGCTGAGGGGAATAAAAAGAATAGGGTTGAAGAAGAAAAATGATGACATTTGACGTTTCAATTACATCTGTGTATATTGTAGGAAAACTGACAAAGAATCTCACCGGTGAGAAGTGTGATAGAAGAAAATATTAGCATAGAACCTATGGTTATACTGTACAATTTCAACATTAAAATGGTAAGAGTTAGCTCAATCTATGACTGTGCTTAAATTCATGGAGTTAAAGTACGGAAGAGGCGAATTCATCAGAACAATTACCATTAAAATATTTTTAGAAAAGTCACAACGAATATAATTGAAGTATTGTTTTTATTTTTTAAACGGGATGCATTTTTCATTCAATCTAATTCAGACCAATTGTACATCTTGTTGCATTTGAGTTTTATTGTCTTCGATGTTGTCGACAACAGTCTGGAATGCAAGAGACACCAGTGGATGGCTAGAGAATAAACAGCCGGAACATTTTAGGAAAAAAGAGTTTGGGGAAATCTCAAGAATAGGAATTCAATGGATTCGAATTGCATTCAAACCCAGATTGCAGATTTCTTATTCAGTGCCGCTCATCATTCAACCCCGTACAGGTCCAACACTGTATAGATTTCAACTGAATGTTTTTAATATTATGAAGAAGAAATCACTTCTTTCCACAATGTTTGCTCTTGTATTGCTGCCCCAGATCCCCAATGTCCAACGCTGACCCCTGATCCATGGTGTCAAGTTTCGTGAGAAGACACTTCCAGAATGATGCCAGAGGATGAGAACGATTGCCATGTCTGCTCAGTGGCAGTAGCAGGAAAACAGTAATTATTTTTGTTTGAGGTTAAGAGATTAAATTGTGTTTAGCGCTGCATGGGATCTCCAACGGATTTTCTGGATTTTTCTAAGTAGATTTCCATCCAGTCGGATTTCATTACGAACAGATAATGGCCAAGCTTCTGCTTCATTGAGTAAAATTGTTTCAATTAATTTTGTGAAGTTTATTACACGCAACCCATACAAGAGCGTTGGGACCCTTAATATTTTTGAATTTATCTAAAATGTCTTCTCTGTGATAATTATTCTACTAATAAATAATCAGGCAGTGAACGTTTTATATTCGATCAACTGATTCTAAGAATATCGCGCAAAACGTATCTATCTATCTATCTATCTATCTATCTATCTATATATATATATATATATATATATATATATATATATATATATATATATATATATATATATATATAAGCCGTTTCCTTGTTAGGCAACTCTCGGCATTTAATGACAGAGCAACCAGTACTAATTTGGATTGAAATTCATAAAATATTTGTATTAAATGAGTTTTTCAGGAAAAGAGGTTTCTCAAGTTTTCTCTTTACAAACTTGAGAAACCTATTTTATTTATATTGTATATTTTTATATTTATATTATCAACATATTTTATTTATATTTTATATTTTATTTTATTTCCGGAGGTATTCTTTCTAACCTTTTGTTTGCAGTATCTATCTATCTATCTATCTATCTATCTATCTATCTATCTATCTATCTATCTATCTATCTATCTATCTATCTTAATCTGATTAAGATAGATACATAGATAGATAGATAGATATTGGACAGTCTAAGATATATATATATATATATATATATATATATATATATATATATATATATATATATATATATATATTAGTATGTCGATTATATCTCGCTCTCTCTCTTTCTCTCTCTATGTCTATAACGTGAATGAAAGTTTGACATCTTCGTTTAATAGACAAAAAACACTTCTCTGTAAAATGAAAGTCATAAGTAATAGAATACTTTTCTTTTTAATGAGAGATGGTGCGGATTGCGTCAGTTGTCGCAGTTGAGATGATTGGTCTGACTCTAGGAGACTAAACTCGGCTAACCGGATCTCACTTACTGTTTCCAGAATTTTCCCATTTGTATTCGGTCAGGAACTCAGTCAACGGCCGAAAAATGTTATCACAACTCTGACGTGTTTACGTTATGAGGGGGTCATAACATTTCCCCAGCGATATCAAACGGTGTTGGCCCGCAGCCACAGCAATAATGCGCGGAAAATGAGAGATGACAGTCTATTTAGGCGGTAGGCTGGGCAAGCGCTGAAAACCCGGTCGACTGAAATTGACGCCATTGATTTTAATGGACTTAGAGATTTGTGAAATGCGCGTGCGCAAAATAGCGTTTTGATATGAGAAGGCGTTGTGCAAAGTCAAGCTATACAGAAGAAACACTGAGACGGAAATAGTGACTGAATTGGAAGAATTCAGAAAGGAAGCAATTACGTTTTGAATTGATAATTGGTGCAGCTATACTGCATGGCTTGTAGAAATGGATCGCTATAAAGGATCTGGGAGGAATGTATTATAGAGATGGGGATATCATTTTATTGACTGAAAACTTTGACGCAATGCGCATTCATGCATTTAACTTTGTATTGTCAGGTGTATAATAAAGTATACGAGTCAACCAGTAATATATATATATATATATATATATATATATATATATATATATATATATATATATATTAGAAAATACAAACATAATAACCTCATTCACATGTAAAAACGATTAAAAATAATGGAAACCTTACTAATAAAAAAAAGCCAAAACTCAATAATATTAACTACCAAAACGGCCACAATGTGCATTGTTCGGAAAATGAAACATCCCTATAATTCTACAAAAAACACAAAACCCATAAACCCAATTAAACAGCAAAAATAAATTGTACTTGATAATGTCTAAAAGTATGCCAGAAAGCGCTCGGAATTACAGAATATTTGGATAGTTTCTACGTACTCTGTTTCCAGAGAAGTAAACACTTGTTCGAACACAAAAATAATGAAATAAAATGCTTAATCGCATTACCTTCTCTATCGTGATTAATGAAACATGTATAAATGGAGGATTACTGCATAAATACACACACAAACAAACACACACACACACACACACTCTCTCTCTCTCTCTCTCTCTCTCTATATATATATATATATATATATATATATATATATATATATATATAAAACAGGTGTAACACCAAAATTGTTCAACTCGTGTGATAGCATATTTATCTATTTTAGCGTCCTGGGTATGACGTTAAACTGCATCCAACAGCAAGGCCGCTGATCAGGAGGTTTTGAGGAGCGTGGAACCACATCTTAATTGCTGGTGTTCCCAGGTTCACCCTGACCCGGGGTGGTAGCACCTGTTAGGGTCCCAGCTATGGACAAATAGTGAACTCTTAATTTTTCCAAGTTTTACACATGTCCTGGGTATGACGGTAAACTACATCCGCGTCCTGGGTACGGCGATAAACTACATCCAACAGCAAGGCCTCAGATAATGTTTTCGGAAAAATAATGTTGCCAGCTGTACGTTTTTGAAACAATGTTGCCAGCTATACGTTTTTGAAACAATAGTGTTGACAGCTATACTTTTTTGAAACAATAATGTTGCCAGCCTTGCGTTTTTGAAACCATAGTGTTGCCAGCTATACGTTTTTGAACGTCCTGGGTATGACGATAAACTACATCCGCGTCCGGGGTATGGCGATAAACTACACCCAACAGCAAGGCCTCAGTGTTTTTCGGAAAATAATGTTTCCAGCTATGCGTTTTTGAAACAATAATGTTGCCAGCTATACGTTTTTGAAACAATAATGTTGCCAGCTATATGTTTTTGAATGTCCTGTTTTGAATGACGATAAACTACATCCGCGTCCTGGGTATGTCGATAAACTACATCCAACAGCAAGGCCTCAGATAATGTTTTCGGAAAAATAATGATGCCAGCTATATGTTTTTGAAACCATAATGTTGCCAGCTATGCATTTTTGAAACCATAATGTTGCCAGCTATACGGTTTTTATTCCATACAAAATAGGCATACATATAAACTGGATTTGGCATTAAATAACCCATAGTGGTTGATATGCCATAAAACCCAAAAAACAAACAAACAAACAAACAATTATCTATTTTACAAAATGTTTAATATCTAAAAAAAAAAAACCCAAAAAACAAAAAAAAAAACAAAAAAACACTAAGCTAATTTAATCTCTTTTTTTCCTGGTTTTCAGATATGATATTTAGACATCTTGATACCATTTCTATAAGATCAATGAAAAATTCTTAGCGTTATTCAACAAAAAAGTGAGAAGGTTAAAATTGTTTTGTGACAGACGCACTGAGCAATGGGAAAAGAGAAAATATCATTCATACCTTCAGTAATGATACCAAAAATCATAATTCAGCTTCTATCTTCAAAATCCATTCAAGAACCATTATGAGGACGGATAAGTTTAAAAAAAAAAGGGGCAACAGTAGAGAGAAAAACTGGATTAGGAGGCCACAGCAGGAAGATGGATAATCATTTCAGAACTAAAGAGATCAATTAGAATAAGATGTTTGACTCGTGTGAGAAGATTTTAACTTATGAAAGTTCAAAGGGCAGCGAAAAAAGATTTGAAAATGAAGTTGAAAATTGTGAGGCAACTTATTATTCCTGAACAGAAAGTTAGAAGGTTAGAGAGGACGAAGATCATCTTGAATAGTTGGAAAGTGATCCTAGAATTATATATATATATATATATATATATATATATATATATATATATATATATTTGAACTTTATTTCAATAATTCATGAGCTCCCTTTGCTCTGAAGAATTAATGATGAACATATCATTTCCGTTTATAATCGATTTCATCACGATATTCCCGTTAAGCTTAGCGAGGAATTATACATTCCTATTGCTCAAAGTAGAATCCAACAGTCTTATAAAAACCTAGGAGAATTCCAGTAAGATAACTTTAATCATTTTCAAGATACAATGTTTCAAATCTTAATCTAACATTTGGATAATTTTGCTGTTACACGATTTGGATAATTTTGTTGTGACACCCAGCATATATATACGAGGGTCTTTCAAAAACTTCTAAGCTCCATTCAGAAAGAAGACCCACAACAGAACATTTCTGTTGTGACAACACACTATCACGTCTTATAAAACTAGAAAGACTACTTCAGATTTCTGTCTTAATTCCTGTGCAAATGGGGTCTATACAAAAGTGTTAAGTGTGCGCTAAATCTAAAAGCACAGAGTCCCGAGAAGTGAAAATTTATCTGCAAATAAGAGGTATTACACCCAAGAAAATTCATGAAAACATTGTACAGCTATTTGCTGACGACTACCCTATCTATGCAACTGTGAAGAACTGTACTGCGGAATGCAAGCGGGGAAGCGACAGCACAGAAGATGACCCTCGGTCAAATAGACAAAAAACTTTAACCACTGATGAAAAATTTGATGACTTCAACCATCTTACTGCCAAGTAGATAGCTAACCCATAGACATTAGTTCTGGTTCGGTCCATACTGTTTAACAAGTGTCTTTGCTGGTGCAAGATGGGTCCCACAAATGCTGAGCAGAACAGAAGCTGAAAAGAGTCAACATTTACAAGGCACATCTGACTAGCTTCCAGGCGTACCCTGAGAATTTCTACCGCAGATTATTAACTAAAGATAAAAGATGGGTTCACCACTTTGGTCCCGAATCAAAGGAAACAGTGGAAACATTCTGGTTTTCCAACCGGCAAGAAGTTAAAGCAGGGAGCTTCTGTTTGGCAAGGTGATGGCTTCTGTGTTTTTTTATTCTAAAGGCGTAATCATGATAGACTACATGGAAAAAGGAAAAAAAGACTATTAAAGAAGAATACTATGCATCGGAATTAAGACAAATGAAGGAAGCGATCCAGGATTACGCGTCCGTTCACACCGATCAGGTTGCAGTAGCTGAACTAACTGCTGCTATTCCACTTGCTTTACTCACCAGGCTTAGCTCCATATGATTTCTTCCAGCTTACGAAAGTAAAATCCCACCTGCGTGGTCACCATTTTGGAAACAATGATGAAATTATATGTGCTCTGGAAGACTTTTGGAGGAGCGGGACGGCATTTTCTTTCCTGATAGGATTGCAATTGCATCGTTGGACAAGAGCATTGATATTAGCTTGGTGCAAAAATAATGACGTAATAATGTCGTTTTTTGACGTTATACGTCAAAAAACGACATTATTACGTCATTATTTTTGCACCAACCTAATATCAAGGAGAACTACATTGAAAAGTAATGAAAACAAGTTGTCTTGTTTCTCCAAATCTTTCTGGGTGAGTGTTAGAACATTTTGAACGTATACCCTTGTATACTTATAGTACATGAATAATACTCCCCAGTGGCTATTTGTGTGTGTGCATTACTACAGACATACACACACACACACACACACACACATATATATATATATATATATATATATATATATATATATATGTACATATATTACGAAATGGACAAAGTCCGACAATTTATTTATTAAAGACATTTTTATGTTTAACGTTCTGGCCGGTAAATGTTATCTAATACTGTTTATTATAAACAGAGCATTTACTTAAATACTTGTATCTATAAAAAGAACGTTAAACATAAAAATGTCTTTAATAAATATAATATATATATATATATATATATATATATATATATATATATATATATATATATATATATATATATGTACGCTTCACTAAACGATCATAGTTCAATCTCAAAATATTTAAAGGAAGAAACATGTCCATATTCACAGTTTAGACAGATATTTATCGAAAATATCTGTGCTTCATCAAGATAATAATAAGAAAAAAACTTAAAAATTCTGGAAGCCTTTTATATCAGAGAATTAAGACCCAAAATAATTAAAGTCTACTACGAGTATAGCAACAATGTTCTTAAATGTCTGTAGCCGCAAAGGCTACAGACATTTAAGAACATTGTTGCTATAATGTTATATAAAAAAATACTAAATTAAAATACTTCAACTAAAAATCCTTCGAAAAAAAAATTATCTTTAAAAAATCACAGAAGTTACATCCCTTTCATAGTGGTGAAAAATATTTTGAATTTACGGTGTTATCGCATAACACGTACATTGTAATACAATCCTTGAAGATGGCCTCAGATGAGATACTTGGGAAAATAAAAAATATTTCAAACGAAAATTTTTGAATGTTTCTTAATCAATCTTCTACAGCCACCAGGAAATTACTCCTTATTCTCCTCCCCCACCACTCCTCCTACTACTATTATTAATAGTCCATTAGTAAAAATAATTAATCCGAATAATGTAAATAGTGAACATAATACCTCATGTCAGAAATATAGACAGATACTGAAGGGCCGAAACGTTGTAATAAATATGGCGACAAAGATGAGGACAATAGTCCGAATAATGTAAATAATGTACATAATACCTCATCTCAGAAATATAGACAGATACTGAGTTGTGGTTTGTAATTTCTGTTGATTTTTTTCATTTAATAGAATATATTAATTATGTGAGGAACAGGTGTAATGAATGTTTGTCCTTATGTTAACTTAAATATTGTGTTTCAATGAGACTAATGCAAGTCCCGCTTTTAGGCCGACTAGATTTTTCACAGTTATTGTTGGCCTTGTGATGCATAGTTTTTTGAGGGTTTTTCGTTGTCTTTTTGCCTTTGATTATTTCATGTGCATCGAGATTTTTTTAATTCTTGTCTCAATAGTGAGATCTTCTTGTGGATAATATTGTAGGCAAATGTATTTCTAGGCTTGTGTTGAGATATAGGATAGAATATACGTACCTGGAGTTGTTTTTTCGTAATTTCTGAATATCTATTGCTTTGAAACATTCTATTCCGTTATCTATTAATAATATTGGGTATTGTCTTTCGAGTAGAATCACTGATAATCCTTGGAATCTTTTATTCCGGGTTTAATTATTTGAGACAATTCTGTAAATTTTTCTCGCTGGATTAAAAGGAATATCTTCGTTTATTTTGGATGACTTGAAGTGAATAGCAAAGATTGTTTAGGGTCTGTTGGTTTGTGGTGAATATCAGTTTTAATCTTTGTGACTATGTTTCTGACTAGAATGTCCAGGAATGGAAGTTGGCTTTCACTTTATTCTATTGTGAATTAGATATTATTATTGATGTTTTTAATAAGGTTTTTGAATTCACTGAGTTGGTCGAATACGTGTGTCTATAGAATAAATCAATCATCCTGCTAACGTTCTCAGATGACTTGGAAATGTTTATGAATGTTCAAGCCGTATTTGGTTTTGATTGTTTACATATCTAGACTTTCAGACATATCATGAGTAAATTAGCGAAAGAAAAAGAAACTTATGTACAAATCGCATTCCCCGATGTTTGTTTATAAATCTTGCCATTGAAATAAATAAAATGTCTCTCAGTGATAAAATCATTTTTTATTTTGAGATCCCATTAGGAGGTTTTTTGAGCCAGAGTTCTTTTGCCTCAAGCCCGTATTAGTTTTGGATCGTAGTATAGACATTTACTACATCAAAATATACAATAATAATGCCTCTCTTGACGTGTTTAAGGAGGCGATTTAAGAGGTCCAAAGATTGGTTCCAGTAATATGTCTATAAAGTTATATAGTCACAAATTAGGCCCGTTACAAATCGTCTTAATTTAAGGTTCACGGTTTCTGCAGGTTGAAGTGAATACTTTACAGGCATCGTTAACCGTTTTGTTCATGAGAATTTTCTGAAGTACGTAAGGATTACTGCTTCTGTCTTGGAAAATATGTTAAATAATTGCATTCATTTTTGTTAAGCCTTTTTTTATAGTGAAAAATGAGTGTGTTTAATCTGGTCATCGTTTTTGATTGCTGGTAGATTTTTTTCTCTTCATGATATGTAGTGTCATAT
Organism: Acanthosepion lycidas; assembly: GCA_963932145.1. Lineage (NCBI taxonomy): Eukaryota > Metazoa > Mollusca > Cephalopoda > Sepiida > Sepiidae > Acanthosepion > Acanthosepion lycidas. The sequence continues at coordinate 92,105,379 of OZ010591.1, read as the reverse complement.
GGGAGAGACGACATACTACTTTTCAGTGTTCAACAACCATACATACACACACACACACACATATATATATATATATATATATATATATATATATATATGTGTGTATATATATATATATATATAATATAATATAAAAAGTTCAAACACTAATATTCCATGGTTACAAATTCAAAAAGTTAGGTGTGATGATTTGGATCGTGATTACCATTCCAATGTAATAAATTATAAGCATGGAATATTAGTGTTTGAGCATTTTATATTATATTCTTATTCTGTCATGGACATTGAGTTCTACCTGGATTCTATCCTCTGATATATATATATATATATATAATATTAGTGGTCAATATATATATATATATATATATATATATATATATATATATATATATATATATATATTGACCACTAATATTATATATATATATATATATGTATATATATATATATATATATATATATATATATATATATATATATTGACCACTAATTATATATATATATATATATATATATATATGATATTAGTGGTCAATATATATATATATATATATATATATATATATATATATATATATATTGACAACAAATATTATATATATATATCGACCACTAATATTATATATATATATATATAGATACATAGACATTGATAATATTAGTGATCAATATATATATATATATATATATATATATATATATATATATATAATATGTATATATATATCTAATATATATATATATATATATATATATATATATATATATATATATATATATATACCAAGTTTGGCACTATCTTCGACGGATTCGGTAAAGTAAGTAATCAATGGGTTGAGTGCATTAACGTTGTTCAACTATTGATCATGTAAGATTATTCGTTCTCTTCGAGGAACTGTAACTAAATTCTACTCAGCCTCGTTGAACCATAAACTACCGATTGGTATGAAGGTGTAATAGAATCACAAATGTGTGTCTTAACGGGTGTCCACAACAAAGATTAAATAGGCAACAAAGATTAGATAAGCACTCTAGTTGAGAGGCACACACCAAAATAAACAACTAAGTCAAAGTCAAACGCAATGGGAAAATGTTAGATTCTATTACCTGAACTTGAACTAGCATGGGCAACCAGTTGGAAATACGTAAATATGTCTTTCGTCAAGCACGCACACACATATATTATTTTTACACTCAATATAATATTAAAATTTGTTTTATGTTAAGATTATTTTGTTTATTTTGAATAAACCGATCTCTATTTCGGCGAACTGAATTCAAATTTGACTAAATGCCAACTGACCTGACGAAAGATTGAGGCACATGTGGACAATGTAAGAATTTAAAGTTTGTTGATTGATACTGTTGGTGATAGAATTTTTCTAGGGACATGAGTATTCATAAGCTACATTATTTAATATATAATATTTTGGTGTTGTCTATCTTTTTGTCTTAATTTGTTAAATTGGCTACACATTCACCACACTATATCGTAGGTTGACTTGTCATTTGTCAAAATTTAGTGCAATCCGCGCACGTATAGATCGACATTTCACAAATAAGCCAAATTATATCTACATAAGGCAAATTGTAATATAATAGTGACAAGAAATATTTTAAAAATAATAACAATCTAGTACCAAAGGAGCGCCGTTCCGGACGGGAGAACTAATAGATATTAGTGCAATCATTCCGGTATTTTCGTCTTGCTTTCTTTTGCTACTTTATATAAGAGTTATTTCCCTTTTGTTTTTGTTTTTTTCAGAATCGGCTATAAATACAGTATGTTAAGATTATGTCCAGAAATAGTATATCCTTGTGGATCCCCCAGTTTTCTTACTACAGTCTACCTATATAAATCAATCTGGCGAGAAAAGGCCTCCATTTCTAACGTCTTTTTCTATTTATCATGTATCCGCAAGCAAGATATTCATGCTCAGTAAAGTTTTTGAGCTACTCGAATAAATTTCCCATGTAACTTAAGCTTATTGTAGTATTTCATTACCCTATGCCGTTGTTCTATCTATTAAACATAAGTATAGGTGATTATACATTTGTATTGCTTGTTCTGACAGCCTGCCGACTATAAAGAGATTTCCTGTTACTATGTTTCGATTAAAGCCACAGTATTTTTAGTCTAATTCGGCTACGTTATTTGTTTGTTAGAACCATAATGATAATATCGCCAACTAAACCGGTTCCACTGCCCCACTTCAATGGGCACAGGATGCCTGTAAGAAGAAAATAATATCTCAGAGGACTAACTCAAAAGCGTCAACGGTGTATAATTAGAGTTCACAAAATGCACATCTCTATGTACACATAAACAGGCACATTGCAAAAATCCGCTTTGGTAGGAAAAGTCAGTTGCTTTTATATCATTTTGTTTTGTATTTGTGGAATATGGAGATGGGTTAGCGTATTTTTTAATATAATCCATTCCACCCAGTGACACTTGAACTACTTCAGTGGTGAAGCCATTTTCTTTTATTTTCTTAGATTTTATGAAAAAGCGGCATGCGACACTAAATTTTTTTCCTGCGGGTATATTATCATTCTCTTGTGTACAAACAGCCAATTAACTAAGGTAGTGTCTAGACAAAATCACCGTGAAGGATGTATAGGGGAAAAAAGTTCGTTATCCCTCCCAAGAACAATCATAAAAGAAACAGCATAAGAGTACCTTAATATACTAAATTTATAATTTAGCAGAGCCGGATTCAAAAATTAAACAAATAGACCTGTACATAAAATTGATTTGGATTACGCACATACAGAATACCAACATGCTATTAACGTGGCTGGTAGTTTGAAACGATACCTGATAAGACATGGTGCCCAACAAATAGTAGCTATTGCTGGAGGCAATCATGTATGTAAGATCCGTGACAAAAAGTTCTAAGTTTCTAGCCGGCGTTAAGAGTCATATTCATACTGTTCACAGGTAAAATCGATTCAAATTTACTTTAGATGGTAGCTAAACTCGAGAACTCATTTACCAGATAAATTGCTAAAGAATATCTTGAAATACTAGAGAGTAATTTTATTTAATAAAATTGAAATTGGCCTTTCAGAATCTCTGGATTTTCTTCGGGACTGTCTCCTTGTTTAAGTTGGTGAATGCTGCCATAATCGTTGCCTAAATCGTTGATGTTACAAGATGTGTTGTTGGTCTCTTGCTCAACAGCACCCCACACATAATAATCAAGGGGGCTGCAGTCTGGGGAGTTAGGTGGCCAGATGTAAGGAGTGAAGTGATCGCAGAAATTGTTTGAAAGCCATAACTAGGTCTTCCTGCTTGTGTGGCATGGTGAAAAGTCATGTTGCCAGGCACAGGGTCTTCCTGCAGCCACCCACTTGACCAGTGACAGCACAACCTCCTGAAGGCACTTGATGTAGGCCTCCATGTCTGAGGCCCTCGACAACAATTTCGGGTGTTCTTATCATATCAGCACGATCAGAGAGAGTTTTTTCGAGATGTAATCACCGTTAGACACCATTAGATCTCTTTCCGAATCTTCTGCACTGTTCTCAGATTTACACACAAACGCTTTGAAATTTTCATTTTCATTTCTGGGCGAATTCTAAGCAGTACAGCATGTCGTTGCCTAATTTCTGCGAAGTGAATTGCGCCATGGTGCTTTTTTTCTCATGAATGATGTCCAACTGACCCTACTATTATGGACTGTCTACAAAATCAAAAACAAACACCGTGCGTATCAGAAATTTAAAATATAACATGGCGATAATTTAACCGTCACACCTTGTATGTACTGACCAGGTTTTAGCTTAGTTAACGTCACTGATTGGTTGGTTGACTTTGGCCTCCATGGTTTATTTACTACCGAAATCTAAATAGTTTGAACGCAATTGAATGCCCCCAACTACAGATAAATTGTATTGCTGGTAATTTTTCTATAAATATGTATTTTTATAATTTCATAGTATTTTGCTTTTCTTTTGGGTTTACTATTTGTCCATACCTGGGACCCTAACAGGTGCTACAACCCCGGGTTAGGGTGGACCTAAGAACAAGAACAATTAAGTGGTTCCACGCTCTTCAAAACCTTCTGATCAGAGGCCTTGCTGGCGGATGTAGTTTATCGTCATAACCAGGACTAACTTTGGTGATCGTACGCTAACCAGTGTTTCAATGTTATATAGCCATAAGCCCTTCATACTTTTAAGATCCATACTTTCAACGTAAGGGTTATGTAATATCAAGAAACGGAAAAATATCCTTAGAAAGAAAAGCATTCTTAATTATGTAATATCAATCCATATTGTAGTGAACGTAGGAAAGAGGAAACTTGTGTTAACAGAGTGTAATTCTACAAAAGAATCCTGCGAATATTACAGACATCTTAGCAACGAGGAAAATGGAAACTAAATATATACTTATAATTAGAACGAGAGTTGAAACATAATGAGAGACGTAATGAGAAAAGAGGTCTTGGAGAATTCAGCACTCACTGGGCAGAAGGAAACGGCGATTAATGTATCTAAACTTTCTTCTTTAAATGGATGGTAGAATATGGTAACGCTATTAAAAAGACAAACATTGCTATAAGATACAAGCTATAGGAAGTTGTAGAGGGCCATGATCTCTCGCATCCTGAATGGATACTGACATAGGAGAAGGATTAAAATCACATTCGAAATCACATGTTATTTTGCCTGGGGTCAAGCATCAATAACAAGTAGTAAAATGAAAATCTTCTATCTGTCACTGACGTCTGCCTGTTTATCTCTGAATCAGCATAAATATTTAACATTAAGTTCTAAGACATTCTTCTCTTTGGCTTGCAGAATCGAAAAAGATCTTTAGTTACTGTCTAAGTTAGTAACCTAAAAATGAAAACTATAAAGGAAATGAAAAATCGCAAAGAATAGTATTCTTGGCTGCCAATCGATCTCTTAAAGTGTTTGACGTTTGAAAATGAAGAAGACCTTTCTTGCTCTAAATTACATTGGAATAATCAGTCAATTATGAAGAAGCTTTTGAAAGGAAAAAGCGCTCATTTTTTCCCTTCCATTTTCAACGATCTAATTAAGTCCTGCAAAAAGTTTCTGAATGTGATTACCGTAATATTATCGACCAGCATCCTGGGTTAAGCACTTTGTGAATTGACCCAACTTGAAAGGCGAATTGAATCGGCAGGAATTTGAATATTTCGCAATTATTAGTTCAACGTTGAAAATTTACCCGATTTGCTTTTAGATTTTCTAAGGAAAGAAGATGAACGACAAATGTGGAAGACGAACGAAAAAAATATCACGGTGTGGGGAGAGAAAAAAAAACAGGTAGACAGAGAAAGGATGACGATAAAAGAAATTACGGAAGAGAAAAAGAGAAATAATAAAGAGAACGAAAAGAGAAATATAACATCTGACCAGAAAGAGAAAAGGTGATGATAAAGAGAAGAAAGTAAAAAAAAAAAAAACAACAAAAAATCACCCCCGCCCCCCAAAATATAAGAAAAGCTAAGGGTAAAATTCGGTGGGGGGGAATAAAAGAACCAATAGAAACATGAAAGCAACAGTAAAAAGAGAGAAAAAGGCGGGAAAAATGAAAATTTATCTGATTTCTTTCCCGCGCATTTGGCACGACTTTGGTCGGAAGTAAGGAACGTAGTATCCTATTTGCATATAGATGTTTAAAGAAAATCTTTTCAAATTGTTTCGGAGTCTCTGAGATAAAGTGTTCTCTTTATTCTTTCCATTTGTCATGAGATTTATCTTTGTTTCCGCTTTTGCATAGCATTTAGACCGAATAGTCCTTCGGCCTTTTTCCAGTATATTTTGCATCCAGCTTTCTGTTAGAATAAACATTTTTTAGATTACTAATCACAGCACGCCATTGAAGACACGGAAGGTGAACTAGAAATCTTCTACAGAAGGCATTGAAGGAAAGCGAGAAGAAAGGATTAAACATCAATTGTAAGAAGACAGAATTCATTGTTATTAGCAAAAGGAACAGTCCAACATGAAAATTAAAAATTGACGATAACAAAAGAAAATAAGTATAAACACTTAAATATCTGGGAAGTGTTCTGCAGACGACGTAAAATGCGACACTGAAATCAGAAATCGAATAGGGATAAACAAAGATCCATTCCAAAAGCTAAGTAAAGTATAAAGAAACAGGAAAATTTTATTAGAAACAAAGAAAAGAGTACTGGACTGTTACGTGATATCTACCCTCCTATAGAGCAGTGGATGTTGGACAATCTCCGCAATGATGAAACAGAGACTTGAAGCGACAGAAATGCGGTTCTATAGCAGGATGCCGAGTATACCATAGTCCGATTATATGAGGAATAAAAAAGTTTTAGAGAAAATGGAAACAAAAAGGAAACTTATACTTAATATCAGAAAGTGACAAACAGCAGAAATTTCTAGAACACAAAGTGAAGAAAGAGAACTTGGAAAATCTCAGGACAGATTGAAGACAAGGACATAGGAAAGCATCACATAATATATTTAGTGAGCCTGATTAAATAAATGGCGGAACAATGTTTATGAGAAGCATCAAGAGAAAACTTATTTACCATCTGGAGACGAGGCTTTATTTAGATTTTCACTTTCAGGAAATACGAGAAGAAATATGATTGGCTGGTACGAAGACCAAACAGCTAATCTCAAGACTTGTATTATGGGGCCGACGGATTGGCCTAGTAGTCTTCTTCGTCAATCGACTATTCGGCCCTGTTGTCTCGTAAGGATTTTAGACTAAAAAAGACAGGAAATTGTGGAGATCCATAAACGACCTTGTCCTGAAGACAACGGCACATAAAGAAAAAAAATATTAACACGCATCTGAGCTTGCTTGGAACACAGGCAAACTGAAATTAAATATTAAACATTATCAAAAATGAAAAAAAAAATAACGACAATAATTTTAAGGAACAACCTATTAACCATAAACATAAGCAAGTCAAAAGAATCAGCCATTCTACGGTTACACACGCCTATCTAGTATTAGGTTGGTGCAAAAATAATGTCGGTTTTTGAGGTATTTTTAACGTCAAAGACTGACATTATTTTTGCACCAACTTAATATTAGCAGTAGCAGCTATGGCAGGTCTTTTGCTGGATAAAGTTCCTTTCAATAAACTTCCATGATGACCGTGACAGTGTTATTTTTTGTTATGTTTTTATAGTAAACTCCACTTTCTGATCTGTCTTCTATCTGTTCTTTCGCTACTGCTACTCTTCACTGTGTATCAGTCAAACACCCATTTCTCCTTTTCGTCGTATTATTGCCATGTATTTCCCTCATCTGCCCCCCTGTCTGTCTGTCTGTCTGTCTGTCTCTCTCTCTCTCTCTCTCTCTATATATATATATATATATATATATATATCGGATTTAACAATAGCTTTCTTCTGTCCATATGGACGCAGGTTTGAAGCCTGCTAGAGAGCGTGCATTTTTTTAAAAATAAGATTTCTCGATTATTCCGGCCGACAGACGAAATTAAATAAATATACTGTTTAATAACTAAATGGAGCGTCTATTCAAATTCGTGTATCAGCTAAAATAATGTTAAATATGAATCTAAAACCAATAAAAATCGCATAAATTATTTCTTGTAACTTAATATAAAGACAGCGAGAATGAGAAAATCGACAGATAATCTCTGAGATCGCCTGACAAGTGGACAAGGATTACAAAAAGATCTGTCTACAAAGCTCTGTTGTCTGTGTGCTGAATATAACATCAATCAGCTAAATGATAATTTTATATTTGCATAAATTTATATATATATATATATATATATATATATATATATATATATATATATAGATATTAGTGCAAAAATAATATCGTTTTTTGACGTTAAAAAAGACGTCAAAAAACCATATTATTTTTGCACCAACCTAATATATATATATATATATATATATATATATATATATATATATATATATATATATATATATATACATAATTATGTAATTCATCGAGTCTAGAAGAAACCTAAACAGAATGCAGAATGCACTGAACGGCCGTTTCGTCCTATACTTGGGAGTCATCAGCAGTGCGCATCCACTACCGAGAATTGAAACCCGAACAGTTACGACAGGAGGTAAAGGGGCCTCAGTGATGAAGAGGTAACCACAGAATGTGTTTTGCTGTCATAAATATCCTTTTACATACATTATACACTTTAGATTTTTTCAAAAAATATTTAATGTGCCTTATATGTTCAGTTTTGTAAATTCGTTACAATGTCGTTTTATTTTATTTTTATGGTATGTTTTGCTTCTTCAGAAAAGTACAACAACGAAGACTATCTAACAAGACAGGTCTGAGAGAATGCTTACTATTTCAGTGGGAAAACATTTCGTTGACTGGCTGAGTAAATCTAATGAAATCACTGAAATCAAGACTACAAGCAGAAATAGAAAATAAAGGCGGTCATACCAAATAATAATTTTACACAATCTTTTTATATAAGAGTATGCTGTTTTGGAGAAGGGTAATATATTTCTAGATTTGGTGTCAGTGTTTGAATGTTATAAATTTGATCATATACGAGGTCTGATCAAAATTATCGGGACTGTTGCTAGGGTAACGGAGTTAAAGTACACAGAGTGCAGCCACTTAGCATAGATTGACTTTGAACCCTTTTCATGCTTGCGCACTAAATTATAGTTTTATCGCTCACTTCTGATATTTATAGCAGGAAATTGTGGAGAGTGTGTTCGTCTCATCACGCCAGAGATTCCATCATTGACCACGGCTTGTGCAGCAGCTTTTGGCCAAGGACAACATTCGCCATGTCTGAGAACCAACATATTCCACAGATCACGCCACTTGCGACATTTTCCTCTTCAAAAAGCAAATCCCCCTTGAGAGGCATAAGATTTCAAGGAAATCAAAGGGAATTCGATGAGGCAGCTGATAATGTCGTAGAGGAAAAGAAATGAGCCACAGTTAACCATTGCACAAGCTGGTCTGAATTAGAAGTAGGTAATGCAGACTATCTGCTAGAGTTGGCAGTTCAAATGGGAAGAGTGTCGCCTTCCAACAGAACAACTCAATAATTAATGTTTCTTTGTAGAACCAAGAGGCATTCTGGGATATACAACTAAACCTGAAGTATTCGTCTGATCTTACACCTTCTCAGGGAGTCAGTAAAACCACGTAAAACAGATGGTATCCTTGAGAAATGCCAAGTTCTGGGTGGATGGAATTATGAATTCAGCTCAAAAATGGTGAAAAGTAGGGAAACGAAGAAGTATTTAGAATATGTAGAATTAACAGAATATTTCTTTTAGATTCGCGTACTGTTCCGACCCAATACATATGTGCACGCACAGACACCAACACACATACATGCACGCACACAAACACGCACACAAATCTTATATATGAATATATTGTTTAAATATTGATATTGTTGTAGAGAAAATCTGTTTAATATCTTAGAAAGACCATCTTTAGACAATGTTACTAATTTATCCATATATATATATATATATATATATATATATATATATATAAACTATAAACTTGATCTTGTTCGCCGATTGAGCATTATGGAGAAAGGGAATTTTTAACAGCGACTGATCCTACTTATACAGCTCTTTGTATGAATTGAACGCTTTAGCTTCTGGTTTAGCATTTATACCTCACGTATATAATACGTTAAAAGATTCACTTTACCTGCCTTGCGCCGATAACTTTAGGGCAGAGTCCCGATCCAAACTTGAAACAATCGGATGTCTAGCCACACAAATGAGCTGTGATACAACGAAACAGTTTGTATGTGGATATGTTTTTAATATAATTATTCTTTATAGGTTAGTTTTATAGAAACAAATATTAAAGTAAATTCTCTGTTTATAATAAACAGTATTAACAACATTTGCCGGCCTGAATGTCCGAGTAATCTTATATATAAAGTAAAGTGTATGTGTGTTTGTGCATGTGTGTGCTCAAGCCACTGCTCCGCTTCCAATGGTCCGATTTCAATGAATCAATAGCTCCATGAAAAGCCCTAGATAAGTTAGGCACAGGGAACGCTTTTCGTTGAGCTCAGATTCAGGTCTGCCACATTATGTGAGGTTAAAAATATATATTAATATATTATACTAGCCATTATTGTTGCCTTCATGAACTTCAAATTGATTGCAGCTTTTAAGTATTGAATTAATGTTTAAGTTTACCTTTTAAAAGTTCATGATAATTCCTCTGCTGCCATTTAATTTACAGACGATTAAGTGTACGTAGATCCTTATTTTGCGTACAAACAATTAATTTTATTTCATGGGTTACAGAACAGGGGACAATTCATAAGATAAAATTAATATAGTGTAAAGATGGGAGAATAGAAATTAGAATTAGTTATATATTCAATATTTGAAGTGTTAGAGAAACATAAGAGTTAGTTAAGTAAAATAAACGCAAAATTGGAGCGCAATTATCCATGTAATTCTGGTGTTAAAAAGCCCCAACTTTACTTTGTAGTAATTTATACTCGGAATTTGCCCCCCCCCCACTTGGACGAGCTCTATTTTCAGGTGGGGACCCGAGCGCGTACACCCGGGAAAGGTGTCGATTGCGCTATCCTCGGTGTGTGCACAGATCCTTCTCTCTAGTGCAATGGGAGGGCGCGGTCTCGGGCAGCTGTTCCCTAGGGCCGGTCCTTCTCAGTATAATTTCCACAGTTACGACTATGTGACTTAACGGAGTCGCCCTTGAGTACACTCTGCCCAAAGACAGAGTCGCAACTGAGAGATGATAAGCCTGCGTTGAAAATCCCTCCAGGAGTAATTTGAAATTAATCACCCCCCACACACACACGAGGGCAGGTTGTTACACAAGGTCAGTTTAATGTGGGGAGCCCGAGCGTGTGCACGCGGAACAAAACTAGGAACAAAAAATAACCCGAGCCCCTGCAACCGTCGGTTGCGCTGGCCTCGGTACGTGCACCGATCCTTCTGTCTAATGCAATGAGAAGGCGCGGCCTCGGGCAGCTGTTCCCCAGGTCCGGCACCTCTCAGTATAATTTTTCTCAGTTGCGACTCTGTCTTGCGTTAAAATCCCTGAAAAGAGGAATTTATTCGGTGTATTAACTCCTTTCCTCTTTGGACGAGATGTGATACAAGGTCATTTTTAGGTGGGGACCCAGGCTCTTACACCCGGGGCAAGGATAAAAATTGCCCTCAGCCACCGTAACCGTCGGTTCCGCTGGCCTCTGTGTGAGCCCAGCTCTGATGCAATGAGAAGGCGCGGCCTCGGGCAGCTGTCCCCCAGGGCTGGGCATTTGTTCAGTATAATTTTCTCAGTTGCTCAACTGTCCTTTGACAGAGACGCAACTGATGATAAGCCTGCGTTAAAATCCCTCCAAAGAGGAATTTATTCGCTATATCTGAATTATATATTATCTACTTCTAGGTGATATCACTCTTCAGGTTTAACTAATTTGCATATTTCATTAACTAAGCGTCTTTCATTAGTGTTCTTTGATTCAAAGGTTGTTTTAATTTTTATATAAAAAACAGTTCTGTTTAGTAATATTATCTTTCATCGTGCAGAAAAGTGTTTGAAAATTGCATTTTACTTGGTCTTCAACAAGTTGGCATCTATTTGTAAAACTTTTTTTTCTATAACAAGCTAGATAACTTAGAGGTATAGAGGTGGGTAAATCAAATAACTAGATATAAGCATCCGTATATGTGCGCGTTATCGTGCATACACAGGTAAGGAAATAAATATTTAATAAATTTACTCTAAAGTGTAAACAACACAGTGCTCAATGTGGTTAGACAGAGCGAAGATATATATATATATATATATATATATATATATATATATATATATATATACATATATACGTACGTTTGGAGTGCAATTATTCTACCAAATCATCAAGCTCGAAATATTACTTATATGTATGCATATTTGTATATATGTATATTGCTAAATGTATATTACTTATACGTACTTATATTTGTATATATGTGTATTGGTATATATATATATATATATATATATATATATATATATATATATATATATATATATATATATATATCGATCGAATTAAAGACAAAGAACACGACAACATTTAGCAAATAAACGTTCGCTTTCTATTACTTCAAATTTCATGTGCTAAGATTAAACAGTCAGTTCTTCCGGGGTTGGGGGTAAATTATTTGCCGATTCTATAGACAAAGAACAATGAGTTCCACAAGTGAGAAGTGCGACAGAAGAAACTGTCAACATAGAACTTACAGCAATGTCTGGCTACTTTACTACTTCTAGGTTTTTCCACGTCCACATTTTATTCGTCTGCGATTGGCTAATAAATCAATACTGCCTTTCTACAGGACAATTTAACCATCGCAGTCATTGCTTTGAATTTTTCGGTTTTGAACTTACTTGTTTCGTTAGTACAAATTTAGCAATTCGTCAAATTTTAACCAATCACATATTTTACTGTAAAATCAACTTTTCCCACGTTTTTGCTGGGAACCTTCCGGTAGCTTTAAATTAGGCGACTTTTTCACAAGCCGCCAGTAGTGTCCACTAAATTTCGCCTGTCAACACAAACCTATGACTTTACTCACAACATTTCAAACGCACACACAGACACAGAATTTTGTAATAAATATATACACATCTCTGTGACTCAGCCAAATTCAATCAACCAGGACTCTGTTGACTTCTCTGACACAACACACATTCTGATCAATTGTATTCTTTGGTTATCTATTCTAACAGCAGACTTGTTCTAACATTGATTCCGGAACATTTCTCTCTCAAGAGAACTTTCTTTCGAACAATCAATTACAAATAATAATCCGGTAAAAGGGAAGCAACTTCTTTTCCCTTAATGTATACATTGAATACAAATTATTGTATATTTTGTTATTGTATGTTATTTCAATATATACTTGTTGATTGACATTTGGAGTTTTGTTGTTTTCTTGAATCATTAATAATACAAAAGATATATGCACTAAAAAACACGCCCATAACACTTACACTAATACAATACATTCTTACTTAACCTTCTTACTACAGCCACCATAATACCTCAAATTCCTATGTCTCCCTAACAAGTTCTCATATCTACAATTTGTCTGATGTGGGGGGGGGGATAACAACATTTAATAATGAAACCCCAACGAATATTTACAATGGATACAATTTTTATACAAGAAACTAAACACAATATTGTTAGTAATACTCTTCACTCCAATCCTTAATTCTGGCAGAAAAATCAGTTTACTGGACGAAGTAAATAATTCGACCAATCACTCACTCAAACGAAACACATCCAAACACAAAAAGATACGAAATACATACTCGAAAAACGAAAAAGGTCCCACATCTACTAGAGAACTGACATCTTTGTCACCTAACAGAGGAGTGGAGAGGAATTAAACTAAAGAATATGGGGATAGAAATGAAAAAAGCCAATAAGTATATATCCTAGGGCTAATTTAACTTGATGGCAAAAGCTAAGGACAAAGCAAACCTAAACTGCCTTATTTTGGGTGGGGTTATCAATGTTGGAAACAGAATTCATAATATCTTGGTGCCTAACCGGTATGAAAATACCACTCTATGTCAGCTCCTTTTACTCGACACATACGCGCAAGACTCGTCCATTTTTCGCCAGATGGAGGGAGTTGTCGCCTTTCCGTCCTAATCTTGATTTAACGGATGCTTAAAGTACAACGTCGACTCGTCCATATCCTAACTCTCATAACACCTAGTTACCAAAAGAAAACAGTGTTCAGCTTTAGTCAACGCCGGTATCAAATTGCTACAAACAAAAATGGCCTCGAGGGCAAAGAACTTTCAGCGCAGCATGCGAACTATGTCTTCAATATACTTGCACAAAGGGACTATGCAGTGGAAGACTGTGTCACCCAGGTTCTCCATCGAGTCACCGCAGCGAACGCAGTTTGGAGTCTTTTGCCGAGTCAGAGGGCCTTTCGTATCACCTGCCAGGTGAGTGATGCGGCATCATTAATGAGGCGAACCCAGGCGCCTAAAGCCATGTAGTGGCAATCTCCTGCTTTGTAAGAACGAGCTCGCCTATCAGATCATCTTTAACGGATACCCTAAATAGCACGTGACATAATTTCTTACGTTACCTGGAAGAGGTGCTTGAGAGCAATCCGACATTCACGATAAGAGCACTCGCCTCGGGATAAAAGGGGTTGGGGTTGCTCCTCATCGCACGAGTACACATTTCTCAGGGATGGGAAGTTCTTACAAGCGTCTTCCTTTCAAAACTCCACCTCACCATCCGTTTGCGAACACATTCCATCTAGGAATCTATTGAAGAATCTTAACGTTAGGCATATCCAGAAGGGTGGGAGTAACAGATCTCCCGAACTACCTTAGGAGCCTTGTCTCCCGAAAACGAGATCAAGACTCTGACTAAACCCATCAGTTTGGTATACGGGAGTGAAAACACGGAGAGTCGTTAAAGGAGAAACGGCTAGATGTGCGAAACACATATTTCTGCACTTCGAGACTCACTGACTATTAAAGCAGGATTAATAAGGATATTAGTTCAAACAAACCATCGATGAATATAACGATGAATGAATATGTTAAACCTGAATATAAAAGTAATAAGAATAAAATCGAATGATCGAACAATTCGGGAAGATCACCCTTGTCCAAATTAATTGAAACATCTGCTTTAGTTTCCTTTCTTTCACAATTCAGTCAGTTTTAGACCCACTGGAGTGACAAGATGTAATCGATTTCTATTTTTTCCTCAGATTAGGTCATTTAAAGAGGTGTGCACTAACACAGATTTATTTTCGGAATGTATGATGAAATTTGTTTGACCTTGTAAAGCAGTCAGTCACCCGTAATTGCAGCAGATTTACATCACGCCCAGGCAATATTGCCTCGACTGTCGATTAGTTCTCCTACGGCCATTGTCTGCGATTGAAATTGATCCAATCAAGCGTACGAAAATTGTAACGCTGCACGAACACAATAGCAAACCTTACCAGTGAGCAAATCAAAGTACTAGAGAATGAGCTTGAAATTCAACTGATTTAAATCCATTCGAGAATCTGTGGTCAAATTGCAAGTTCGTGGAATGGACATACGAAGTACTAAGATGTTCACTTGGTTATTTTTCATTGGAAAAATGCGAAAAAAGTAAATAATAACGGAAATATTCTTTTTGTTTCAATTAATTTCAACAAAGGTGTAATTATATTAACTCATCTCTGATTATTGTTTTGTGAACTAAAAGAACATTGATAATTGTATAGAAAAAACACATAAAGATATAGTTAAATAGCTTCTTTAAGCGTAAATCTATAAACGTAACCGTATGGTCTAAACATGGGTAGCTTATTCTATCGTTAATTTAGCTAGATAGAATCCCTAACCCATCTGTTCGAATACTGACCCTTTCATCAAAATATTTCATTTACATTCCACGGCCTTACATAAAGACAACCGAATAGAACAATTTTCTTATAAAGTTCTAACAGTGCATTTAGACACAGTCCTTTCTTTTCTTCTAAATGTCATGTTCCTTCAAGATTCTGGCCGTCCTGGATACGAAAATAAATAACATGATCAGGTTTTGAGGAACTTGGAACCACCTCTTAATTGCTTGTGTACCCAGGTCCATCCTGACCTGAAATGGTAGCACTGTCAGGGTCCTAGCTTTGAGAAAATAGTTAACTCCCCGAAGTGGTCAAAACACTATGAAAGTATAAAAAATAGGTTTTAATATTAGGTTGGTGCAAAAATAATGACGAAATAATCTCGTTTTTTGACGTTAAAAAATACGTCAAAAAACGACATTATTACGTCATTATTTTTGCACCAACCTAATATCAGCAATACTTTAAAATTTTTTTTTTACCAACGTTTTTTTTAAAATGAAAATTATTATTATTAGTAGTACATTTTTGGAAAAAAAAATATTAAAAGTAATACTTCCTGGGAAAAAATTACTATCAATACATTTTTGAAAAAAAGATTACCAGCAATACATTTTTTAAAAAATATTACGAACAATACATTTTTTGAAAAAAATATTAACAGCAATAAAAATCTTGTCGGCATTAAATAACACATTGAGGTTGATATGCCGTAAACGAAACGAAACCAAATCAGCATGTCCACAATTCCCTTTTTTTTATTGTAGCTTTCAGCAAATGTTATGTTTTTGCTCTCTCCCCTAAAGCTGTTCTGCCATTCAGATTTACAAGATCATTACGGAGGTAATGCTCTTTTCTATTGTCTTTATTGCATCAGTATGCCTTATGAGTGTCAAATTTTTCAAGCCCTCTTTCCTACAGTAACAAATACGAGAAGAAAATGTCGAAAACAACCAACCAAATTGAGGAGGTTCTATAGACGGGTGCTGAGGGCATATTTGCAATCAGAAAGAGGCAGATTAAATTTCTGGGATACAATGGAGAAGAAGAATCTCTCTCAGGATGTACTTAAAAGCAGAGAACTGAAATATCTGTCATCTCATGAGGGAGGGTTGGAGAGTTGAACTAGAGAACAATAAAGGTGGGGAATACCTTAGATAGTCACTACAGAAATAGACTACTAAAAACATCATAAATCGTCTATGTACAATGATTAAAATAACATCATTTTCTAAATATTTCACCAATTATTATTTAGTGTATTTTACCAATGATTATTTACAATGACAAAAACATAGTGATAAATAATTAAAAAAATGAGCGTTAATATTAGAAGATTAGGTAAAATTATCTGTGACACGAGATTGGACCCAGTTACGATCGAAATCACATTTGATCAAGCGATACAAGTTTATTAAGTATTACACAGCCTCTAAGTGTCCAATAGCGATTTATTATTCTTAGATTAGATATAACACCAGACCGAATATGGAACACCTAATGAGGAGCTAAAACAGAACTAATTAGACCATCGAGATAAACCTCGCTAGCCATAACAACACATTGAAATGTCCAAATGAAGAGAATTACCAAGGGTCCCTATGTTAAGCAAAAAGTTATCATAGTTCATGAGACTTTTAAACATCGGTCTATAGTTAAAAGTTTAGGCCATTTTACCTTCAGTATTAATATTTTTCGATAACAGAAAAGACGAAATCTACTACGAGCTACAAAGGACAGGATACTGTAGAGAGCTATTACCCCGACGCCCTAAAAGTACTCGGCACATAAAAGAAGGTTATTTTAAAACCCTTTAGAATGACAATAGTAAATGCGTTACCTGTCTACCTTTCTGAGATGAGATATTATGTACATTATTCGTAAAATTAAGGAATCAGCACATATGCTAGGCCACAAAGATCCCCTGAGCCGATCAAGCATAGAAATGATTACAATATGGGAACAAGTAATAAGGAATGCCAGAGAAAAGCGATAATAACAACAAAAATTGCAATATGTGCTCTGGTAAAAACCATGATATGATAACAGCAAAAACAGTAAAAAAATGGTTGCTGAAGACAGGTTAATAATACCCAGAAATTCATACACCGATGTCCTAAAGGACACATGGCACGGTGGATAAAGGCGTTAGTTAGATCCAGTGACAGGACCCAAAGAGTGTGGGTTCAATACCCGGTTAAGGCAGTGAAGAACTTTCAGAGGGAAATTAACAGGAGATAACGTGGAACTAGAACAGTCTGCCCTAGTGAACGAAATAAAGTGTTCAGTTCATCATTCCGACCAACTGAAGAATGCCGGAGCGTACAACGCCGGAACGTTGTAATAAATATGGCGACAAACATGAGTACAATAGTCCAAATAATGTAAATGCGTTACGCTTATCACGTGTCGTACTTTCAGGTTTGTAAATAGATTTTGTTTTAAATCAGAAATGTTCAAATTTGCAACATTCTCCCTTTTTGATATATAAAAATAAAAAATAAAACTTGCATAAAACAAAATAGTCGACAGGGAAATCAACCAGAACGAGTAAAAAAGTTTAATGTAAAAAATTAATTTCCTCATACGGAAATATTCAAAATGGAATTGTATTCATAATCTGAATTTTTTCTTTTTTTTTTCTCGCTACAATTCAAATGTTGCAAAAGCAAATAAGCATTGAACTCTTCGAAAAATCATTAACCTCTTTTCGATTTTCATTGCATGAAGTGGTGTTCTGAGCGATAGAGGCGGGGGCGGGCGAGAAGGCGCGCTGAGTGTGTATCGCGTTGGAATGGAGGTCAACAGAGAGAAGAACGAGCTCAGTGGTTAGAGCTTTGGAGCAGAACCCAAGTGTTAGCGATTCAATGACCGGGGCGACTCGTGTTAAATAATATCTTTGAAATAATCGAACATGTTTTACTAGAAAATTTTATGAAAATAAGACGGAATGCTAGGTTAGATCAATAATTATGTCGCCTGATATATGCTAGCGAGATTTTGATCGGATATTACCTCTGTATAATGTCCGATCAATTTGATTCATGGAGGATCATCGTGATAACTGCATTGACTTCAAAAGACATTAGGATGAATATAATTGTAATAAATGTCAATAGTTCATCATTCGGCTACAGAATTATTGATTATAGTAGGCAAAAAGACACGCGCACACACACAACATATACATACACACAAGCGCGCATATTTTTAATATATATTTAATAGTCAGTTACATTTCATCGGACTAAATTTTATTAAGACCAGCACTCAATATGTCATATATATATATATATATATATATATAATATTAAGATTATACATTCTTTTGATAGATACATATATTTAAGTAAATGCTCTGTTTTTATAATGAACATAATTTATAACATTTACTGGCCTGAATGTCCGAGAAATTTTCCTGAAAAATATTCGTCCTCCGACAGGAATGGAACCTGTATCCTATACGGAACCGTCATTTAGCCTGACGTGCTCTTAACCGAGCCACAGATGATAGTTCGATTGAGGTCGAATTTACTGCCTTTAAATTTCAATCGTCCATGAATCTCTTACGTACATTCATATCTGCTCAAAGCATATCCAGATGTAAGCAAATGACGTCACACATTATGAAATGGACAATTACTTTAAGAAATTTTTATGGCTATAAAAAGAATTAAAATTAAAATGTAAAATTAAAATGTCTTAAAATAATTGTCGGAGTTTGTCTATTTCATAATATATATATATATATATATATATATATATATATATATATATATATATATATATATATATATATATATATATATTATTGAAATACATTTATAAAATGTCATCAGTTATGTTACCATAGCTTTATTCCAAAATTCGGGTATTGAAACATCAGGGCCATTCTGCCAGTTAAGGTACCCCGGCTTGTTGACAAGCCGTCACTCCGCATAATTCGCTCCATGGTGTAATTTTAAACACAATTATTATATTAGATCTTGCTTTTATAATGGCATCGAGATTTGCATTAGCCAATCAGATTTTGTTTTGTCAGCTATCGACATATGTAAGATCAATGGCGTGATTTG
>OZ010591.1:92038413-92080913 GCA_963932145.1 Acanthosepion lycidas | reverse complement strand
GCTTATAAGGCTGAATGCTATGCTCGGAAATTCTCATCCAACTCAATACTCGCCTCATCCGGAGAACCCACATCTGATTCCCTCTTAGAACTGAGGCTCTATTGAGTGAGATGTTATTGGACATCATCTCATTGAGGAAGTGTAATCCTAAAGAGATGTGCTCCTTAGCTGACTCCAGTTCTCTCCAACTGTATAACTATTATATATATGTATATATTTTATCTATATATTTTTGTTTAATTTATTTTATATTTATTATTATTATTATTATTTATTTCCTTTGATTTCTGGCGTTTAAACATTTCTTTCCGGGTCCTGCCTAGGGACCTAAGGTTAGAAATGGCATCATGACACTTTCCACTGACAAAAAAAAAGAAGAAATTACATAGATAAAGCCCTTCGTAAAGTGTGGGCTGTACTTGTCAGAACAATTTTTTGTATCTCCTTGAAGCATGTACTTCCAGGAATCCCTTCAATTAGTTTACTGCAATCTTTTCCAACCAGTCCTAGGGCTCCAACTACAACAGGGATTGTTAATGTTCCCATGTGCCACATTTTCGAGATTTCTATTTTCAAACTCTGACGCTCGCAAAAGCGTGAAACCCAGGGTCACAAACTCACATCAATCCAACCATATATATATATATATATATATATATATATATATATATATATATACAAAACAAAAACAACTATGTTGGTGTGACCAGCAGACAACATTCTAGAGGACCTAACACCTTAGACCCCAAAAATCCCGAACAGGGAAATAATAATGAATGAATGAAAGACCAAATAGCAAACACCTACCTACTCGGTAAAGCGCTCAATGAACAGATTAACTAGACAGGACAAAAACACTTTGCAACGTCAACTCTTAACAAAGGCATCCTGAATCATTAGTCGAATATCACGCACACGGCAATTTTTTTTATTGATATTTATATATATATATATATATATATATATATATATATATATATATATATCAGTATCAGAATATTGACTGTACCTATTCGTAGACATAAAGAGATACCTGAGGCGAAAGACTCTATTTTCACAACCGTACAACGATAAATATAATGTCTAACAAGAATAGTAAATTAGTTATTGGAAGCAGAAGTTACACTTGTGTTAGTATCTGACGTAGATCTTTTTTAACCAGAGGTGTAGATCAACGGAGAGAAAGAAAAGTGTAAAGAACAGTTTCGAAACGAAGAAAAAAAATTGGAAAGAAAACAGCGTTGGTGAGAAAATTGTGAGGTGAGATGGCGAAACGAATTCGTATGTATCGTTTAGAGAAGGAGATAAAAATAAAGAGAAATATTAACTTACATAATAAATTTTTATTGGAAATGTACTTGAGAAAAAGAGATAAAATGAAGAACTTAAGAAAGAGAAGAAAAAAGAAAAGAAGAAAAAAGAAAAGAAGAAAAAAGAAAAGAAAAAAGAGAAATAGGAGAAAAAGAAAGAGAAAAAGAAGAAAAAGAATAAAAGAAAAAGAGAAAAATAAGAAGAAAAGGACAAAAAGAAAAAGAAAGAGAAAAAATAAGAAGAAAAAGGGAAAAATGAAGAATAAGAAAGAGAAAAATAATAATGAGAAGAAAAATCAGAATGTAAAAGAAGACGGCGACGAAAAAAACCCAGAAAAAGAGTTAGAAAATAAGAAAGGGAAGAAAAAGAAAAGAAAAAGATTAAAAGAAAAATACGAAAAATAAGAAGAAAGAGGACAAAAAGGAAAAAAAAGTAGAAAAAATAATAAGGAGAAAGAAATTGAAGAAGCAGAAGAAGAAAAAGAAGAAGAAAAATCTGAAGATAAAAGAAGACCGCAACAGAAAGAAATAAGAAAGCAAAAAATATTAAGAAAATAAGAAGAAAGGAAAAGAGAGAAGAAAAATAATAGGAAATGATGATACAAAAAAAATGTTGCAATGAAAGAAAAAATGATATTACCAAAATGAAAATGTTGCTAAAGTTTGTTCCAATTAGAAGAAAGTGTAATGAGAGATGAAAATGGTGGAATAAAAATTATTGAAAACATTTAGAAAACGGCCAAGCATTCTGAAGAAACGAATAACAATTTAAATGAAAATTCATTCATACCCATAAAAATAAATAATAAAAAAAAACTAATTAAAACATTTAAAAAAAACTGAAAAACATTCAAAGATGAAGAGAATATATTGCACAGGAAAAATGAAAGCAGACAAAACAGGAAAAGTTAGTGGAAAGGAAATCGCACTATAAATTTTATTTTATTTGGTCTGAATGCCGCGAATCACCGGCTGCAAATCTATGATAAACGTTTCCGTAGAAACGATGGGAGATAGTTCAGGTTCTTCTATAGCATTATGTCAAAAAATAGGCAAACTACTGAACTCTATGCGTATCGGCCAGTGAACTGAATGAGAACAGTGCGAAAAGTAAGCTGTTAGCTGTTCAAATGTGATTACGAGTTAAACGAATTTATTACCGATGTGACATTTTGTGCGAATAATTGTATTACATGTACCACCGAACTTTTCGCAGTAAGCTGAAATGAAAATAATACACTACTAAACGTACGGAATATGGCACGTTTCTTTGTCTCGTGTGAACCACTGAGTATCGTGGATTTAATAAATAGTACACAATATATTGTTTGCTGGGTGTGTATGCTGATAAAGTTATTCTTTATCGGAGGATTCTGCAATCGTCTAGTATTTCGGCCTCACGTAATCGAAGACAAAAAGACCGTATTATAATTTACGCTTAAGCTATAGTGATACGATAAGATCATAAGACTGAGCAAACTCAGTTTGCTGAATCGAAACCATGAATCACTTACACAATGATTGCAAAAGTTTACGCGTCACAAACGAAACTTACGCTATATTTCTATATATTTTCCCTTTAAGTTGAACAGTAGAAATAATCTATGCAAACATGGTCAAAATGAAAAATACTATAAAGGAAAAAAAGCAGCCGTATATTACATTACACTCTATAGCCTGAGATCTATATATTAGATCAATGCAAACTTTCTAGTAGCCTTATTACCAGGTTCAGTTAGCTTGGACATTGATAAGTCTATCACGCTATCACAGTCCTGCATGAAGGTCAGAAAGTCATTAGGATGGCATTCTGTGTCGTAACATAGCTGGCCAATATAAGTGGTTGCAAAGCTAGCAACTCGTCTTGCGCCATGTCTAGGTGCCCAGAACAGTAGATATGACGTGAGTTCTTGTATTGCTCTCCTGCGAAGCTCATTCTGCCTAAGATTGTAGAAATATCAGAAATGGATCCATACTGCTGTGATTTAGTAAGGCGTCGTCCAAGATACTGTTTTTGGAATACAGTTCCCAGGAATACAGTTCCCAGGAATACAGTTCCCAGTCGTGCTCCACCCAACCCAACCCCCCCAAAGTCTTTCAGTGTTCTTGATAATCTCTCCGGTCCATGATTTCAGCGGCGCGGTCTTGCATTTGTTTGGGCCGATGACTTTCTTAATTCCTTTATACATCCTGCAAATGTCACCGGTTTCGAATGAAAACTGTATGCACTTGGACATCTTGAGCCAATGGTTATTCGTACAGCGTCTGGCTGTCTTCTGTGCATTGTTTCTGGTTGTCTTCAAAGCTTGCAACGTTGCCTGAGTAAGTTGGTTTTTTGTGCTCCAATACTGCAACGCGCGTCTTCTCGATGGCCCCGTTGAGCTCATTCGCAGTTGCTTCCTTAAGTTTAATTTTCAACAGTTTTCTTTAGACGTATCTTGGCAACAGGGTTCCAAGTTGGAAGGCACTTCTGATTTGATTTTGATTTTTAACTCCGTGAGCTTTAGGTTATGGTGAAAGATTTAGTGTTTCATAGCGTTGATTGATTCGTTTTCTACGGCTAATCAACACTTTGAAGCCCCAAACTAGTCTGTAATCTTACGTCTAATTGTCATTTCTTCTCGATTTCTTTTCCTACCTTGTCTAAGAGATCTTACACTTTTCCTTCTTCTTCAACACATATGTGACTTACGTTATTTACTATAGAAGACTATGGTGCGGTCCTGTCAGAAGCCACCTTGCAATAACGGTTTGCGAATTTACAGCTTATCAACCCTTTACAAGTTATTTAAAGTCAGAAAATAATTTTAGATTGTAAGATTATTTTAGGAGATAATAATGACTTATTGATACAAGTCTTACTAATTAATCCACAGCTGGGGAGAAATGGTAGATTCATACATTTTTTCAAGGATATCTGAGCGTAAGTAAATATAACGAACCCAAATGGAATTGAAACTCGGCTGCTCTTCGATTAACAATTTCGAATTATTATCCATTACATCACCCGTACATCCAAGTTTATATCGCCTGGTATTCTCAAGCGATCACTCATCTAGGTAATGACCAGGTTTGATGTTGCTTAACTTCTGTGATCGCACGGGAACCGGTGTTTCAACGTGGTGTATTCGTAAGCCGTGTTTGCTAGCAGTGTTTCTATTGGTTAAAAATCATAAAATTGAAGATTGGAATTTTTTCAAGATTTTATCTTCTTATTGAAAAGATAAATCTATATCTGTGTACTGACATTCTCAATATTCCCCAATTCTAGTTCGATGCTGAAATCAATGTTATTTTAGGGTTCCAAATCCTTTATTCTGGTCTTGTAAGAAATTAGTGTCAGCAATAAACTGAAAGAAAAAACATGAGAAGAGAATTTTAAACCATTTTTACGATACTTAAGTTAATCAGACCATGTCTATTCTAGTTAACCATGCGCTAAAAATGTCGATTTCTCTCAGTAGTCCTGTTTATTTTTTTGTACTTTTGTTCTTTATTTTTGGGATGGTATTCCTACGTGGTTTTTATTTATTCAAAGCATTATCTTTCGTGCTTAAATAATAGTAATAACCAATAGTTTAAATAAATAAGAAACTAAAGAAAATTTTGTATTTGAAATGTTTATAATGCGTTGTGATCAGTTGAATACCGAACACCTCTGTGTTTGAAGAACGCATTCAATTTGGGGGAATGTTTTCTCAGTGTTTCTCTCTCGTCCATCTTGGCTTAAGTACACTCTGAGAGAGATTCTTCTTCTCCGTTGTATCCCAGAAATTTAATCTGTCTCATTCTGATTGCAAATATGCCCTCAGCATCCGTATATAGAACCGCGTCAATTTGGTTTGTTGCTTTTGTTTAGCGGCATGTCAACCCGTAGAGATTATTTAATACCGAAATCTAAATATGAAAATTCAAGATTTATAATTGCTTCAAGAGAATGACATCAGTTAGCAATTCATTTTAATTACTTAGCTGCATTTCTTTTACAAAATAATCTTACAAAACTTGTTTCTTCTTATAAGAAATGAGATTAAACATAGGACATTTTTTTAATTAAGAAAAAATGACAATGTATGCCATGTCTTCTCCAATTTTACTTTAAAATGTATTAGTTGTGATTTTGCTTAGAAAATGTATTGTTTTTTTTTATTTTACGATAATATTCATTTTACTATAAAATGTATTGTTGGTCATTCTACTATAAAATGTATTTTTGGTCCTTTTTCTATAAAATGTATTGCTGGTCATTTTATTATAAAATGCATTGTTGGTAATTTTCTATAAAATGTATTGTTGGTCATTTTTCTATAAAATGTATTTTTGGTCATTTTACTATAAAATGTATTGTTGGTCATTTTTCTATAAAATGTATTACTGGTCATTTTATTATAAAATGTATTGTTGGTAATTTTTCTATAAAATGTATTTTTGGTCATTTTTCTATAAAATGTATTGCTGGTCATTCTATTATAAAATGTATTGTTGGTAATTTTCTATAAAATGTATTGTTGGTCATTTTTCTATAAAATGTATTGCTGGTCATTTTATTATAAAATGTATTGTTGGTAATTTTCTATAAAATGTATTGTTGGTCATTTTCTATAAAATGTATTTTTGGTCATTTTCTATAAAATGTATTTTTGGTCATTTTCTATAAAATGTACTGCCGATCGTTTTGCTGTAAAATATATTACTGGCAATTTTTCTGTAAAATGTATTGTTGTTAATTATATTATAAAATATGTTTTTGTTAATTTTATTATAAAATGTTTTGTTCGTAATTTTTATAATAATGTATTGCTGGTAATTTCACAACAAAAATGTATTGTTGGTGTATTTTTATGAAATGTATTTTTACATTTTCCTAATGTTTTGATTTTTATTTGAGTGTTCGCTATCTGCCAATAGTTGGGACAATAATAGGGGCAACTTTTATAAATGAGGAAATTGGTCAGTATTCACTATCTTACTATGTTTCTATCGAAAATACATTGTGGAAAATATGGTATGATTTTCTTAACGTACCTTAGATGTGGCTGAAGGCCGACAGTTTGGGGAATCCAGTTAGGATTCTACTCACTACACAGCCGTAATGTTTCTAGCGATACAAGCTTGCTAACCATTACACCATGCCGTTCGCTGTTGCTATGTCCTATCGGATTTCTATGTCTCATTTTCCGTCATCAAGAAAGTTGGTCCACAGTGTCAGACAATTTTCATCCTCAGAAGAACCATCTTGTACATTTATAGATCTACAATTCGTCTTTGTATAGAGAAAATGTAAAGGATGGATTGCAATTAAATCAGACAGGACCTGGCATCTTGAATTCAGTCACCATCACACCTCGGCATAACGTGGCTCCCGCTGTCTTTTCTGCAATTATTTTCATGACATTTGTTCTAATAGGCTTTCCCCCTCTGGAGCTCAACCGCATGAATTTAAGTGTACTACTAGTTTGGCAAATATATCTCATCGTTTTATTGTTGAATTATTAGGTTGGTGTAAAAATATTGTCGTTTTCTTACATATGTTACTATGTGAGAAAACGACAATATTTTTGCACCAATCTTATATCTTGATATAACCGTAAGGTCTATTCTAATAATTTCTGTCCTCGGACTTATCCCTTTTGGAAATCTCTTCCGATTTATTACTCCCCTACCACCTACAATCTTCAAACATGGAACTGCATACTAAATCGCCATCCTTCGGAATCCTCTGCTTTTATTCTCCTTTCTTCTAACTAAAGTCTTCTCGTTCTCTTTCACTTCCAGTAACCCTTTCTGTCTTCGTCGCATTATCGCTCTGTTGGTAAGGAATGATTAAAATTAATCTGTTTATTTACTATGCAGATAGTTAAATTTCTGCACCGACTTGATTCTGATGTTTTCGAAAGGTAGCTTCCATCTTGGTCTGTCTGTCTTGAAGACCATAAAGTTTATTGTCTTAAGCTTAATAGTCCTTTCTCCTCGCTTTCTTTTCTTATTTTGTCTAAGACCATAGTTCAGGACAGCCACGATATACCTTGTAATAACTGTTTGCGAATTTAATTTATTAGATTGATTTCTTTTTCACTGCTTACCAACCCCTTTAAAACCTGAAAATACTTTTAGAATTTAAGGTTTTTGAGATAATAATGGTTTAATAAAACACGTCTTACTAATTAACAGATGGAGGGGGAGTGGAAGTAGATTCACCCCATTCCCAAGGTTATTTGTGTGTAAGAGAATATAATGAACCCAGCTGGAATTGGATCTCAACTCTTCGGTTAAGAAGTCTGAGTCATTGTCTATTACACCACCCGCACATTCAAGCTTACATCTCCTAGTATTCGAAAGCGGTTATCCATCAAGGCTCGAAGTTGTTTAACTGCGGTTTTCGCACGGGAACTGGTATTTCAAAGTTATGTCTCTGTAAACCGAATTTAGTTTGTATAACAATGGTAGCCCAGCAAGTGCAGTCTTTAACGAGGCAAACATAGTACGGTTTAAAATGAGTGGCTATGGGACTGCTCATGAGGATTGAACTAGGTATAGTATTAATTATGTTTTTCACCAGCTCATGAAACAGATTCGCTTATTCATAGATTGAGTTAAATACTTCATTATTTATTCTGTTTGCAATCTCTACTTCCTATCAGCTTTCCTTCCTTTTATATCAAACATATAATTCATCATAACCATAGTCCTTTCATCTAGCTATCCTTTGCTACATTGTCTAAGAATTTTTAAACTTTCCTTTATGTGTCTGTCACAATCACAATATCATCTGCGTATCAACTGCTGAAAACTGATGCAAGTGAATGCATCCGTTTTAAGGATCAAATAACCAGTTTCCTGTCCTGCTGGTGAGCATCGTGTTGTCTTTGCGTAGCGATGAAGAAGTTGTCGAACTGAAATTGAGGAATTTGACAGCACGAATTGTTTCCGGCGTCTTTCTTTTTGATGTACTGGATAAAGTAGAAGAGAATTTGTTAAGTTTTGCTTTGTTGTTCTTCTTAAATTATTCGAACAGTGTTCGTTTTTTAAAAAGTCTGTAATGTCATGGGAATACAGAAGACAGTTGACGGTGACCATTTGTGTCGGCGAATTCAAATTTCAACGAAGTAGAAACGCCATGATGAAGAAATGATAAGTTTTTGTGATTAATGCATGTTTTCTTTTCTGCCAGGATTTTATTCTACTGATAAAATTTGAAAAAGCAAAACTTTTGTTTTCGAGTTTCTTTGAACTTTATGCTGTTTTTCAGCGCTTTATCTCTCATTCTCTGATGAGTTTTGGGAAAATGCTTGTTTGTTTGTTTAGCGATATGTCAACTCCTTATGGGTCATTTAATGCCGACATTTAAATTTCTTGAGAGTATAAGCAATTTTTTCCCCCAAAAATGTATTGCTAGTAGTAAATAGATTTTTATTTTTTTACAAAAATGTATTGCTGGTAATTGTTTTACTATGAAAATGCATTACTGTTAAGTGTTTTACAATGAAAATGTATAGCTGCTATTTTTACTATAAAAAGGTATAGCTGATATTTTTAGTATAAAAATGTATTTTAATATTTAAATAGTGTTTTGACACCAGTTTGGCGGTTAAATATTTGCCCAATTTTTTACTATAAAAATATATTTTTTTATACTTTCATAGTATTTTGCTTTGGTTAGGGGATTAACCATTTGCCCATACTTGGGACCTTGACAGTCACCACAACACCAGTAAGGGGGGATCTGGGAACAACAGCCATTAAAAGGTGGTTCCACGCTACTCAAAACCTCCCGATCATGATGTAGTTTATCGTCATACCCGGGAAGATTTGGGAAAAATAAATAATTTCAATTAAACAGATATTTATTCTTAATTGTTTAAGCTCATGAAGCACGTTATTATTCACATGTTTCTCCTATATTTTTTAAAAATAATCTTGGAATTTAAAGTTTGAATTACATTAAAAGAAAATATTTATTTGTTGTTTTATTTAAGGTCTAGTTTCAGAAAAATCGGTTTATTACAAAGTAATTATAATGTTATGAAAATAACACTGACATCTCAATTTAACAGATATAGTTACGAAAATGACACAAAAAATATCTTGAAATAATCAAGAGTAATTTATTCAACAAAATCATTGGCTTCAACCACGGCCTCCAGACAAATTCGGAATCCACTGCAAGTCTTCTGAAGGGTGTCCTTGTTTAATTTGATGAATGTTGCCATAATCCTAGGCTTCAGTTCATCTTTCGTGTTACAAGGAGTTTTATTGGTCTCTCGCTCAATTCCGTCCCAGACATAATAAACAAGGGGACTGAAGTCTGTGGGTTTATATCACCAGATATAAGTTGTGATGTCGTCGCAGGAATTGTCTGATAGCCATGAACGGGTTCGCTTGCTTGTGTGGAATGGTGCAGAGTCCTGTTGCCAGATATAGAGACTTCCAGCAGCCTCCATCTTGACCCACCTGATGCAGGCGACCGTGTTGTTTCTGACGTCCTCACTAACAAATTCAGGGGTTCTTTTCTCATCATAAAAGTCAGAGTGAGTTTTTCGAGCTGCCGTACCTTCGTAACTAACATTAGATTCATTCAACTCTTTCCGAATCCTCTGCACTGTGCTCAGATTTCATCTAAACTGTGAAATGATCGTATTGGAGCATTCGGTGTGAATGCCATGCAGTACAGCATGCCGTTTCCAAATTTCTGCCGGAGTGAATTGCATCATGGTGCTGTCTTTCTCATAGACGGTGCCCAACTGACCCTATTATGATATTCCGTCGACAAAATCAACAACAAACAACGCGCATGCGTGAAATTAAAAATATAAGATGGCGACAATTTACCAATCGCACGCTGTATTTTTGTAATGGTAAAACATTAACCATATTAGTATACTACTATTACAATTACAGTTTTATGAATGGCTTTTGTTTTTTAAAGCTTGTGAACGGAAAGCAAGATTAGTGTAAACATAGAGCCTTGGTACTTGCTTATCCTTTCACCGATTGGACAAATAAACCCACGTTGTGTTTTTTATACTCGATTGCGTCACTGAGCACAGTGACTAAGAAAAACTGAGGGACATTTACAAGGGAACGAAGGTTAAAATATCGCTACGACGATAAATGAAAAGGCGAACACGCTTCCCAATTGTTATTTTATCATGTACTCATTTAACATGGTCAGGTATGGGTAAGTAGGTGACACATGAGAAATCTTAACTGGAGCTTCTATCTTCTCTCACGACAGACAAACGGACCAAATCTTACTTTCGGCCAGCGAGATTTCTATTTACCTCCGATTCTATCTCTCTCTTCTGTCTTGCTCATTACACCCTAAAGACCGGCTCGTAACTGGCCGTTGTCTCACCATTCTCTAGGCTGACTATGAATTGGACATTGTCTGCTCGTCTTGAAAGACGGTTGGATGGAACATATATAAATCTACTGAGAAAAATCCAGAACATCAGTTGGAGATCCCATGCAACGCAATTTACGGAGAACTAAGACCAAACTCTCATAAGCTCAAACAAAAACGATTACAGTTTGCCGCACATTAACACCGAGCGGACAGTCTCATCCTTACTCCTATGGCATCCTTCTTGAAGTGTCTTCTCACGAAAATTGAATTTACCAGACACCATAGCTCGGTACACAGGGTTGGACATTGGGGATCTGGGGCCAGTAACGCAGCACCGAACAGTGTGGAAAGAGGTTGTCAATGGAATTCCGACCAACCACAGGGAGGTTGAAGGATGATGATGATAATGAAAGAGAGACGATAGAGCAGTGTAATCTTGCATGCATTAATTTCAATTTTTATTATTAAGAAATGCATTGTTTCTTTCCAGATAAACTAGTACCTGACTATTCAAAGAATAATTAAAAATAAATAATAACGATTTATTCTGGAAATGGTTGCTACATTACAGAATGAGGCTCTGCCTTCTACAACAGTGCAAAAATGGGCAACTGGATTTAAGAGGAGATAAGAGAGTCTTTTATATGAGGTCCCGAAGTCCTGAAACTGACCATATTTACCACATAGTGACGGATGACAGGCGAGTGACAATAAATTAAAAGGACAATAATATAATATCCCGTGAGAGTGTTGAGAATATTCTGCACGATGAACTTGACATGACGAAGATTTTTATTTGGTGCATGGCACGTCTTCTAACACCTAATCCAAATTATTCTATCACTCTGTATATATCTAATTCTAAATACTGCATTCCCTAACTTCCGACAAATTGCACTTTATCCCGAAAGATTTTCTTTAATTACTTCATTTCCCTCACTTTCTGCATCCTTATATTTTGCTTTTAGATTCTACGCAGTCATAAAACCTAGACTAGATAAAAAGCATTTAAGGCCGACTTGACTTAATGCGTGTCCTAAGCCTATTCAATCGGAGACCCATTGTGTTAATATTATTCACTTGAATTGTACTAGACCAAGCTAAGTTTTGTAAGTATCGGAGGCTATTCACTGGAGTGACAACTAGTTTGCCAAGCATTATTGCAATGAATTTCAACCTCTTTGGGTACCTCTGTACTGTTGTCTTGAGTAAAATCTAAGCCGAAAGGAAACGGCAATCTACCATATGGCAATGGTTAGCAATATTTTCTAGGGTAGAATAATAAGTTTAGCCATTTCTGTATAAGGAACGTATTCATTACCCGAATGCTGAGCGTTACTGTAAGCTGAAATTTATAAACCCTTTTTCTTAAAACTGTTTTTCAGGAAAATACGTATCTTAAGTCCATTAATTGTTATGGTTCTTTCTTCTATTGAAAGTGGTTCCTTCATAAGATTTTGTTTATAGATCTGGGTATGACAATAAACTTCAGATCTCTGACCGAGAGAATTGGCGGTTTTAAGGAGCATGAAACCACCTCTTCATTACTGTTGTTCCAAGATTCACCCCGTAAGGGTAGGTAGGTTCGCTTATTGATCGATTGACGCACTCCCCGGTCATTTGAACAGGAGTAGAGGTGTATCCCTTGTTACATTCCTTTTCCTTCTCTTTCCCTTTCTGTAGCCCCATTGCGTATTACAGGAGTTATCGCTTTGCTTCGAGTGAATTGAAAAAAAACATGTTAGTTAAGTTTAGAATGATACATAGTGAAGGCATATTGCCCTGGAGCAAGGTAGACAGATCTGAGTTCTCATTCTCAAATCAATAGTGTTTGAAAAAGGGTGACAAAAGATGAGCAGAGGTTAACAGGTTTATCTTGCTAGATTCTTCGTATATATGTCATGTCCATTCAGGATTTGAACGAATATGACTCTCCACAGCCACCTATCCCTTGTAGCTATTAGTAATGTTTGTCATTTTACCAAGCCCCTTACCACCAGTTTCGCTACCCATAAAAGATGGAATAATGGATTCAAATCTTACTTTGGGTACACTGAAATGACTTCGTGTCGGACTTAAATTCAATATACTATATATCAGTCCCCCTTTAAGTTAGTGAATGACTGACACTCACAGATGAAGAAAAGACTTGAAGCAACAGAAACGTGTTTCTACAAATGGATTCTAAAAATACCATGAACTAAACATGTGTTCAATGACGAATTTTTAGGGAAAATGGAAATGGAAGCCAGGAGGTAAAGAGGAAAACAAAGCATAACCTACCTAAAAACTTGAGTAAATGTGTGGCTGCAAAGAACAGGAAGTTGTGGCAAACCATGAACGCCAGAGTCCTTAAGAAACACAACACGAATAATAATAATAATAATAATAATAATAATAATAATAATAATAATGATGATGATGATTCATTCATTTTCTATGGCAGTAACCATTTCTGTCGGCGAATTCAAATTCCAATGAAGTAGAAAGGCCATGATGAAGAAATGATAAGTTTTTTGATCAATGCATGTTTTCTTTTCTGCCAGGATTTTACACTACTGATAAAATTTGAAAAATCAAAACTTATATTTTCGAGTTTCTTTGAACTTTATGTTGTTTTTCAGCGCTTCATCTCTCATTCTCTGATGAATTTTGGGAAAATGCTTGTTTGTTTATTTAGCGGCATATCAACTGCTTATGGGTCATCAGTTGGACATAATGTTTGTCAAAGAGATTTAAACTGTTACAAAAATATCTAATTTAATAAATCTGAAAAACCATAACCACAATTTTAAAAAATATCGAAATAAAAATCGAATAAATAATTTTTTAAATAAGTAAAAAATTATCGGATGATAAAATATGCAGAAAGATTTTCAGGTACTAAATTAAAAGCAAATTAAGCGCGTGCATATTTACAAAACAGTTTCTCATGACTAAGCTTAAACTGTCATTTGGGTAATGAATACGTTCCTTATACAGAAATGGCCAAACTTATTATTCTGGCCTAGAAAATATTGCTAACCATTGCTATATGTTTGCAAGTTATTAAAAGTTGGAAATATTTTTAGATTGTAAGATTTATTAGGGGCAGATAATAGTGATTTTTAGTGATACAAGTCTTAGTGGTGGGTGATAAGAGATGGATTCAAGCCTTTCCCAAGGTTATTTGTCCGTAGGTCAATATAAAGAACCCAACTAGAACTCGGGTCTCCGATTAACAATTCCAATCACTTAACCATTACACCACCCCCACATCCAACATTACAGCACTTGGTAATCCCAATCGGTCATCCATATAGGAACTGACCAGGCACAATGTTGCTTAACTTCGGTGATCGTGAGGGAAGCGGTATTTGAACGGGAGGCGGCCATAAGAAGCGGAAGAAATTATAAAATGCCACTGAATTTGATTTTTCTTCATATGTCGAAAATAAAAAGCATGCTGTACCAGCGGGTGCAAGAAATAATGATAGAATTCAATATTAATTTGAAAAGAGGAATTTCTAATTAGTTGAAAGAGAAATACTATTGAAAATATTCTCGTCAATGCGAATAAAAAAGAAGTTGTAGATAGAGTAAATAGTCTATTGAACAAGATATATATTGTAGAAGTTATTATTTAAACAACTTATGTCAAACAAAGTTACAATTAATAGCAATTAATACGTCATCAGTTTGCTTGTCAAAGAGATTTAAACTGTTACAAAAATATTTAATTTAATAAATCTGAAAAACCATAAACACAATTTTAAAAAATATGGAAATAAAAATCGAATAAATAATTTTTTAAAAAAGTAAACATTTATCGGATGATAAAATATGCAGAAAGATTTTCAGGTACTAAATTAAAAGCAAATTAAACGCGTGCATATTTACAAAACAGTTTCTCATGACTAAACTTAAATTAAGTGCAATGACTCGAATTAGGGTCAACAAGTGAAAATGTTACTACACTACAGGGATTTGCCAAAGGCAATACACTACAAGGACGATGACGTTCTTTGCAAAAAAAAAAAAAAAAAAAAAAATTGCGGAAGTAATAGACGTCAAGGAAAATCTGAAGCATTTTACTCGTCCAGAGTACAACAAACCCAGACGATTGGAGCCGGGTTGTCAAATCCAGTCAAGAGGGACATTTTTCTCACTCCTGTCTTTGACTCGTAGACTTTCCCTAACACTCTCCCGACAGAAATTGCTACAAAAAATGTAGATAAAAATAAAATAAAATGATAGAAAATAAAACCAAAACGTACAAAAATAAAACATCTGATATCCTACTATAGTAAAAAAAATGAATAGTGGATATCCTACTATAGTTAAAAATGAATGGTAGAGATCCTACTATAGTAAAAAAAATGAATAGTGGATATCCTACTATAGTAAAAAATGAATGGTAGATATCATGCTGTAGTAGAAAATGAATAGTGGATATCATACCATAGTTGAGAATTAATAGTAAATATCCTACTATAATAGAAAATGAATAGAATATATCATATTATAGTAGAAAATGAATGGTAGGTATCCTACTATAGTAGACAGTGAATGGTAGATATCTTACTATAATAGGAAATGAATAGTATATATCCTACTATAGTAGAAAAGGAATAGTAGATATCATACTGTCATAGCACCGATTGTACTGTGTGGAGTTATGCAACTATTTTAATTCCGTTATTTCCAAGTTTGATGAAATCAATTTCACGTCATTCAATAGACGGTCATTTTTTTTTTGCATTTGTCTGTGGGTCTGATTTTTTTTAATATAAACATTTTTGTAGAAAGGCACCTTATTTCCTGTCGGCTGCTTCTCTTTTATGACAACAGTCTCCAGAATTTGAAGTTTTTCTTTGCACTGTATATAAAATATTTCAAAGATTTAATAACCAAATTGATAGACAGAACTTGTCGCTATTCCTTAACAAAAACATGTTTGAGAAAATTCTTGCTATCGAAATACACATTATTTAAATAATAATGATAATATTATGGAAACTAATAATATTCATTGTACAGTGTAGTCCGAAAGTCTTGTCACCCACTATATAATATAATTTTCTTTTTCAGATGGCTGACACAAGCTCGTAGAGTTTGAAAGATAGGGTTAGAGTGACAAGAGATTCGGATCACCCTCTATATTATTTGGCCCTTTGGTCAAATGCAAGCTTGGTGAGAAAAAATTTGAAAATGGGAAATTTTGGACACGTCCGAGTCACTTCTTAACGAGATTAGAAATAAGAAAAAGGAAAGATGAAGTGAGACTTTCTTTTCCGGGGAAATTCTTTCGCATGTCTTATATTACAGAAAAGATCTGATAGTTTTGTTTTGTTCCTGGATGTAAAGGGTTTTTAGAAAGCTTTCTGTAGAAACTATATATATATATATATATATATATATAGATGTATGGTACTGATTGAACTGGGGTATTTATCTTATTTCATTCTTATCTACCTTATCATTCTTCCTGGTTAAATTACTATTTTCTGACATTTTTTTCTCTTTATTCTTAAATATTTATGACACCTAATGACAGGCGAAACATTATGAAAATATAAGTTCAGGATATTTTTGATGCCGAAATCATAAGTAAATATGTAGCTGAAAAATATAAAAATTCCAAAAAAAACAAAACAAAAAAAAAACAGAATACAAGCTCCCCATCCCCCAACGCCCGAATATGGCTTGCCCCCCGCTGTGCAAAACATTAAAAAAAAAAAAATTCACCATGAAACTCAACACTGAACAACTAAAACTAAATCGATTAAAACTCAATAACCTTTTCA
This sequence comes from Acanthosepion lycidas, assembly GCA_963932145.1. Classification (NCBI taxonomy): domain Eukaryota; kingdom Metazoa; phylum Mollusca; class Cephalopoda; order Sepiida; family Sepiidae; genus Acanthosepion; species Acanthosepion lycidas. The sequence continues at coordinate 92,064,471 of OZ010591.1, read as the reverse complement.
CACAGATATATTTCTACCTCACCAGAAAGAAAGAAAACAAACGTATTGGAAAAAAAATCTGGCTGTCTAGAGTGAGAGAAAACTAAAATAAAAAAGACTGAGGTAGACAAAAAAAAAAAAAAAAAATCCAGTCAAGTCTGCGACAAACATCAAAGTGGCACACCTTAAATATTCACATTCTATATTCAGTGCTTCTTACGTATTCCCACGTGACATGTTTGATTAAAAATGGCGGCTGCCTGAAATGTGTTGACCGTCTGGACAGGCGATTTTTTTTCAGTCTGCTGGCAATAGAAACAAACAAGTAAAAAGTGAACCTACCATGCGAGCGAGCGAGCGGTCAAGAGAGATATTGCGGGGTGAGAAGAATGAATAGGTCAGAAAAAAAAAACAAAAAAAACTGGGAAGCTAATGATAATTATTTGATTAATTTTAATAAATCAACATCATATAATATATAGAAGGTTATTACATCCTCGCACAAACGTTACGCCGCACCATTAGCTAAAAAAAAATCCGTTTTAATTGCGATGATACACGAAAAAGATATCAGAAGGTAAATATACATTGAGCACGGCTTTGTAAAAATAAAAATATCAATAAGAACACCGGATTATATATCTTACTGTTCTTTCTTTTTACTATATATATATATATATATATATATATATATATATATATATATATATATATTACATGAATTGTAAAATACTGAGTATAAAAATATCTTACAGGTATTGTAATCTATCGTTTTTAGTACATATATAGTTGCTACTATCTCGTTATTTAATTTATATTTACGCTTATATATATCTATATAAGTATCTATCTATGTGTGATTGTGTTTGTGTGTGTGTGTGTGTGTATGTCGTAAAAGGTTTAAGGCGTCGAATTTAGAGCAATGGTTAACTTTTTAGATTGGAGTCATAAGATCGATTCTTATTGAGTTGTCTAGTGTCAGACTAAGCTTAGTAAAGTTTTCATTCAAAAGTTAAATTTTCAAATTTTTTAGGGGAATCGAGCGACAAGACAATTTATATTTTTAGCGAAAAACTTGAAAAGAAATCAGAATAGGTATCTTTAAAATCTAATGCCAACCCCCACCTTAAAAAACACAAAAACACAAAAACAACAAAAACAACAAAAAACCAAAACAACCCCCCACAAAAAACAATAACATTTCCGGCGGCCAATTCCTTCTATTCTTCCAGCAAGACCATATATGCTTTTTGGAATTATTTGATCTTTCATGTTTGTAGTTTTTGCTTCCTTTCGAATTTTTTCCTTTGAAGATAGTCCGACTTGAAGGCCCCAAGTTATATTCTTTGTCAAAAAATTCAAAAGTTTGGGTTAAAATCAGTAACCATTTCAAAAAGTTCTTTATCTAAAAGTGTAATTCTTTTACCTTGGTTTTACAAAAGTCATGTTGGTCTTAACCGAATTCTGGAAGTCCGCAAAGAGATAAGTTAATAAATGCAAAAAAAAAAAAAAAAAAAAAAAAAAACTATTATTATCATGATGCAATAATGAACAATGACCATTCGTACGGCGATATTATTTATAGAAATGTTATTTCAAATTTACTGTTACCAAAATGTGTCACATTCTGACTGCCGTGAAAATTGTCGATAGAGCTTTGTTATTTATTTCATTTGTCAGTTCCCCACCAACTGCAAAAAAAGGGGGAAAATAGAAAAGGCACAGGGGAGCTGCCCGAAGATAAGATATGAAGAGATTAGATATAAAGATCGCTGCTGAATCGTAAACACATAAAAACTAATTTTGACTTCATCCTTCAAAGCAAAACTTCGGTGTTTATTGCATCAAATGTTATTTTTATGGATGCCTGTATTTGAAATAGACGCCCGGAGTTTGCATGCGGATAGATGTTATTCACACTGATTAAAATAAAATTAAGGCGACTATTTCAAATACGGGTATCCACTAAAAATAGCGCTTGAAGTATCATATATATATATATATATATATATATATATATATATATATATATATATATATATATATATATATATATATATATATATATATATATATATATATATATGTGTGTGTGTATTAAGAAATGTACAAAGTCCGACAAGTTATTAAAGACATTTTTATGTTTAACATTCTTTTTATAGATACAAGTATTTAAGTAAATGCTCTGTTTATAATAAACAGTATTAAATAACATTTACCGGCCTGAATGTCCGAGAAATTTTCATAGAAAATATTCATCCTTTGACAGGATTCGAACCTGCAACCTATACGGAACCGTCATTTAACTGGACGTGCCTAACCGCTGGGCCACAAAGGATCATTCAGGCCGGTAAATCTTATTTTATACTGTTACTGTATCTATAAAAAGAATGTTAAACATAAAAATGTCTTTAATATATATATATATATATACATATACATATACATATATATATATATATATATATATATATATATATATATATATATATAAACAAAGAATCACCTTTCATGTGTGCACAGTCCGACCACTATTATAAGTAGTACAGAAGGTAACGAATAAGCATGAACAACAAGAAGACAAAATGTATGTTCATCAGCAAAAATATGTGCCCAAAATGCAATTTACAAATCGGAGACATTAAAATCAAGCACATACAGAAATTTAAATATCTGGTAAGACGGAAAGTGCGACACTGAGATTGGAAGACGTATTGGGATGGCCAAAGGCGCATTCTAAAAGCTAAGCATGGTATTACGAGATAAGAAAGTTTCGTTGGAAAGAAAAGGGTACTGAACTGATACATAATATTTGTCTTCCTTCATGAAACACTTATATTCCGACTGAGCGGTTCCCGGACACGAAACCCCAATTTTATAGGTTACGAATTCGCAGCGTAAAAACGTATGAACCTAGGTTAAAAAACAAGGTGGATTCCTTCACATGAACAGGTACCGACAAACAACAAACACAAGATTAACATTTGTAAATAAATCTTATATAACAAAATACAAAATAGGGGAAAAGTATGGAGTGACAGACGTACAATTAATAAAAGAACACTTATCTGATATTGGATACCAGTTCAAACGTTTGTGTCTCAGGAATTTGGAGTTCGAATGTTCGTAATGACCGACAAAGTTTACTTTCCCAAAAGTTGGTTGTTCTTTCTTCCGTGTCGGAGTTAGCTCCTCCTTTAGTTCCTTAACCCTTCACCAGGGGTCTCTATCCCCTGGCTATATATACTGGGTGATCCATGCCTCGATCTCTTTTTTTCATCAGACCTTGGGCCTTATATCACCTCGCATATGTGAGTTCTCACAGATACAGCGTTTCCCCAATTCTGGGAACACGCTAAGAACAATACACGTATGTACGAACAATCACCACAACACACACACATAATATTCATCACACGCACTCAATGTAACTGTCCATGTGCTTGTAACTTGTACTTGTTATTAATACATATATATGTTTACATATATTTATCGGTCGTGTTTGTTTTCTTTGGACTTAATTAAAGTCCAACTTTCTCGTGTAGTTGGACCGGCTAGCAGGAAATTTTACCCACGGGTGTTCTTCACATCTTCACCCCACAGTTCGCTACATCAGGAATGTGAAATATAAAATTCCGGAATAATGTTTGTGTTCTGTTTTCCCTTCGTTAATTGGATTGAATCCCAAAAGACAATATAATGAATGATAATGATTGTATCTATTTCTGTACAAGGTTCCTTTATTTTTTACCCATTAAATAGTCAACTTTATCCAATATCTCCGTGACGAAATCCCCTTATTCCCTACTCAAAAAGTAATTGGATAGGCTTGTTGCTGTATTTATCATCCCTTACGATCGCATAATGAGCCTCTATTTTTTTCCACAAATTGATGTCATTATAGGTCATAGTGAAACTAAAATTAAAATATTAAAATCCCACTTGGTGATGTATGTCAAGTGAGCGATCGCACTCACTTTTCTTAAGAGGCCATGCTGTTTGTTGCCAAGCAATACCAAATTCCCTCCTAACTACTTCTTCCGAGGTCATTCTATTTGATGTGAAGTGACCCCCCAAATTGCTTTGCTGATCTTTCTTCACTGAAACAAGGCCCAGTCCAGATAGATAGACAGGTAATTTTTTAAAAAAAAGAAGGAGTAGAAGAAGAAGCACAAAGACAAAGTATTAAACTGATTTAACAGTTTGTTGCGAGCTGGTTTACGCGTTGTAAGTTAAACACATGTCTCTCCTGAAATACCAACAACAAACATGGCGGACGCGGAGTACGAGTCCACCTTAAAGAAGCGAAATGAAACAAACAAAAAAACGATATATATGTACAAACAAAATACTATGCATTAACAACAAAAAGGTTATAAATGGCAAAGACAATAATATGTGTGTATAAATAAATGTGGAAAGTTTGTGGAGTGAGTGAAATGTGCGTACGTACGTGTGCGTGTATGTGTTGTTCAATGTGTTTTCCACGGTGTGAAAAACGCAATCTTCTGTTAGAGATTTACATTGTTGGCGCGTAAGCTGAAAATGTAAGAGAAGCAAGAGCGAAAACACATATAGCCGAGTATTTATAGTGTTGGAAGGCGTCTCATTGTGACTGTATCAGAAATTACGAAATTAGAAGGAAATGACCCGAGTTAACACTGAAAGTCATGTCAATATATATATATATATATATATATATATATATATATATATATATATATATATATATACACGCATACACACACATATATATACTATAAACTGTATAAAGTCTTTCTTAAATACGTAATTACTTTCGACTGTACATTCAGTCATCTTCAGGCATGGAAATTATTTTGTTTTTTGTAAAATTCACGTAGCATCTGAGACAAAAAAATATAATGCAAATCGAAATATGTTTTTTTTTTTTTTTAATTTGTTATTGATAACTGATAAAAAATTTGGAGCTTATAATTTTAAAAACAAGGATCATAACATTGATCGAGTGATTAGTAGGTACCTTTAAAAATTTTTTGGGGAAGGGATTTCAAAATTTTATATCATTGACTTTATTAATTCACTTTTTGTATGAATGGTTCATTGTAATATAAATTGAATTTCATCACATATTTAACACACGCACACACACACACACACATATATATATATATATATACACACACACACACACACACATATATATATATATATGGTTTGATTTGGTTTGTTTTACGGCATACCAACCTCAATGGGTTATTTAATGCCGACAAGATATTTATTGCTGTTAATATTTCTTCAAAAACGTATTGCTGGTATTAAAATCTATTTTTATACTTTCGTAGTGTTTTGACCCCTTTTGTGGAGTTAACTATTTGCCCATAGCTGGGACCCTGACAGGTGCTGGCACCCCGTGTCAGGATGGACCGGGGAACATCAACAATTAAGAGGTGGTTCTAAGCTCCTAAAAAAACTTCCTGTTGAAAGGCCTTGCTGTTGAATGTATTTTATCGTCTTACCAGGACCACACACACACACACACATATATGTATATATATATATATATATATATATATATATATTTATTTTAAGACATTTTTATGTTTATACATTCTTTTATAGATACAAATATTTAAGTAAATGCTCTGTTTATAATAAACAGTATTAAATAACATTTACCGGCCTGAATGTCCGAAAAAATTTTCACAGAAAATATTCGTCCTCCGAAAATGTCTCGGAAATTCAGGCCAGTAAATGTTATTTAATACTGTTTATTATAAACAGAGCATTTACTTAAATATTTGTATCCATATAAAGAATGAATAAACATCAAAATGTCTTAAAATAATTGTCGGACTTTGTCCATTTCATAATATATATTAGGTTGGTGCAAGAATAATGTCGTTTTCTAGCATATGTTACTATGTGAGGAAACGACATTATTTTTGCACCAACGTAATATTGATATCAGTCGTTATTGTACAATTGTGCTCAATTCAACATGGCTGGATATTGCGTTAAAAATGTGCCAGACTCTGTCACATCTTGGTGTGGACCTCGTTGCCCACTTTTATATTTACACACGCTCTATCCCTAATATTGAGAAGAAAGTGAAATAGATAGATAGATAGATAGATAGATAACGGTTAAGTCATATATATCTGATACTAAATATTGATGATTATAAATACATAAATCTAATGTTTTGAGAGGAATAAACAAATATCTGTGTGTTTGACGAATGAATAAGACAGTCTCCAAAATTTTAGCTTTAATTTTATGGGGGGGGGGTTGTTGTTTAAATAATAAACAATATTTACTGTTTTGTCCATTAGTCGACACGCCACTCGAGTCAGCTTCGAAATTGGTATGGACAATAGAAAGACAAACGTCAGTGGTTTGTACAAAAAATCTTTGTCTGGTACACGTCTATGTCGGATAACATATTTATCAATATTCAATCAACTGTTAATATTACAAGAGACAAGTTGGGCGTCAAATAACATGGGTACATATTCTGACAATTTAAATACGTACACATTAATCTAAGCACACATACATAAATAATCTATCTATCTAAGTGTAGTTCTGTTTAAGTCTATTTTTATTTCTCTATGTAAGTCTATTTCTATCTATCTATCTATCTATCTATGTAAATCTATTTCTATGTAAGTTTATTTCTATCTATCTATCTATCTATGTAAATCTATTTCTATGTAAGTTTATTTCTATCTATCTATCTATCTAAATCTATTTCTATGTAAGTTTATTTCTATCTATCTATCTATCTATGTAAATCTATTTCTATGTAAGTTTATTTCTATCTATCTATCTATCTATGTAAATCTATTTCTATGTAAGTTTATTTCTATCTATCTATCTATGTAAATCTATTTCTATGTAAGTTTATTTCTATCTATCTATCTATCTATGTAAATCTATTTCTATGTAAGTTTATTTCTATCTATCTATCTATGTAAATCTATTTCTATGTAAGTTTATTTCTATCTATCTATCTATGTAAATCTATTTCTATGTAAGTTTATTTCTATCTATCTATCTATCTATATAGCTAGCTAGCTATCTAGCTAGCTAGCTATGTATGCATATCTATATCTATCTATGTAAAGCTATATCTATATAAGTCTAATTCTATCTAATTCTATTTCTATCTATGTAAGTCTATTCCTTATTTACTTTCTTTATATCTATGTAAATTTGTTTCTATTCATCTAAGTAAATCTATTTCTATGTAAGTCTATTTCTATCAGTCTCTCTATCTCTCTTTGTTAGTTAATAAAACAAGAACGAAAGAAAGGGTACCAATATAATCATTACGAAAAGCATTTCTTAAATATGATTAATGAACATATGGCTGAAATGAATCAGGAAAAGAAAGGTTTTAAGTCCGGAATTTAGTCTTCCATTAACGTAGCGAAAAATAAACAGAGAAATGGAATTATTCACCGCCAGATGTTTTTGTGGATGTTGTATTTTTGGTGGAGATCATATTATTAGCAAAAATACGATCTCTGTCTGATTCCTCACTGTGCGAATCTTTTTATGAAATAAACATAAATTTAAAATTTTGATGGGTGCAAAAGCGTTAGGACGGTCTATTCTTCTTATTAGGGGGAGTTGGGGAGTATAATTGTAAACATAGATGAAGAATGTTATATGTTGCGGAGTGTAGTCAGTGTAGCAGAAAATTGTTCGAACTAGTTGTCCATTTCAAAACGATGTGCTGTAGCTAGAATAACTTCACAGTTTCAGAGAAACGGGCTGTAGTTAGGATAACATCGGACGAGACAAAAATGTGAGGAGAAACAAAGGAGATATATATATATATATATATATATATATATATATATATATATATATATATATATATTATCTGTCTTTCTTTTTCTACTCTGATTCTTTTATTGGTGAGATTAATTCTGCATTTTCTGGGTTATCCTTCTTTTTGTGGCCACTTTCCTGCAGTTTTCATAGGCTCATATATATATATATATATATATATATATATATATATAGAGAGAGAGAGAGAGAGACCTTTTTGTACTCATTTTCCTCCTCTTTTTCATCGGCTCAAACATTGATGTTTTTCGGTTTCTTATTTGTATTTCTTCTAATCTTTCTCCTGCTTCCTTAATTATAATTCTACATTTGCTATTCACATATTCTTTTTACGCAAGAATCCTAGAATCTGTTCTTGATTTCTACTTGAATTTCGTTGATATTCTCTTTGATTCTTTAAAAACAAATTTTCTTGCCGACAATCATTTTGTTCCTCTCGATTTTAAGATCAACTTAATGCACTTCATTTTATCCTCACTCCCAGTATTAAATTTGTTCATTCCAATTGCTTCTTTACCGGTTATTGATTTTGTCAGCTCTTTCCAGAGTTTTTTTTTGGGGGGGGATTTCGTCATTTGGGCTTTTTTCGGATTCATTTACGGCGCTTTGCTTTTGAAAAATGTTTCGTTATCAATTTGTGGATCTTTGAACAGTTAACCAACATTTGGTTTCTTGATTTCCCTTCCCTATTCTATTTTTCCTATATTTTTAATTCTCCCAAATTTGCATTGAATATCAAATCAAAATGGCGAACTTAGTTCTCTTCTCATTCGTATGTCGTCATAAAATCCTCCAGTTTTCTCAAAGAAAAATATCTGTAACTGGTGAAAAGACCAGGATTGATTTTAGAAACTCACTTTTGCATAATCTTTATTAGCTTTATGTTTTATAGAGTTAACAAGTTATAGTGACTTTCCAAGCGTAACTTAGATGTGTCAGAGGGCCGAAAGTATGGGTTACCCAGTGAACTCACTATTCAGTCGTAATTGTTCTAGCGAGGCAAGCTTGTTAGCCATTACACCGCTTCGTGGTGCCCAAGTTAGCAATTTATATATTAAAATATATTAAAGCATGGTGGGGGGGAGAAGTTTAATAAAAATTACAATTTTTATCAACTACTCAAAAATAGTGATGAAGCCACTAAATAGAAAACGGAGAAAAAGAAATTGGGCAAACATTACTGGGGTCAAAGAACAATTAAATGATCTGAATTCAAAGTGACATCATACTAAACACTTTGAAGATGAAAGTTGACAGGTCACCAAGAAGCGGGAAGATGTTCCTACAGGCAACTCTATATTGATGTCCCTTTTAAATTAAATGTTACGAACGTTGGAATTGTACTCTATCCGTTCTCACCTTACCTGATATATATATATATATATATATATATATATATATATATATATATATATATATATATTAGGTTGGTGCAAAAATAATGACGTAATAATGTCGTTTTTTGACGTATGTTTTAATGTCAAAAAACGACATTATTACGTCATTATTTTTGCACCAACCTAATATATATATACACACACACACACACACACACACACAGAGAGAGAGAGAAAACAAACGAGAGAGAGAAAGACTTTTATTACTTAAACATTAGTATTAATGGATATTCGTATTTCAGTAAACCCTACATTTATTTATGAAACAGTATATTTATTCATTTTCCTCTACCGGCATGGATATTCGAGCAATCTTCGAGAAAAGTATGCACCCTCCGACAGGACACGAATATGCGCTCTCCTAAGCAATGCAGCTTGTAAGGAAAGGCGTAGATTTTTTTTATTTATTTATGAATCGACATATTTTATTACTTAAATGTTAATTTTCATGAATATTCGTATTTGAATAGATGTTCCGTTTATTTATTAAACACTATATTTATATAATTATCGCTTACCTCTGTCGCTGGATTCGAATCTGCGTTTTATTTCATACAGTAATCTAATTCTGTAAATCTCTATAACTAACGGCCCATTGGTTTGCTTTGGAGAGATATGAAATAATCGCTTTGTATGTACTATATATTAGTATAGAACTTATAAGATGTCCGTTTTTGAAGTCATGATAAAATTTGATATTTCACACCAATTATCTAATTACTATCGAGTTACATTGATATGCTGTCAAAATGTTTTTCATTGTTCGCAAACAAAAAAGAAAAAAGAAAAAAAGAAAAAAGAAAAAAAAAGAGAAAAAAGAAGTCAAATGTATTTTTATGATCCCTTTTAATGAAATTGCTTTTTAAATTTGTTCATCTCTAATAGATTATCTTCTTTAGATTAAGATTCCTTATGGCTTATCACGTGCCGTAGAATACCCGTTTCAACGTTAGCTTATCAACTTGGTATTTATTTCGTCTAATATCCAGGTCTTTATCTTGATCAGCCACAGTCAGCGTGTTATGTGTGGCGCGCTATTCACAAGCGCAGGAAGCAAATCGGTTTGTTCTTTGATTTAAAGGGGAACCAAAAGAGCGTTCCCGCAGATATTTAAATCTTATCGTCTGTGTCACAGGTGGAAATCTAGTGGTTTATTATCACATAAAAATATTTTCTGGTTTTAAATAAGCTGCAAACTAAATGATAAACCATAGAAAACAAATAAATCAACAAATTATTTTCCGTCGTTGGCATTAACTCCTGGTGAGTCCAAAACGAATCTACTTACAGGAAAAAAAAACAACCGTTCCTGATTTCCATCCCGATGCTATTGTACTGATGTTGGGGTTGACTATGCTTTTGACATTGTTTATCATAGCTTCTTCCAGCAAAGATCTGCACTGTGGTACAAAAATTTAGAAAGGAAACACCCATCAAATCTAGAAAAACCAAGAAGACTTGTTTTTCTAAAGAAATATTTTAAGGGAAAGATTTTATAAATGCTAACCGAGAGTAGCACTACCGAAGAATTCTTGTATGAAAACACTTAATGACACAATTACCATTACGATTTCAGTGACGCAATGTAGCACATAAGAAATATGATGGACTAGGGGATATCAATTATGGTCACATATATTTTTGGACATCTGATTTTATATGGCTACTGGCGTTTCTTTACATCGATATACACTACGTTAGAATTTCCCTTACTCTCTGCCGTGCGCCGAGAGCTTAGGGATAGGTTCATATACTGATGCCAAATTGGTCGGGTTTGGATCTCCACTTTGAGCAACCAGTTGTCTAGTTACACTGATGAGCTATGATACAGCGAAACAGGATTGTATGTGGATGAGCATATATATATATATATATATATATATATATATATATATATATATATTTTTTTTTTTATTGAGATTTCTCAAATAAGAAGACCGATAGACGTAGTACATGCAGTTTAAAATAAAGCTAACACGAGGCGTCTATCCCATAAGTATCCCATAAATAATAATCTTTGAAGTAATATTGTCGGAATAAAAATAAAACTATCAATTCTTAAGATATATATATATATATATATATATATATATATATATATATATATAATTTATTCGAAAATTATAACATAAATATGTTATAAAATCACTACAAAATAGCCATTTTGTTTCAACACTTCTGGTACATTCAACAACATCACTTGAAGTATTGAAACAAAATGCCCGTTTTTCTAATGATTTTATAACACTATTTACATTATTCGGACTATTGTCCTCATCTTTGTCGATATATTATTACAACGTTCCTGCCGTTATACGCTCCGGCCTTCTTCAGGTGGATGGAATGTCGAACTGAAACCTTTATTTCGCTCACTGGGATAGACTGTTCTAGTTCCGCGTGCCATGTTTAATGGATGTTAGTTATCAGTTATCTCCTGTTAATTCCTCTCTAAAATTTCTCCACTGCCTTAACCGGGTATTGAACTCCCACTCTTTGGGTCCTGTCACTGGATCTAACTAACGCCTTTATCCACTGTGCCATGTATCCTCAAGTACGTGGAACTAGAACAGTCTACCCCAGTGAGCGAAATAAAGGGTTCAATTGAACATTCCAACCAACTGAAAAAGGCCGGAGCGTACAACAGTCGAAACGTGGTAATCAATATGGTGACAAAGATGAGGAAATAATCCGAATAATGTAAATAGGGTACATAATAACTCATCTAAAAAATATAGACTGATTTTATAACATTTCGAAGAAATTATATTTGCTCTACTCTGTATTGAGCACTCTTTAATAATAGTAGATTTTGATTATTGGAATTTTTTCTGTATACACCAATCCTATACTTGGATATATATATATATATATATATATATATATATATGATGGACTCTCCCGTCGATTTCGACGTATGAGGTTCCAACAACTTTGTTTATTTAACCTTGTGTGTGAGTCGCAAGTGACATTTCAGTCCTGCTAATGATTTGCAAAGAAGTCCACAGATTGTGCAAGAGTGTGTATTCTTGGCGTATATGGCTGGAACAGCAGCACATATTTTATTCCTTTCCCTAGTTTGACGAAGCTTGACAATGTTTGATGCTGCCTTGTTCCTAATGCCATTGTAGCATGTAATCTTCTATTCATTACGATCAATTACGATGTTCTCAAAGGTAGCGTGATTTATATTCGCAGCTAAGAGGTTACTTTTCAGCTTGTTCCTGTACCTAAGCAAAGGCCGATCCACGTTTCGATGACCATATATATGTGTGTGTATGTGTTAGATTTAAAGGAACTTTCTTCAGATAAGACTAACGTTGCTTAAAAGTTGTTTACCAATTTACTTTCTCATTTAGAAATTGTATCTCTGAAAATAACAGAACAAAAAACAATTTAATATATGTTTAGAGAAGAAATTGTCCCCTCCAAAAAAACAAATATCAACCCTTACAAAAAGATAAAAGCTTATTTTCAAATGCAGATCCGAGAAGAATTTCCTATACCCTCACCTACAACCACATCGGTATTCGAAACACTATGCAACTCTAAAAACAATTTACGTAAAATTGATATACTTTCGTTCGAAGCAAACCCCAAACATTGAAATCAAACGAACTTTACAAAAAATAAAAAAGTAATTGAATAAAAATAAAATGTAATTAAATTAAATGAAAATTAAATAAACAAATAAATTAATGATATAAGGGAAATGAGTATTAGGATGGTAATTAATTTAAAAAGATTAGCCACAAACAAAAACGAGAAAAAATTGTCTTCAGAGACCTATAGAGAGCCTGAAAAAAATAATACCAATATTTTGATCAACTCTTCAGACTTCAAACTTCAAACAGCAATTTCTTAGGCAGTATTTATAGTTATGAAATATATATATATATAAAATTAAGGAATGGTTGAACAGTCCCCATGATACGAATGTTGTATATGTTTTTACTGCTGTCCTATATGAAAAAAAATATGTGTAGGGCGTATCCAGTCTAGCAAAATATGAGGCGAATATTTCGATGGAGAAGTAAAATCTTGGATTTAGTGTAAATCATATTCTGCGTATAGTAAAATTCTCTCAAAGCTTTGATCTATCTATCTATCTATCTATCTATCTATCTATCGATCTATCTATCTATCTATCTATCTATCTATCTATCTATACGATCGCAAAGGCTTGAAACCCAGGGGCCCAAACTCATCTTAATACAACCATATATATATATATATATATATATATATATATATATATATATATATATATATATATATATATATATATATATATATATATAGTTTTCTCACTACATATTGAATTATATCTCAGTCTTTTCGCATATATGTATCTATTTATCGGTCTGTCGTAGTATATATATATATACAAATGTGTGTATAAAGAGATGTGAACGGATATACACCCGCGGGAGCGCACACACACCCACAAACAAATATAAACAGACGCATGTTTACAGATATGCGTGTGTTCATCTCTACATACATCAGTCTGTTTATAATTCATCTAATTCCGTTTGCCTTCATCTTTCAGAATCTGTATTTATCTATCTATCTCTCTATCTATATAGACGATCGTAAGGGCTTGAAATCCAGGGTCCCAAACTCATATTAATACAACTATATATATATATATATATATATATATATATATATATATATATATATATATATATATAAATATATATATATATATAAAAGATCTAAAGCTGGTATGGGTTTTTTGTTCGTTATAACAAATATGGACTATATGAGCTATGATACAGCGAAACATTCTGTCTGTGGATGACAATATTATCGCACCTGATAAACATAAATTCGGTTGTGCACTCTTGGGAGATAAGTGCGAATTTGTAAACAATTCTTAATACTATTAATATTGCAGACTCTTCTCGAATTGAGCACTGTCAGTCTTTGGCGTGTTTAGTCACAGTAATAAAAAAAATTGTAAGTTTGCGTGCGCAGATAGCTTAGGGGGAAATCTCTGACTGTTGCTAAATCAGTCAGGTTTCGATCCCGGTTTGAAGCAGTCAGCTGACTAACCACACTGATGAGCTAATAATTGATGTTATATATAAATATGTGTGTAAGCATGGTGTTTTGAAATTTTGCAAAGGTGGCGCACTTTGCCGATTGTCTAACAATTATCGGATTTTAATTTTTGATGAAAATTTTTTAAATAAAATAATATAATTAAATATCATTTGTAATTATTATTTATTTTGTTTCATTTATTATATATATGATGATTAATATGTTTATTTGCAGTTATATATATATATATATTGGTTATTATTATTGCTTTCAAATTTTCACAGTTACCAGTTTTTTTCTGTATTAGTATTTATATTTTTTTAAGTTCTTTAGACTGATTTTTACTTTCTGTTTTTACTTACCTAAAGTTATATTCATCATTCTTTTTGTTCAGTGGATAGTTTTCAATAGCCATGTTTGTTATTCATGCACTATTTCGTAATTTTTCTTGCTTTCTAGTGTTTTTGTTTACCTAACGTTTTATTATATATTAAAAAAAAAGTTTAATATTTTTAAGCTACTAAAACACGTAATGTTTTATACGTACATTATACGGTTTGCGATGGATAAATTGTCATTTAATTTCCGCAAAAATGAAAATTACACTGACATCTCATTTTAACAGATATATTTATGAAAATTACAGAAAAATATCTTGAAATACTAAAAATCAAATTCATTCAATAAAATAGCCATTGGCTTCAACCACGGCCTCCAGAAGACTTCGGAATCTCCTGAAAATCCTCTAAACGACCCCTATTTAAGTTGGTTAATACTGCCATAATCCTTGACTTCAGATAATCTTTGGTATTACAAAGAGTTTTGTTGGTCTATCGATCAAATGAGTCCACACATAATAATCAAGGGGATTTCAGTCTGGCTAATTACGTTGCCACGTGTAAGGGGTTCTCCTGCTTGAGTATTGTTGCCAGCATTACTTCCTCAAGGCACTTCATGTTGGACTAAGTGTTGAGTCTAAGGCCTTTCACCAACAATTTTGGAGGTTCTTTTCTTATCAGAACGATCAGAGTCAGTTTTCGTGGCTGCCGTACCTTCGTAATCACCATTAGAGTCACCAAGTCTTTCTGAATCCTCTGAACTGTTCTCAGATTGATACGGAAACACTCTGAAATGTTCGAATTGGAGCTTCCGGCGCGAATGCCAAGAAGTACAGCATGACGCTCTTTTTTCACATACGTTGCCCAACTGACCCTGCTATCCTGTGCAGTCAGCAAAACCAAAAACAACAAAATAAAAAATACAAATATAAAATGGCGACAATTTACTGATCGCACCCTGTATATGTTTCGAATGTGATCATAGCCGGAATGATAGTGGGGACAAGCTAGTACCACATAACCAGCTGCTTCTTGTAGACGGAGGCTGAAGGCAGTCTATCTACGGTAAGGTAAACCCTGCTTTATAACCAAACGTGGAAAAGGCTACGGAAGTAAATCCAGAGAGAATGCCCGGAGTGAAGCTCTGGAGACGGTTGGTTGTCAACACTGACAACTTTACGGCAACTCCTGTAGGTAAGCCGGCCCCAAATGTATGTCCTGTATTCCTTTGGATTTTGTCGGTAGCGATGAAAGGGTAGGGACATGTAATTTGGGCAGCTCACGGTTTCCCTATACCATCGCCCAGGTCTTCGACCTGGGGAATCCACCCTAGTTTCACTACAAATGGACTGTAGGCCACTAACCTTATCTCTTGAAATAAACGGATGCTGGCTACTTGCTGATACCCACTGAAGAGTGGACGTACGGGTCCATCTACCAAACTGGAGTTGGGATGATGAATATAATATCAATCACGTAAGTGACAAACTTTTATTTTACCAATTCTATCTATCTATCTATCTATCTATCTATCTATCTATCTATCTATCTATCTATCTATCTATCTATCTGAAGATACTGAATATTGTTTTTTCTAATCATACAAATTTAGTTTCGTTTGAAAATTCTCTTTTGAGATGACAATAATCTTCGTTTAAGTTTAATGTTAACTTGCGGAGGACGCCTACTCTAGTACAAGGGAGTTTATCAGATTATTAATATTTTAATGATCTAGAATCTCACTGGGCCCTTCATACTTTTTCCTTATGTTCCAATAGTAACTATCGTAGTAGTAAGAACAATATTATAATATACTAATAGATAAAAAAATAATTCAATGACGTATTTTTTATTTTTCGACTCAAGGGATCGACATTTTTTTTATTGCAATCACCAGCAAAATAAGAAAAGAGTTGAATTTTTAAAAAAAATATCCGAAAAATTCTCAGACATTCGTTGACCGCTGAGACCTTTGTTTCGACGTCGTACGTTTCCTGTAATCCAAATATTTCTTTCAAAAGATCGTCTGTCTGTGATTTGTGGCTAGGAAAAATCACGTAGAAGAATTCTTTGTCTGCACAATTGATTTTGTCTACACTTGTGTCTTTTTGCACTGGAAAACCGGATATCTAGCGAGCGTCGCTGTAACTTCGAATAAATCTCAACACTTTTCCTTTTACATACGTAAAAAATCGAAACATTTGAGAGAGTTTAAGTGAAAACATTTTAAAATCTAATCTTCGAGCTTATGCCTCAATATAAATATGAAAATAATAATTTTAAAATAAGGTTAATAGTAAAATAATAATAATAAAAAAAAACTTCTATCATGCTAAACTATATTCGTATGTCTATAGCGTAATAATAAAAATGTATATTGTATTTTTAAAATGATAATTTTAAAATAACGTTATTGGTAAAATAAAAAAAACAACTTCTGTCATGCTAAGCTACAGCCGTATGTCTATAGCCTAATAATAAAATGTGTATTGTATTTTAAAATAATAATTTTAAAATAACGTTAATGGTAAAATAAAAAAAAAATCTATCATGCTAAAGTTCATTCGTATGTCTATAGCCTAATAATAAAAATGAATATTGTATTTTTAAAATAATTGTTAAAATAAGGTAAATGGTAGAATAAAAAAAAACTTCTATCATGCTAAACTACACCCATATATCTATAGCCTAATAATAAAAATGTATATTGTATTTTTCTGGAAATGTAATAATAGATAATTTCTCCTCTTAGCAAATGTTACATAGTCTTCTTTTGCAGTTCGAAGCTTCAGTATTTACTGCTTATTTATGCGTGTTTTAGAGATTCCATATGCGTTTTGTGAATGTTGTACTATTTGCATATTGCTGTTTTTTCCCTCATTTCACATCGACCAAAGCGATAATGCCACTAGGAAGCAGTAGGTTACAGGGGGTGAAAGAGAATTTAGAAAACTTTAGAAAGGAGAAGTGTGTAAAAGGAACAGAATTCAGTTTGGTAGAAGATGGTGATTGACTTACTATTTAAACTTTTAAAGACTGTAGGTTATCAAGATATCGGTAGGGAGTTCCACATTGAGAAAAGTAAATATTAGAATAAAAAGGATAGTTCAACAGTAAAACGAGACCTAGTTGCCAATCTAGTTAGAATGCTTAAATGTATGTAGTAGAGGCAATAAAGAGAACAGCTCTTTAGAACAATTGCCAGGACATATTTGTAGAAAAGAAAACGGAAAGCTACGTCATGTCAGTGATAAAGTGACTGAAGTCGAAATGCCAAGTCAGGATCGATTACATTACAGACCCTCTGGATTTAGTAAAAAAAATCAATCGATATATAATAGAAGCTCCAGACCAGATACGGTATCAATATTAAAGTCGAGGGAGGATGTTTTGAGTGTGTAGCTGCATTATTTTCAGGAACAATCTGTTATTTCAACAAATATTCATTTATCTGTCTATATCTCTGAGATGAGGTATTATGATTATTTACATTATTTACATTATTCGGACTGTTATCCTCATCTTCATTGCCATGTTCACAACGTTTCGGCCGTTGTTCGCCGCGGCCTTCTTTAGGATCTGTCTATATCTTTGAGATGAAGTATTATGATTACTTGCATTATTTACATTATTCGGACTCTTATCCTCATCTTCATTGTCATATTTACAACGTTTTGGCCGTTGTACGCCCCGGCTTTCTTCAGGATCGGTCTATATCTCTGAGATGAGGTATTATGATTACTTGTATTATTTATATTTATCGGACTGTTATACTAATATTCATTGCCATTTTCACAGCGTTTCGGCCGTTGCACGCTTCGAAGCGAACCTTTTATTTCGTCCACCGGGATAGATTGTTCCAGTTCCTGTATTTATCAATCCACCCACGAGGATTGAATGTGGCACAAGGCCGTTTTAATGTGGGTATCCCCGAGCCTGTAGGCTCGGCCAAAAATATGGCCTTTCTGAACCCGCCTAGACGGGCTCAGGCCCTGTCAACCTCCCCGGACGAAACACTGCCCTTCGGCAAAGCCTCGTCCTGGTTCCCCTCTGCCAATGCAGAGAGTTCGACAGTCGCCGAGAGTTCCACGTGCCATGCCTCTTCCGGATGTCTCAGTTTAATTCCCCTCAATTTTTGGTTCACCAGTGCTGTCGCCTTGTATTGAACTCACAATCTTTTCGGGTCTAGTCACTGGATGTAACCAACTCTTTATCTGCTGGGCCATGGGTCCTCGATGAAAACAACACTACAGTAGTACATATTTAACCAAACCCATCATCCACTATATCACTTCCCCTAAGGATCAGATCATTACATATGTTTGTGCCAGATTTTCATTTTTAATATAAAAATGAGTGCAACTTGATATTGGTGTTTGTTTTGGTGCCGATTTCTGGTGTGTTCCAGATAGAAACCTTTCATCGTTCACTTGACAATTTCTCCACAAGTGAATGCCTTAAAGATGGAAGTGATGGAAAGTTGCCCTTTTGCTATATTTCTTTCATTAATTTCGAAAACGAGTAAACATCGAAAATGCCACTTTCTCAAGGTTTATTTGGATCTTGCTTCAGAACCTCCGACTGTGAAAAAAGTGGCTTAACAGATTTCTTTGGGGTGATATTAACTTAAATGATCAACCACGCTCCGGGCAAAAACGATCTGCTTTTCACCGTGGAGAATAAAACGAAAATTTCTCCGGAAGATATTACTAAGAGATTGAAAATCTATATTCCAACCGCCATTTGAAAGGGACTTTGATTCATTTCCAAACTCAACACGTTGGTGCCATATTCTCTTATGGAAGAGAATAAGCTCGATCGTATTTCTGTGGTGATTTCTTTGCTCTTACGCGTCGAAAATTAGCCGTTTTCGGACATAATTGTGACGGAGGATTAAAATTGGGTCATTTATGATAACGTTCGACGCAAACGGACGCTTGTGATGGGGAATAACACGTGGACTTGTATCGAATGAAGCTGTTGCTGTCTATTTGCTGGTATTGCAAAGGGATAGTTTATTTTAAGCTCAACAATCACCAACTCACTAAACTCAAAGCTTTTATTTAAGAAAATGGCCGACTTTGGAAAATGCCATAGGAATCATTTGCCACCACCACAACGCAAGACGTCATGTTGAAAGTCATATTTTACAGAAGCTTAAAGAGTTGGTTTGGTTTGGTTTGTCTTGATTTACGGTATATCAACCTCAATAAGTTATTTAATGTCGACAAGATTTTTATTGCTTGTAATTTTCTTTTTCCAAAACTGTATCGCTGGGAATATCTTTTTCCAGAAATGTATTGTTGGTTATATTTTTTTCAAAAATATATTACTGGTAATAATTTTTCCAAAAGAGTATTGCAAGTATTAAGACCTATTTTTATACTTTCATTGTGTTTTGACCCCTGTTTTTTGAAGGGTGTAACTATTTGTCCATAGTTGAGACTCTGATAGGTGCTACTATCCCGGGGGCGGGTGCTACTATCCCGGGGTTGGGTGGACCTGGGAACATCAGAAGCGTCGAACCACTTCTTAATTAAGAGGTGGTTCGACGTTTCTCAAAACCTCATGATCAAAGGCCTTCCTGTCGGATGTAGTTAATCGTGTTACCCAGGACGTGGATGTAGTTTATCGTCATACACAGGACTGGCTTAAAGTGTTAAAACGGGAAACCATTCAGCACACATCGTATTCTCCTTCGCATTTTCATTTGTTGCAGTTTTTACAGAACAAATGAAATGACAAAAAAATTGGCAGCCGAAAACTACATTACAACATTCATTTACCAACAGGAAACGCAAGGTTTTTAAGAAAATGGCACCAACAATCTGTAGAACAGTGGTGGCCGTTTTTAAAATTAACGCTGACTACGTACTTGATTAATAAATATTTTTTGTGAGTATATAAAATTTATTCAAAATATAGATACAGGCAGATAGAAACATACACGCATAAACATACATAAATATTTTACCTGGATGCAGGAGTAAACAGTTCTTCATCAAATATACCAATTATTAATATTATTATTAATAGTAGTATTATTAATTATTTAAATGACAGTAATAGAGACTAACCAATGAATAAGAAATATATGAGAACATTTTTTATTATTGTTGTCGTTAAAAATATTTGCAAGATAAATGAAAGGAGGAAATTAAAACAATATTAAAAAGACAAAATAAACAAAAAACAACATAACGATACGATTAGAAACGCTTTTCCGACAAATTTCAATGTAAGTCCTTGTGTGTATATATATATATATATATATATATATATATATATATATATATATATATATATATATATATATATATATTAGGTTGGTGCAAAAATAATGTCGTTTTTTGACGTTCAACTTCAAAAGATCATAACTCCTTTCATAATAAACTTTATTAATCGAAATAAGAACCATTAGAATCGACACGTTTTTGCCAACGAGAAACAAGTTTATTTATTCCATTAGCATAGAAATCCGGAGTTCTGGAAGCGATGAAGTAATTTTAGGCGCAGGAAGTTGTCGAGATGCTTGAAAAAGTGATAATCGGTGGGCGAGAGGTCCGGTGAATATGGCGGATGAGGCAGAGTCTCGTAGCCCAATTCGTTCAGCTTCTGCAGGGTCAGTTGAGCAACATGCGGGTGAGCGTTGTCATGGAAGAGAATTGATTCCTTCATATTGACCAATCTCGGGCACATACGTTGGAGCTTCTGGTGCATTTCGTCAATTTGTCGGCAGTACTTCTCCGCCGTAATCGTTTCGCCCGGATTCAAGAAGCTGTGATGGATGAGACCGGCCGCAGACCACCAAAC
The DNA here is from genome assembly GCA_963932145.1 of Acanthosepion lycidas. Lineage (NCBI taxonomy): Eukaryota > Metazoa > Mollusca > Cephalopoda > Sepiida > Sepiidae > Acanthosepion > Acanthosepion lycidas. The sequence continues at coordinate 92,043,056 of OZ010591.1, read as the reverse complement.
AGTCACCATTACCTTTTTTTGGTGCAATTTCGGCTTCGGGAAGTGTTGTGGAGCTTCTGCGGCATCCAACCACTGTGCCGAACGTCGCCGGTTGTCGTAGAGTATCCACTTCTCATCACACGTCACAATCCGCTCGAGAAATGGGTCGCTTTTGTTGCGCAGAAGTAGCGTAGAAGACCTCAAAACGACGATTTTTTGGATTATCGTTCAATTCATGTGGCACCCATTTATCCAACTTTTTTGACTTCCCTATTTGCTTTAAATGGCAAACGACTGATGAGTGGTCGACCTCGAGTTCAACAGCAACTTCTCGTGTGGTTTTGCGAGGATCAGCTTCAATTAAGGCTTTCAAATGTTCGTTATCAACCGCAGTCGACCGGCCGGCCGCGACCGTCTTCATCTTCGAGGCTCTCGCTACCATTGCGAAATTTCTTGAACCACCGTTGTACCACACTTTCGTTTGTGGTTCCTGGGCCAAACGCATCATTGATATCACGAGCTGTCTCGGCAGCTTTTCGGACTAGTTTGAACTGGAACAAGAAAATCGTGCGGATTTGAATTTTGTCCATGCTATCGAAAAACCTGCAAAAAATGAAGGAAGAGATTGAGAACGGTAACGAACAATACGATTCGATAGAACGAAAAACGCGCTTCAAAATGATATATAACATGGCTATATATATCAATGAATTAATTCAGAAATCATATATAAACGTAACATATGTGAGAAAACGAGATTATTTTTGCACCAACCTAATATATATATATATATATATATATATATATATATATATATATATATATATATATATATATATATATAGGATTAAAACAAAATAAAAAAATATTATCCAACAAAGCATGCTTGAATGAAGATGTGATAACGAAATATATATATATATATATATATATTCATTTGTATGATCATTAGACAAAGTGTGAAACCCAGGGTTACAAACTGATATTAATACAACTGAATAGCGATTTTCCAAGACTAGCTTAGATGTGGCACAAGTCCGAAAGCATGAGGCACCCAGTGAGGACCGAACTCACTTTTCAGTAGCAACTGATCTCGCGAGAGAAACTAGCTAACTATTACACCATCCTTCATACCACTGAATATGTTAGGTTCTATCACAGATATTGAGCACTTTTCACTAAGTAACGCGCATATATATATATATATATATATATATATATATATATATATATATATATATATGCTTGCGTGTTTGTATGTGAACGTGTGGGTGTATCTAGTTCTTTTATCGCGTTCATCTTTAAGTTTGTCTGTCGAAAACGATCTGAAAAAGGTTTGTGATATTAGGCATTTTGCCTATTTTCTAAATCCGCGTCTTGGGTAAGACGATAAACTACATCCGCGTCCTAGGTAAGACGATAAACTGCATCCGCGTCCTGGGTAAGACGATAAACTGTATCCGCGTCCTGGGTAAGACGATAAACTACATGCGCCGTCATGGATAAGACGATAAACTACGTCCAACAGCAAGGCAGAGGCAGGAGGTTTTGAGGAGCATTAAACCACATCTTAATTTCTGGTGTTCCCAGGTCTACTCTAACACGGGGTGGTAGCACTTGTTAGGGTCCCAACTATGGGTAAATAGTTAACCCACAAACTGGGGTCACAACAATATGATAATGTAAAAATAGGTCTTAATTCTAGAAATACTTTGAAAAAAAATTACCAGCAATAAAAATGTTGTCGGCATTCAATGACCCATTGAGGCTGATATGCAGTAAAATAAAAAACAAAAAAACAAACCAAACTAAAACCTTGTCGTTGCTCACATGTTCGGTCCAAGTTATCCTCAGAATTCTTCAATAGAACATTATTTCTATCTCAAGTCCTCTTCTTAATCTCTGAGAAGAATGTCCAACTGTCACTGCCATATAGGGAGACAGATATCACGTACAAAGTTAGTACTCTTTTCCTTGTTTCTCGAGAAAATTTTATACACTTCCCATAAATACCACACTCATAATGGTATGGCATTAGGGACAATGATGTCTTTATTGCCAAATAAAGACATCATTGTCTTACCATTATGTTGGAGGAATTTCTGCGGGGTGGGTTAGTATATGTTGGGGGAGTATCTGTATATCTATCTAAGTATGTTCATATGTATCTCGATATGTTCATGATTTTAAGAGAAGGAACCAGAAACCCAGTACTAAACAGGAGACAATAGATATTCTATTTCTGTTCAACAGACGAGGAAAGAGAAAGAGATAAATGAACCTATCTATCTATCTATCTATCTATCTATCTATCTATCTATCTATCTATCTATCTATATTCATATCTATCAGTGTTCATATCTCTCTCTCGCTCGATATATATATATATATATATATATATATATATATATCAGGCTGACTACGAAATATATCTAGCTAACTACGAAAGAGAATATAGACGAAAGATTTTATAAGAAAATCTGAAATTTATTTTCATAGATACATACATACACACATACATACAAACAACATACATACATACATACATACATACATGCAACATACATACATACGTACATACAACATACATACATACATACAACATATATACACACACATACAACATACATACAACAGACATAAATACATACAACATACATAAAACATACATACATACATAAATATTAGGTTGGTACAAATAATGTCGTTTTCTCACATATTAACATATGTGAGAAAACGACATTATTTTTGCACCAACCTAATACAACATACATACATACACGCATACATACAACATACATACAACATACATACAACATACATACATACACACATACCTACACACATACATACAACATACATACATCATAGATACATAGATACACACATATATACAACATACATACATATATACAACATTCATACAGCATAGAGACATACACCATACATACACACATTCATACATATATCGATTCCGTTTCGTTTGTAATACAGAAATGGAAAAAAGGTACACGCAAACCGGCGTGAGTCTCTTTATTTTTATTGATGAGTGAAGCAAGCGAAAATATTATCAGGGAAACACGAAAAACGGATCAGGCCATTGATTCCTGTATATTTTTCTTGACGTCATATAGCGAAGTCAACCCTTGTCCTTTGATATTATTAACGGTTGTCGTCATCCGGTATAATCAGGTTGCATTCCCGGGCCTCCAACCATGCAAAGACTAATTCCATTTCAGTATGTTTAAAACCAACAGCATACACAGAAAACCAGTGCCGTTCTCACTGACTAATCGATTTTAGAGGACTGCATATTTGCTACTAAATTGTCTACCAAACAGAAAATTGGTAAGAACAGGGCGGCTAAAATCGTTTTTATATTAGATTACAACCATTCCAATATATATTGATATACACGCACCAAAAACTTTCATTTATCTTTATACATACATACGTGTGTAATGTCTAGGCGTGTAATATGGGAATTGCACATCGGGTTCAAATTTTAGACGACGCCGTTGCGTTCGCTTACACACATAAATCCCTTGAATAGATCTGAATCCATCTCTTTCCTTACTCCGCAGCCTACGATTCAATAGATGTCACACTGGGCGCTATGGTTAGGCTTGTAACCTAAGGAAGGTTACTGAACAGAATAACCAGACGAAGGTTGGTAATGAACGATAATACTTAAGACAACATATATAAGATTGGTCAGCAGCGCGTAGAAGAAGTGGTCAACTGCTAGAAGTGAGTCAAGTGAATTCCACAATGAATCTCCAACTGCAGGATATCTACCAAACGGCTCACGCGGTCAGAATTGGCACAAGGCCGAATTTAATGTTCGTTATCCAAGCCAGTAGCTCGTCCAAAAATTAACCGCAAACCTCGTATAAAACGGGGTCGGGTAGCTGTTTCTCGAGACGAGACTCTGCCCTTCGGCAAAGCCTCGTCTGGGGATCCTCTTTGCTCGGAGTCAGAGAGTTTGACCAGCACAGCTGGAGACGAATTTCCGACTGCAGACCAACATATTTACTGTATTCATGCGAATGGGGACATACCCATTATCGTCCGTAGGTATATTACAACAGGTAGGTCCGTAGTAAAAGAGAAATGGACGAGGTGGCAATAAATCTTTATCAGGAGACGCTACAAAAGGATTAGTGATTATCGTACTAGGATCATTTATGTCTGATTGATTTTGACTTTAGTCCGGTTCACGAAACTATTCAATATCAAAGACTGAGGAAGGCTACAATAGTAGTTGAAAGATTTGTGGTTCCTCCAAAACTTTATTGTGCTTCCACATGTTAAGTAAATATAAAACATAAAAATATGCAAAGAATATTGTTGTTAATATGATATATATATATATATATATATATATATATATATATATATATATATATATATATATATATATATATATATTAAAGAAAAATCAAAACCGATGCTGTCAGCAACGGACTTGTCAAAACCTAACAATTTCATCCAAATAAAGTCTGGAAAAAAAAAAATGAAAAAAGGGCGAAAGGCAAATTTACCTACTTAGTAAAATACTCAATTGTCTACACAGAAAAACACGTTTAACGTCGTTCCTCCTTTGTGCTGACTACTAGCGGAGCAAGCATGTTATCGCGTAACAGCAGCAGGAAACCATCGGT
>OZ010591.1:92025913-92035913 GCA_963932145.1 Acanthosepion lycidas | reverse complement strand
TAAAGGTAACTGCTCTCTATTACACACCGGAGGGAACCATCCCTGCCGCCCATTAGAATGTCTGATGCTTAACCCCACGAGAGCATCTCTACGACTGCTTGGTCTCACACTGTCCGCCGACCTGAGATGGAACAATTACATTGAATCAATAGCTTTATCCACCGCAAGGAAAGTTGGTTCCCTGTGTCGCGCCAAAAAATTTTTCTCGCCTGAGTCCATCCTTCAAATCTACAAATCAACCATTCGCCCTTGCATGGAATACTGCTGCCATATATGGTCTGGTGCCTCCGCTGTTCATCTCGAGTCGGAACAGAAAGAAGAATTAATCCTAACACAAAGACCATATTGATGCCAGCTAAAGTTGTCACTACCTCTTACCCTTTTAAAGTTTAATTTATATTTACAAACAAAACAAAAAGAAAAAGAAAGAGAAAATAAAATAAAAAAAAAAACTAGCTTGTCACCTAAAATTTCCGAAGAAAATTTAGGTTAGGTTTATTATACTAAATGTTGATAATTCATAGATTACTTTATAGATTTACTTACATACAATGCATCTAAGACTGTCCCACTTTCTGAAGCGAAAAACGTTAATTTCCAGCGCAGTTCCGATGTATTAAAATTAAATAAATCTTTATATGAAAAAGATCTTTCGATTTATTAATCTATCTCAAAATAAAGAAAGAATGAAACCTAGACAGATATGAACTTATCTATCTAGCTACACGCAAAACAAACACACATATCTCGCTCTCTCCACATATATATATATATATATATATATATATATATATATATATATATATATATATATATATATATATATATATATATATATATATATATATATATTTCTTTTTATTTATATATATTAGGTTGGTGCACAAATAATGTCGTTTTCTCACATATTAACATATGTGAGAAAACGACATTATTTTTGCACCAACCTAATACATACATTTGCTCCTAATCAAAGTCGAGCACTCTAAATCTTTATTTTTAACAAGAAGAAACTATGGAGGCGAAAAAAAAACAACATATTTTAAGTCAATTAATTTATAATATATCTATCTATCTATCTATCTATCTATCTATCTATCTATATATATACATATTTTATTATTATTATTATTATTATTATTATTATTATTATTTAAAGAATGTCAAACACTTAAAATCCCATAGGTAATAATTTTTATTTCGTGAGAGTTCTAAAAAAAGCAACTCTCAATCTTCCATGATTACCTATGGGATTGTTTTGTGATTTGTCTGTAGGTCTTGAAGATTTAGAGCTGCGTCTTTAGAGCTCCCATGATTATAATTATCTATGTGATTTTAAGTGTTTGAATTTCTTTAATTAATAATAGTTTTGCTCTGTCTTTTGACACAGAGCCCTCCCTGGATCTATATCCTTCTGGAAATTCTATACAGTTTACCATATTTTATCATTACTATATATATATCGGGGAGATACGGTAGAGTAAAGGAACAGCGACTTGGAATGAGGAATGGGAGAGACGAGTTCGGATTCCTGTTGAATCCATTGCATTCCCTTACGTGCTAATACCCTTGGGAAAGGTATGAATCCTCTTCTTCTCCCTCCAGCTATGGGTAAATAGCAGGACAGACTGGGTTCTTTGATGACAACTTGTCTAGGAGAACGACAACTCTGAATTCGTTTGGGGACCTGTGGCACTTAGTTCACCAGGTCTCTGTATTCGTCGGCCCTTCAAAAAGTGTGTTGGTTCTGTGCAAAACCTTCACCACTATAATCTGTCTGTTTCCTAGGAACTGATCTGCTTGACCCTCATACGTCGAATTCGACGGGAGAGTCAAGTATATATATATATATATATATATATATATATATATATATATATATATATATATATATATATATGTATGTATGTATGTATGTGTATATATATATATATATATATATATATATATATATATATATATACCAAAGTATAGGATTGGTATATACGGAAATAAACATCATTCAAAATCATCACTTGATAAGACACCAGGTGTTGAAACAAAATGGCTATTTTTGTAGTGATTTTATAACATGTTTATGTTATAATATATATATATATATATATATATATATATATATATATATATATATATATATATATCAACCTGTTCATATCTATCTATCTATCTATCTATCGATCGATCGATCGATCTAAATATGTAATACTACACATTGAGTGCTAGTATTAATAATATAGAGCTTAATGTAGTGTAACAGAGCTATAAATTATATATTAATACTAAATATACATTTTCTTCACCACCGGGTTCTGATTGAAAACTTTAAGCAACATATTTATTATTAATGTATTATGTAATTTATAGCTCTGTTATTCTACATTATGCACTATATTATTAACACCAGCGCTCATGATGTGATATCATATATTTGTGTATAACTAGGGAATTTTAAGGAAAATGGAGACAAAAAGCAAAATTTTACTTAGAATCAGGAAATCACAGTTGAAATTTCTAAAGGAAAGAAGACATAATGAGGAAAGAGGATTTGATGAATTTAACACTCATAGGAGCTGAAAAGATAGTAAAATAACTGATATTGCTAAAAGCTATAAAATAGAAGAAGGTCCTCCATGGTGGAAGGGTAAAGCTCGATTGGCTAAAATGTTGTTTCCTTTTTCTGTAATAAACATTCTGTTATCTTGTCCGGTGGTGACTTTTTTAAAGAATCATTTCTACAATGTCAAACTGTGCTGGTGGTATTCTTCAAAACATATGATCAGATAAGTACCGTAGTTATATACTGTTTAACTTCCCACATGCATCCACTATAATAGCGTTTAACGATAACACACACACACATACACACACAATCAGCCAATACATACATACATACATACATACATACATATATATATATATATATATATATATATATATATATAGAAAGAAAGAACAGATATATGATCCGTTGTTCTTATAGATATGTTTATTTTTACAAAATAGTGCTCAATGTAAATTTAAAGAGCATTAATAATATAAATTAATTGATTTAAAATATGGTTTTTTCGCTTTAATTTAATTACAAAATTAAATTCAGACCTTCCATTTTTGAAACATGGTTAGAACTGTGTAGCGGAAAAACCATATTTTAAATCAATTAAATTATAATATATATATATATATATATATATATATATATATATGTATTTATATATATATGATGGATTTTCCTATCGTGATCGATAAATGAGATCAGCATTAGATGGTGCCTTTTGTTTTACACTTATGCATGCTATCAGAGGCTATTGTGGAGAAAATTAGGTAAGGAAAAGGAAAAGATATATTTCATTAGTGCTTTCTTAAGTGTGATACTACCCCAGCCTTGCTGCGGGCGACAATGACTCACTGACAGATGAAATTTATTAAAGCAGGATTTTGATGGCTTCTCTGCTTCAGAGCTTGACGAATCTGATCCAGTTGCTTCACTCTACTGTCTTTAAAACGCTTTAACTTAAGGAAAGAAAATCTTACGCCACTCCTTTCGGTTTGATGATTAGACTTCCCAGGTTTTCAGATCAAAGGTGAGACGTTTCAAGTCTTTGTAGCGTAAGAGTCGACGTCCAGCAGAACGCTTGGAGTTTGGTAGTTGTCCGTACAGCACCTTCTTTGGAAGCCTATGCTCATCAATTCTCACAACTTGACTAGCCCACCTAAGTATTAGGTTGGTACAAAAATAATGACGTAATAATGTCTTTTTTTGACGTTAAAACATACGTCAAAAAACGACATTATTACGTCATTATTTTTGCACCAACCTAATAGTATCTTTCTTGAACCATATCCTGCCTTTTGGGGATGTCTCGGGTAAATATCGAGAAGTGAGAGAGAAAAACATTGAATGTGTTGAATGGGGATTGAAATGAGAATGAATGAGAGAAAACGAAAATTAGAGGGGAATAGTAAAAGATGTAGTGACTTAACGCACACATAGCAACAGTAGTGTTTAAGTAGTGTCCGCGATTGGTACAAAAAAATATCCAATCAAGGCTCGTCTTGCCGTTATCTCAGCGGGAGACATGAAACTTGTTGTTTTTTAGTCTACAGAACGTCGACAAACAGCAAGGACTCATCTGTTCTTCTGATACTACATGCTGGATCTTTTTCAAAAGCCGAACTTTCATCGTTTTATAATAAGAAATATACACAAAAAGTAGAAAAAAAAGTTGTTTCATAATAGAATAAATGTTAATAGAAAGATGCGTGGAAATTTCACGGTCTTCCCATTTAAATTTTCTGATGAATCTTAATTCTTAACTCTTAACTTAAATATTGAATAAGCTTATGTCGAATTCTAGGACAATAAAATATCCGTAGAAGTTTCCTTCTTGTTTTCTTTCTTTCTTATTTTCTTTCTTTCTTTTTTATTTTCCTTCTTTCTTTCTTTCTTTCTTTCTTTCTTTCTTTATTATTTTTTCTTATTTTCTTTCTTTCACTGAAATCAAGTCGTGCCTTTCCCCCCTCTTTCCATGTGATCAAAACAGTATAGTCCATTATTTATGAGTTAATGGCATGAGACATTAAACATTTTTCTTTTCACTCCTCTTCTGTTCTTTCTTTCTTTCTTTCTTTCTTTCTTTCTTTCTTAATACCCGTCTTATGAACCTTTCTCTTAATACTGATTTAAAAATTATTCATAAGACGATGTTATTTTATAAAATTATTGTAATTGGATTTTTGACGATTGCCTTACTCGGTTTTCCTCGTTCGATACCGGCGTGTGAAAAATATAGTTTTTTTTTGTTTTTTTTTTAACATGGCCGACATCGTATGTCGTTCTTTTTTGCTGAAATCAAAAGTGTCGTGTCTGGTTTATCAGTTTAAATCTGATTTTCCCTCTCCATTTCTACTTCACTTCTTTTTTCCCCCCTTTTCTCTTTTATTTTCTCACTGAAACCAGTAATATATTTCCCCTCTTACTACGCGACCATAACGCAGAATAGTTCAATATTTATGAGGTACTGACAGGAAGTAACGGTCGTTATAACTAAAGAAAGGAGGGATAAAAACAATTATAAAAGGAGCTTTGCTATATGTTTTTTGTATTCATATTAATTCCTCAGATTTATTCATAATGTCCACTAACATAAATTATTATAAAGACAAAAAATAGACAGGTGACAGTCTACGTGAACAACCATGACATTTAGAACTATATGATTTAGATTTATTATTTTTTGTTGTATAAGTACAGACAAAACCTCTTATCAACGGACTAATGGGGCTGGGTAGGTTTTCCGTTAAAGCCGATTGTCCTTGTTATAAAGGTATGTAGGATAAATTACTGTTGAGCCTAGAGTTAAAAACGCTAACATCAGAGGGATCGGGAAAGCTTCATCTTGGGAGTCTATGCCACAAGGTAACAGGTCTGGAGAAGAACAGTAGAATTTCTTTCATATTAATTGAATTTAGAGGGGTCTATTATTATTAGTACGTGACATAGTGGGTCCTAAATGTGAATATCTTAACGGTAGATGTAATGGATGTAGTTCATCAGAACATTTGCCTTGATAATAGCAGCAGAATGGCGTGAGGCTAGCAAGGTTTTGGAAAGGGTTTGTAGCAGGGAAAATAATTCGTCAATCACCCTTCGAGGAAAAGTAGACAATCTCTGAGAATGTAAGGCACAAGAGCGTGCGAATACACATAAGTATCAATCGTAACAAAAGCATGATTAATCTCAAAAGAATGTCATTATTACACATATGGTGGTAAGGTTAGGCGAGGGTCCCTAACGATGCGCTCATCACGGTAAATTATGACTTATTTTCTGAAGACTAAAACGAAGAAATCTGGATATACCATTGATTACCATTTAGAGAATTTACTAACAAAATGAAGGAAGTTGATAGACAATCAGTCAAGTAGGATAAACAAGACAAAACTGCCTCAAGAGTGAGACAAGAAAAACGCAGGCCGAAGTCTATTGATGGAAATTAGATAATGTTCACTTTTGAGGTTTTCTTGCGCAAGAAGTATCAAGAATGCCAAATTAATTAAGAGTTTTCTCGTTGTCTGTCGGTTTCACTGAAAGTAAAAGGGGTTGTCTACTTATCAAGAGAAACCATTTTGGCCAGTTTGATCTTATATCTTGAGTTACGCGCCATTTTACTTCCAGATCTAATTTCTCTAACTTTTGATCCTATTTTTCGATTCTACTGGTCAATGAAATTTCTTTCGGCTTCTTTCTAGTGGTCTTGAAGCTATGGCCTTCACCATGCAAGTAGCGCTCAATTTTGTAGAAGGACAGTTTCTTACTTCCTTTTTTTTTGGTTGGACCACCTTAAATAATATATTATATATTACATAATTTATATACAAAAGGTATCAAGTAATAACTGGAAAAGCTGGACGATTTTGTTTTTCATTTTTTGTTTGCATACGAAAAAATAACAGGCTTATAGAATTTGGTCCAGAAGAAAACGAATTTAATTTAACTTCATACTGATCTTCTAAGAAAGGTTACATGGACATTATGGATTTAAGTACTAGATTGGCAGATAGGTCTCATCGTTTTCCATTTGAAGTGGCTAGATATAATCGTAAGTTCTACGGTAACAGTTTCTTCTCTCATTCTTATCTCCTTGAGGACACATGGCACAGTGGATAAAGGCGTTTGTTAGTTCCAGTGACAGACCCAAAGAGTGTGAGCTCAATACCCGGTTAAGGGAGGGGAGAACTCTCAGAGGGAAAATTAGCAGGAGATAACTGATAACTGACATCGATCAAACATGGCACGTGGAACTAGAACAGTCTACCCCAGTGATCGAAATAAAGGGTTCAGTTCGAAATTCCAACCACCTGAAGAAGGCCGCAGCGTACAACGGCCGAAACGTTGTGACAAATATGGCGACAAAGATGAGGACAATAGTCCGACTAATGTAAATACTGTACATAATACCTCATCTCAGAAATATAGACAGACTCTTTGCAAGTTATTTAAAGTAAAAATATACTGTAAGAATTTCTTGGAGATAATTATTTTTACTAATACGACTTATAGTTATTATCACATAGGAGGGTAAAAGGTGGATTCTTACATTTCCCAGGGGTATTTGCGTGTAAGTGAATATAACGAAATCTACTGTAATTAGGTTTCGGTCCTCCGTTTCCCAATTCTGAGCTGTTTATATATTACACTGCACATCCAAGCTTACAGTAGCTGGTGTTCCTTTGAGATCTGGAGTGAAGCTGAGAGCCTACAGGCGTTATAATCACAACCTATCTTAATAAACAAAGAGTGCTGAAATAATAACGAAACTTTTTTCAAATCGAAGAACATCTTAAATAAACCGAATGAGTTCAATTTTGAGAAGACATCTTGGAACAATTGCTTTTCTTGGAATTACGATTGCTGCCACATCGGGTATGGTGCTCCTGTTATATATTTAGAGATTCTTGATAAAATTAGAAAAAAAGAATCTGCAATGTTATTGGTTTTGACCTGACATTTTTCACTTTTTCACTGCCATAACGTAGATTCCCTGACGCTTTTCTATAAAGACTTTCAGGGTAAGTGTCCTGATGAACTTTCCGCTATAGTATATGGCATATGGTATATGGAGACTAGTTAGTATTTTCATAGAGACAAAGAGGTATTATGGTGATTGTAGTAAGAAGGTACGTATGAATGTGTTGTTTTGGTGTAAGGAATATTGTTTCGTACGATTGGGTCAGTGTTTGCGGCTAGCTAAGTTATAGTTAAGACAGAAGAAGACCGTCCTTTCACCAACCCCACCTTCGACCATGTGCCACATTTCTGTATTAAACAGAATAAATATCACTTTCCGCTATGGTACCTAGACTCGATGAATTTAGGCACAGTACTATATTGGAACGGTGGAGTAAAGGATAGCATATCGGATTGGGGATTCAAAAAGCCGAGTTCGAATTCCAGGCGAATCCATTACATTCACTTACGTGCTAATACTCCTGGGAAAGGTATGAATCCTCTTCTCCTCCTCCAGCTATGGGTAAATAGCAGCACATACCGGGTGGTTCTATAGCCTTGGATGGCAAATGATCTGCCGCAAAAAGAAATGACAAACTAGTGTAGGACAAAAAATCTGCCTCATCAGTCATGTATCGAAAGATACATGATCGCCTAAGCGTGTATCACGTATTGTACATTACTGACTATATTGGCAGCAAGGTCTAATCATTTTCCAGTTGAAATAACTATATGTAACGGTAAGTTCTATGTTATCGCGCTTATTGCTTGCTCCAAATTCAACTTTGGTCTTCAAAAATTTAAATACAATATCAATCGTTATTTTCTGTCTTTTGTCTTTGTTCTTTTGTTGTCTTCTCTCCTTAATAGTATGTTGTTTTTCTCATATTCTCTAACACTCGGTAACCCCTTTCGCCTTAATTTATTGCCTTGCTTTGGGTGAAATGATTAAAAAATCTTAATCAGAACCAATGAGACCAACAGTTAGAATAATACTGAAATGATTTTAGCTTTTCTTAAAATTATTGGCAGCAAAATGTAGGATTCTTTGATCAGACGATATTACAAATTATATCTGGCAAATCTAGTCTGCAGCTTTGTGAGACCAACAATAAGATGGCTGCGTATAGTTTAAATAATTCACTGTAGGTCTGGCTTCCCTGAAAAGAGAAAGAGATTTAATATTACAAACACCATCATTTTATAAATAATACAATATTTCTGGAGCCATCTTATCATTTGCAAAGTTGTCCCGGTGTTTATTCGAGAAAACTCACGTTACTGCCATCTGTCTAACGACAAGAAATCGCAAAAGAGCGACGGACTACGGAGACGGAACACAAATTATTTCATTATCAATTGACCCTTGATAGGAGTAGCTGAATGAGCCAGTTACATCAAAAGTCCAAACACAATAGCAGCCATATTTGTCAAGCATCTATTGTGTATTAATATATGGTGACATACAATGCAGACTTACGTCTTCACTGTAATCAGTAAAGATATAAGCATGCTTTTCTCAAAACAGATGATAAAAAAGAAAGAAAATGACTGAAAGCGGTGAGTTGTTTGCGGAATCTTCCACAGAGACATATACACAGACATAGAGAGACATTGACAAAAGACTCAGACATATCCAGGCCTATGCAATAGCGAGCAATAGAAAGGTTTCAATTAGCGAAAAAATCAGTTTGCTTAAATTTTATTGAGAAGCTATGAGGAAGAGAAGTATCAAGTGGCTCATAAATTTTAGCATGTTTCATTGCCGGTGCACCCAGATATGACAAAGTGCATCACAGTCTTGAATGACTACAGCTACTTCTCTAAAATGTGTGTTGTCGAATACTCACAACGTCTTTGTAAGCACTATATATATATATATATATATATATATATATATATATATTATAACCCGGATATAAGAGACCCAGGTATAAGAGAAATCCGGATATAAGAGAGATTTTATCTGGTCCCAATTAGAGCCATACTTACCTAAACAAAATAGAACAAACCCGGATATAAGAGAACCCGGATATAAGAGACGTCTTCTCCAGTCCTGACAACTCTGTTATATCCGGGTTACACTGTATATATATATATATATATATATATATATATATATATGGAAAAGGTTAGAATTTTTCCATATATATATATATATATATATATATATATATATATATATATATATATATATATATATGTGTGTGTGTGTGTGTGTATGTATGTATGTATAGAAAAGGTTATAATTTTTCCAACGAGAGAAAAATGTATATCTTAAAATATGTATATAATGTATATTTTTATTACCTACATAAAATTTTGTTATCCACATATAATGTATATTTTATTACACACACACACACACACATATATATATATATATATATATGTGTGTGTGTGTGTATTTGTGTGCCTGTACGGGTGTGTGTGCGAGCGTGTGTGCATGGGTGTGTCTCTGTGCGTAGGTAATAATCCGAATAATTCATTTGA
>OZ010591.1:91985913-92020913 GCA_963932145.1 Acanthosepion lycidas | reverse complement strand
AAAATACTGTAAACAGACATTTTATGAAAAAGAAATAATATTTACCACCTGTTAAGTGATGGGGTTAAAACGAAATAAACAAATCCAATTCGCATATTCATTTTCCCCCATTTTTTTTTCTTCCTTCTTAAAAATATAAACCTAATGCTTGGTTAAAATATTTTCGTCTCCAGAAGAAATATTCTGAATTGTAAACAAACAAATAGATCAACAAAAAAAGTCTTCGGTTTTATCGATATATATTAACTCTCTATGTGGGATGGGCCGACATTTTGACGAGATTGTTCATAGGAATCACAACATATTCTTTTGGAAAAAAAAAAGCTCTTGGTTTGAAAATATTCTATTTTTAGATATAGGTTTATATACGAAGTGTTTTAGTAGCATCTAAATGTATTTCATCTTCAGCATTATAATCATAATCTTCAATTTCCGCCGCATTGTCGTAACATGTTGGCATTTACACATTTTAAAAAAAAAAGAACCGGAAGAAGAAGCTTAAACCGCCAGGACCAGCGATTGTTGGAAAACTGATTCAGAATATAAAAAGGACTCAAACCTTGAAAAGCGGCATTTTCAGGCGAAGATGACTAGGATAAAATAATGTAAAAAAATTACATCTCGAACTTTTTATTTCATGGGATTTCTGAATAGGTTTCCTGTGAATATTTGGTATTTTGATAAAAGATGTTTTGGGTGAAAATGTATGAGTTCTTATGGCAAATGAGTCAGTTGTAAGAATGAATTGGTCGTGAATCAAATTAGCTAGGTTGACGATAGTCTGTGATAGTCTAATTTGCATATCACCACATCTCCCGGAAACTTAGTGGTTTTATCCCCTTAGTAGTTCTGCTATTTCTACGAACATCTCCAGGAGATCAACGGATTGTTTCGTGTTGATTTCCACAATTCCTCTTTATGGGGATCTTGGTCATACCGGATTTTATTCATTTGAACATTCTTCGTGTTTCACATTATCACTAAACACACTCATACTTTCCTCCCCTTCACTCTCAAATTTTTGGTGATCACCCTGATCTCTCTCTTCTGCGCAAGGCTCTTCCTCTATTTCAATATGTTTTTACACTTCCCATACGTCTTTTGCTAAATACATATATTTTCATGTTAAATAAAGATTAGAATAAAACTCTAGTATTTGTTCCAGCTGCATTAAGCTGGCTGATGGCTCCACCCATCAGAAGTAGCAGTTTTAGTGATCATCATCATCATCATCATCATCATCATCATCATCAGACGCATGTCCATTTCCATCGGTGACAGCTCCATCGATACTTACAACCAGCCAAACACCTTCAGGAGGCCTCTAGCTTCAACCAGCCATCCTCGCCATCAGCAACGATATGCGTTAATCTGTCTTTTTTCGGAATAACACTTTTTAACGGCTACAAACTGTCCTTACAACGCTCTTATCATTTCATACACGAGCACACAGAGATATTTTTGCCTACTGCACTTTAACCTTATTTTTCACAATGTATTTTCTTTAACAGAAATAACGTCCTGGGTATGACGATAAACTACATCCGCGTCCTGGGTATGGCGATAAACTACCTCCAAGAGCAAAGCCTCAGATAATGTTTTCGGAAAAATAATGTTGCCAGCTATGCGTTTTTGAAACAATGTTGTCAGCTATACGTTTTTTGTAGGGAATAATGTTGTCAGCTATACGTTTTTTGTAAGAAATAGTGTTGCCCGCTATACGTTTTTTTGTAAAAGATTATATTGCCAGCTATACGTGTTTTTGGAACAATAATGTTGCCAGTTATACGATTTTGAAACAATAATGTTGCCAGCTATAGGTTTTTTATTCCATACAAAATAGGCATTTAAAATTCATATAAACTGGATTTAGCATTAAATAACCCACAGTTGTTGGTATGCCACAAAACCCAAACAAACAAATGTTAACAAAAATAAACTTGGAAATATACATTTTTATTCATCTTCATTTTGTTTGTTGTTGTCTTCTGACATTTAGTATCTACTGGTCAATATACCACCGGCAACACCATGACCGGGCGTAGTTGTAGACTTGATCAGCACCTAACCAGCTCCCTTCAAATGGCTCAGTTGAGTGTCAATGTCTTAAAGGATGTGAATGATCTTCGAATCTACTGAGTGATATTACCAGCCCATTTTTCCACTTGCTGCATCGTTTGCTTTTGTCATGTAAAGTGACATTGAACATATATTTGGCTTTTATGACGTTATCATGACATTACTATTTTCTGTTATTAACGTTAGATATGAGGTCTTATTTCTTGCCTGCTGGGAGCTAGTATTGCGTTATTTGGGATACGATCTATGTTGAAGATTCCTAGAATTACTGTGCAATTTATCATTTCTAATGCTTGAATTTCTCAATTTAATTCTGCTCTTAATGCCCAAGTTTCGTAGGCACACAAAAATAGATTGAGAAAGCCAACTCACATAAGAGCCTCATTTTGATTTCAGGCGTATATAATTGGCATTTCCAGATGATTTTTCTTTTGTTTCACGAAATTTACATTGTGATACTCTTGAAATGTCTGTTTTCATGGTACAAATCCTTTTCTCATTGTTCATTTCATATATTGAGGATGTATTTTTGTTTCTTGAACTTCTGGTCAAGAAACCAAGATACAAAGTTCATCTTTGCCAACTAGACGGTCTCTATCGTCTGCAAAGCGAAGTTTTCTGATGATGCGTTTAAATGCCTTTAAGGAAATTATTAATTAATTGATTGCTTCGTTTTTCTACGGTTTATCGGCCCTATGCAGATTATGTAACGCCAGAAAATATTTTTCGATTATAAAATATTTTTTGGAGATAATAATGGTTTAGTGAAACAAATCTTACTAATTAACACATAGCAAGGAGAGAAGATTTGAAGTCATACCTTTCGCAAGGTTATTTGCACTTAAGTGAACATAACTATGCTAACGGGAATTGAAACTCATTTCTTCGATTAATAATTCCGAACAATAATCAAGTACACCACCCGCACAGCTCTTGATGTTCCCAAGCGGTCACCCATATACGTACTTCTAGTTGCTTAACTTCAGTGATCGTAAGTGAACCTGTGTTTCAGGGTGATGTGGCCGTAAGACTAACAGAAGAATGAACAATTTAATAAAAATAAGACTAATAACAGCATAGAAAAATAAAAGAAAAAAGACTATATTCTAACAGAAGAATTGATTAATCGATTTTTTACGGATTTTTTCATTATTTTTAAAGTAAGAGAATATTTTTAGATTGTGTTGATTTTTGAGGTAATAATGATTTACTAATACAAGTCCTACTAATAAACCCATAGATTAGGAGGAGAAAAGGTTGATTTATACTCTTATGCCTTTTCCAATGGTATTTGCCCGTAAATGAATATAATAAACCCTGCTAGAAATGGAACTCGGCTCTCCGATTTCCAATTCTGAGACGTTATCCATTATATCACCAACACATCCAAGCTTACAGCACCTGGTATTCCCAAGAGGTCACCCATCTAGGTAATGAGCAGTCCCTATTTTGCTTAACTTCGTTGATCTGACGAGAATCAGTGTTTCAACGTGATATAAACAGAACAAAAGAATGAACAATTTAATAAAAATATTAAGGATATTTCAAAAGACACAACGAACGAGTGACAGATATCCAGATGCTCATGAATACGCAGAGGGAACCTGAAAAGTTTCACTTTAAATAGCGGTAAAAATAGGTGCCAAAAATAGCAACGACATATCATCAGAGATCAAACAAAAAAAGCAGTGACGGTAGAGAGTTCCTGAACGAGGGAGTAAAAAAGGGAAGAAGAACTTTATCTTAAGAGAATATTTCGGAGAGATAAATAGATAAATTATCATGAGAACGAAAGATTGAATATATGCCCTCACTTATATACACTATTTACATTATTCGGACTATTGTCCTCATATTTGTCGTCATACAAAATTTATCATATGAATAAAAACGTTTGAAGAGTTTCATTTTAGTCACTAAGTTTTTTTTTCTACACTGCGCCATTCTATTCTATTTTTGACACACAAACACACACACATATATATATATATATATACACACACACATATATATATATATAATAAAATTCCTAAATAAATTTTGTCGTACACTATTTACATTATTCGGACAATTGTCCACATTTTTGTCGACATATTTTTTACGACGTTTCGGCCGTTGTACGCTCCAGCCTTCTTCAGGTGGTTGGAATGTCGAACTTTTATTTCGCTAACTGGGGTAGACTGTTCCAGTTCCACGTGCCATGTTTAATGGATGTCAGTTATCTGTTATCTCTTGTTAATTTACCTCTCCAAGTTCTCCACAGCCTTAACCGGGTATTGTCCTTGAGGACACATGGCACAGTGAATAAAGGTGTTGGTTAGATCCAGTGACAGAACCCAAAGTGTGTGAGTCCTCAAGGACGCATGGCACAGTGGATAAATGCGTTAGTTAGATCCAGTGACAGGACTCAAAGTGTGTGAGTTCAATACCTGAAACGGCCGAAACGTTGTAATAAATATGGCGACAAAGATGAGGACAATAGTCCGAATGATGTAAATAGTGTACATAATACCTCATCTCAGAAATATAGACACCCATTTATACAGTTGTAAATCTAAAGACAGTAATCATTTCTATATAAAAACCAGAGATTTTTAAAAATTTTATATGAAGAATTATTATTATTATTATATGCCTTTTCTATTTATAACAACATGCGCATCTTTATTTTCGCTACATTAGTGCCGCTAACCCTTCTGGTATCCTCAATGTTTCTCTCGCCGTACTCAGTAATTTGGCGTTTAGAATTTAAAATTAAACACCTTAGTCTGTACATTGATACAATCCAAAGCAGTACACAACCCATCCGTTGCTAAAAATAGATATCACATTTGATAAGAAGCGCTTTTTAAGAGAGTCGCAGTTATCTTCTAGCTCACATTTTCACAGGCGACTTCATCTTGGTCACGTGTCAACAGTAGCTGACTTCACGTCAATAATTCCATATTTAGTATGGATTTTTAAATATGTCAAAATCCTAAAATACTTTTTTTTTTTAAGCATTCAACCCCTAGCAAGGCGGGAAGCCACTAGCACTCAAATGGTTTCAAAGTAGGAACGAGAAGAAAGATGAGTGATAGAGGAAAGGATGAAGAGACGGTTAGGGGATAGATCAGGGCATATGGAGACGTCGATTGAAGTTACATTTGAATAGTTGGAGATTATAGCTATCAGGAAAGCAAGAAATTTCAAGTTTCAAAGTTCCACAGACGAGAAGTGCGAGACATAAAGCTATTGAGGTAAGCTATTGGGGTAGGAAAGACTGCTACATTTAACAGTTTTGACAGTAAAAGGGGTGAGAGCGAGATGCCAGCCTATTTGAACGCTTAAATTCATGAAGTCTGGGAACCAGCGAAAGCAGCTCCTCGGAGTAGTTCCCGTGAAAGTATTTGTAAAAAAGAGAGAGGGCGGCAACGGCACAGCTGGCCCCCACTTTGAGTCAGCGTGATTATGGGAAAACGGCAATTAAGTGGTGGTTCTACGCTCCTCAGAACCTCCCGATCAGAAGCCTAGATGCAGAATGGTCCATGAGAGAGTGAAAAGTATTTGATAAACATGGATGATTTCGACCAAACAATCGAAGAGAATGGCTTTTCTATTTATATTATTCGGACTATTGTCCTCATTCTTTGTTGCCATATTTATCACAACGTTTCAGCAGTTGTACGCTCAGGCCTTCTTCAGGTGGTTGGAATGTCGAACTGATCCCTTTATTTCGCTCACTGGGGCAGACTGTTCTAGTTCCACGTGCCATGTCTAATGGATGTCAATTATCTGTTATTTCCTGTTAATTCCTCTCTTTAAGTTCTTTACCGCCTTAACCGGGGATTGAACTTACACTCTTCGGGTCATGTCACTGGATCTAACCAACGCCTTTATCCACTTTATTAAAGCTTCCTCTGAAGAAGCTTTAATAAAGTTAAAAATGTTAGATTAAGAACAGTTTCCTGCTTGTACGTTTTCGTATAATTTTGTCTGTTTTCTATCTATACTCCATCTGTCTTTACACACTTACACACACACACACACACACACACACACACACACACACACACATATATATATATATATATATATATATATATATATATATGTGACATCCGAACCCTATCCAGAGTCTTATCCTGGTCACGGCGCCAACTGCGACGTCGGCCACTCCCGTTCGTTCGTTCGGGTGGGTGTCGCTCCAAACGTGATGTCCGCCTGTCTGCGTCAGTCGTGCTATCCCGTCCTGTGACGACCAACTGGCTTGGTATTGGTCGCGGGACCCAAGTGTGACGTTTCAACCTTTTGGCGATTCGGATGGGAATCGGGTTAGATCCGATAACAGCCTCGTCGTTCCCAACTCCCCTCCAACGCCTGGTTACCGAAGTAACTACTTTCATTCCCAGTCTGCCTACCCACGTTGTGAATTGATCTAGGCAGAGGAAATCAATCAGTCGTCAGGGCCGTAATGCAAGCTGAGTTCGAATGAGGGTGGTATCACACAAATAGACGTGAGAGAAAATAAAATAACAACTCGAAAAGTTCAAGTTATTAAAAAAAAGGATAACAATACTTTATATCTTTTGCTGAATACAGGGTCACGTCTATCACCCAACCCGCTATGTGGATTCGTGACACGTTGTTTTTTTTTTGTTAGGCAAGTCTTAACATCTAAGCTGTCCTTTAAGAAACTGGTTCTTGGTGTCTTCAGGCGAAATTCATAAAACTTATTTTGGTTGTGTGAGTCTAAGTCGTTCTTCAAAACTTAAATTGTTCTTGGTTAGAAGATGAGTTCGGAATTTGTGCGAATCTTGGTCAGCTCTTCGTGATGAGTCTTCAGAGATCTCAACTGGAACTCGGTCTCGAACTAACTGCAACTAAAAACTCTCTCGAACTCTCCAACTGCTTTTCGCTCGCTGCGACTTTGCTTATATGGACGCCGATCCAAACCGGGGTGGTCTCGTCGGGGTTTGAGGTTCCTTGATAATTCTAAATCCATAGTCCACTTCTTTATTTTCGGTCAGGAATTTTCCACTCCTTTCCATTTTTGGAAGTCTTCTCTTACCCCCACCTTCTCTTATTCTCATATGGATATCTCACCATACTTCAGAGGGGCGTCAACGGTTTTCCCACTTCCTCGCAGCAACTTCTCATACCTACCTCTCAATGGGCGTGGCGGGCTCCCTCCTTGCGTCACATGATCACCTCCGCCTGGATCTCGTTAACATTCAGCCAATGGCGTTCAATAGTGTGGGCGTGACCAGACTAACCTTGTTCTTAAAAAATATATATTATCTTTTTCTTTTCCTTTTCTTTCTTTAAATTCTCTCTTCTTCTCTGGCCGCCAACAAGACAATACGACCCGTAGAGTGATAATCTCAATTCTTATCCTAACGTCACGGCATATGGAATTCTTCAATCAGATTTTCGCCAGCACCAAGAGGCGAGTCAACTCATTCTTCGGCGCCAACGAAATATTGTTTCGCTGTCATATTCAAATTCCAACACAGCCCAGATGTGTTTTCTCTCAATGACACCTCCCATCGACAAAGACCCAACCTAGAGTTGGCTCTCTTTGTGTGTGGTCAACAGATGACCTATTAAATTGTCTGCCACTATGACACATTTAAATCTTTATCTATTTAAAACTCTGTAACCACCTAGTGTTTGTCAATTAGCTTTATGACAATGGCCATAAGAATTTTCACCATTCTTCATTTATAAAAATAACATCGCCAAATGTCTCTGTCGTGGGTGGCTTTCCTAAGTCTCGCCTCTCTTTTCCTTTCTGTTTTACTCACAGTGAATTTTCACCAACCTCCGATAATTTGCTTGCCACCATAACACAGTTAATACTTTATCTATTTTAAAAAAAAACTATGTATCAACCTGGACTTTGTCAGCTAGCCCTACGACAATGGCCGTCAGAATTTTCACCATTTTTTCCATTATCAAAATAACATTGCCAAATGTCTCTGTCGTGGGTGGCCTCACTTTATCATATAAGTTAAGTCTCGCCTCTCTTTTTCTTTCTTTTATTTCTCTTTTTCCTTTCCTTCTTTTCCCTCTTTTTGCGCCCCTAAATGGTGTCATATATATATATATATATATATATATATATATATATATATATATATATATATATATTTCTTATTAACCTGATGGGTTTGAGAATCCTTACAAATTAATCTTAATTTGTCGGGTGAAATGATCATAACCATGGAATCTTAATTCCTATTGAATGCAATATATATATATATATATATATATATATATATATATATATATATATGCTGTTTCTTAAATCTTATGTCTACCGGTACCCTCTGAGTGTTGACTTCAATGTTCAGTTTTATATTTACATTCGCTCTATCTCTGATATTCATCATTTCATTCCATAAATATAGCATACCTTAAAACTATTTTTTATCATTTATGTATATATATATATATATATATATATATATATATATATATATATATATATATACATATATATATATATATATATATATATGAATCAATTTCGAAAATACGTAACTTATCATTAGAAAAAAATTATTTGTTTTACTAGATGTAACAAGTAGAAAATTTTCAAAATTGTCTCATATATTTCTGTTCCTTCAGATTCACAGTCAATTTCATATAATTATTAATTAATGACAGAGTGGAAAAAGTTATTCGTGACGCGATTCGTCCTTTAGGTTTCAGGTTTGTTGGTCTCAAATGATGTTTACGTTTACTTACATGTACAAGTGGAGGCGACAGTAAAGTTTTAAATTAATGAATTTAAAAAAATTACATGTTTGGGTATATAGTCTAGACAATTTCATTTAGTGTCTGTTTCCGTTATTATTGCTTTTGTTTTTAAGTATCCGACATTGTGATAAATAGAATATCTGCCAAGAATGGTGAAATGGCGTGTGGATGATCTAGAAATTTTCTCATAAATACACTCAGACAGTCACACACACATACATTCACACACACACATATATATATATATATATATGAAAATATACTGAATATTTACACGTCACTGAGTGGTGAGCACGTTCCTTTCCTGACCACGAGACACGTGTTCGAATCTCACTATGGTCGATCTGTGAGGAAGGTGACTTCATGATGTTACCTTTCAGCGTGCTGCACGTTTGGAAAGTGCCTAAAAACCACACCACGGCGTGACTCAAGCTTTGTGAGTGAAACTAGGTAGTTGGAACTCTTTGGGAGCTGTCAATGGTTGTGCTAGCACGAAGTCACAAGTCATCGTGACAGAGGCTTTGAGCGAGCTGGCCTTGTTCAGACTGTTGATCACGCTAGATAACGCACTCTCTCCAACAAAGCTCCGCTCAGGATAGTTTCAGTATAAACCACAGGTGGTCTTTCTTGGAATTGAACAAACACAAATGTGCCTGAACCGGCGTCTACAAAAGGGATTGGCTAGCTACCCTAGTAGACGGACCACTTTCGATAATAAGTTTGCAAAGTATTTTTTCTATTAGGTTGGTGCAAAAATAATGTCGTTTTCTCACATAGTAACATATGTGAGAAAACGACATTAGTTTTGCACCAACCTAATATTTTATTTTCGGACCATTATCTTGACTTTAGATTTTATCAATGCCTGGACACTTTCGACCGTCTTTAGGCATTATCAAAATGCTTTTCCTGATAATTTAAAGACTATATGCACGTACTGTGTTTTTTTTATATGTCAGTTTTATCTTTTTAAAATACTTCATCTTCTCAAGTCCGGTCGGTGTTTTAAAGTATTATGACTTAATGTATATATCAAGAATGGGATTTTCAGCTTTCGTAAGTCATCAAAAAATTTCTATGTATTTTTTTTATTTTCCTCTTCACCTATATATCTATATCCATTTGGATAACTCAACATGGCTTGACTTGTTATGATCAGTTACGATTCAGTAACGAATTTGATTAACTCTGGTTGCTTCAAATTTTTGGTATTGTGCCACATCTAAGCTACACTTAGAAAATCGTTTTTATTAGCAAGCTAGTCTCGCTAGATAAAGTAGATGGCTCACCAGACATGGCAGCAAATAACACGGTGACAATTTTCATAGCATCTGGAAAATAACTTTGTACATCAGAAGACATGCAGAATCTTAGTAAAGTGATATAGAATTAGAAAGAAGTTTGAAAAACGCATTATATTTGTTTGTTGTCAAATTTACAATTTCTTAGAATGTGTGTCTTTTTTCTGCAGTACTTTATTGCTAACTTGGATTGTTCTGCGTGCAAACATTTTCTGGCTACAATCGCCCTTGCATGGAGTATTGCCGCCATATATGGTCTGGAGTCCCTTCTAATTCTCTCAAGGTCCTTGATAAAATCCAAAGAGGGATATGCAATGTAATTGGCCATGATCTGGCATCTCGTCTGTAACCGCACTTTTACAGACGTGCCGTTGCTTCCCTCTGTCTTTTTTACAAATACTTTCACGGTAACTGTTCCGATGAGCTGTTTTCGCTGGTTCCCAGACTTCATGAATTTAAGCATTCAACTAGGCTGGCATCTCGATCTCACCCTTTCACTGTCGAAACTGTTAAATGTAGCCGTCTCTTCTACTCCAATAGCTTCATGTCTCGCACTTCTCGCTTGTGAAATTTCCTAACCATTTCTTGTTTTCCTGATAAATATAATCTCCAACTATTCAAATGTAACGTCAATCGACGTCTCTAGATGCCTTGATCTACCCCCTAACCATCTCTTCATCTTTTCCTCTATCACTACTCTTTGTTCTCGCTCTTACACTGAAATCCTTTGCGTGCTAGTGGCTTCCCGCCTTGCTTGGGGTTGAATCCTTAAAAAAAATCAACCAGCTTACAATTTGGCCAAGTTTGTTAACAAACCGTTTTTCTAACCTCTATCTCGCCGAGAATGGTGTCAGTTACCAAGGAAATGCTTTCTTTTTGGCTACGAGGCTTTTAGTTAACGTAATTACACGTTGTGCAATTCGGCCATATGCCATATCTAAGCTACGCTTAGAAAATCACTTTGGGCACATAGACGTGCTATAATATCAAAAGATTGATTATGACTAATTAGTGAGTTCGATCCTCACTTGATTCTCCATACATTCTGTCTTGTGCAACATCTAAGCTATGCATAGTAAATCACTATATTTATATATCATTTTATTTACTTCCATGCTATTCACTTGATTCTTACTTGATGTATATCCAATAATTAGTTTTCTTATTTACACTATAGTCGGACTAATGTCGCCATCTTTGTTATTACTTCCAAGATATTTCAACTGCCGTGTCTTCTGGCTTTCTTTGGGTATATGTCAAATTGGATAACGTTTTGGGAATTTTAACCCAATTCTTTATTCACTCTACACCCATGTCTCAACAAGACGTGATATTCGTAAACATGAACAGTGGAAGGAGAAAAAACCTACCTTCGTAGATTCCGTCTGAAATTTTCTAATGATTATACGAATCAAGAGACATCCGTGTAGGAGAACACGCCGGCCGTAAACATTTGATCCTAACAATAAAGATGAAGATATTAGTTTAACTGAAAATAATGTAAATACTGATACTTTCTCAACACAGATATTATTTTTTTTTATTATACACAGTTTTCTATCTGCCTATTTCATTCTGAAAATGGGTACCAGATCAGTTCCAAGTGAACTAATTTTTCTTTTCTTCTTACCAGATTTGCCAACATATTTTTTACTGTCAAATAGATGATGTGTTGAAGACAGAATACGTCACTATTCAGTTAAACAGCGTTCAATCTTTACAAATTACAAATGGCTGCTGTCTAAATAATATCGTCTGCTACTCTATCAAAATGGCAGCTTTTCACAAAATGGCTTCTTAAACAAAATGGTTGATGTTCTGCCGGTCAAAATACATAACATAATAAAGGCCATATGTAGCCTGGAACTTAAGAAGTGTTAAATTAGAACGCTACTAATTTTTCTTTTATCTTCTGTTAATTTTCTATTGTTTCATATCGCTACTCCGTTTGTCCATTATTTCATTTATATCTTTCTCTCGTTTTACTTTTCTCATTGGCCACGCGTCAAGATATCATCGATTCACAGTTGATCTGGCTAGATGTGGCCGTAAATTATATACTAGCAGTTTATTTTCTCGCACTTCTTGCTTGTGGAACATTAATCTGCAAAAAATTAAATGTAATACCAATCGCTATCTACTGTCCTTCCGATTCCTCGTTTCGATTCCTCGTGCAGTATTAATATTTCTGTTACTAATTCTTCCTGGTGCCTTAGAGAATTTACTGCCTTCCATGGCGTCCTAGGTAAAATGGTAAACTACATGATAAATGATAAATTATATCCAAAAGCAAGGCCTCTGATCAGGGGTTTTAGAGGATCGTGGAACCACCTCTTAATTGCCGGTGTTCCTAGGTCCACCATGACCCGGGGTGGTAGCATTTGTTAGGGTCCGAGCTATGGGAAAATAGTTGACCCCACAAACTGGGGTCAAAACACTATGAAAGCGTAAAAATAGGTTTTAATACCAGCACTACATTTTTTGAAAAATTACCAGCAGTACATTTTTGAAAAAGAAAATTATTACTAACAATACATATTTTGAAAAAATACTAGCAATAAAATTCTTGTTGGCAGTAAATAACCCATTGAGGTTGATATGCCGTAAAACAAACCAAACCAAACCAATATATACTGAGATAGATAGATAGATAGATAGATAAAAAATAGCAGCAATAAAATTCTTGTTGGCATTAAATAACTAATTGAGGTTGGTATGCCGTAAAACACAGCAAACCGAATGAATATATACTAAGATAGATAGATAGATAGATAGATAGATAGATAGATAGATAGATAGATAGATAAAAAAACAATATTACCAGCAATAAAATTCTTGTTAGCATTAAATAACCCATTCAGGTTGATATACCGTAAAACAAAGCAAACCAAACCAATATATACTGAGATAGATAGATAGATAAAAAAAATTAACAACAATAAAATTCTTTTTGGCATTAAATAACCCATTGAGGTTGGTATCCCGTAAAACATAGCAAACCAAACCAGCATTACATTGGGGTGTAACCAAATAAAATAATATTTCTTTTTTCTCTTATTCACTTCATTAAAAAAATCATCCTTTTAAATCCTTTACATCGCACATAAATTTTTCGTTTTTATTTCTTCTGCATTACAATATATCTTTTATTGAGAGCAAACACGATAACTAATTAACTCGGTGCTAACTAAACCCACATCATGATTAAAAGGACTAAATTAAAATCCCATAAAATAACCGTATTCAACACACGAAAGCATTTAAAAAAGAAAAAAATATAAAAATTAAATAAATAAACAATTTGTAAACTACAAAAATATTATATATACGCGTAAATATATTGGTTTACATCTATGTGTTGTGTCACTTCAGAACTTAGGTGACCCATATCTTCACAACTTCTTTATAACCTTGAGCAGCATTTCTCTCTTTATCAAGTATCCTGGCACCCATTACACTATCCGTTCATATTTAGCTCTCTGCCATATATGAGATTGTTATGTCACCTTTAATGCGCACACACACACACATACACATATATATATATACAAGTATATGCTTGGTGTATACGGAGTGAATTCCAATAACCAACAATTACTATTCTTAAAAGAGTGCTCAATACAAAGAAAATCAGATATAATTATTTATTTAAAAAAATTTATAACATAAATATGTTATAAAATCACTACAAAAATAGCCATTTTGTTTCAACGCCATCGGTGTCTTATGAAGTGACGACGTTGAATATCATCACTTGATAAGACACCGAGGGTGTTGAAACAAAATGTGTATTTTTGTAGTGATTTTATAACATATTTATGTTATAAATTTTTTTAAATAAATAATTATATATATATATATATATATATATATATATATATATATGTATATATATATATTGAAAAAGACAAAGTCCGGCAATTATTTTAAGACATTTTTGTGTTTATACATTCTTTTTATAGATACACATATTTA
Organism: Acanthosepion lycidas; assembly: GCA_963932145.1. Classification (NCBI taxonomy): domain Eukaryota; kingdom Metazoa; phylum Mollusca; class Cephalopoda; order Sepiida; family Sepiidae; genus Acanthosepion; species Acanthosepion lycidas. Next base: position 92,006,814 of record OZ010591.1, on the reverse strand, counting down.
AGTAAATGCTCTGATAAACAGTATTAATAACATTTACCGGCCTGAATGTCCGAAAATGATGGTTCTTTATAGGATATAGGTTTGATTCCTGTCGGTGGACGAATATTTTCTATGAAAATTTTTCGCACATTCAGACCGGTAAATGTTATTAATAGTGTTCATTATAAACAGAGCATTTACTTAAATATTTGTATCTTTAAAAAGAATGTAAAAAACATAAAAATGTTTATATATATATATATATATATATATATATATATATATATATATATATATATATATATATATATATATGTATGTATGTATAGGTAACTATACTCGTCTTCAAATTCTTGATTTGCAAATAATCAAGTCAATCACGAAGGAAAAAAAAGAAAAAGCTAAAAAACATTTAAAAAAAGAAAGAGCTAGAAACATGAAAGTCTGTCGAAAAAAATCGCACAGATACAGGTTTAATGCCCAAAGGAAAAACCCCGACAAGAGTAAACAACTAACTAAAAGAGCTCAACCGTAGAGCAGACCTAGTCAATACAACCGTAGAGCAGACCTAGTCAAAGCTAGTGAGCAAGACAAACCTACCCAGGTTTCACCTAAGCGGCTCGTCAGGTTCACTAGGTTTATCTATCTATCTATCTATCTATCTATCTATCTATCTATCTATATATATATATATATATATATATATATATATGTATTGTTTATATTTAGGTAGCAATTTTTCATTGATACATGTTTCATTAAATAATATAGACAGGTTTTGCCTATTTATTTTAAGTAAGTTCTTTTCATATTGTCTGATAGGCTTAATATCATTATCATTAAAAGGAATCTCCAATGGATTAGATTAATATTTATGTTGGTCAAACCCCAAACTCGCTTTCACAACGCTTGACTCTACATTTGAATGATAACTCTAACATTTCTAGGCATTTAAAACAACATGGCTGGTTGCATACACAATTCCGGAAAATCCTTGTTGAAAACACAACTCTACTTAAACATGAAAGCAATAGACAAAAACTAAAAATTCTTGAAGCCATATATATATATATATAAAACCTGACCTGAACAAAATAAACTACGAAAACTCCACAAATATTCTTAAATGTCTATAATTTATAACAGAAGCCATTGGTTTATACCAACGACATGCCATACTTAATACTTCTCGTCTTCAATCTCGCGTGGTCATGTGTGACGTCACGAGCTCGGACGCGATTTTCGCTTCCGTGTCTCGTATACACGAGTTTGTTGTTACTCTGAAATTTTTCATACAACAAAATCATTATTGTTTCGTCCGTGTTTTGGTTAATATGTTGAAAAGTAATTGTCATCTTTGCTAATGGCTTATGTCGTTCAATGATAATGTTATTAAACTTATCAGATAATATGAAAGGAACTTATTTAAAATAAATAGAGAAAACTTGTCTATATTATTTAATGAAACATGCATCAATATATATATATACATATATATATAATTATGTATATATATATATATATATATATATATATATATATATATATATATATATATATATATTAGGTTGGTGCAAAAATAATGACGTAATAATGTCGTTTTTTGACGTTAAAAATACGTCAAAAAACGACATGATTACGTCATTATTTTTGCACCAACCTGATATATATGTATGTATTAATTAGTACATATACGTGTGCATACGTTTTCGAGTGTGACTATAGTTTTTTTTCTGGGTGGTTCCAAGGTCGTTGAGCACAGACTATATGTTATTGGTAGTAAACAAAAAGCTCAAGGGAGTTTCACTGCGACGAAGCGCAAGAAAGGTTCCACAGAAGTGTATTAAATGCGTCTGTATTGATTATATATATATATATATATATATATATATATATATATATATATATATATGTATATGTGTATGTGTGTGTGTGTGTTTGTGTTTGTGTCTGTGTGCTCGCGCGTGTGTCCACGTGTGTTTGTGGAAGGATGGTATGGAAATGTTACATTGGAAAAACTGGACAAGCATTCTTATTTTCATAGTAAATATTTTAATGATGGATTCGGGAAATTTTATAAACACACGAGATATATTTGTATACATTTATCTATCTGTCATCTATTTATCTACATCTATATCTCTCTGACTGTCTTTATCTACCTTAAAACCATATATATATATATATATGTACTGTTCGGAATAGAACGTGTACAACAGGTTAATAACATAAAAGGAATAAAATGTTTACCTTATTCACTATCCGGGTTTCAACCACAAGTTATCAGCTGGTGAGGCATATTACTTTATCAACGCACCGCAAACTGATATAGCTAACGGGATGGGAGGAGGTACAGTAAGATTATTTTGGTATAACCCCTCCCATTCGGTAAACTTTCCGGTAGTTATATCAGGCTGCCGAGCATTGGATAATGTAATTTGCCTCGCCACCGGATGATACCTTGCGGTTGAAGCCCAAAATAGTGAATAAAGCAAACATGTTATTCTGATATATATATATATACACACACACATTGTAGTTCTGATGAATTTGATCGTGATTATGATTCCAGTGTAATAAATTATAACCATGTAATATTAGTGTTTGGGCTTTTTATATTCTATTCTTACTCTGTCCTGGACATTGAGCTCTACTTGGATTCTACCCTCTTGGAAATATATATATATATTTATTAAAGACATTTTTATGTTTAACGTTCTTTTTATAGATACAAGTATTTAAGTAAATGCTCTGTTTATAATAAACAGTATTAAATAACATTTACCGACATGAATGTCTGAGAAATTTTCATAGAAAATATTCGTTCTTTGACAGGAATCGAACCTGCATCCTATACGGAACCGTCATTTACGCTGACGTGCCTTACCGTTAGGCTGCAAAGAAGCGTTCGGGCGAATTTACTGCTTATAAACTTCAATCTTCCATGAATCTCGAATATTCATAACTGCTCATGGCGTATCAAATGTAAACAAATGACGTCATATATATATATTGACCACTTACATCATCAGTCTCTCTCTCATTCTCTCTCTCCGTATATATATATATATATATATATATATATATATATATAAGGAGAGAGAGAGAGTGAGAAAGAGAGATTGATGACATATATATATATATATATATATATATATATATATATATATATATAAACGTGTATTGATAGTTGTGTTTCTGTATGAAAAAGACTCTCGATGCTGGTTGTTGACCTCAACGTCCACTGTTATATTTACATACGCCCTATCACTTATATTGAGCATTTTAAGTCATAAATATAACATACCTTAAACATTATTTTTATCATATACATACATATATATATATATATATATATATATATATATATATATGTGTGTGTGTGTGTGTGTGTGTGTGTTTGTATGAATGGATGGTATGGAAATGTTATAATGGAAAACTGACCAAACAATCTTATTCTTATAGAAATAATTTTAAAGAAGGATGTGGTAAATTTTATAAACACACTAGATATATTTTTGCTTGTCTATTTGTCTATCTACATATATATCTATCTGAATGTCTTTCTACATGAATCTTTCTCTTTCTCTAATTATATATATTTATATAAAATTAAATTTTTCATTAATACGACTGTTTCCATTATCAATTTCGATGTTTATTTTTTGTAGAAATCGTTTTTGTTATAGATAGAAAGATACTCAAAGTGACAGATTGGATAGACAAACAGACCGATAGATACATAAATATGAAGAGAGGTAAATAGCTAGATCTGAACAAATTGAGATCGATAGATAGAAATACAAACACTCTATGCTGGAGAATTATTTCGGATACCCAAGAGGGCTAGAGGAACGTAGCCTAAATGTGCATCGAGGACGAGCGTATTGCTAGCGAGGCAAGCCGTCCGACCATCAGCGCTGGAATGACGATGCGCATGCGTCAATGAGTCAGATCTTGGCTGGCAGCCTGTTCAAAATGCAAACTCTCTGGGTTGGCAGGAACGTATAAAAAGGCGAGCGTTCGTTGAGAAATTTGAAGTAATTCACGTCTGTTTATTGCAAGATCATTCGAAGTAAATTTTAAATTTTGCCCACCTTCGCTTTTATTTTGTATTTTGTTTTTTCGTGTCTTTACGTAAATTTCTTTTCATCGTTTGTTTATTTTGGAACGGTGTCGTGGGAACGCCATCGCTATGGGGCAATCCCTACTTCCCGTGTCGATACCCACGGCAGCAAGCCCTTCGGTGTGGGCAGGAGATAGACTATCCCAAAAAGGACCAGAGTACTATAAGGGACTCACGGAGCAATTTGACAAGTTTGTGACAGAACACAAGTTGTTCCTGGTGCTATCTCTTCTGGGAATGGAGAAAACCAGAACTATCTCCCTGTTGACCACAGGCATCAAAACTCACAATTTGATTAACGTCAGTAGGGACATCATATATGAAGCCCTTAAGAGCCTAAATATTGGGGTAAAAATATTGGTCAGACGAAGTAGGGCTATGTGCGACAACTAGCTGGCAACAGAAGACGCGACGAAGGCACTGGCTGGGAGGATCTTGAAAACCAAGACTCTAAACGGAATACCTTGGGCCTGGAAAGACAAAAGTGGCTATGCATGGAGTACACCTATATATCTCAGATAACCACTTGGGATTTTTCTTTGCAACGTTTGGGGAAGTTTCCATTGTCTCGCCCATCAAAAGTAAGGCCGGGATAGCCACTGGTGATGTGGAAATAGTGGTAGCTGTTACCAGGAAAAACTTCATTGACATACCAAATATAATGATATGCGAGAGAACCTCGAGTCTACGTGGTAGTAGAAGGTCACCGTCCTCTCTGCTGAGCATGTGGGGCAGCTGGTTATCTCTCAAAACCGTTCCTTGAAAAGAGACCGGAACTGCAACATGAAACGGCAGCTAGCAAAGAAAGTACAGAAAGAAGCTGAAATGTTACTAAAGGTTTTGGGGAATGGATGGAAGTGAAAAAGATTGGAGCAAATTTGCATCCCGCCCCCACCAGTATGATGTTCCGAAGAAGGCGGCAAAGAAATCAAAAAAGCCGCCTACGGAGCGGAAATACGACTAGTATCAGTAGCAACAAAATACCGGTAGAAGAAGCCCCAACTCGAGTAGGAGTGCTAGCAGGAGCAGCAACAGCAGGTGGAGTTACATGAGGAGATGCAGGAGGACCCTCAACCGGAGACGCAACAGTGTTGAGGAATAAGCATCCAAGAAAGAAAGACGAGCTAGGGCGGAGAAGGCCCTAGATAAAACCAAGTTCCTTTTCGTTCCTGCTTCCCCAGCCAAAAAGTCCAAAAAAGTTATAACAAGGAGCTTTCCCTTTTCCTCTATTAGATCTTTAACAACCCCCGTCACAACACACCTTCTTCCAACATACCTCATTCCGACTCTACTCTCCCCAATCTCGCGCCTCTCAACACTTACAAAAAAAAGGAAGACATTACTTACAAGGGAAAAATATGTCCCATAGAAAAACAGGCTTTAGAGCGGGTCCTTCTTCACAGAAAAAATCGCTACTGACGCCCCTTTTTAAAATGACTTTAGTCAACGGGAAATCAGTAGACCTGAAAAATCTTCCTAAAGTCCCGGGTCTCATAACATGGATTAGGGAAACGGGGCGAGTTTTAAAGGCATGCGATCACCTTTGGGGAGCAAAGGAAACCTCAGCCATTAGTTTTGCGCCGGGAGGGTCCTATTTATTCTCCATAACACATTATACAGAGATAACATATCACGCAGACGTTGGTGGCATTGTCCTGGATGGCCGCATGACGACAGAGATAGGAACAGAGCGCTTAGACCTTTCCGCTCGCAGATTTCCGTCCAGTCTACGAATAGGGGAACCAAACTTGAAAAATGTTTCTCAAGAAAGCTATTTTCAATGCGAGATGCTTGAGGGATTGGAGTAAGGCTGTCCGCTTGTTTGTGATCTCCTGTCCTTCCGTGTAGATGGGCTGCGATCCAGAAAAAACACACTTTGTTTGCGAGCATGATGCTTGTTCGGTGTCTAACGACTGAGTCTTCTATTTAGCATACGGGGACCAGGTGCTCAGAGGTGTTTCTTTGCTGGTTAAACGTACACTGGATGTGAGGGTGAACCTTGTCCATATCGATGCGGTGGGCCTTTAATCGTCGTCGATATTGCCGTGAACAATAGTTCGTTTCGGGTTCAGGGGCTTTATGCAACCAATGAGCAGGCGAAACGTGTCTCGTTTTTCCGTCAGTTCCTGATTTTTCTGGTTGATTCTTCGCGCTTCATCTTAGTGGTAGACCGGAATGCTATTCCGGACCCCAAGGTAGACAGGGGCGGGCAGCTAGCGGGAGGGCATCAAACGATGGTAGCCTGGTGTATCTGATCGGTGAGTTTGCGGACGTGGGGACGTGGGCACATGGTGCCATTTATACGGGTAGCTAGCTACATGGGTAGTATGTTAGTGAGGAGGGCCAATATATGCATACTAGATTGTTCCGTGTTCTACTGGTTATTGTTTATATATATATATATATATATATATATATATATATATATATATATATATATATATATATGTAAAGGTTAGAATTATTTTAATTTTCATGATCAAAATGAAAAGCGAAAATAAAACAAACGGCCGATTTGTTTCGCCCTCACTCAACAGAGCTGGATCGAGGGTTTATATATAAAATAATAATATTAGGTTGGTGCAAAAATAAAGACGTAACAATGTCGTTTTTTGACTTTAAAAATACGTCAAAAAACGACATTATTACGTCATTATTTTTGCACGAACCTAATATTAAATATGAGTAATAATAATGAAGGCGGAATACAATTTAGGACTAAATCAAATGACAGTTGCCATCAAGATTACAGGTTCGATTCATTTCGGAGAGCGCATATTTTCTACTAAATTTCTCGAATATTCCGTCCAGTAATTGTCCGAGTTAATAAATTTCATTATATATATATATATATATATATATATATATATATATAGAGAGAGAGAGAGAGAGAGAGAGAGAGAGAAATGTTATTGTTTTGGGGTAGATCGAGAGAACTGACTTTTCCTGTTGGCTCCAATAATTGGCTTTTGAGCAGAATTTCGAATAGTGAATCTCTAGACAGTGAAATACTTATGATATTCTGAAGGAATCAGTCTTTCATCCCTTGTGACTCTCTGTCGGAATTATTTAAACTCAGCGAATATATGTATTTATATAAGCCAGTCTGTCTGCTACATAGACGTGCAAAAATGTTTTGTTGCATTTCAATGAGACAAACAAGAAGAGAAGGAGACACCATGAAATAACAAACATATTAAGGTACATCCATCTTAAAACTGCAACTTCATTTTTTAGAATTTCCGTATATCTAAAGTTATCTAGCAATAAAACCCTTTAGCCCAGAAGTTTTTATCGAAATGAGAATCGTTTTCTTAATCAATTTATAGAACATGAGCTTTAGGATAAAATTGCTTATATATATATATATATATATATATATATATATATATATATATATATATATATAAATATATATATATATATATTTCTGTAGTTTAGTGCTAGCAGCAAGCAGAAATATTTCTCCTCCCGATGATGGCCATTTCGGCCGAAACTAGTCGAGTAATCTAAATGGAATAATAATAAAAAAAAACGAAAGAATATTAATCTACAACCCAGTGTGTCTGAAGATTTTAATTTTTTAATTTTTTTTATTGTTCAATATATATATATATATAAGGTATTTTTTTATGTTTATACTTTCATTTTATAGATACAAAGAATGTATAAACATAAAAAAATGTCAAAATTATTGTCGAACTTTGTCCATTTCATAATATATATATATATATATATATATATATATATATATATATATATATGGGTAGGTAGTAATCAGTTATTATACTATTTTACTATAACCAAGTAGAATACGGTAGCAGTAATCGACTGGTACACGTCGTAGTCGCAGGTAAGAAGTGTAGATCAATGGCGTAGTCCAATGGGCGTCGTTATAGACTTAGCTTTCAGACTAAGGCTCTTGACTCTGTCGTACCTACACGTCCGTCGGTATTTAGACAGACAGATAGAATAAAAATTCACAGTTCGTCGCATTTACTTTTTAAAAAGTGATTAATACAAAGGAGAGCAAATTATTATAATATTTTTTATTATAATAGATAATAATAAAAACATTTTACATTCCTACACAGAAGCTTTCATCTACCATCACCTAACGAAGTACTATCATCGTATTATAACATCAAATTTTTGTGTAGTGATGTATTATATTATTTAATCTTAATAGCTGTTCTCACAAATGATCTACAATCTGTCCTTATGAAGCAAGGAAGGGCTTGTTAATTTTGACTCCTACAAAACGAAACTGTTCTTTTATAATCATCCAAGGTATGCAATTTTTTACCTTCCATCAATATAGGTGAGGCTAATTTCCAGGTGAATGGCCCATTGCGCCTCCTCGGACTAATATTTACGACTGACATGAATTGGGAAGAATACATTGAATAAATTGATAAGTCTGAAGTTAGAAATATTAATTCAAAGTTCCCGGATTGAGAAATTTTCTCTCTCGAATCTATCTTACTCAATGATCTGAATATTTTGCCACATCTTGCTATATATTTACAGATTCTTGATAAAAACCAAAGAATCTGAAATATTATTGACCCTAACCTCGCATCTCAGCTACACTTACTTTTCTATAAATACTTTCATAATAATTGTTCTGATGAACTTTTCTCTACGGTACCTAGAGTCTATGAATTTGAGCGCAGTACACGATTGGCGGCAATCTCTTATCATTTTAGATTTGAAATGACTATATTTGGCCGTAAGTTCTATGCTAACAGTTTCTTCTATCTTACTTCTCGCTTGTGGAACTCTCCTCCGTAATCTTGGTTTATCAAAAGTCTAAATGCAATGTCAATCATTAACTACTGTTTTAATTCTTGTTTTTTTATTTTTTTATTTCATATCTCCTTAACAGTATATTATTCTCATATTATCTGGCAATAACACCTTGCATCTTAGTGGCTTTATTGCCTTGCTTGTTTGGTAGTGCGAATGTGAACCAAATAGTTTAATATTACGTGTGAGCAATGATAATATGGAAAGCTGTGTGGTGACGCATTTCGTTGCAAGAAAGAAGTTTTTAAGATAAAATAACGTTTTTATTGATAGAATCCATCTTATATGTGCCATAAAAGGGAAAACAATGTGGAAAGTAAAACTATTGTAGTTTACATCGAAACGTTAGAGATACAGAGACTGTCATATTTTAAATATCTGTGTGTAAAGTCACCCAGTCTCATTCGGACTTTTATTGCTTTCATTTTTATCGTTATCTTGCGTTACATTAGTTTTACTTTCAAGGAAGTAAATTTGTATATAGGATTTACTCCAACAATAAAAGAGTCATTTTGTCGTTGAAAGAGTCTCCACAGTATACTGTTATTCAATTTCTCACCATTATTCTCATTCTAATTTACTACATGACGTCGGGCCCGATGGACTTTCTCTTCCTGGAGATTTTTTTTATTATCATATATTCAATAATAATAATAATAATAATAATAATAATAATAATAATAATAATCCTGAAGTTAACACATTACTACAGAAATGACAACTAATAATGAAAATTGTAATCTCAGGGCTGGCAGATCGTAAATTTTAGGTAACACCTTTCTAAAAACCTGGTCGATATGGAGTAACTGCTTAGTTTCCTCATCCTTTCTTAATATCCTAATGATTAAATCAAAAAGGTGGTCCCTAAAGCTTTGCCCTATAGTGTTTATATATATATATATATATATATATATATATATATATATATATATATAGATATATAGATATATATATATAGATATATATGCGTATTTAGGCAGAAATCCTTCTTTCATGCACATTTCATTAAAAAACTAAAAACAAGGTGCATTTATTTAGTTTTTTATGCAATTTCTCATGCGATCTAATAATTGTTTTCTTTTCGGATGATAAATTATATAAAAACTGTCCGAATGTTCTTTTTATCTGAGCGCTTTCGGCTATACATTTAGTCATTTTCAAGGATTATATTTTAACTGTTAAAATAAGAAATAGTTTGTTTTATGTATGTTTTATAAAATGTTTTCATTTTTCAAAACGCGCTTAAGACATTGTGTACATGTTGAAAGTTAATACTATTAAGTGTTGATTTGTTTGTTTTTATTAATAAGGCTTCCATTATTTTTAGCCTTTTTTTGCATGTAGATGATGCTATTATATTAGTATTATCAACAAGTATGTTACGAATAGTGTCCGGTAGGTCTCCATGAATATTTAAATGAAATCAAATTGGGCTATGATCAGAAAGGTGTAGAGTGAATAATAATAATGATTATTAATGGTAAAGCTTGCTGAATGATTATTTTTTAATGGAACAATATTAAATTTTGACATTAATTATTCATAGTGCATTTTATCATATATATATGCTATATTTTAGGATATTACATCAAAACATGTAAAAAACGCTATACAATTTCAATCAGGTTTCGATGCGTATTCACACATAACCTCTGATGATATGTGTTAATACGTATCGAAACATGATTGCATTCGTGTAGCGTTTTTTACATGTTTTTGATGTAATATCCTAAAATAAAGAATAATGCTCTACTTTTGTATTGAGCCCTCTTTTAAATTGAAAGTTACGAACGTTAGAATTGGACTATTATTTTTCATTTTACATATATATATATATATTAATGCACGTTTCTTTAAATAACATAGACAAGTTTTGGCTATTTATTTTAAGTAAGTTCCTTTCATATTGTCTGATAAGCTTAATAACATTATCATTGAAAGTCGAAAGGAAATCACCATATTGATACATGTTTAAATCCAATCTAAGCTTTCGGTTTACATAAGCCATTATCAAAGATAACAATTACTTTTCAATATATCAAACAATACACGGACGAAACAATAATGATAGTCTGTTTTTGTTGCATGAAAAAGTTCAAAGTAACCACTTCAATGATAATGTTATTAAGCTTATCAAACAATATGAAAGGAACTTATTTAAAATAAATAGGCAAAAATTGTCTATATTATTTAATGAAACATGCATTAATGAAAAATTGCTGTCTAAATTTACACAATATATATATTTATTAATTCATATGAAAATATTATTAAGTAATATAATATAATTAATATATTTATTAATATTTTATATATAATGTTATTATAGTTAATAAAAAGCAAAACCTTATAATAATCATACCAACATCTGCACGCAACTGTCGATTAGTTGTCCTACGGCCATTGTCTGGGATGGACATTACTCCAACGAAGCGTACGAAAATTGTAACGCTGCAAGAAAACAATGGCGCGTCTTACCAGTGAGCAAATCAAAGTACTATCGACTGGCTCGGAAGCTCTTCTGATTTAAATCCAGTCGAGAATCTGTGGTCAATCTTCAAGGTAAGACTTCGTGGAATTGACATACAAAGTACCAATATGTGCACTGGGTCATGCTTCATTGGAAAAATACTAAAAAAGAAGTAAACAATAACGGAATTATTCGTTTTGTTTCAATTAATTTGCACAAATGTGTATATGACTGTAGATTAGATTCTGAATCTCCAAACTATAAAAACCTTTACCATGTCAGACTTGCTTCCAAGATAACGAAAGCGACGTCAAGTCTTGCTTCAATTCATTTCATTAATTCAGTTCATGCTGATTACTTTATTTTCCCACCAACCAATGATCATATAAGTAATTGAAAAAAGTGAAATAAGAACTTGTGCACTATGAGTTATTAATAAAGTTTAAATCACCCTCATCCCTTACGTATTCCACTGAATTAACTACCATAGGGTTAAATCACCCTCATCCCTTACGTATTCCATTGAATTGAATACCATAGGTTTCTTCATAATAACGGTTATTTTGTTGAACAGTCTACTGCACAGATCCTTCCCCAAACACTATAATCTTAATGTATGCAAATATGAGCCTAATTTCTATCTATGCTCCATATACTCATAATCTTTCCTCCATACTTCCTTCTCTTTCTATAATATCGCACACCTGAATAAAGGACACTCCTTCTATCGCCCTCTCATTGAATTAGTAGTAAAACCTAAGTCATGACAGTGTCAATCTATTTTATCTATAGAAATGTTGAAAAACAATATTTTTTACATTGGTGCGACAATATTTTAAATCTATTGGGAGATCTCGGGGAATGAGATCTTCTTATGTAAAACGAGACCAGAGCCAAAGAGTAGACAACTGATGAAATTCTCGAGATAATGAAAAAGATGCAGCAAATAATTCTTAGGAATGTTAAAGGAGACATAACACTAGATACATAAATCTTAAACAAATCTAGGCAGCCTACAGAAAAAGTGATCAACGAAAAAATGTGTAGAGATAGAAAGGATGGACATCGTAGATAAAGCGTATATTGATAAACAAATAAAAGAATTAACAAGACAAATATTGTGACCATCAACAGGTTTTATAAAATCAAAGGAAGGAAGACTGAAAATAGAAAAAAGTGAAACTTCAAAAATAGAGTTAAGACGTTAAAGATCTATGTCACAGTCAGGGATATAAACTTGTAATACAGAAAATATGGAAGAACTTGAAATAATAAAGTTTAGATAAATCTTCGTAGCTCTACCTAAGAAAAGATGCAAGTGAAATCGATCTCCTTCTTACAATCATAGCCAGGTCCATAATCTGAATTCTGAAGAAAATTGTTCGAAGCAGAATTAAATTGGAAATAAGACAAAATGCGTGATTTTTTCAAGGACACTGGAAAACGAAATACTATATTTATAATCAGAATGGTATAGGGGCCAGCATTAAAATGCAGTATAATATACACCTATATTCTACAGATTATGCAAATAATAATTGATAATATACGGCACAAAGATCTATTTGATCCGTTGTGAAAACTCGATCAATTTGGAAAGGATATTAGAATAATCCAGATCCTATACTGGGAGCATATAAAATAGCCTGCATATTGGTTGAAAATCGACTGAGCAGGTATACAAAAATAGAAACGTTCGTAAGACAAGGATGGGTCTTCTCACCGGATTTCTTCAAACGTATACAACCAGGAAGTGTAGATTCTGCTAGGATTTATTATCCGTGGGCGAACTCTTAACGATATAAGAGACGCAAATGAGATGCTTTTGTTGGCAAACAGAAGCAAAATTTTAGGACCTTCTAGACAACGTAGTTAAGGAAAGCAATATCAATAACTTCAAACTATAGTCAAAGCGAATATGAAATGCCCGCCCCCCAAGAAAATGTATAGAAATTTAAATATCTGGGATGTTTATTAATAGGGATGAAAAATGTGAAACGCAAATCCTAAGGTGCGTTGGAATAGCAAAAAATGCTAAGCGAAGTATTAATTAACAGGAATATTTAATTAGAAATAAATGAAAGATTACTGAACTGCTATTTTAAAATTGTTTTTAATCATTTCACTCTAAGTAAGTCGGGAATTAGTACACAGGCGGTTACAAAGAGTGAAGGTGAAGGAGAAGACAAGTGGGGAGATTGAAGAAAGGATAAAAGATGAACAGGATTCAAGAAGACAGAGGATGGCGATTGATATTGCATTTAAACTTTTGTAGATTGTAGTTATAAGGAAAGCAAGAAAACGACAAGGGATTTCCAAAGGCGGGAAAAAGAAACTGTTGGAGCAGAATTGGCGTTTGCATTTGACTGTTTCAACAGTAAAAATGTGGGACCTTAATGCCAATCTAGTAGCAGGGTTAATTTCATGTAGTCGGGGAATGTGGGAAAAAGCTTGTTGAAACAGTCGCCATGAAAATATTTGTAGAAAAGACGGATGAAGGCTGTCGGTGAGAAAGTGACTGAAGTCGAGATGCCAGGTCAGGATCGATTATACTGCAGATCCTTCGTTGGATTTTGTCAAGAATCACGAGATGAATAGCAGAAGCATCAAACCAAATATGGCAACAGTATTCAATGGTTAATTCCGAATGGTAGATTTGTAAATGAGCAAAATGGACTCTGACGAGAAAAAAAAAAAAAACAACTTCTGGCACTAGAAGAAAAACTATTGAATTCAAACCGCTGCTGTCTTTTTTTTAACTTGGAAATATTTTGGAAAATGCACCTTTTATTTAAGATTATCTAGCATAATTAAGCCAGGAATCTCGCGTCGTCTTCTCCCTAGATGAATTAGCGCATTATTAGGCAATGTTGTCCTTATTGCATAGAAGTTAAATTTGGTACAGGTGTTTCTAACATGCGTAGATTTGATTTGTTATAAGTAGTTATGTCAGATTATCTAGTCAACAGTACCTATCATGAGTTTTTCAAGATATATGACTATAGCTTAACTATCAGGAGAATATTATTACTTTATGATTTTTAATCGAGTTCCCCACAAGCAAGGCAATAAAGCCACTACGACACAAGGGGTTACTTGATGTGGAAGAATTAGAAAACAGAAACATTACTAAGGAGCAAAAACAAAAGAATAGTAATCAGGAGGGCAGTAGATAGCGATTGACATTGCATTTAGAACTGTATTCGAAAGTATGGAGCCGGAAGGTAGTTCCACGAGCGAGAAGCACGAGAAAAATAAACTGTTACGGTTGCACCTAGCCAACTAAACTTTAAATTGAAGAGATTTCGTCGTCATTATAGTACTACGCTTAAATTCATAAAGTCTAGGTAGCAGAGTTCATCAGAACAATTACCATGAAAGTATTTATAGAAAAGACACAGGGAGGCAACTTTATAGCGGCAGGAAAGTGACTGAATCAGAGACGCTAGATCAGGACCGATCACATTGCTGGTTCTTAACAGCTGACCTAGCAATGGATTCAGTATAGTCTTGCTACTTCATGTCAACCGAAAACGTTAACCCGAGAATACGCAGAGACTCACTTTCCTAAAGGTTAGCATCAGCCATGCTATGGAAGGCAAACGCCGTCTCTCAGAGGATTAATAGAGAGCAGTTAAATTTTAGAGATATTAAAATTAACAAGCCATTCCTTGTCCCAGTTAACAGTAGACTGAAGATCGGTTTTTGACATCAGCCAATAATTTGACCTTATCGAACCGATCAGACAGAAGTAAATAGTTGTCATCAGCATATATACCAACTTAAGACCTGGTATGTCGTTAATGAAAATTCAAAACAAAGTAGGGCCAGGGACAGAGCCCTGGCCGGGGCGGGAACCTGCATTAGTACAAAAGAATCTAGAAGAAGACCGTTTAGGCTAACCTGTTAGCAACATATTTTTGGCCAAATTCGAGGGGTGTATTATATGATAAAGCAGCAAATAATGTAGATTTAGTTGCAGATACAATATTAAAGATAAAATCTAGGGATTAAATCGATAGTTAAAACATATTCCTCAATGAATAAATAGGTCTATTGTTCTATTGTATTGTTATTTTATAATATCTGTTACATTTACATGAAACTAAACAAGAGAGAATCATTGGAGTAGGATAGCTACGCTAAAATAGAAAGTAGTCAGGGTTTACCTATATACCTGCTTGCCAAGGAAATCAGCATTTGACATTTACCTGGATTCGAACACTGACCTATGACAATCGTGGGAAAAAAGACAAGTGTTGAAGACGTAGGGGAGAAGAAATATATAAATAAATATATTTATACTCATACTTTCTATGACGTTCATAGTTTATTATTATTTATTCTTTGATCAGATACAGAATATCTGGAGGATATTTTTACACCGGTAAATATATTTATGACAGTTTATTTATGAAAATCTACTTCATCAAACGGATAAAGAAACTATTTTCTTGCTTCAGGGGGAATATATTTTATTTGAAATGATTTTAGTTAGAATCAGCCCGATGGCAGATGTATGCGTTAACATTAGAATAAATCTGAGATAAATAAAAAAGAGTTTATTTAAGTAGACTATTAGGCTGACTTATAAGAAATTTCTGTTTTGGGTATACAATCCCACTGACAAATACATCTTCTTAAGTAACCGCTTCTTGTATATATCATAGCAGGCGATGAAAAATGCGTTATATACAACAATGTTTAGCGTAAAAGGCAGTGGATTGACAAGGATAGATGTCGACAACCGACTAGAAAAGCTAAGCTCAATGGAAGAAAAGTAGTTATACATATAAAGGGATCGTCGCAGTCTTATTTATTTTGAGTTCTTGAAAAGTATTGAAAGACTATATTAACATTGCTCAATTTTCTTTAATATTTAGCACAGTTATCAGTATTTATATTATCTTGAGTCATGAGTAATATTCGTGTTTGGAAAAGAACTGTAACGGGCAATGTGTCATCCTAATAAACAGTTCCTTAAATATATCATAACAGGCGATGAAACGTGAGTGGCATACAACAATGTTCAACGTAAAAGGCAGGGAATTGACCAAGAAAAATCTTCACAACCGACGACAAAGCTGAGCTCCGTGGAAGAAAATTATTGTTATATATATGTAATGGGATCGTTGGGGTCTTATTCATTTCGAGTTCTTAAAATGCAATGAAATACTAAATGCACATTTATACGCCCAGCATCTGCAGCATGTTCGGAATAGTTTAGACATAAAGCATCTTGTTTTTGTCAATAGGAAAAATGTTGTTCTCCTCCATGACAACGTAAAGCCGCATACGGTAAGAATAACACAGGAACCTAAAATAGAACTCGATTGGTCTGTTCTGTCCAACACGCAAATCTTTACCTTGCACACATCGCAATTTTAATTTTTCACTCAACGCCCGGTTCACAGACCTCCCAGTTTTTATCCATAACGATGCCTCCTTTCACAAAATATAAATAACCGTTCCTTAAGTATGTTATAACAGGTGATGAATAATGGGTTTCATACGACTATGTTAAACAAAAACTCCAGCAGATTTCCAAAGATAAATCCCCACAACTAATTTCAAAAGCTGATCTCTAGACAAGAAAGATAATTCTTTAAGTTGCGGATCGTTTGAATATTATTAATTTCTTATTCTTTTATGTGCCGTGTCTCTTCATGAAGTAGGTTATTATAGCCCTCCACATCTTTATATAATTTTTAGCTCTTAATAAATTTATCTGTTTTTTTTATTTCTCCCAAACCCTGCTCTATCTTTTTGCTCAAGCTCATCAAGTATATTACACGCTGCTTTCATCTGTACCTCTTTTCCTCGAACTATCACGTGAGTATCAGATTTTCTAATTCATTCTTCCTCATCATGCACCCCAGAAATTTCAACTGCCTTTTCCTCATTTTAAGTATGTTTCCTTTTTGTTTCCATTTTCTTTTTCACCAAGTCTCTTCTTCATCTTTGAGGATATTGCCCAGTATTCGCTGAATGATCTTAAAGCATCATAAAAATGTAAATGTACATTTCTACGCGCAGCAGTTGCAACGTACCCATAAATAATTGGTCGAAAATCACAATGTGATCGATTACACGAAAAGTTATGTTGTCTTCAAGCACAAGGCCACATACAGCATAGTGATATACTAAGCGTAGGTGGCAAAAGGGCCAAAGAATTGAGCACCTAATGAGTGTGGCGTTCATTGATCTGTTGCAATTGATCTAGCGAGGCAAATTTACTGACCATTACACCACGTCGAAATGCCCAAGCTGTAGACCACTTGAATAACAGGAATAAAAGACTAGAAACTCGGTTGGTCTGTTCTAACCTGCCGGCTATATGAACCTGACGTTGCACAAAGACATTATTACTTTGGTCAGTGTTATATAAGAAAGAAATGTGTCGCTGCTGACACTTGAGTTTTAACATAGATCGCCAGTGAGCAAACACAGACGATCCCATTATTAAATTAAATAGGCCACGTGGCCATAGAGGAAACGCATCAGTATGAAGTCTAGTCTATCCTCTATTACTATACGGATCGCTATTTCTACTCTATCCTCTATTACTATTTGGATCGCTATTTCTATTCTATCCTCTATAACTATTTGGAACGCTATTTCGACTCTCCTGTATTACTATACGGACCGCTATTCTCTACTCTATCCTCTATTACTATACGGAGCGCTATTTCTATTCTATCCTCTATTACTATTTGGAACGCTATTTCGACTCTATCCTGTATTACTATACGGACCGCTATTCTCTACTCTATCCTCTATTACTATACGGATCGCTATTTCTATTCTACCCTCTATTACTATTTGGAACCCTATTTCTACTCTATCCTGTATTACTATACGGACCGCTATTCTCTACTCTATCCTCTATTACGATAGTGATCGCTATTTCTACTCAATCCTCTATTACTATTTGGATCGCTATTTCTACTCTATCCTCTATTACTATTTGAATCGCTATTTCTATTCCGTCCTCTATTACTATTTGGAACGCTATTTCGACTCTATCCTGTATTACTATAGGGACCGCTATTCTCTACTATATACTCTATTACTATACGGAGCGCTATTTCTTTTCTATCCTCTATTACTATTTGGAACGCTAATAAGACTCTATCTATTACTATTTGGAACGCTATTTCTACTCTATCCTGTATTACTATACGGACCGCTATTCTCTACTCTACCCTCTATTACTATACAGATCGCTATTCTCTACTCTATCCTCTGTTACTATTTGGATCTCTATTTGTACTCTATCCTCTATTACTATACGGACCGCTATTCTCTACTCTATCCTCTATTACTATACGGACCACTATTCTCTACTCTATCCTCTATTACTATACGGACCGCTATTTCTACCCTATCTTCTATTACTATACGGATCGCTATTTCTACTCTATCCTCTATTACTATACGGATCGCTATTTCTACTCTATCCTCTATTACTATACGGATCGCTATTTCTACTCTATCCTCTATTACTATACGGACCGCTATTTCTATTCTATCCTCTATTATTATACGGACCGCTATTTCTATTCTATCCTCTATTACTATACGGATCGCTATTTCGACTCTATCCCCTATTACTATACGGATCACTATTTCTACTCTATCCTCTATTACTATACGGATCGCTATTTCTACTCTATCCTCTATTACTATACGGACCGCTATTTCTATCCTCTATTACTATTTAGACCGCTATTTCTACTCTATCCTTTATTACTATTTGGATCGCTATTTCTATCTATCCTCTATTACTATTTGGATTGCTATTCTCTACTCTATCCTCTATTACTATACGAGCCGCTATTCTCTGTCATTTTCTTTATACTATACTCTGTTCTGATCAATACGCTGGTTACTATTCTGGCGAGTATTATCGAGTAAGTATTATTAGTGCGAGATTAATAGAAGGCATCCGACACCAGCATTGTTCAACGGCGTATTATATTCGTATTTGCGGTTACAATATCTTTACTATCGGAATCATTATGAAAGTGATAACGAGTATTCGTTGGCATCACAAAAGTTAGTCATTGCACAGCATTTTGAAAGCCAGGTTCAAGAGTTTGTCAAAAACATTTTCCTATACTCCCCGCTAAAAACATCAAAATAAAAACAGGAATTTTATTGAAAGGGTATTGAAGAGCTGCTTCATAAATGTCAAGAAGACGGTTGCAAATTAGACATGGAAGTTTTTTAAGAAGAGTCAATGACCGACACAAAGAGAAAAAGAGCAAAGAAATAGAAAGCTTGTCGAGGAGACATTTTCTTTTCTTTTTTCTCCTTTAAAAAAGAAAAAATATACGTGTGATTGGTTAAC
Organism: Acanthosepion lycidas; assembly: GCA_963932145.1. Taxonomy (NCBI): domain Eukaryota; kingdom Metazoa; phylum Mollusca; class Cephalopoda; order Sepiida; family Sepiidae; genus Acanthosepion; species Acanthosepion lycidas. The sequence goes on along the minus strand of OZ010591.1, from coordinate 91,987,077 downwards.
ATTATATATATGAGGTATATTTAGGCAGCAAGTGTTAATCGAAGCAAGTTTTATTAATTTCAACCAACAAAGCCCGCCTGCTTCATTTTTCTCCTCTTATTTCGAAGATGTTTTTAGAAATTGTCGAATAGAAGAAAGAATAAGCGACGCAGTACCAACGGGAGTATTATTAATTAATACGAAAATTTCCCTGAAGCAAGGGAAGCGGAATACGGACACTCTACTTACATGTATTGAATAAAGTGTTTTGTTCAAAATTCTTAAAACGTTACTGAATAAATAAGAGGTAATCCTGAAGAATGTCGGACTGCGCAACAGCCGAAACATTATGAAACAGTATGCATACAACACATCGAAAGTGAATAATTTCTTTAACGAAAACTAGATTCCAGAGTTTGTCAAAAACATTTTCGCATTACCTCGCCTTTAAAAACAACAAAATTAAACGAATATATAAGGAATTTCACTCAAAAGGTATTGAAAAGCTGCTTCGTAAGTAGAATGACGTCGTTGCAAATTAGGGTGAATATATAAGTGAATAAAATTTAATTGTAAATTATTTAATTAAGAATAAAGTTGATGAACCAAAAGGGGAATTATTGATAATTCAACCTAATATTTTAATTGCATATTTGAAAATGACAGCACATTTTCAGTAATGCTGCATTTGATACGAATTGATAAATTTTGTATTATGTACATTCGAAATAATGTTCTTATCTCTGTCACAGTGTTTTTCCCGTTGTGCATTTTATTGATGGACTAGCAATATAACGCGTCTTTGGTCGGGTTTTACATAACTGGGAATTTTTGTCGTTCAATTGGAGCAGTTTAAGTTTAAAATCATCCCACCCGAAAATCAATATTAGTCATAAAAATTGGGTGCAACTGAGGGGCATCCCCAAATGGGGGGGGGGTTAACAATTTGAATGCGGGTGTCCCTGAAATGAGCCGTTTTTGCGTTCCCAATCTTGCAAGGAAGGAATCTCTTCCATGGACCGTCATAATAATAATATACGATAATTTTTATTAATAATATTTTTCTTTTTGATAATTCTAATCTCTTGAGTTAGATTTTAACTCTCTAAATTGATTGTATGCTATTTTTTTATAGACATTAATTTTCGCCTTTGATTTTTGGCACAAAGTGTAAAAAGTCAGTTT
>OZ010591.1:91958413-91980913 GCA_963932145.1 Acanthosepion lycidas | reverse complement strand
TTTCCAGAATTGTGTATGCGACCAGGCATGTTGTTTTAAATGCCTAAAAATCCTCGTTGAAAATACAACTATACTAAAACATGAAAACAATTAACAAAAACTAAAAATTCTTGAAGCTATATACATAAAAGAGTTGAAACCTAATCTGAAAAAAATAAACCGTCAAATCTCCACAAATATTCCCAAATGCCTATAATTAGTAACAGAAGCCATTGCTTTATACTAACGGCTTTCCATACTTATTACTTCTTTTTAACTCTCGCGTGGTCATGTGTGACGTCACGAGCTACGGTGCGATTTTCGCCTCCGCGTCTCGTATACACGAGTTTGTCGTTGCTTGGAAATCTTTCATGAAACAAAACAGACTATCATTATGGTTTTGTCCGTGTATTGTTTAATATATTGAAATGTAATTTGTCATTTTTGATAATGGCTTATGTAAGCCGAAAGCTTAGTTAGGATTGAAAAACATGTATCAATATGGTGTTTTTCGTTCATCTTTCAATGATAATGTTATTAAGCTTATCAGACAAATTGAAAGGAATCTATTTAAAATTATTAGACAAAACTTGTCTATATTATTTAATGAAATATGCATGCATCTATCTATCTATCTATCTATCTATCTATATATATATATATATATATATATATATATATATATATATATATATATACATATGTGTGTGTGTGTGTGTGTGTGTGTGTATTAGAATAATCTTTAATTCGTTTTCAAAATCCCGGTTTTTAGACGCTTTCAGACATTACTCGCAGTTTTAACGAATAAAGAAGTAATTTCGGTTTGACTAGCATCTACTGACATTATTACGACCACTATATTAAAAGATGTCATTGTTCGTACATGGTGTCAACAAATAGGTTGAATTTGTGGAATTGTTCTGACATTTCTTCAGCATCTGAAGATCGATTTCTTTTTAAACTGACGGTAATTCCAAAGAGGTTGTACAAAGCGTGATTTAAAATGACTTTTAATATATTTAGAGAGTCAGCATTAGCTTTTAGCTCTTAGTGCTTTTCGAACTCTCTGCCTTCGGACAGAAAGAAACCCAGAGGAAACTATGCCGAAGGGCAAAGTTTCGTGTGGGGAGGTAGACAGACCCGACGTACGGTGTCTACAGTGAATTTTTGCCGGGCCTACGGGCTCGGAAAAAAATAACTCACGTTAAAACGGCCTTGTGCCTTATCCCTCTCTGTGGGGAGCTCGGATAAATACTGAATTTTTATGATATTTAAAGTCGATAATAAAGACATATATAAATATATATTTCTGAAGAACTAGTGGATTTATTTTTAATCCGATTTTTTTTATTGCTTCAAATGATATAATGGTTACTTATCATTTCAAATAGTTGGCATACTTCTTGAACTATTTTAAAAAAATGGGACGTCTATTTCAAATAAGAATAATAACATTTGAAATAAAAATGTCGGATTAAAAATAAAAATCAACTGGAAATTGCTTTGTTTACGTTTTGGATATGAAACTGGGGACTTATGAGATGTCGAGAAAAATATTTTGAGTGAAGAGGTTGCACTTCCTTGAAATAAGGGCAAAAATAAATTAGTTTACGGTGAAGTCCTCCGTGCCCGAGTACCAAACATTGTCGAGTCAATATCTCAGGCACTAATCGAACATGCTCCCCACCTACAACGAAGGAAGGAAGCAAATTCGATCCTTGCAGAAGAACAAGTTTGCTACTTAGATTTGTTTAAAATATCTATTGACGTAATACAAACTTTTAATAAAAAATAAAATGAAGTGTCTACTTCAAACAAGAACGATTGACTATGCAGGATTTAATATATATATATATATGATAGAATATAGAATTTTGAGGAATTAGAATAATCAATTTTGTAATTCATCGAGTCTAGAAGAATCCTCAAAAGAATACAGAAAGCACTGGACAGCAGTTTGTCCTATTTGGGACTCATCAGCAATGCGCATCCACTACCGAGAACTGAACCCGGACCGTTTCAATACAACGCATGCGTCATACCAACTGTACCAGCGAGCCTCGGCGACAAAGAAGAAACTGGATAGAATCGATACAGCGCCGCTACTTAAAAATTCCGTGGTGATACTCATCCAAGTATTCATAACCCAACGGGTTGTGCCCTAAGAGTAACGTCTCTTCATTCCCTTTTATCGCTTCATCGCAGCAGGGTTAGTCAAGAAATAGGTTCTCGCTGCTTTCCAACAAATGGCGTTCTCAGAACTGCGTGCGTGTATCTTCAGATGGTAACGAATCTATAAGAAAGAACAATAAGCAAGCTCGAAATTCATTTCGCCAAAGTGTAAAAAAAAAATTGTTTTTCATAGGGTTTTGCATGTCGGTTTTCGTGCGAAAAAAGTGTATTTGCGGGGAATTTAACTGCACTACTTTATTCAAAAAAAATCTGAAGCTGAACCATACAGAATTGTTGTTGAGACTTACGGCGACCATGCTCTGTCGCAAAAAAATGGTTTTAATGTTAAATATATAGAACGCTCTGGCGAACCGAAAGAGTTTGAACGAAGAATTGGAGGCATTACTTCATGAAGACTCATGTCAGGCGTAAGCTGAACTTGCAGAATCATTAGGAGTTGATCACACAACAGTTTCGAAACGTTTGAAAGCTTGAGGAATGATTCAAAATCAAGGGGTGCATACGAATTGAAGCCGAGAGACGTCAAACAGCGTCTTGTCACGTGTGAACAGCTGCTTCAAAAGCAGATAATGAAAGGTTTTCCATTTTACTTTAGGAGTCCTGTTTATTTAATAAATGCTGCATCAAATCTGTGGTATACCAATGTACTATCTCATCCACTGAGAGTCCTAATACTAATATGATATACATTGGGTCCACGAAGAATGATTTTAAAGCTAGCTGGAGGCAGCATAAGTGCTCTTTCCACAATATAAATAAAAGAAATCAGACTTCTCTATCTAAATATTTTCGGCACCTGAAGGAAATAAATAAACAGGACAGCTAAAGTAAAATGGAAAATTATAAATAGGACTAGAACTTGTAAAGCTCGGGATGACCCATTCCCTTTGTGCCTCCATGAGAAACTACACATAATTAAGTTTCTAAATAATAAAAATCTATTAAGCAATAGACATGAGTTAACAGTTTTTTGCCCACATCATCAAATTTATGCACTGAATAGTTAGCTAAAAACAAGCATACAATAAAATAACTTTTATAATCTATAGCCCAAATAAATAGTTTAAATACCCTACAAAAAAGATAACCCTTTATGAAGTCGTCAAAAAACAAATGTTACGGCAGTTTTTATGTACACAAATCTCTTTCATAAAGAAATAAAATAAAAAAATAAATAAATCTCCTTAGACACGTAAACCAGACTAGGCGAAAACATCTTCCGTTTTAAATTTAGACACCCCCACCTTACCCTGACTTGACATCTATGAAAGTAACTCTATACTGATACAAATTATTAACACCCAACACCCCTACCTATTTTAAACAATTCGCACTGGCTGTTACCATGGAAATTCTGATTTCAATTATGAATATACTATTAAAACACGTAAATTTCAGAAATAAGTTATTCAAAAAAAAATTTCGCTCGAATATGGAACAGAGCTTACTTTAACTCAATTTAATTCAAATAATTATATTGAAGTTTTCGGCTCTTGTTTTGAAACATGAGACCTCTTATGTAGCGTGTTGGAATCATATTTTTAAATAAATAATTATATATATATATATATATATATATATATATATATATATATATATATATAAAATTTGAGGCTCCTAAGATAAGGATGTCATATATTATAAAGATTTTTTATACATTTCACCGTTCAGTCTCCTTCCTTCCCCTGTGGATTGAAGTGCTGTTTACATTGATGCGATATCAATGTAAACAGCACTTCAATCCGAGGAAAACTTTTTTTTTTTTTTTACAGTAGGGTTAACCCTTTACAAGGTTCAGGAGCCACTCGCGGTAGAGGGTTGTGTTAAGGAGTAATTTATATGGATAGGTGGGAAAGGTAACGGTTGAGTCTAGACTTGAAAAGGTTAAGATTGTAGTGATCGGGAAAACACCCTCTTGGGAGTATGTTCCCCAGGTTAGTGGTTCGTAAGAAGAGGCTGTTTGTGTGGAATACGGAGGGAATGTAGATAGTTTGCTGCTATGTAGGTGGCATGACGGCCCTACCCGTTAAGGTTAGACCTAGCGGAAGCAAGAAATGTAGTTTGTCCGATGACTTTTCATGGTAGTAGAGAGAGAGAGAGAGAGACAGAAAGGGACAGAGAAAAGAGAGAGAGAGTGAGAGACTTTTCCCACACTGCCTGTGAGAGTGACTGTTTTGAACTCAAGACAGGAAAGTGAGGTCTGAGAAGCTCCTGCCCAAATATGTTAACATTTACTCCATTTTCGACCTGTTCTGGCTTTTGTTAATGCACAGGATAGCATGAGGAGTCAGGTCAGGAGACAGGGAGCTGATCATTTTACCTTTCATGTCTTCATTTTTATGGATTGTATACAATCCATTCCAACTCCTATATACAGGATTTCGTATTGAGGTCGTGTGAAGTTTGAGGCCCAATATACTCTCAACGCACGAGGCCTCCTCGAGAAGACACCCGTTCATCATGACTGGCAGTAGTTCGATGTTTGATAGGCGGTGATGCTTGGTTTTAGAGACAATGAATGTAACCAACCAGCCTTTTCACAGTGAGTAGTTAGTGTTAGATCAGGTGGGGAGTCAACAACAATCTCTTATCAACAAGAGTTTTAGAGATGTACTCGTATATCTTCGTATCATCGGCATAACTATTAGGTTGCTGCAAAAAATAATGACGTAATAATGTCGTTTTTTGACGTTAAAAAATACGTCAAAAAACGACATTATTACGTCATTATTTTTGCACCAAACTAATATTTACAAATTTATCGGGATATATTCTTAGATAGATCATTTATGTATATCAGAAAGAGGGTTGGTCCGAGAAGTGACAACCGGGGGCTTCTGCCTCGACCGACAGAGCCTCGTTAATAACTACCTACATGGATCTACCTGTTAGGAAGGATTTTATAATAGAGAAAACCCTTCCAGTGATACCATAGCTGGAGAGCTTGTGTAGCAAGCTTTTGTGACATATCTTGTCGATAGCCTTCGAGATATCTAATGCTATGATTCATGCGGTATGTGTGTTGTAAAGGGCCTCGATTATTCTGTGTGTACTGTTAGGACGCAAGCAGTGAACCTGGCTTATAAAAACTGATATCGCCCATTGCACAAGAAGTTGTTTCAATCTAGGTTCTCGACGATCTTCTTGTTGATTTGGTCTTCAAAAAGCTTACTGGGCACACTGAGGAGATTAACGTCTATAGTTGGAATACGAGGATAGGGCGCCCGCGTTCTTGAATACCTGTCATAAGCCTGTCACGTTCCGCAGGCTTGGGAAAGATTTCTCATTCAAACAGTAGTTAAATAACTTTGTTTGGATCGGTCATAATACTGGGTTAATATGCATAAGAACGATCAATGAATTTTTGTCAGGGCCAATGGCTTTTTGGAGTTGAATTCTAGAGACGTCTCTTGCTGAAATAAGTAGATTATTATGACTGTGCTCAGTGAGACGTGACAAGTTGAGGAGACAATGGCCCATGTCATCTAACGTTGAGTTTGAGGCTAAAATCGAGACAAAATGCTTCACTTTGTCTGTCGAGGAGGATGTGACCTCGAGGCCATTTATAGTAGTGGGTACACTTCGTTTGCCTCCGTTCATAATCTGGTTGTTGATCTTCCAGAATTCGCGAGATTCAATTTGTTTCTTTACAACCTTGGCCTGAACAACTCTCATGTAGCTGAACTTTGCGCTTTCCAAAACTCTCTTACAGCGATTGCGGGTGGTCCTGAAAGCAGTAAAGACCAGACTACACGGTTCTTTGCGATAGATTTTGAAGTAGTGATTCCAGTGGACTATTGCTGCAATGCATTCAGGGGTAAAAGAGGACTGAATGTTTTGTCTTTGCGTGAATTTTTTTGGATATAAAACACTTAATTTAAAAAAATATCCACTTTGTTATTAGGGCAGTCGTTTTAGGGGCAGCATATCGGAAGAAGATGGGAGAGGAGCTTTTGCCATATATAAACAAAAACTGTCCCAGTCTACCTTCGCATCAGAGTATGCCATTGGTTTGGAGTCAATCTGAAATGCTAATGGGGGTAAGACATTTGTCAGGAAATCACGTCAGAAATCATATATATCTGCTTGTAGATATTGTTAATTAATCTATGCCCAGACCTTTTCCCTATTTCAACTTTCTTAACAAAATTACTGCTCTCTCAAACAAACGTACACAACAATATCTTACAATCAAAAGACACAGTTATAATGGCAATATTATCCACACGTGACAATAACTGTTGTTATTTTCAGTTAACAATATGAAAATAGCGTTCTCTACATTCTTCCAGTTGCTAAGAACATTCCGTTTTTTGTTATGATTAGTTACTTTCTTTAATTAAATTCATTTCGTTTTTTGATTTGAGAAAGTCCACATTGGACGAAACGCGTCAGCAATAGCTACAGTTTTCCTATTGTCATTTATATATCTATATATATATATATATATATATAGATAGATAGATATATAGATATATATATATTTAGCAAGATTAATGCTCGATAAGCGTACATACAATTTTCCATCGCTCCGCCTGCTCCGGGACCTGTTGTCTTTTGATGTGGATGTCGCCGCGATCGAAGAGACCCACTTTGTTTGCAGTTCCGATGCGTGTGTGCTGGAGGATGACTTTGTCGTTTATTCAGCATACGGGGACCGGTCTGCCAGAGGTGTTTCTTTGCTTGTCAGACGTACTCTCGATGCGAAGGTAGACCTTGTGCATACCGATGCAGAGGGCCGGTTGATCGTGGCCGATATTGCCGTGAAAAGTGGTTCGTTCCGAGTCGTTGCGGTTTATGCGCCCAATGACCAGAGGGAGCGGGTCTCGTTCTTTCGGCGGTTGGGGCCGTTCCTGGTGGATTCAACGCGCCTAGTTTTAATGGGGGACTGGAATGCCATCCTGGACCCCAAGTTAGACAGGGGGCGGGGTGCTAGCGGGAGAGGGGGCGATCGCAGCTTGGTCGATCTGATCGACGATTATGGTCTCGTCGATAGATACCGGGTCGATCATCCCAAGGGAAAAATGTGGACGTGGGCTCTTAATTGGCCTTTTGACAAGGTGGTTAGCTACCTTGACAGAATGTTAGTGAGAAGAGCCGACATAGAACTACTAGATTGCCCTACGTTCCACTGGGTAGGCTATTCGGATCACAAACTCGTTTGTGCCCGGGTGGCGTTAGACAATAGGCCTAGAATGGCTGGCTACTGGAAGTTCAATCTGTCTTTACTGGACAGGCGGGACTTCCAGGAGCAGCTAACTAGACTAGTGCAGCGGGAGCTAGTGGGGGCGGTTATCGGGAATAGGTGGTGGGAACGCCTTAAATGTAGGATTAGGTCCTTCACCACTGATTTCAGCAAACGGCTCGCTCTAGATAGAGCTGAAAAGGTGAAGACGCTTAAAGCTAGTTATTCCCGGGCGGTGGCTGGGGGGGATCCCCTAGAGATAGCCTTAGCTAAGGAGGCCCTGGATCGATCGAATAGCGAGCGGTACATGGGTCAGGTAATTAGACATAAGTTAAGCAAGATGTCTTCCGAAGCCGTGAACTTGGGCGCAGATCTGCGCAGGGAAGAGGTCCGTCGAGGTGGCGATCGTTACATTCGTGAAGTCAAATCCCCGGAGGGGCGTACTCTTCGGGCCACTGACGACATGTGCGGAGCGTTTCGGCGCCATTTCGAGAACCGGTTTACCAAGGAGCCTGGTCTCCGTGAGGAGGAGTTTCGTAGCTATTTGGCTGACTTTCCTCGGCTTTCGCCGACTGAAGCGGCTAGCTGCGAGGGAGAGATTACGGAGGGCGATGTCTACGCGGTTTTGAAGAAGGTCGGCAGAGGCAAGTCGCCCGGTCTGGATGGTTTGCCCTATGAATTGTACTTGAGGCTGTCGCACATCTTTGTTCCAATTTTGACTGCAGTGTTCAACAACTGGTTTCGGTCGGGGTCCATCCCCAACCGGATCACCAGGGGTGTGATCACTCTGTTGAAAAAGGGCAAAGGTGGTGGGGGGAACCTAGATGATTACAGGCCCATAACTCTGCTAAACACAGAGTTAAAGATTATGGCCAAGATCCTGCTTTCGTGTCGTCCCGCAACGACATTGAGGTGGTACAGAAGGCGCTTGATCGGTACGAGAAGGTGACAGGGGCCAAAATAAACCGCGACAAGTCGTCCGGCTTGCGGTTAGGTGCCTGGAAGGGGGTCGCTCTTCCGGGCCGCTTCGGTTGGACAGACGGTCCTGTCCGCATTCTTGGAGTGTGGTTTGGGCCTGACCTCCAGCTGGAGAAGAATTGGTCTGAAGTACGAGCAAAGGTCGATTCTGCCGGTCAGACTTGGAATCGACGGAGGTTGTCCGTGAAGGGCAGGGCGGAGGTGTGTGCTACATACATTTTCCCCCTGATTCTTTATCGATTGTCCGTACTTCCTCTCTGTAAGACTCACAAGAAGGCGCTCGAGCAATCGCTATCCTCCATTTTATGGAGGGGACGCGGGAATCGGGTCGACAGACGAGTCTGCACTAAACGTCCGTGTCATGGGGGGCTGGGAATGCCGCACCTGCCGAGTCACATCCGTGCCTCTAGGTTGGCTTTCCTACGCCGTGCATTGACTGGAGGAGATCCGATTCTGGAGGGGATTGTTAGGGACGCGTTCCCTGGCCTTACCATCAGTCCCCCCATCTCGCGGGTTGAGCGCGGTCGTAAACCCAGGGATCAATCGGTTTTCCTTCGCGAGTGTCGGTCGGCCTTGAGGGCCGTTCCCCGGTCCAGTGACCTTTCTCGGCCTAGGAAGGTCTTCTATCGTGAATTAGTGGAGAGGCCCGCGAAGGATCTCCTACGAGATACGCTCGGCTTGTCGGAGGAGGAGTACTGCTCCTACTGGTCTTGGGCGCCAGCGGCGGATTACCTCAGTAACCCTGAGTTTTCGCTTAGCTGGCGATTGGCTCGGAATCGGCTGCCTCTCAACGACAAGGCTTTCATATGGGGCTTGGCGGATTTGCCAGACTGTGAACGGTGTGGCCTTGGCTTAGAGGAAACGGCTGCGCACGCCTTCTACCATTGCCCCCAGGTCCGCCCCTTATGGGACCATGTCGGCGAGCTGACGGCTCGTCTCGCTCCCGAACAGCTTGTGTCCATTGATCGCGCATACGCGTGTGACAATGTGTCGCCCCCGTATTCCGGGATGAAACGGATGGTGTTTCTGACGCTGATGGCCACGGCTCGAATGGTGATTTGGACGACGCGAAAGGAGGAAGTCTTGCGAGGCAATCGTCTTTCTCATTCGGATCTGATTCGATTCTTTGAGCATCAGCTCAAGATGAAGATTAGATCGGATAGAAAACGATTGCATTCGACAGTCTTTAGCGAAAGGTGGGTAAAAGAAGCGAGCTTGCTTCGTGTGAACGGGGCTAGCCTTGATTTTCTCTTCTAGGTCAACCTATTGCACATCGGGGTGGCTTCCTGTGGAACCCTCCCCTTGGTTAGGTTAGACAAGCTTCAGTGTACCTAGTTAATGTGAGTAAGTGTTGTTCCTGGCCTGCATCCCGGCCGTTCTTTGGTTATGATCCAAGTCGAGATTCCCATCCTCCCCAGTTTGTTTTGACCCCCGCCCCATTTTCATCTCGACTGGGTCAGTTTTATATTTTCCCATTCCAGCCTAATATTTTATACTTTTTCCCACTCCCTTAGCGAGAGCGTCTCTTGATTTTGTCCCCTGGGCAGAATACAGCGGCCTCTCTGTTTTATGGGTTGGACGGTCCCTACTAACATCAATTATGTTTAGTTTGTATTTGTGTTTATTTTAAGTTTATTATTGGGTTCATTTCCCTCCCCTCTCATTTTATCATTATTAGAATTGTATATATATATATATCATCATTAGAATTTTCATGGTATGGGGCGCGATTTTGGTAGGTCTCCCTTGAGAGCACGTGGTATTATGGTGGTTGAAGGATTGTTTGGTGATGGACGAGTTCTTTTGGTGAATGTGTAAAATGTAATGTACGAATGGGTCGCGAATCTGATTATCTAGGTATAAGATAGTTAGTGTTGACCATCCTCTACCCCTCCCCTTTATTGGCCTTGTGCCACAATTTGTACTTTTTGTTCAAATAAATACCAGTCTTGTTTTTATGTCCATCGTCTTTGTCATGTTGAACTGATTATGTTAATTGCATTTTAATGAATATTGTCCTGATGAAGGTTTATTAAACCAAAAAGTCAGACGTTGACATTTCATTCATATTAAAACAACATAATTGCATTTAAGGATTTTTGTTTGTTTTTTCCAAATATTTTTCTCCATCTATCTATCTATATATATATATATTAGGATGGTGCAAAAATAATGACGTAGTAATGTCGTTTTTTGACGTATTTTTAACGTCAAAAAACAACATTATTACGTCATTATTTTCCCACCATCCTGATATATATATATATATATATATATATATATATATATATATATATATATATATATATATATATTAGCCGGCAACTTCTATTCGAGGATACCGTCTACTAGGGTGGCTCGCAAATTCCTATTACAGACTCTCGCTCAGGTACGTTTGTGTTTGTTCAGTACCCGCAGAGCCAACCTGTGGTTTATCCTGCAACTATGCTGAGCAGACTTAGTTACAGTTTCTTGGAGAGAGCGTGTTATCTAGAGTGACCAACACATTGGACAACACCCTCAAACCCTCGGTCACGATGACTTGTAACTTCGTGCTAGCACAGCTATGGACGGACCCAAGTATTCTGTCTACACAAATTTCATTCACAAGGCTTGGGTCAACCCATGCTAGGGTTTTCAGGCACTTTCCAACGGTGCCGCACGCTGAGATCGCCCCCACTCCAGATCCAGAATGTCAAGAAATCTCCTTCCTGACAAATCGACCATGGTGAGATTCGAACCCGGTTCAATATATATATATATATATATATATATATATATATATAGCATAATGAGAAGCCACGTATACTTTCTTAATATGTATATATAGAAAAAGTTGCAAAGAGAGAGAGAGAGAGAGACAGACAGAGAGAGAGTGAGAAAGAGAGAGTGACCCAGGTCTATATCTATCTATCTATCTATCTATCTATCTCTCTCTCTCTCTCTATATATATATATATATATATATATAAAGTTGCAAATTAAAAAAATAATAATGTTTTTTTATGAAAGTATATATATATTTCTATATATTTGATATTTCAGATTGACCTCAATCATTCTTCAGAAATAACTCTGAAGAAAGATTGAGGTCAATATGAAATATCAAATATATATAAATAAATACTTTTACGGCCCATCTTTTCACGAAATTCTTACACTTTTCTAATAATTTGGCACGCGCAAATCACCGCACTGATAAAAAATATGGCGTCAGTTTGTTTACATAGCGCAGATCAGTACGAGAATTTCCGTGATTGCGCAGGCCAGTGTTGCCAACATTGTGCGAAAATTTTGTGTGAATTGATTCGACGGTTTTTGAAATATTAGAAAAATAGTTATCCCGATAATAATTTTGCACTCAGTGTATATATGTAATTATTTATTTAAAAATTATAACATAATCATGTTATAACATCACTGTAAAATTAGCCATTTTGTTTCAACATCTCCGGTGTCTTATTAAGTGATGAAGTTAAATGTAAAATAAATAGGTTTTAAAAGTTTCAAATTAATTAACGATCCTTTGCAAGGGGAAAAACGTTGTTACAAAAGCTAGAATGACCAAGCCATACACAAGTATCAGAAAAATTCAAAAAACTTGACAACGAAGTAAGGTTATAATATCTATTCAGAGCTTTAAAATTGGGGTTATATTAAAAAAAAGAATTTATTCTAAACAATAATTATTAAATTATATGATAAAATTTGATATTAAAATTAAAAGTAAAATATTACCCATTTTAAAATCTAAATTTAATATCTATTACTGAGGAGAAAAGAAAAATATATACACAGTCACGTAAAAAATAAACACGTCAAATATAAATATATATACACACATACACATACATACGCATACACATATATATGCATATACACATACACAAACATATGCATACATACTTAAACATGTACATTATTATTTTTTGTACACACAACTAAAGCAGATCATAATTTCGATTTTGATTCCGTGAAGATTTTAAAATATTTTCATCATAAAAATCTTAGGCGGATTTATGAAGCAGGCATAATATCCATCTCACTCACGGTGAATACTAGATCTGGCTTCTTTAGTATTTTCCCTTTTCTAGCGAGATTAATGCTCGACAAGCGTACATATAAATTTTAGATCAAAATAGAATTCTTTTCATTTTTCATTTTTCATTCAAAATACTCAAATTTAAGGAATACGTTTTCACAGCGTCGCCCACGTGACGACAACGTGACCATGTTTAAACGGAACGCTCATCTTATAAAACTTTCAGTTGTCTTTTTTTTTTTTTTGTACTTTTTGTTCAAATAAATACCAGTCTTGTTCTTATGTCCATCGTCTTTGTCATGTTGAATTGATAATGTTAATTATATTTAATAAATATGTCCTGAAGATGGTTTATTAGACAGAAACGTCCGACGTTGACATTATATTAACATTAAAACAGCATAATTGCATAAAAGGATTTTTGTTTGTTTTTTCCGTATATTTTTCTTCATACTGTCGGATCTATATCCATATATTTGTTTACATACTTAAACATTCATACACATATTCATGTGTACATATGCGTATATAAACTAAACACACAAACATACATATATACCAACACATATACAACGGATATACATAAAAAATATACAAACGTAAATTCACCTATATAGACATACATATGCACAAACACATCCATCCATATATATATATATATATATATATATATATATATATATATATATATATATATATATATATTTAAACGAAAAACAGACCACTTTAAGGTACCATTATAATAATTTCACCGGAGTCTTTTTAAAGGACGCCGGATCATCAGATAGTACTTCCAAAAATGAAATGAAACGAAAAATGAAATTAAAATTGATGGGTATTGTAAGTTTTGTAATTTAACAGAGAATGTAAGAGGGATAGTTAAATAGACATGGTAGAGGATAGGGAGGGATTAATTTCATATCTCTCTCAAGTATACTTTATATTGTGGGAGAAGGAGTGACCAGACCTTGACCTATTTAGATGGTTAACTTAACGGAAGTGATATATAGAAATGATAGGGGAGTAGGGTGAAAAGAAAAAAGGAAAAAGAAAAAGAAAGAAGAGGGAGAGGGAAGTAAAGAGAAAGAGGCTGTAATTAAGTTTTCGCAATTTCTATATATACACATATACATATATACATATATACATACATACATAAAAATGGGAAGATACATATATTCTAACCACATTATCTTATTGACGATAAAATATAGCAAAAGTTCATAATAATTTTTAGAAAAGTAACCACACTCAGTTGTTGATTAAGTCTATAAGCAATTAAAAAAATCTCTATCAAATAAGAGTAAATTTTAGTTAGTATCGATCATATATTCCAAGACACTGATATATACATACATATACATGTACTAGGACATACGAACATACATCCCCATATACAAATATAAAAGCGGGTTTATATGACAATAGTAGATGTGATGTGATAGTAATGTTGTAGGGGGATTGGTGGCAATGATAATATAAGTAGCAAATAGTTATTGTAAATTGGTAGAAGTGATTAGTGATGGTGGTTGGAGAATGATAAAAACAATAAATGTAATTATTTTGGTGGCAGCTTGAACTAAAATGTGATTGTTGGTGTTTTATTTTATTTTATTTCATTTATTTATTTATTTTGGTATAAATCCTGATAATAGATATTTATTCTCATGTCTACATTTGGCAATTATCTCTGATCTTATTGGTTTTTATTTGGTGGTATTAAATATGCTGGGGGTGTAATTTACAATAACTATTAGCTACTTATATTATCATTCCCACCAATCCCCCTACAACATTACTATCACATCACATTTACTATTATCATATAAACCCGCTATAAATATTAACGTAAACTACCCCCTCTCCCAGCATATTTAATACCACCATAAAAATAACCAAGAAGGATAACAAACTGCAATTCCTCCCTGATACATATACAGTCATCAAAAACAAGCAAATGACCACCTTTAAAGTAATAACAAATAAACATTTAAAAAATTAAAATAATAGCAATTTTACCTATCATAATTTTACACAGACCCCACCACACGTATATACGTGCATGCGAGGAAATGTTATTCAGCGAAAAAATAGAAAAATGCTTTGATTGCTGACATGTATACATTCACGAGACATTCATGAGAAATTTTTGTTACATTTCCGATCTTTGAATTTCAACATACAAATGCGTATGTATATAGACAACATCACATATATACATACATATGTCAAATCCCATACTGTTCACATACATGTCTATGGCTGTATGAGTCCCGGCGGACGAGCGAGTGTGTATGTGTGTCTGGGTACCTCAACAGGTGTATGGACATACATATATGTTTGCGTTAGCATGAGTGACATCACGACAACGATCCCCCACTTACATAATAACACCGATACACGCAATCTACATAAACCCAAAATTAAAAAAAATAATCACTTTGTCTGACGATCGCAAAAGCGTGAAACCCAGGGTCACAAACTCACCTCAATCCAAACAAATATATATATATATATATATATATATATATATATATATATATATATATATCTTTCCTACTACCCCACACATTATTTGGTGGATATCCATGTTTGAGTAGACGCCCTGATAAACTGAATTTCAGCGTTATCGATATAGTATCGAAAACCGTTAAAAAAAACTTCGCCAGTTCGATTCAGACAGACTGCTCTATTATGTGTCAGATTAGATAAGCTTGGTAAATTACTGTATATGAGTTTTGGTGAGTGTGCATGTGATTGTGTCTGTGAGTGTGTCTACTTGTGTGAACACGTATGTGCGATATTAACCCTGATACTGGGTAAGCTGTTTAAGGTATTTCTTTGAGCGTGCATCTGCGCAAATCTCTTGCAGAAAAATCTGCTTTTTATTATATATATATATATATATATATATATATATATATATATATATATATATATATATATATATATATATATATCTGTCGTTCTGTATGTCTTTCTCTGTCGCTCTCACTTAATCTCTCCCTCTCTCTCTCTCTGCATGTATCTTTTTAAATCTTCTTCTTTTATTGTCCTCTCTCTTTAATAGTAGTTTTTCCTATATTCTCTAACGCTCAGTAACCGCTTGCGTCCTGGTGGCTTTATTGCCGTACTTGGAGGGAAATTATTGGAAAAAAGTTCATAAGAATGGTGTTAACACGCAAAAAGGATTAAGTCAAGTGATTGTAGCATTCTGACTTCAAGACAAGAAAGCACAAAAAACATGACGGATGTGACCGAGATGTGTTACGTTTTTATTGGTTAGGAAGAAATCCCAGCATGAATCTGTAGGATTTGTCTGATTTCGGACTGAAAGCAACATTATGAATTCCACTAAAACTAGAAAAAATTACTACAAACATTCTAAAAGAACGAAGAAAATAACTGTAGCAGAAAATCCATTAAACATGGCACGTGGAACTAGAACAGTTTACCCGAGTGAGCGAAATAAAGGGTCCAGTTCGACATTCTATCTACTTGCAGAAGCTCGGAGCGTACAACGACCGAAACGTTGTAATAAATATGGCGACAAAGATGAGGACAATAGTCCGAATAATGTAAATAGTGTACATAATGCCTCATCTCAGAAATATAGACAGATACTGGGGGACCGAAACGTTGTAATAAATATGGCATCAAAGATGAGGACAATAGTCCGAATAATGTAATTAGTGTACATAATATCTCATCTCAGAAATATAAACGGATACTGCAGCAGAAAATATTCGAAACAACAGAAACTCGAACACTTGCTCCTGAAGAGAATGGTTGAATCTGCGTTTTTTTTTGTTTTTTTTCTAGCTACCAATCAGAAGCTAGGGTTAATCTTACTGTTTTATTTAAATATTTATATATGGATATGATCCTTCCATTGTTATAAATGTTTTCACTCAATGTATATTCGATTTTTTTTCTGCCATCGGCCAATTGGTTTACAATTCGTACCAAGAATATTGTGTTTTTTTTTGTCGTCATATACGTTGGAGATTATTTTAGCTGTCTATATCGACTGGCGAAAAGGTCAGCATCATGTCCAAAATATATAATCTATTTTTATTTACCTGTGCGACTTGTTACGTTTTATATACATTTCTGCAAACACACGGGCACACATTCATGCATAAATGCGTGAGTGTTGTGTTTACTTGAATATAAAGTTTTTAGTTACATCTGTACAACTTTTAGCTACGTACACACACAGGCACACATGCACGTCTCTCGCCTCTCTTTCTTTCTCCCTCACTCTCTATCTGTATATATATATATATATATATATATATATATATATATATATATATATATATATATATATATATATATGTATATATATATGTGTGTGTGTGTGTGCATATATGGTAAACCTAGTGATAGGATAAGCTATATTTATGGGCAAAAGTAGTCAATATGAAGGTTATAAAGGTATCTAAATATGAGTGGAAGCTAAACTCGACACCAAGTCAGTTTAAGGCCCGAACTCAATGATCAGGTTATGTATTAAGTTGGTGCAAAAATAATGACGTAATAATGTCGTTTTTTGACGTCAAAAAATACGTCAAAAAACGACATTATTACGTCATCATTTTTGCACAAACCTAATACATTAGATGGTAGGTATATTATTTATATATCGGGAATTAGTGTCATTAATGTCAGATATTTCCGGTTTATGAACTGTTATATTATAAATTAAAGACATTTTTTATGTTTAACGTTCTTTTTTATAGATACAAGTATTTAAGTAAATCCTCTGTTTATAATGGACAGTATTAAATAACATTTACCGGCCTGAATGTCCGAGAAACTTTCATAGAAAATATTCGTCCTTGGACAGGATTCGAACCTGCATCCTATACGGAACCGTCATTTACGCTGACGTGCCTTGACCGTATTGTTCAGACTGTTATTTTCATCTTTATTGCCTTATTTACGAGTTTCCGCCTTTTTACGCCCTGACCTTCTTCAGACTAGGATTTCGAACTGAACCTTTTTTTTCATGCAACGGGGTAGATTATTCTAGTTTCAGGTGCCATGCCTCTACATGTCTCAATTATCTCCCTTCGACTCGACTCTACAAGGTTTCGTTCACCAGTGCAATAGCCAGGTATTGAAGTCACAACTCTTTGCATCAAGTCATTGGATCCAACCAACGCTTTTATCCACTGGGCCATTGGATAATTTATAATTTGTAGTTTCAAACATTTACCAACTTAAAGTAAATCGTTTTTAGTTTCAATTATTTACATATTATTTATTGAATAATTTTTTTCTTGAAAAGAAAAGATTCCGGCTATGCTAAAATAAGGTAATTGCTTTCTTATCTGTTACGCTTAATTAACGCAAAAGTAAATAATAAAAAGCAAAAACTTGAAGGAGATATTTACTCTTATAACCTGTAATAATTACTACAAGGAATACATCGGAAAAACCTCTTGGCATTTAAATAAAATTTATACAAACACAAACGGGATCTTTTACAAAACAACAGACAAAATTCATTAGTTGCTCACTGTAATGAGTATGACCATTATTTTGTCTTAAAATGTTTCTTTAATAAAAAATATAAGCAATTTATAAAATGAAAAATGCATAGAAAGTGGTTTAATCGTGAGATCATCCACAGTAAATTTCGTCCATGTTTCACTCTTGGCAGATATTCTTTTATCAAAGTGTAGGATTTTAAAAATTCTATCTTTCTATCTATCTATCTATCTATCTATCTATTTTTCTATCTATCTATCTATCTATCTATACCTACGTTCAAAGTTTAAGTTTCGTTGTTTTATCAATTCATCAGGCACTGATTTTATTTATTTTGAAATAATATACTGGGACTCATGGAAGGGACGCTAAATTACACGTAGATTCATAGCTCAAATTTAAAATAAGTTAAATATAATATTGGGTGTAAATACACAAAATAGGGTGTAGGCAGGGCGCCATTGTAAAAAAAAAAATAAACACAAAGCAAGCTTAAATTTAAAACAGGAATGCCTGGTAACTTGTTAAGTAACAATAGACATTAAAATTGTAAAGTGAGGTAATCAATATATAACCTAAAATATGGAAGTGAAAGCCAAATTTGGATAATATATTTATCCTGAATTAAAATATTTTAAGAGAATTTTTTTCCTATGGTTACAAATTAGTATTATCTTATTTCGTTTATTATGTAGATTTCGGTCATTAATAATTTTGAGGGTGAGTCTTTTTTTACCAGCATATTAAAACTGATGACTAAACACAGTTAGTAAATTGGGAATTCGTCGCCAAAATTACACTCTTTTCCAGCAGCGGCGACCGATGCAACCTATGTTTGCTGTCAAACAATTTCTGCGACTGCATCACCCCCCCCCCTTACATGTGGACATCAAACTCTATAGAATGCAACCCCCTGGGATATTGTGCAGTTGAGCAAGAGACCAACAAAACTCCTTGTAACACCAAAGATGAACTGAAGGCAATGATTAGGGCAGCATTCACCAACTTAAACAAGGTAACCATCCAGAATAGTCGTAGGAGATCCTTTTTAGATTTAGTCTCAAGGGTTTCAAGATATTTTTTCTGTCATTTTAGTAAATATATCACTTAAAATGAGATGTCAGTCTTATCATTTTTCGTAATTTAGGCGACAATTTATCCATCGCACCCAATGTTATGTTAGCTTAATCTTTTTAAATATCGCGTCATTACTCGTCATGTCCGTTTTGTTTTTGTTTAAATTATCGCCTATAATCGGGTCTTATTGTATTGTCATCTCGTATATTATTAGGTTGGTGCAAAAATAATGACGTAATAATGTCGTTTTTTGACGTATTTCTTAACGTAAAAAACGACATTATTACGTCATTATTTTGCACCCACCTAATATTTATTTGTGTAATATATTTAGTATTTTTATTCTTAAATTTGGCAACATTTTTATCGATTTTAAGTTTTGCATATTATATTTAATTCTTCTTCTATTTGAAGATTACATATAATTTATTTAATGTATTTACTTTATCTCCAACGTATATTTAATCATAGAGAATATTTACCAGGCCATTACACAATGGTTGTGTTAATATCAGGAAACATTCGGTATTAACTGATTATTTTCGATTGAAATTTATACAATCTTCCCTTGAAAACAGTTTTTCAAGAGGATATACACTTAGAAACGTATATATAAAATTATGAATAGCTATATAAAGAAAGATAATGCGCTATATTTAGCATAATTACAATATAAGATACAATTATTGATTTTTTGGGACAAAATAAATGTAAGCTGAACATTCTCGTTCTCTATAGAGACGTCATAAAGTTCTTAAAGTCACTTGATTGCCCGTTCTGCAAACTGATTACTTCTACGAATTTACAGTCTCGGTGGATCCGAATTCCAAAAGTTTTTCACAGTTTAATACTTTTTTTTTGTCAGACTGTAAACTGCTACATGGCTTCTGATAATTATCTGCATTGTAGACTTGGTTAGTAAACTAATGGTCCGCCCATCTGTAAAGAGATGAGCTTACAAATTCCGAGTAGCGAGTCTCTTTTCTCTGGTAGCGACACCTCGGCGTGGTGTAATAGTGATTTTCTAAGCCCGGCTTAGATGTTGCACAAGGCCGAAAGTATGGGGTACTCAGTGAAGATTGAACTTACTACTCAGTTGTAATTGCTCTAGCAAGACAAGCTTTCTAACCATTACACCAAGTCGAGGTGCCCCCAGCGTGGTGTAATGGTGAGCAAGCTTGTCCCTCTAGATCAGTTATGATTGAAAAGCGAGTTCGATACTCACTACATACTCCATACATTCGGCCTTGTGCCACGTCTAAGCTACACTTAGAAAATAACTATTAAGGGGCGTGCTTTCCAGCTTAGGCTTGCGCATGCATCAAGTGGTCGAACTCTGTTTTCGGGCAGAGAGTAACCCAGATGAGGCTATACCGAAGTGAGTCTCGTCTGGGGCGGTTAGCAAACTCGATCCCGTGTATGCGGGGTCTATGGGGAGTTTTTGCTCGAGGCTACGGGATCGGATTGCCGCACATAAAACACACCCTTGTGCCACGTCTTGCTCCATGGGGAGGTCGGTTAAATATCGCTTCCATTCCTCTGGTGTAAGAATAAATTCCAAAAGAGCTCTAGAATTGTATTTTTCATTACTCAAGTTATGTATTTGTTGAAACTTTATGAAATCTTCCAGTTTCTTCGAAAAACGTAGAACTCGATATACATGAGATAGAAATTTCACATCATCACGCCATTCTGCTGTTTTAGTAATCTATTCTTTACCTCTCTTGAAATTATTCTTGAGCAGTTCGTAGTTATTCACAAGTTCACGTATAAACAGATATTCGATACTAGGTGATGTATTGAGTTAATTCACACATAGCAGCAGTAGGGTTTAAGGCTCTGTTGAACTCGACATACACGGGAGTTTTTATTGGTAAAAAAGAAAAACAAATTCTCCAATCATGCTTCATCTGGCTACTATCTCATAGGGAGATATGAAGCTCTTTAATTTTAACCTACCGAACGTTAACAAACAACAAGGACTCATCTCTCCTTCTGATACCATATGCTAGAACTTTTCGAAAGACGAATTTTCATCGTTCTATAACAAGAAATATGTTCAAGAAGTAAAAAGAAAACTATATGTGGAATATGTCGTATAATGTTTCTCAGTAGAATAAATATTACGAGAAAGACACGTTAAAATTTCACGATTTTCCTAATTACATTTTATGATTGTTATATTCCATGTTAGGGGAATAAACACATAACACCAAGTGGATAATACAAGAAAGGTTTATTGTACAGAACAATTACAATATGAAAAACTATAGAGTTATACGCACAGATCAATCTAGTAGTGAGTGTCACTAATTGGAAGGTCGGACTGGCTTGTGACGTCTCGCTCTCACTTTTCCCTGAGTCTTTTGTAGACAGATTACTATATAGATACTTACTACCTAGAGTGTAATCATTCATCGAGGTGATTGTTTATTTCATTACATCAACGATGAATCTAAATACTTAACTCTTAAGTTAATGATTGAATAAACTCACGACGAGTTCTACGACAATAAAATATCCGTAGAAGTTTCCCTGTCGTATCGTTCAATATTAGAGCTTAAGAAATTTAACAAAATATTGCAATAATAATCATAAATATGAAGGCTTGAAGTTATTTTAAGAAGTGGATGCAAATGAAATGATTTGAAATTTAAAACATTTTCATTTCACTGAAAGCATTGTAAAACATTTCTATCTTCCCTTCTTTCTAATCTTCATTTTCTCACTGAAATCATGTAGTGCTTTTTCCCGCTTTGCATTATTTTCTGGCGGAGGGAATTGCGTCATTGTGCCATTTTTCTTACAGAGGGTACCCAAGTCACCCCATTATACTGTGCAGTCGATGAAACCAAGAAGATCAACGCACATGCGCGAAATTAAATATTCAAAATGGCGACAATTTATCCCTATCACCCTGTCTATCTGTCTGTCTGTCTCTCGACATATATATATAAAATTACTATATATTAGCAACCGTATATGCGCACGTTAACGTGCATACATATGTAGACAATTAAATATTTACTAAATTTACTTTAACATGCAAACAAAACAGTGCTCAATGTGGTTAGACAGAGCTAAGAAATATATATATATATATATATATATATGTATATATATATATATATATATATATATATATATATATATATATATTAATAAATATACATATACCTACGTTCGAAGTACGACTTAAGTTTTGTTGTTCTACCAACTCATCAGGCACGAATTATTATTTATAATTCAATAATAATAATAATAATAATAATAATAATAATAATAAGGCATGACGAAGGTGCGAACTAACAAAATGATGAACGTGCACAATTATAATAGAATTTTATTTTAGATGTTGGTTGCCTATTTGGATTACTCTTTTGACTACTCAGGATAATGTTTCGTATTAATACTTGCAAAATCGACAATATCCAGGACGAATGACATCAGATCCGTTGCTGTAGTCAGCGAAACAGGAACGATAAATCATGATGTACAAGGCTGATAGATACGTTCAGCACGCAAGTCATGGCAGAATAAGTCGATC
>OZ010591.1:91930913-91955913 GCA_963932145.1 Acanthosepion lycidas | reverse complement strand
AATCAATCCTATGACTAAATGTAGCCACTGGATTGCTGCGCAGCTGACCAGTTCCCTTCAATTATCGGTGTTGAAATCCAGAGATATATTAATTCATGTGTAGCCTTTCTTGGGAAATTAAACTTAGCGGTGTCCATTACTTTCCAGGTAAAATGAAAATCAGCCAACGTTTTCCAGTTGAAGGCTCGCCTTGCTTACGAACACGTGACCGTTTATTTCACCGTGAAAAAAAAATCTTTTTTAAACTTTGACTACAATCTAGAGAGCTCTTTGCCCATTAATGTCGCGTCATGACCACACCCATAGAGTTCAGTCTGACCCATTTGCTAGATTAGCGTTGACCATATGATAAATTTAATTCTCCGTTTGGCATGTCGTATTTTAAATCCAGCTGGGTGTTTCGTCACTCTCCTCACCAAAAAATCCTAATGGCGGAAGCGGTTTATTTGTAGATTGCCTGATCAATGCGGCAGGTACTACTGGGATACTTCATACCAGTAGCACTTTGATATAAAAGTATTACTTATGCAAGTTAAAAGCAAAAGATTTACCTCTGTATTATCTGTAAATTATCTATATATTATCATTATCTATCACATAAATCAGTAATATAAAATTATACGATTTTCAAATGGAAAACTCCTTACACCTATCTGCGGAACAAACATTCCAGGAATATTTTTAATCGCGTTATTTCTACTATCTGATGATATCATAATAAATTTTGTCTTTTTGTTATCTCTCATAAACCTTGTTCCATTTTTCAGCTATGTATCTTACTTTCCTCTGTCACTCTTGCCTTCAATCTGCCCTTTGAGTATCATTTTTCCAAGCTCTCTTTCCTCATTATTCGCCCCTATAATTTTGAATTGTATCTTCATGATGCTAAATATAAGCGTCCTTTTTGTTTCCATTCATGTAAATTGTAGATACTACTGAGAATAAACAACCTGCTTAAACTATTTTTGATTGTTTTGTTTTTACGGATTATCAACACATTGCAAGTTATTTAAAGGACAAAAAATGGCTTGTAAGTATTTTTTATGTAATAATGATTTAGTGATACAAGTGTCAATAATTAACCCATAGTTAGGGGGAGTGGATTCATACTTTTCTCAAGAGTAAGTGAAAATAAAGAACCCGACTGAAATTTGAACTCAGCTCTCCGATTAACAATTGCGAGCAATTATCCATTACACCACCCTCTCATCTCAACATACAGCAACTGGTATTCCCAAGCTGATACCACTCTAGATACTGACCAGGCTCGACGTTGCTTAACTTCGATGATCTTGCGGGAATTGATGTTCCAATGTGATGTGACCGTAAGCAGTCAGCATAGAAAATGAGGTAAGTGAATAGACAAAAATAGAACGAGGATTAAATGATTGTTATTCTCCTTATTGAATTTAATCCACCTAATATAGCGAGATTAAGCCTAAAGAACAAGAATAATAGAAGACTTACCGGCGTCGATAAACATAACAACTTAAAATATGCAAATAACACTATATTGATAGCAGATGCAGAAACCAAATTAAAAGTAATCATTGGCTATTTAATAAAGGGAAGGAGGGACGATTAAGAAGACAGTATTCATAGGTGCCAGCAAAAAAGAGAGAACAAGTTATGCTTTAAAAGGGTGGGATGAAAACTTCATAGGCTGACTACGAAAGAGAGACGCTAGACCTATGAAATCTAGCATGCGTTAATTTCAAATTTTCTTATTAATAACTTCATTGTTTCTGTTCAGTTATGTAGCTAGGCTGAAATGTTTATAGGTTAACTATGAATAGTGATGTTCGAGCTGTGAAATCTTGCATATCTTAGTTTCAAGTTTTCTTATTAATAACTGCATTTTTCCTGTCCAGTTACGAAGTTGGGCTGAAAAATACATAAGCTGATTATGAAGGAGTTTTACTAGAGCTGTGTTTCTTGTATGCATTAATCTCAGCTTCGTATTAATAACTGTGTTGTTCCTTTCCAGGTACGCGACAGGGCTCAAAACTGACAATGAAGTAGTGATGCTAGAGCAGTGAATTGTTGCATGCATTAATTTAAACTCTTTTCATTAATAGCTGGATTGTTTGCTTCCAAGTGTTTCCTTGTTTCTTTCCAGGTAAAGTGTTCATCCTGTTAGTCAAAAAGCCATCAACTGCAGATATAACGTCAATATCACTTTGATATTGGTTCTGAGCCAAGTGTTTTTGCGTATTGGGTAACAGTCAAATCTTGAGAAGAGGGCGTGTGGTAACAAATTTAAAGCTACATCAATCGTTGGATTTGTGTACTGTGGAAATGTGTTTTTTTTTATTAAACAAGACTCCTTTTGTTAGATCTTCTGGGCGTTTGGTCTTGCTAGCCTATCGCAACGTCCTCAGTAAGTTGGTATATTACTCTCCATTGATGGTTTGGCCTTTTTGAAAATAGTCAATAATCACAATGCCTTTTTCATCCCCTCAATATTGAGATTATCACTTTCCCTGCAGATCAGATGAACTTGACCTTCTTTGAAGCAGATGAAGAGAGATGTTTCTTTTGCAGGTATTCTTTCTTTCTCTGGCTCAGTATAATAAGCCCTACACTCTCCGTGGGTTAGAACATTGAAGGAAATCATCTGGCTCCGCCTCAAGCAATGTCAAATTTCCACGTGTTAAGATCAACCAGGTGCGCTTTTGATCAGGTGTCAGAAGACGTGGCATCCACCGAGCAGAAACTATCATACCAGTTCATTGTGCAAGCTATTCTCATCTCTCTCACGGGATATAGTAATAGCATTGCCTAATTCATTTATAGTCAATCACCTGTCATCCATCACCGTGTTGTGAACTTGAGCAATGTTTTCCTCGGTGGTGTCAGTTGCACGAGTCCAGACATTGATCATCTTCGAATCTGTCCCTACCCACTTTTGCAAAGTTGAGCAACCATGTCAGTATAAATGTTCATTAGGCTTAAATCTTCTTCTGTAGGTACGTGATAACATCATGATGCCAAAACGTTGTCCATTTTCAAGAGAAGTATTTACTAGTTATATTCAAGACTTCTTTGAACAGTTACATGTCAGTTTACCTGGAAGGAAACGGCGGAATTATGAATAAGAAGAGTTGAAATTAATGCATGTAAGGTTTCACAGCTCTAGCATCACGCATTCATATCAAACCCACCTTAGTATATAATTAAACAGAACTTTGTAGTGTCGGAAGAAACAACGACATAATGTGATACAGAAATCCTCAGACTATAGGAACAGAGAAAAACCCTTTCAGAAATTAAGCAATGTAGTAAGATATAGGAAAATATTGTTAAAAACTCTGGGAAAAGTATGGAACTATTGAGTAATATCTTATCTCCAACATGGTGGTGAATGCTTGACAATATTTATATTGATACAGAAGAGATTTAAAGCAAGTGAGATTATTTACCTATAAAGGCTAAGAATACCATGGGGAGAACCTGTGAACATCGAGGAAGTTTTAAGGAAATTGGAAAACAAGGACACTTATGCAGACTATCAAAAAGAGATAGTTGAGGTTTCTAGGATACATAATGAGGAATGCAGGATAAGAGAATTTAACACTCGCAGGGCAAACCGAAGGCAATATTAGCAAGGAAAATAGAGAGTAAACCACTTAACGAGTTTGTGTGAATGGATGGCAAAATACGGATAAAGAGGGACAATAAAGGGTCAGAGATTACGTAAAGCAACAAAGGAAATGAACGCTTGTATTATTTACATTATTCGGACTGTTATCCTTATCTTCATTGTCATATTCACAACGTTTCGGCAGTTTTACGTTCCGGCCTTCTGGAGGTATTTGGAATGTTTTCAAGTATACATGGCCCATTGGATAAAGACGTTGGTTAGATCCAGTGACTAGACCCAAAGAGTTGTAAGTTCAATACCAGGCCACAGCAGTGGTGAACAAAAAAAACCCAAAAAACTTGGAGAGATGAGTTAAAGGGAAATAACTGAGACATTCGGAAGAGGAGTGGCACGTTGAACTAGAACAATCTACATGAAATGAAGGGTTCGCTTCAAAATCCCAATCACCTGAAGAAGGCCGGAGCGTACAACGGCCGAAACGTTGTGAATATGGCAATAAAGATGCGAATAACTCTCCGAATAATGTAAATAATACAAGTAATCATAATAACTCATCTCAGAGATATAGACAACTATTGAAATGAAAACGTGGAGAGCTATGATCGCTTACACTCTGAAGAAGTATGGCATATAAAAGAATTATCAAAGAGAAATGTTCTATCAGAGTGATGATTTGGCTAGCCATTTCAACAGAAGAACAAAGAATGAAAATTTTGGTAAATATTTGGACGTTTCTGGAGAATTGGACAAACGGAAATATAACGGTGACAATCGTGTCTGTCATATTTACTTTTGTTGGGACAGTGCCAAAAATCGTCGATTAAGGGTTGGAAGAACTAAAGATTCGAAGAAAGAATTTAAAATATCCAAACAACAGGCTTATTAAAACGGATAGAATACCGAAGAGATTTTTGAATATTGATTAAATGTATAGTCATTTAATTTCGAGCAAGAGACTCAAGACAATTCGGTCCGGAAACGCAAGGAACACAAAATGTTAAACTGTCAGAATTAATCGGATTTATAATGAATACAAATGTCCAATTGCTCATTGTTTGTAATTATTATATATCTATATAAGAAATGATAGATATGAAATCATTATCATCAAAACTACTTCTGGCGAAGAGTCTTTGCTTTTTTGCCATAAAAATAACTAATAGCAGTAATAAAAGGCAAAATAGAAGAAAAAAAATCTATACTCTAATTGATTAATCGAATTGTTTTTACGGCTCATCAACCTTTTGCAGGTTTTTTAAAGAAAGAAAATATTTTTAGATTGTGTGATTTTAAGTGGTAATAATGATTTACTAATACAATTCGTACTAATTAACCCGTAGATTCGGGAGAGAAAAGGTTGATTCATACCTTTATACCTATTCCAATGGTATTTGCACGTATGTGAATATAATAAACCCTGCTAGAATTGGAACTAGGCTCTCTGATTTTGAATTCCGTGTCGATATCCATTACATCACCAACATATCCAAGCTTACCGCACCTGGTATTCTCAAGCGGTCACCCATTTAGTTTATGGCCAGACTCTATGTTGCTAAACTTTCACGTGATATAAGCCTTAAGAACATTTCCAAAGACAAAACGAATGAGTGGCAGATATCCAGATGGTCAGGGATACGCAGAGGGAACCTGAAAAGTTTCGCTATAAATAGCGGTACAAACCGATGCCAAAAATAGCAACGATATAAATGTTATAAGAGATCAAACGAAAAAAAAAAAACAAAAAAAACAGTGACGGTAGAGAGTTCATGATTGAGTAAGTGAGTAAAAAAACGGAATAATAACTTTACCATAAGGGGATAAGAATAATGGATAGCGGCTCGGATTGAGGAAGCGGAGAGCCGAGTTCGAATTCCAGTCGAATCCATTGCATTGACTTACCTGCTAATACCTCTGTGAGAGGTATGATTCTCTTCTTATCCCTTCTGCTATGTGTAAATAGTAGGAGAGACTATAGATTTGAATGGCAAATGGTCTTCCGCAGAAAGAAATGACAACCTATTGCAGGAAAAAAAAAATCTGCCTCGGTAGTCATATATCGAAGGATACATGATCGCCTAAGCGTGTATCACGCATGGCACATAACTGTCTGATTGATCTTAATGGGATGTGTAGGACAGATAACTCATGACTCAAGACTTGAAGAGGTGATGATTTCGGGAGTCTGTTCGACAAAGCAACAGTTCTGGTGGAAGAAGTTTTCTGGGTAGAACTTCTTTGTTACAACTGGAATACGAAGGTGAATAACAATTAATCGAATCTGTATATAGGACATGACTAGTTTTAGTTCTGAAGATTTGGATTGGCCGAACTAAGTTCGTTTGAACAATTAACATGAAAATAGCAAAGTATTCGTCTTTGGGAATTACGTTGTAGGTTGGAAAATAAATAATATCCTACAGAGACAAATTAAACATTTTGTACTCAAGACTAAAATGTGAGCATTTAGCCACTCTCGGCGTGATATAGAAACAGTGTTCCATTTTTAGTTTGATCTGGTACTTGTAACACGTCAGAATACTCAGGTACATTTTGGAGCGCTACAAATAAAACCACTTTCCTTAAATCTTTAGGGTGGATCTTTTATATGTGTTCCACTTGACGTCCGGATTGAGATAGCGTTCCAACAGATGTTTCAGATAAGGAGTCTCTTTCAAAGTAAAACTGTTCATCATTGGTGTAAATACTT
This sequence comes from Acanthosepion lycidas, assembly GCA_963932145.1. Taxonomy (NCBI): domain Eukaryota; kingdom Metazoa; phylum Mollusca; class Cephalopoda; order Sepiida; family Sepiidae; genus Acanthosepion; species Acanthosepion lycidas. Next base: position 91,949,602 of record OZ010591.1, on the reverse strand, counting down.
GGTCTACTCTGTGATGTAAATTTATTAGGTTTTATTAGGTTGAATTTTTAGACACTCAGAAAACAGTCTGCCTGTCTTAGGGGTTATCAGAGAAAATACAAAGGATCTGCGGTCCATATAACATCAGTACAACCTTCAAAAGCTTAACGACACTTCGCAGATATCTCTCCCGAGTGAGATCCCCCCATAGCGGAGAACATGACTAAAGTCTGTGTGTACGCTATCCCGTGCAGCTTCGGAAAGGAATATAAAGGAGAGACAGGCCGCTCCTCAGGGTAAGGATTCAAGCCATTTTCTATGACTTATTATATAAAGCTGTAAATATTTTTGTCAATTCTGTAAACTTAAAGAATCATCACATATGCTGGACCGCAATAGGAGAGACAGGCCGCCCCCTCAGGGTAAGGCTTCAAGAACACCAGAAAGCTGTAACACGAGAGGAAGTAGAAAAATCAGGCGTGGCTGACCACATATGGAGAGAGAAGGGAGATCATTGCCCTCTGTGGGATCATGTTGAGATCATAGACAAGGAACACCATTGGAAAATTCGTAAACTTAAGGAATCAGCACATATGCAAGACCACAAAAAATCTCCTGAGCCGACCAAGCCTAGAAATAAATACAATATGGGAAACAGTAATAAGGAGTGCCAGAGAAAAGCAATGATAACAACAAGGTTGCAATATGAGCTCTGGTAAAAATATGTAATGATAACAGCAAAAATTGCAATATGAGCACTGGTTAAAATGGTTGCTGAAGACATTAGGGTTATAATACCTAGAAATTCATACCCAGATGTCCTCAAGGACACATGGCACAGTGGATAAAGGCTTTGGTTAGATCCAGTGACACGACCCAAAGAGTCTGATTTCAATACCCGTATAAGGCAGTGGAGAACTTTCAGAGGGAAATTAGCAGGAGATAACTGTTAACTGACATCCATCAAACATGTCTACCCCAGTGAGCGAAATAAAGGGTTCAGTTCGAAATTCCAAGAAGGCTGGAGCGTACAACGGCCGAAACGTTGTGATAAATATAAATAGTCCGAATAATGTAAATAATGTACATAATACCTCATCTCAGAAATATAGACAGACTTTGAATTTTTAGGTTTGAATGTTGCAGTCCGGATTCCTCCTCTATTGAGCTGTTGTTCAAGATCAGAAGATTTCAGCTGCCAGACGTTTATATTTTTGGAGGTGCACCCATAAATCGTGTTATCATTCATATCCTTGAGCTATGATTTCCTGAACAATATTAAACCTTTTGCCTGAGCTCCTGAGACAAAATTCGCAAATAATTCGTGTTTCACGGTATATATAAAAATAGTTATAAGTGTTTACCCCTCCTTCAACCGGTAGCTGTCATTTTTCTCTGTTACTATCCAACCGGTTACTGGGCATTACGTCACTTTTCTGTATCACCAGTAAAGTAGTCGTCAGAGCTCAAAGGGTTAATATAAAGAAGTGTGCTTTGAGAAACACCTACTTTAAAAGGATAATTAACTGAGCGGCAAGCGTTTTAATTGGGAACTCTATCTCTTAGATAACAAACGTCATTAAAAAAAAATCTGTAAGTTTGAAATTGAAATGGTTAATTCGATGCAGGTGAAATGAGTGACTTAGGTATTAGGAGACAAGACGTCAACCTGGCATTGGATTTCGAAGTTTCAGCAAAACACAGAAGAAACCTGACAGGGATTAAAAAAATAGTTAAGTGTCTCTACCTTTGAAAGAGAGCTCATGAACTTAGGGAATTTGAAATCCTGCCAGTTGTTACTGGAACTCAGATGAACAATTCTATAAGCCTGAACCGCGAAAAAGACGAATAGCTACAGCAAGAAAAAAACTCTAATATAAAACCCATCCTCCACTATATTGGTAGACAAAGGAGAATTTGAACCTTAATAATCACACTAAAATTAATGGTTACTTAAAAACCTAGATTAACATGCGAACTATGTTTTTGAGTATCACTAATATTAACAGACAGATATACACGGATTTCATATCATAATATAACTCAGTATTTTCGATCGAAAGTTACATGACTGTTGGATTAATATTAGGTTGGTGTAAAAATAATGACGTAATATTGTCGTTTTTTGACGTATTTTTAACGTAAAAAACGACATTATTACGTCATTGTTTTGCACCAACCTAATATATTAAATATGTCAAGGTTATTTTGTGTCTTTACAACCTCATAAAATTAGATGCTCTACAAACTATTTTACGTCATGCATAAACTTGTATAATGTATGAATCCCGTGGACATCCCACTGAGTACAATTATTTTGAAAATCCTTTTGCTCGACGTAAAATCCGGCATTAATGATAGGCTTATAAATTATCATATTCATTGTAGGTTGCTATTTACAGCCAATTGTTGGTTTCTATCTCTAGCCAATTAACGCTTAAGTAAATATGTGATAACGAAACTTATAACTAAAATACAAGTGAAGCAATCTCTTATTCTTTATGGGCCGTGTCCCTCAGGACGTAGAGGATCATGGATCTCTCCAACTTCCCGTCTTTTGTAGATTTTAGTAAATTCTATCATTCTGTTATTTCTCCTAAACCTTGTTCCGCCATCAAATTTATTCAACTTCACTAAGCATGTTATGAGTTGTCTTCGACTGTCACTGTTACCTTCAATCTGTCCTGTGCGTATAATATTTTCCAACCCTTCTTTACTCACTATGTGCCCTAGATTTTTCAACTGCCTCTTCTCGAAGTTAATTGTAAGTTTTTTTTGTTACCATTTTTACAAAAACATGATATTCTTCTGTATAAGCACATTTCTGTTGCTTCATGTCTCTTCTTCATCCTTGAGGAAATCATCCAGCACACACTGCAACACAAAAGGACAAATATCACGTAACAGTTTAGTGCTCTAATTTTTGCTTCTAGCGAAGTTTTTTCTATGTCTTAGAACTCTGCTTAGGTTTTGGAAGGCCACTTTGTCTATCCCAATACGCGTTCAGATTTCAGTGTCGCACTTTCTGTTCTCTGTTGAAACACTTCCTAGATATTTAAATTTGTTTGATTTTGGTATCTGTGATTTGTAATTTGCCTTTTGGGCTCATACTTTTGCTAACAACCATTCATTCTGTCTTCTTGCAGTTGGTGTTTAGTCCTTTTATCTCGCTTTCCTCCACTAGTTTCTGTAGGCGTTTTTGCGGTTCTCTTTCCGTCTCTACTATCAACTGAAATCCGAAGACATATTAGGATAGTCAAGGAAGCAAACTACCAGAGTTCTAAGAAATAGGAAAATTTTAATAGAAACAAGAAAAGAGCACTAAAATGCTATGCGATATATCTCCTCCTGCACGGCAGTGATTGCTGGACGATGTCCTCAAAGATGAAGACTTGAACCAATAGAAGGATTTCATGGAATGAACTTATGAGCAACTACGAATCTTTTAGGAAAGTGGTAACAAAAAGTAAACTAATACTTAGAATCAAGAAGTGATAGTTGAAGGCACATAATGAAAAAGGATGACTTGGCAAATTTGATACTCATGAGACAGACGACAAAAGGGACATAGGAAAACAATGGAAAATATACTTAATGATCTTGAGTAAATGGATGGCGGGACAGGGTTTAGGAGAAATAAGAGAAAGTTTGTTAAGATCTTCAAGGGACAGGCTGTTGTAGAGAGCCATGATCAGCTATGTCCTGAGGAGATACACCACATAAAAAGAAGATTCAGCTATGCCTCCCATTGCTCTCTTGGGGGAAAAAAAGGATCTACCTTCAGAGTGATCGTACTGTTATCGTGCCCTTTAGATCTGTATTCTTCTGGCAACATCTCGTTACTATATAAATTTTGAATTCAACCCATCCCATGGGATTTATTGCAAACAGTTTTCTCAGAAAAAATAGAAACTTCGCGGGAGATGAAATAGATTCCATCTAACGACCTTCCATATCAGAACTCTAAAATATACATTAGCAACATTAACTTTGTTTAATCACAGATAATATATATTCAACAAATATTTTATATATTATTATTCATGTCTGCAAATAGGTTTTCTTGATTATGCACAGATAAAAAGATAACTGTAGGCAATCACTCAAATGCAGAACTTTCCCCTAATCGAAACCTTAGAGGGAGGTTCAAATTATAAATAATACAATATTCCTTCTATGGTTAATACTAAGATTTGGGAAAGAGAATTAACATACCTGACCTTTTTGATGGATGGCCAACCTGCGTGCCTGTTGGTGATGTACTTCTTCTGATAGGGACCGAAATAAACGCATCTTAATCAAGATGAAAGCTTCTTGAAGTGTCTGGTATTTCCGTGTTGCCCTTGTCAGAGATTTTCATTGCACATACTTCTTTTCTTCTAGTTTTCATTATGTTTTCCTTTTATTCACGTTGAATATCAAAGTAATGAAAGTGAAAATAAATAGTGTGGCACAAGGCTGGCAGATTTTGGTCTTCGAAATAGAGTATTTCTTACTAACTTCTCCACAACATATAACCTTCTTACTTTACCTCAATAAACCCTTTCGGATTTCTTCCCTTTTTAACTATTTTTATTGTATTTTCTTTCTTTCTTTCATTGTTTCTTTCTTTTTTTCTTTCTTTCTTTCTTTCTTAGATTGCTTTTCTTTCTTTTGAAAATTGTTCATTTTCATATTTCCCTTTATTCTTTCTTTCTTTCTTTCTTTCTTTCTTTCTTTCTTTCTTAGATTGCTTTTCTTTCTTTTGAAAATTGTTCATTTTCATATTTCCCTTTATTCTTTCTTTCTTTCTTTCTTTCTTTCTTAGATTACTTTTCTTTCTTTTGAATATTGTTCATTTTCATATTTCCCTTTATTCTTTCTTTCTTTCTTTCTTTCTTTCTTTCTTATATTGCTTTTCTTTCTATTGAATATTGTTCATTTTCATATTTCCTTTTATTCTTTCTTTCTTTCTTTCTTTCTTTCTTTCTTTCTTTCTTTCTTTCTTTCTTTGATTGCTTTTCTTTCTATTGCATATTGTTCATTTTCATATTTCCCTTCATTCTTTCTTTCTTTCTTTCTTTCTTTCTTATTTTCTTTCTTTCTTTCTTTCTTTCTTTCTTAGATTGCTTTTCTTTCTATTGAATATTGTTCATTTTCATATTTCCCTTCTTTCTTTCTTTCTTTCTTTCTTTCTTTCTTTCTTCTTAGATTCCTTTTCTTTCTATTGAATATTGTTCATTTTCATATTTCCCTTCATTCTTTCTTTCTTTCTTTCTTTCTTTCTTTCTTTTCTTCTTAGATTGCTTTTCTTTCTATTGAATATTGTTCATTTTAATATTTCCCTTTATTCTTTCTTTCTTTTTTTCTTTCTTTTTTTCTTTCTTAGATTGCTTTTCTTTCTATTAAATATTTCTTCATTTTCTTCTATACTTTAACTGATTTTTTCGTTTTTTTTAACCAATTTTGTTTTTCATTTCCACACAATTTTTTAAATCTGTCATTCACACATCCTTTGTTTGTTTGTTTGTTTGTTTGTTTGTTTCTTTCTTTCTTTCTTTCTCGTTTATCCATAGTTAAACTATCTTTCCTTCTTTTTAACATTGTTCTGTATCCTATTTCTTTCTTTCTTCATCTTCCTATTATTTTCGTTCTTTTCAGCTTTAACCACCATCCCTTTGTTTTTTAACATTTTTTCATATTCCCATTTTTCACTCTGTTTTTTAAACTCATTTATTCCTTCATTTATTGCTTCATTCATTCTTGATTTTACACTGATTTTCAATTAATCTTTCCATATTCTTAATTTCCTGTTTGCTTTGAAAAGTTTCTTCTCTTTTTTTGGCTGCCGGTTCTTCATAACATATGCACGCACCTACATTGCAAATGTAATAGAAATTATTACTTCTTTTCTACATTCAAATGGTCATTGCTCGAGTCAGGATGAAAAAAATAGAGGGGGGCAAAATGCTTACAAATATACTACACATGACTATTTTACGTTTCTGTGTTCCGTTTCCGGAGTCAAATCTTTAAAATGAAACAATTTTTTGAAATATTTCGAATTGAAAATATTGTTTTTATTCATTTTCTATGGCTTATTATATAAAGCTGTAAATATTTTTGTCAATTCTGTAAACTTAAGGAATCATCACATATGCTAGACCACAATAGGAGAGACAGGTCGCCCCCTCAGGGTAAGGATTCAAGAACACCAGAAAGCTGTAACACGAGAGGAAGTAGAAAAATCAGGCGTGGCTGACCACATATGGAGAGAGAAGGGAGATCATCGCATTCTGTGGGATCATGTTGAGATCATAGACAAGGAACACCATTGGAAAATTCGTAAACTTAAGGAATCAGCACATATGCTAGGCCACAAAAAATCTCCTGAGCCGACCAAACATAGAAATAAATACAATATGGGAACCAGTAATAAGGAGTGCCAGAGAAAAGCAATGATAACAACAAGGTTGCATTATGAGCTCTGGTAAAAACATGAAATGATAACAGCAAACATTGCAATATGAGCACTGGTTAAAATGGTTGCTGAAGACATTAGGGTTATAATACCCAGAAATTCATTCCTAGATGTCCTCAAGGACACATGGCACAGTGGATAAAGGCTTTGGTTAGATCCAGGGACACGACCCAAAGAGTGTGAATTCAATACCCGGTTAAGGCAGTGGAGATCTTTCAGAGGGAAATTAGCAGGAGATAACTGTTAACTGACATCCATCAAACATGTCTACCCCAGTGAGCGAAATAAGGGGTTCAGTTCGAAATTCCAAGAAGGCCGGAACCTACAACGGCCGAAACGTTGTGATAAATATAAATAGTCCGAATAATGTAAATAATGTAAATAATACCTCATCTCAGAAATATAGACAGACTCTGAATTTTTAGGTTTGAATGTTGCAGTCCAGATTCCTCCTCCATTGAGCTGTCGTGCAAGGTCAGAAGATTTCAGCTGCCAGACGTTTAGATTTTTGGAGGTGCACCCATAAATCGTGTTATCATTCTTAGACATGATTTCCTGAACAATATTAAACCTTTTGCCTGAGCTCCTGAGACAAAATTCGCAAATAATTCGTGTTTCACGGTATATATAAAAATAGTTATAAGTGTTTACCCGTCGTTCAACCGGTAGCTGTGCATTGTCATTTTTCTCTGTTACTATCCAACCGGTGACTGGGCAATTCTGTCAAATTTATATATTAAAATGTTTTTAGCAATAAATAATCATTTTCATTTGCACAATATACGAAGTTAACTAAATAAATCTTGGATAACTTTGCATAAAATTGATCAAATTTTTAGACGTTAAATGGTTTACAAATTTTAAGGCGCGCATTTGGTTCGATTTGTACGTTAGATAAGGACCTGTTATATTCAGGTGCTATTAGTATGTGCTAAAATGAAGTAAATAAAAATTCGTTTGATATTTATAAAACAACTGAAATAGTAAAGAATCATTGCGCAATAGAATAGTGAAACGGAAATACTGTAAATAAGCACGTAGAAAACAGTTGTCATTTGCAAAATACAATTTAGATGCATCAAGGGTGGTCTTCAGTGATGCACTGTCCTCATTGCAGATATCAGATTTTGCATCATATCAGTTCAAACAGCAATCCCGACTTGACTCCGGACGAGTCAGGCCGCCTCCTTGAAACTGTCGTGCTACGATATTGCATAAAAAAGATAGACATATCTAAGCGTCAGTCAATCAAAAAAATGCTTTTTACGCTCCCCTCCTATAGACTGTTGTCTTTTTACTTCTTCCGCTTTCGATTCGAGTTACTTCTCCTGGATTCCTAACTCGGTAAGCTGGTCTCTTTCTTATATAATTTAATCTAAATGTTTTATACGTTTTAAATACTAATACCAGTTTAGTTATCATATAAAAAGTTCATAAAAATATTCTCTATTCATGGGAATTTACAAAAGCTGAGCATAATGTGTTGATTAACTGCATTGAGTTTGCACATTTTTCGGTATTACTATCGGAAGGTCGGATTTTATTCGGATCGACTCATACACAAGTATATGCGGGGCAGATAACATTTCAGCGATGCTTTATTTATGGTAGGGCTTCTCGTTACCTTTCTCTCATTTTCACTAATGTCTTTTTTCTTCATTTTCTGCCTCTCCGTCATTATTCTCTTTTTACTATTATGACATAAACGTCTCAATTTCTTATACTTATGTTTTTGTTTTATTCTGTTTTTTATTCTCTTATTCGTATTCATTCTTATTTGCACTTCTTGTTTTTAATCCATTCGTATTCGTCACATATGTTTCCAATTCTTATAGCCTTATTCTTATTCTATTTTATATAATTCTTTTTATTCTGATATCCACATCTTATTATACGATCTTATTTTTTTTATCTTAGTGTATTTTAAGCTATTATTCTGCTTTCATTGTCTTTCATTATTTTTATTATTTGCTAATTTTACTTTTCCATCGAATTCTCATAATTTTATATCAAATCCAAATATTTTTATTTTGTCGTAGATCTTTTTTCATCTTATTTTCATCTTTTTTTCATACACTCTAGTTCATTCATATTTTTTTTAATTAATTATTTTTTTAATATATTCTGCTAAATGTACCGCGTCAAACATTTCTGAAGAAATTAATTTTATTATAAATCTGTTTTTTTTTCTCATATAATCGTCTGATTGTTATTCGTATGCTATTTTCGTTCTTATTCTTATTTTATCTTTTCATTCTATTCGAATCCTAATTCTCTATTATTCCAAATTTTATTTTATTTTATTCTTAATCAAAATTTCTCTTATTCTCATTTCATCATCTTATTCTATTCTCATTCTATTTTTCCCTCATTCCAATTTTATTCTATTCTATTCTCAATCAAAATATCTCTTATTCTCATTTTATCTTTTTTACTCTATTTCTTACTGTCATTTTATGCCCCTATTTTGTTTTCATACTTATTCTATTTAATGCGCATTTTAGTTTTCCTATTCCATTCTCATATTTATTTACGCGTATTCAAATTTTAATTTCTTATTCTTATTCGATTTTTTTCACATTTTGTTTTCTTATTCATATTCTCATTCTCTCTTTATTTCATTTTAATTTCTCTTTGGATTCCTCATATTATTCTCCTTCAAGTCGTCTCTTCATTAGTGAGGAAATTCTTTTGCGTTTCTTTATTTATTGTTATTCTTATTCTCTATTCTTGATTGTCATATTATTTTCTTGTTCCCTTTTCTCTCTTATTCTGTTCGAATTTTATTCTCGTGTTATCTGTGGATTTATTCTGTCTCTCATCTTCGATTATTTTGTTCTTCTTATTCTTTCTTTATATATTTGCCTTTTAATAATGATCGTCGTCTTTCTGACAGATTCGTCTTTCTTTTATTCGTGTTTAGGTTTCCCTCACATTTCACGCTTCGAAAGAAGCTGATCCATAACGAGAGTCACACAACGGAAAAACTAAGATTTAATTATAAAATTTATCCAATTAGTAACAAACGATCAACCGGCCAACCAATGAAATTACAAAACGAAAAAAAACAAAACGAATCAACAAAAAATTCCAGTAAAGTTGCTGGTAAACAGTAGTTGCTTTCAACGAAGTAGTTTTACTTGTCATTCGATTACCTTACGTTGTCTTCGGTGCAAATATTTCGTGTTTAAAACGTTCATCTCAATGTTTCAAAAATGCCAATTAATATTTTTTATGTTGATTCAAGGCATGATATAAAAAAAAGAAAAAAGTCTTTGAATTTTATTTTAAACACGGAACTTGAGGAATTAAATAAAAGAAATTAATAAAGAACATTTGTAACCAAGCCGGACAACTTCCGATTACAGAATATTTGACATTAAAGAGCGGTTTTAGGTTTGACCTCAATGTTAGTTGCGAAAAAAAAAGTTTGTTCTTAAGCGCGAAAATTGTCTTCGTTTTCTTTTTACTTGACATGCAAACAGAACTTTTTCAAAATTCAAATGCAATAATTAGTCAGAATTGATAAAACAAATCTTATTAAATTCTGATGTGTGGAAATGTGTGTCAACCAAGTTCAAAACGACTGATCATTACGTTTAATTAGACAATAATGATAATTATTTCAATTATTACAGCCTTGATTGAAAACACCATTAAGCATTATTAAATTGAATCAAATAAAGGTAATTAAGTGAAATTCCACTTCTAGTGTAACTATTAACAACAACAATGACAATAAAAATACGTAGTGTAGGGTTAAAAGCTGAACTAAAAGTTTTATTCTTGCTGCACAGGAGCAATGCTTGCTAACTAGAAATTACCAATCACATATACTGAAAAGTTGTGTTAGCCCAAAATACAGATTCTGTGATAAATATCCCAAAACAATTGGCCATTTTGTATCAGGTTGCGCGGTATTGTCATCCACTGAATATAAAACTAGGAATGACAGAGTGGGCCTATGTCTGCACTGGAAAATCTGCAACTTTTACAGAAAGAAAACTTCAAGAAATCGGTATAAACAACAACCAGACCCGGTTACGGAGATAGTAGGTGTAACAATTTTATGGGACTTTAAAATACACACAGACAGAACAATCAAAGCTAATCGCCCAGACATCGTGATTAGAGACCGCAAAGACAAAATGTGCCTGCTTATTTACATGGACTTCTCTGCAGACTGCATTGTATGTTTAAAGGTCTAACCAAAAATGATTAAATACAAGAACGCGAAAGAAGAATATAATAAAAATAAAACGTTTGCGAAAGTAACCAAAGATCGAGCGTTCTGGGTTAGATGATAAAATATATGCGCATCCTGGGTATGACGATAAACTACATCCGCTTCCTTGGTAAGACGATTAACTTAATCAAACAACAAGGCCTCTGCTCAGGAGGTTTTGAGGAGCATGGGACTACCTCTTAATTGCTGGTGTTCCCAGGTCCACCCTGACCCGGGGTGGTAGCACCTGTTAGGGTTCCAACTATGGGCAAATAGTTACCCCCCCACCAAAAAAAAAATAAAATTAGTGTCGGAACAATATGAAAGTGTAAAAATAGATTTTTGATACCAGTTTGGAGCTTAACCATTTGCCCACAGTAGGACCCTAACAGGTACTACATCCTTGGATCTGGCTGGACCTGGGAACACCAGCAATTAAGAGAAGGTTCCACACTTCCTCAAAACCTGCTGATCAAAAACCTTGCTGTTGGATATAGTTTGTTGTCTTACTCAGGACCCGGATGTAGTTTATCGTCTTACTCAGAAAGGAAGAAATTGGTAGAAAAAAGTAAAGCATACATACGAACATCGACCTTTGGATAAACTTGTGAAACTTGGAGGAATCCTCACTGCTATCCGGGCACAGAAAACATTTCAGATGAGTCTAGAAAATAAACAAGGGCTAGTGGAATTAAAAATAAAAGCTACGATAAAAGCTAGAATAATGCGGAGAGTTCTGGTGTATTGAGGACGCTTGCTGTCACTTAAAATCCAGTTTAATTCAAGCTAGTACTGGAGTGGGCACTCAATGAATGAGAAAGAATGAGAATGCATATCAATAGTTAGAGTAATTAACAATTAATTGGTCATTGTCGAATACAACTACCATACGTGAAAGAAGCAAACTTGCTAAAAGGATTGGTTTGGTTGATTTTGTTTAGCAGCACATCAACACCTCTATAGGCCATTTAATGCTGAAATCTCAATAATTTGAACACAAATATATGGCTTAAAATAAATATATTTGAACTTAATTGTAGGCTACCAACTACAGCTAAAATGTATTGCTGGTTATTTTGCTTTAAAAATATATTGTTGATCATTTTTATATAAAAATATATTTCCGCTTTGTTTCAGGGTGTTTTGTCTGGTTTGTTTTGTTTTACGGCATATCAACTTCAATGGGTCATTTAATACCGACAATTTTTTTTTTCCGGTAATATTTTTGTTTTGTCAAAAATCTATTTCTGTTATTATTTTTTTTCCTCAAAAAATCAGTGAAAACAGATAAACACAACTAAATAAAGAATAAAGCTACATATAAATAAGAAAGACAGTTTTATTCATCCTTACTTGTACTGAGGAGACTTGATTGCACAAGTAGGGGGGTGGAGAGGAGGTGGGAGGAAATCGACGGTGTTGTTTGGGAGGGGAGTCCACCATCTCCCAGATTTTACGTTCCTTGCAAGTAGATTTTCCCATGGGACTCACCCGGTCTCTTTTTCACCAAAAACCTTTCTATTAAAACTTGCTTTTGCTTGTTTCACAGAATTACAGAAGTCAGACACAGCACTGTCATTGAAAAAGTTACTGACACGGTTTGCTACTGCCTTATCAGGGTTATTACATTTCGACAACATTTTTCAATTCCCCCCATTTTGCAAACATTTCTTTAATAAGAGCACTAGGCACATCACCTTCCCTCTTCTTCCTCCGAAGACATCTCTTCAAGCACCCTCTTCTCCTGCTCCTTCTGAAGGAGTTTCAGTTTGTCAGTAGACAACTCGGTGCTGTGTTCCTCTGCCAGCTCTTCGACGTCATCACTTGTGCTTGAAAAGCTGTTTTGGTGTATAATTTCTTAAAGTTGGAAATGACATGTTGGTCCATTGGCTGAATGAAAGCAGTCGTATTAGGAAGCAGAAACTTCACGGTGATGAAGTCGAATTCTTCCAGTAAATCAGCCGCCACTTCTTGGAGGTGGAAAGGTTTGGTTTGGTTTATTTTGTTTAACGGCATATCAACTTCAATGGGTTATTTAATGCCGACAACATTTTTAGGATAGATTCATCTGAATAGAGTATGTATTCTTTCGTTTAGATTGGTTTGGTTTATTTTGTTTTACGGCATATCAACCTCAATGCTGACAAAAAATTTATTACTGGTAATATTTTGTTTTGTCAAAAAATCTGTTTTTTGTAATATATTTCCTTCAAAATTGTATTGCTGGTAATAATTTTTTTCAAAAAAGTATTGCTGGTAATTGTTAACTATTTGGTTATAATGTATAGCTGGTAATATTATTTTTTCAAAAATTAATAGCTGGTAATATTATTCTTCAAAAACGTATAGCTTTTAATATTATCTTTTCAAAAACATATAGCTGGTTATATTTTTTTTCAAATTTAGTATTACTGGTAATAGTTTATTTTCTTCAAAAATTTATTTCTGGTAATAATTTCTTACAAAGTATTTCTGGTATTAAAACGTAATTTTACACTTTATAATGCTTTTTACATCAGTTTTGGGGTTAACTATTTGCCCATAGCTGGGACCATGACAGATGTTACGACCCTGCGTCAGAGTTGACCTGGGAACACCTGGAATTAAGAGGAGATTCCACACACCTCAAAGCCTCCTGATCAGAGGCCTTACTGTTGGACGTAGTTTATCGTCTTACCCTGGACGCGAATGTAGTTTATCATCATACCCAGGGCGCGGATGTAGTTTATCGTCATACCCAGGGCGCGAATGTAGTTTATCGTCTTACCCTGGACGCGGATGTAGTTTATCGTCATACCCAGGGCGCGGATGTAGTTTATCGTCTTACCCTGGACGCGGATGTAGTGTATCGTTTTACCCTGGACGCGGATGTAGTTTATCGTTTTACCCTTGACACGGATGTAGTTTATCGTCATACCCAGGGCGCGGATGTGGTTTATCGTTTTACCCTGGACGCGGATGTAGTTTATCGTCTTACCCTGGACGCGGATGTAGTTTATCGTCATACCCAGGGCGCGGATGTAGTTTATCGTCATACCTAGGACGCGTTTTGTCTGGGGTTCACCATTTGCCCATAGCTGGGATCCTAACAAGTGCTACCACCCCGGGTCAGGGTGGAAAAACTACAATTAAGCAGTGGTTTCACGCTGATCAAAACCACCCAAAATCCAGATCAGAGGCTTTGCTGCCGGATGTAGTTGCTGAAATGAAAACAACCGTTAGGCAGAGTAGAAACGGTTGTTGAATCTGAAATATGAAAGAGGTTTTGATTGCATCATGCGAATCTCTTATGTTAAGTCATTGAAAAAATAAGGAGAGACGCAAGAATAAGGAGAGCGAAAACTTGCTTTCGACCGGATATATTCGCTTAAAGAGAAGCAAGAGAGGATGGGAAACGGCGTGCTTGGATCGATAAAGTAGCGAGAATCACGTTTCTTAACGATAAACAATGACAATCTATTAAACAATAATGTAGATGTAAAGGATGAGAAAGTGGAAACGGACACTCTTCTTTGAAACAAAAGAAAATGAAAGTTGAAGTTTGAAATCTACACAGAACGTGTCGTCCGAGAGTAAGAAGCCTTAATTTGGGTGTTATAAGCAAACAGAATGACTTCAGCTACAATAGCAAAAGAATCGACAGTTTATAGCTACACATTGATATGTAATGAAAGAATTAAAATAAGAGATGAAAGCCAAAGGATTAACAGGCACTTGAATTACAAGCAAAACAAGTCAGTAAAAAACGTGGACATGATAAACGGCACAATATGAGCTCTACTAAATAAATTATATATATATATATATATATATATATATATATATAGTGAGAGAGAGAGAGAGAGAGAGAGAGAGAGAGAGAGAGAGAGAGAGAGAGAGAGATAGATACTGGAGGAAACGGGGGCTATATGAAAATTTTCCAAACTACATCGGTGCTGAGGTTGATGATAATGCTGGATATTTAGAGAAAATATGTAGCGTAACGCAGAAATTGCAATATATTGATTCGTGTTTTACGATTTATCAACCCTTTATTTAAAGCCAGAAAATACTTTCAGATATTAAGAATTTTTTACTAGATAATGTTTTAGTGATACAAGTTTTACTAATTAGCTGTGGGGTGTAGTGCTTTGAGTGTTTTTGTTTAGCGGTATATCCTCTATTCTAACGCCAAAATCTAAATATTTTGTACGCAATAATGATTTTAGTAATACAAGTCTTAATAATCAACTCCTATCTGGAGGGGGGTGAGAGAAGAGTTAGTTATATGTCTTTGCCAACGGAAATTGGAACTCGGCTCTCCAATTAAAAATTTCGAACCATTATACATATCTAAGGTTATGTCATCTGTTATTCTCATGCAGTCACCCATTTTGGAAATGTCCAGGATTGACGTTGCTTAACATCGGTGATCGGACGAGAATCGGTGTCTCAGTGTGATGTGGCCGTAAGCCGAAGCCGCAGCTTAGGAAAGTAAAATTAAAAATTAAATTTTAAAAATTAAAAAAAAAATTAAAAATTAAATTTGAAATTTCAATTTCAGCGTAAGCTGTGACGTTCCCTTCCCATTGCTGACGTTGTGAAAATTGTAATTCAACTCTTCTCTCCTACTCAGCTACGGTTTAAATAACAGGGTAGACTGGGGTTTATAGACTTTAGTGGTAGTCAGGTTAGGAGAAGCACTAGTTTTGGAGATACAGAAAACAACGGGAAGGCAATTTCCTATCTTTCAAAACAGAAATAGCAATTCACTTAAAATAAGAAAAAGAAATCAGCTGCGAATTATGATATCGTACATTCGGAAGTGATATGTTGTTAAAAAAAACTAAAAAAATAAGTAACGTAGAGACACTAAACTACCTGGGAAATGTTTTCAGAGATGAGAGGAATATATAACACGCAAATCCGAAGGCTTATTGGAAAGGTGTTTTCCAGAAGCTAAACAAAGTATTAAGAAACAAGTAGATTTCGTTATAGACCAAGAAAAAGGGGTTAAACTTCTATGGAAGTGAATGCGTATCAATTCTCTCTCTGAGGAGGATTTAGGCCACAGCTGAGAATACAATAGATGCAACGAGGAAATTTTAAGTAAAATCTGAACGAAAAAATTGTTTTTTAGCATTTCACCCTAAGCAAGATGGGAGTGCCACTAGCACGCAAGGGGTTAGTGAGAGTAAGAGTAAAGAGTGTTTCGGAAAAGGATAAAGCAAAGAAAAAAATATAAGCATAAATATCGAGAGAGAAGGTAAACATCGTTAAAGAACGACTAGATATAGAAAGATAAAAAGAAAAAGAGGGAGGGAAAATTTAGAGAAATTTAAAAGCAAGTTAACGAAAAAGAAGAGAACGAGATTGTTAATATCTATCATTTGCTGAAAGGTAGACATATTTTTAATTCCTAAATACAGCTATTTTACAGCTTACATCTTACAATGTGGCGGTGTTCATAGTTGATGTTTAAATTGGCTGTTTTTTTTGTTTTTTTTTATAAGGGTTACAATAAGGTTTAGAAGTTTTTTTAGAAGTATCCCGTCTCGTTGTCGGCTGCCAGGGCTCGCCATAACTTCTTATCCTTTTACCATTTAACAATATATTTTTATTTTTTTTCCTGGTTTCTGGTCAGCAATGAGTTTACATAAGATCGTTATGTAGATATTTTGCTGTCTCTTTCCGCTTTTCTTGCTTTCAGTATGCCTTGTGTATATCAAGTTTTCCGGACCTTCTTTCCTCATTATGGATTTTAGAAGTTTCAATTGTATGCTTCTGATTCTAAGTGTCCTTTTGCTTCCATTGTCATTAAAACTTTTGGTTGCTTCAAACACAACGAGATTCTCTGTCGTGTCATATTTTTTTAATGTTATGCAACTCCAGTAGCTAGGCGATAATCATTTTTTAAAGATTTAATTTGTTTATTAAGCATTCTTGGGAAACATACTGGTTTCCCGTTGCTTTCTCTACGATTTCGAATTGAGTTTTCTTTCTTTTAGACTAGATTCCACCCAAACAATAGTGAGCCCAAGTGAGGAGGAGAGACGTTTTCCTGCATTTCCAAGGAGATTTGTGTGAAAGTGAATGCCTTAGGCTCAGCTAGAATTTGAACTCAGCTCACCGGTTACACTTTCCAGCAACTGTCTTTCTTAATGGGATAGCAATACTGCAATTTGGTAAACAAACTCTGAGTTGGCAACTGTCACCGTTTTCGGCGATGCACCGAATCGTACCGCTCTTTTTTTTAAGATTTTGATTTTAATTTCTTGTTTAGTTTTCAAAGATACGGACACATTCTTAAAGAACTACTCCTACTACTGCAACTGACTTGAAAACGAAGCCCTCACTCTCTCTCTCTCTCTCTCTCTCTCTGTATTTATCTCAGTCTGTTCATATCTATTTCAGTCTGTACATTATCTATCTCAGTCATTTCATTATCTATCTATCTATCTATCTATCTATCTATCTATCTATCTCATTTTGTTTATATATATCTATTCTTAATTATTAGATAATTTTCTTTCTTTATCTCTCTCTCTTCCTCTCTCTCTCTCTCTATATATATATATATATATATATATTTAGTTGGATTGATGTGAGTTTGTAACCCTGGGTTTCACGCCATTTTCGATCGTCAGACAAACTCTGAGTTTGTCTGATGATTGCAGAGAGCGTGAAACCCAGGGTCACAAACTCACATCAATCCAACTAAATGTGTTAGCCCTATCACTGATATTGAGCGCTCTCCATTAAGTGCTGCCCATATATAATATATAAATAATATATGTAAAAAATGCATATATATATATTTATATACATACACCATACACACACACACATATATGATTAATAAGTAATTGCATTTGACTACTAATATAATTATAATTATATTTTGTTTTAATATTTGTAATAATTATAATCCTTATGACCAGTTCTAATCTAGAATTAAATATTATCTAGAAAATGTTCCTTCTGTTGATACAGCTCCTTACTTAGAAGCTTTGTAACATTTGCCATTCGATTAGTCGCTAGATATCTATCGATTTATATATCTGTTATCTATATACGTTTCAATTTGCAGTCAGGCTGACATGTTCAAGCCGCGGCTAACTTCAGAAAGGGAGAGAGAGAGAGAGACGGTGAGAAAGAGAGAGAGGGTGAGAGAGAGAGGGTGAGAAAGAGAGAGAGATGGTGAGAGAGAGAGAGATGGAGATGGAGTGAGAGCTCCACACACACACACACACACATGTATACATATATAATATATATCATTATTGTTCATTACTATTGTTATTACTATCATTGTTTATTACTACTACTGTCATTATTATCATTTTTCTTCATTATCACTATTGTATCCTCCCCCAGCGCCATAAGTATTGCTTTTTACCTTTATCATTGCTCTCATTATTGCAATTATTATTTCATTCTTACTATTTTCAGCATCATTTTTATGTTTACTGCATCCATTACCTCATTATGATTATCATCAGTCACATTTTTCACAATTATACTTCACTTCCATTTCAAGATTCGAGCCAAATTTATAGCTATAATAATAAAACTATTCCAAATTAGAAAAAATTGTTACTTGCCCTATTAATATAAGTGTAATAATCTATAATAGACAAGCAATCAACATTAAAAATAAAATCATCATATTCGCATACAGATCTCACTTTAAGCACTATCATGATGAAAAGCCCCGGCAGTATACATGCGTGTATGTGTGCGTGAAGATGTCTTATTCCGTCTGGCAATATAGTCGACCGGCCTGAAAGATGACAAGAACACACCCCAACACTCCCCTTGTTGAAAAAATTTGACTACATTCAGTCCCAGCATCGAAATAAAATTATAATTGAATTGCGTATATATGCCTGTTCTAACATATGGATACATGTCTGTGTCTGGTCCCTCATTATATATATATATATATATATATATATAGACATATATATATATATATATATATATATATATATATATATATATATATATATATATATATATATATATATATATATATATATGTGT